>OY735215.1:12195977-12383477 GCA_963457665.1 Thysanoteuthis rhombus
TTTGGGCTGGAAGCACTTATTTGGCCTTTGCATTACCAGCGGGCTATGTAGCACAATGGTAAGTGCATCACTACGTAGCCTCATTTTCTCTGATAGTTTATTCTATATGTATTGTCTAAATTGAATGATATATTAACTGTGTAATGACGGGGGATCATTTCAAAAAAAGTTTCTATGTACTATAACGCAATTTATGATTCATTCAGCCGGGCCAAATATGTCCATCTCTTAAATGCAAATTAATATCTGTAACTTCGACGATCTATGAACTCTTAGTAAATCGTTTGTCACGCAGAGAAAGAGAGACAAAAAAGTTAGAGTATGGATTTTAATACAACATGAGTGGAGGAAGAAAGAAAAATGAATTATATGAAAGAAATGTGGAAAGAGAGGAGAAAAAGAAAGGAGCGTTGGCTGCGTCATGGAGTTCATTGTTTGTCTCTATAAAATGGAAAGAAAGAAAGAACCAACGACCGAAAAGAAGGGAGAAGCTTTATCAGCTATAGAAAGTAAGAAAGGAGTGAAGATGGGAAGGAAGAAAAAAAGAAAAGAAGAAAAGGTCAAAATGAAACTCCTCTTCACCAACACCGAGTTTTGATTTTAAACTCTCAAGTTCATCAATTTTGCAGAAAAGATGATTTGTTTTATTCAACAAATGATTAAATAATGGTCGAAATTGATACAAATTTATTCAAAAATTTTCATTAAAATCTTAAATTCCACTTTTCAGTTTGAGGACGGATTTGACCGGAAAGGCTAATTCATTGTCAATAAAAAAAAAAAAAGAAAGAAAGTAGTACGTTTGCCGAAGAGAAAAACAAATATTCATACTTATGAAAATAAATGGAAATAGGATGGAAAGAGGAAAGAACGGAAGTAAATGATCCGTCTGAATGTTTTGATTTTTACTTCAGCAGCAGAAAAAATGACAATATTTCATGAATATGATTCAATGAATTATTATAATGGTTATTTTGAATCAGTTTCTAATCATTAAAACTGTTTTCGAAAAAAATGATGAAGTTAATTGGAGCATTTTTTTTAATTATCGCTACCCGATCACAATTTAACTTATGCACATATCAATTCATCATCATCAGTCTTTCAACTTCCGTCAGTGGACATAGATCTTCCCAAAGATTCGCCACACCTCTCTATCGTGGTTGTCGCAGAGCCAATACTTTCTAAAATTGGCTAGTTCGTCTCTCCATCTAGAATTCTGCCAGCCTCGGTTCCGCATGTGATCTCTGGGGATTCATGTTATGAGTCGTGATATCCATCAATTGTCTGACATTCTTGCAACGTGACCCACCCATTGCCATTTGAGTTTTCTAATGGATTTTATGATGTCTCAGATTACAGTTTTTTTCCCTGATATACTGTGCTGTCTTTTGATTGCTCCATGTGAAGTTGAGCATGATCAGTTTTTTTTAATTATTGTGTTTGAGTGGCCATCACTGGATTATGGTCATTTATTTAAATTTGTGATCGTCATGCTAATTTGATAGCTTCATGAACTAATTGAATTTATGAAAATGAAATTCATATACAACAAAAACTCGATATTTTTCTCATGGAAATGAATCACAATTTTCTTACTTAAATATGAATCAAATATTTCATATTTCATTGAAAATACCTTACATCAGACTGCTTCAATTGTTGACATTGGATATCAGTTATTCAACAATTTGTCCGTCTCAAATTTTATGAATTTTCTTCAATTCATCATGTGTCATTTATGGAAAAAAATTGAAAACTTTACCAAGAAAATTTTTAACTCAAAGTCAAAAGACAAGAACGGAATTCTAATGATGAGCCCACGTACCACAGAAAGAGAAACTGCAGAAAATGAGGTAATATCTGATTTACATCGAGCGCTTGAATGTACTGTAGTTTTAACAATTCACATTTCGGGCCGTTGTTTTTGATGCGGTTTTAATATACAAATAAACACTCTGATATGAGATATGATAATTATATATATATATATATATATATATATATATATATATATATATATATATATATATAGAGAGAGAGAGAGAGAGAGAGAGAGAGAGATTTTACGTCTGGAGATGGCTTTTGAATGCATTGTTGATTTTTTTACCAAATTATAATTCGGGTAATTTTTTCAAAAAAGAAAAGGGAATTTGATAATTTAATAAGAAGAGAAGCGAGGGCAGAAAAGAAAGTTATGTAGTTTATTGAGGGGTATGATGATTTTTGCATATGAAACTAATCAGTGTTTATATAACATTTAGAAAAAAATCATAGACAACGAAAATTGGGAGGGGTAAGTAAGAGGGCGATGATGATCAGAGCCGTGGGGTCCCGATCAGAATGCGCTTTCCCACTTTTTCCATCATCATCAGCCACTCTGAGTCTACAGCTAGACAAAAGTCTCCCTATCTTCTTCCATGACGACTGCAATTGTACTAACCTTGGCCATGTCTTACCGGAAAACCTTTCTATCTCATCCCTCCAACTTGTATCTAGTCTTTTCCTACTGTGCTTACTGTCACATGATCACTTATCGGTTACTATTTTGCTACATCTGTTGTCATTTCTTCTTGCTGAGTGTCTAGCCCATCTTCATTTTTGTTACCTATATATTGACATAATATCATTCACTCTTGTCTTCCTTTGAATACATATCGAATCAATTTATCAAACTTTTGTCAAGTCTCAACCTCTATTCTTGATTTCTTTTCGGGGACTCTATCGTTGAACATTACTCTTGTCTTTATTTATCTTTAAACCAACAGTTTTCCCTATTTAGATCAGTCCAAATATTTTTTAATTTCCCCGATGCTTCTGACGCCATGGGAACGTCATTGGCAAATTGGTAAAGTAGTTTAAATATTTCCTCTCTATGTTTATTCCAATTCCCTCCCTGTCAGTTTCCCAAAGGATGCTTTCATAGCTCGCTGAAAATAAATTCATTTATTCGTAAGTTCGATTCTCGACCTGAAGTTTATTCCGACACATGCGGTAAATTCATTTACTGACTGCTAAAAGGGAAACTAGCCTTAGTTTAGCTGCGATAGAAAGCAAAAAAATCGGACGGACGTAAACAGTAGTAACAAATTATTGATAACATGACATTACTTCATCTAACAAAATAAATATATGAATTACATTACCAATACAGAGCTACCACCGAAAATGGTACAGAAAACATCGGTATGGGGGATAAATTTAAGTGGTTTATTTGGATTCACACTTGTCACTGCTTCCTGTAGCTCAGTGGCAAGATCGGTCGGACATTAACCTAAACACCCTCTTCCATATTGCCGGGAGTTAGATCCTCATTCTTTGTTCTGATTAACGATGGTAATTTATTCAGTCACTACCTGGGGGAAATGGACTGAGTTTAATTGCAATAAAAAGCAACAGAAATTGAGATGAAGGTAAATAGTAGCAAGACATTGTTACTGATTTACTTTTTCTAATAAAATGGATACATGGATTGGATTACCGATACTGAATTAACAGTTTATATGAAACATGGTGCAGAATAGATGGGGAATACAGATAAGTTTAAGTACTTAAATTGGGATAACTGTAGCTCAATGATAACAGCAGTTGGGCGTTATCCGAACTATCCTTCGGCACAGAAGGTCATGAGTTCGATTCTCTCAGGGAACTTCTTCATTGCAAACTGTGCTGTTAATTTATTCAGCCAAAGCAAATGTGGAAACCAACCTCAGTACAGATACAACAAAAATTCAGATGGAGGTAAATAGTAGCTAAAAATAACACTACATTTTTTCTCTATTTCTCCCACAAGCGAAGTCCGATGATGGATTTAAAGTTAAATGATCATTTTGGTATCACCATTTAATTTGGACCCGAGAACTTACAAATTTAGTCTCGTACAGCAAAATACATCGAGCAACCCTGGTTGTGGGTTTGTTGTAAGGTCTCCACGAATGGCAATCTTGAACAAATTAAAATATTACTTATTCTATTATTAAATATATTTTTTACTATAGTTATGCAGTTCAATAAAAGGGTAGAAATTGACGAGAAAGGGTAGTTAGGCAGTTTACCGAAGGGATTGGAAGAGCGGGGGAGGGGGAATTATGCAGTTTAATAAGTGGGTTGGAAAAGAGGGAGGAAAAGAAAGATAATTCACAGAAGGGGTAGAAAGAGAAGAGGTAAAGAAGATGAAAACAGTTTTATGAGAGGGAGAGAAGTAGGTAGAGAGGAATATGGAAAGTAGACATTCAGAGGATAAGGAAAAGAGAAAGGAAAAAAAGAGATATTTGTTGTGTCTGAATGGATTAGAGGATAGGAAAAGAGAGGAAGAAAGAAAGATTTGTTGTGTCTGAGTGGATTAGAGGAAAAGAAAGATTGCAAAACGGATACGATGAAAGTAAATAAAAAAAGTAGCGTCAAATTATTAATCCAATACTGAATACGAATAAATTGGATTACCGGTACTGAATAACTGATAATTACTGAATACTTAATAATAAACATGATGCAGGAGAGATCGAGATCGGGGATGATTTCAAATTCTTGATATGGACTCGCACTTGCTACTGCTGCCAATTGCCCAGAGCGATCAAACAATAATCTAGCAATATTCTGTCATAGAGTGTCATGATTACCATTCTCACCAGTAGCAAAAATTATCAATGATTTCCAAAACTTCACCGAATGAATCAGATATATAAATTGGATTACCGATACTGAATTACGAGTTGATTGGAAACATGGTGCAGAAGTGATTGCGATAGGGGGAGAGTTTAAATGTACGATTTGATCTGAAGCCTACTACCGATACCTGTGGTTCCGTGGTAAGATCAGCCAGGCATTACCTGCGCCCCCAATTCAATTTTTACCTGGAATTGGTTTTTATTCCACTCTGTGCTGTTAATTTATTCACTCATTGCTGAAAGGAAGCTGAACTGAGTTTTGTTGTGATAAAAAGCAACAATAATTAGGTAAATAGTGTCAAAAAACGTTAATGATCTACAGCTCTTTATCTAATGAGATAAATAAAGAAATTTGATCACCGATATCAGTCAATTGGAAATACGGCACAAAATAGGTTGAGAAAGAGAATGAGTTCAAGTGTTTGATTTGAACTCACTTTTGTTACTAAATCCCTTTAACGAAATAGCAAGATCTGTCTGGTTTTATCTGGGTCAACCTCGGTATAGTGTTTAAATCTCACCCTGAACCGTCTTTATTCTTATTCACAATGACGATTTAATCACTCTCTGAGGTGCTTCTATTACATACCGGCCTGAGTTAAATGGCAACAAAAAGCCACAAAAATAGATATGAAGACAAATCGAAGCTGAAGATTGTTAACGATTTACAATATTCCATTTTATATGAATAAATTAACATTACGTTCAAGATTCTTTGTATTAAACAACCAGTAACAAACAAGGTGCAGAAGTGAACCAGATAAAAGATAAGTTTTAATGTTTAATTTGAATTTCCACTTATTGCTGAAACCTGAAACTCAGTGGCAAGAGCGGTCGGTCATTAACCGTGCTGTCCTGCTTTATCGAGGGTCTTGAGTACGATTCTCTCTCGCAATATATTCTTCATCACAATCTGCGATGAAAATTTTATACAATCACTACCAAGAGGAACCCAACCTAATGTTTAGTTCCGAAAGAAAATTGTGATGAAGGTAAATAATAGCCAAAAATTAATAATAATAATAATAATCGACAACACTTCATCTAATGAATTAAATGAATGGATAAAAATGAATTACCCATACTAAACTAGTAGTTAATATGAAATGTGGCGCAGACAAGATCGGGATAGGGGATAAGTTCAAGTGTTTTTCTTGGACTCATGTTTGTCACTGATTCCTATAGCTCAGTGACAAGATTGTTCGGACATCACCCTAATCAACCATAGTGTCGGGAGTTTGATTCTAATTCAGAAATTATTCTTCATTTTGATTTGCAATGATATTTTGATTACCCAATGTCGAAAAGAAAACCGGACAGAGTTTAGTGGCAATAAAAAACATAACAAAAATTGAGAGGATGTTAAATAGTAGCGAAAATTGTTGATGATTTTCGATATTTTATCTTTTAAAATAAAGAAATAAATTAGGTAACCAAATTTCATAAGGAACATGGTGCTAAAGAGATCGGGGTATGGTATAAGTGTTTGATTTGGACTCACACTTGCCAGAAATATTTGTAGTTATGTATCAACTGCAATTGGTCGTTAATCGAGTCACCTTTTGGCATAAAAGGTCGTGAGTTCTCAACCGGAATTAGTTCTTTATTGCAATTCACGCTGATTTTACTCAATCACTACCGAAGAGAATTTAACCTGGGTTTAAATGCAATAAAAAGCAACAAGAATTGAGATGGAGATGAATAGTAGCAAAAGATTATAAATAATGGTTCGTAATACTTCATTCAATAAAATCAGTAAATACAAAATATGAATGGGGCATGTACACCAAGTGGGAATTGAAGTCGATGAATTGATAGGGTCCAGGATAAAGTTCATCTCTAGATATTCGAAATAACAAATTTGCTTTAATAAAACAGAAGAATTTCTTCATGAAAACGTATTATTTTCTATTTTTTACTATGCATTGAATGAATAAAAATATTACTTATTATATCAAATATATTTTTACTATGACTTGGGTTAGGCAGTTTGATAAAAAGGCACATAGAGGGGAGAAAAGTTGCTTTCTGAAGCGATATAAATAGAGTGGAGAAAGAACAGTTAGGTAGTTTGATAAGAGGATAAGAAACGAAGGGAGGAAGTTGTTTACGGAGGGAAAATGTGTTTAGTATCAATTGTGGATTCATGTGAGCTGATTTTTACTTAAATTTATAAATTTTACTTTTTGGAAAAACTTTCATTAGATTATTCCGAATTTTAAAAAATTTAAATAAGTGGAAAATAAACAGAAATAAACTGAAAGTGAAGTAAGAGAAAAGCTATTTTGATTTGGAAAAAGATTGCATTTTTGTGCTTGAGAGAAAAATGAGAGAATTCTGAAGGATCATCCTCATTCATAATAAGTATTGGTTAGAATCGTTTGTTTTCAAAAAATCATCTGATAAAAATACGTTATTCAAATGAGAAAGGGTTTTTCTTTTCATAATTAAAAGGATATATATCCTTGTGAATCTTATACATATATATATATATAGAGAGAGAGAGAGAGAGAGAGACAGACAGACAGACAGACAGACAGACAGACAGACAGACAGAGGGAGAGAGAGAGAAAGGAGCAGAATGAGAAACGACGAGGAGAGATAGAGAGAGATGGGGAGCAGAATGAGAAATGATAAAGATAGATATGAATAGAATGCAGAGGCACTGAGATAGATGGATCCGAATTTGTTTCTGCATTTATAATTTTTTATATAATTATTCCGTGGTAGATCCTGTTTTTGCATACATCTCTTTTCTCATAGAAAATATATTTTTTCTGATATAATAGTCATAAAATCGAACCCCTTTAAAAGCAGAGAAAACTTTTTACTAATAGATTTTTGAAAAAATTTCTATTAGGCATTGACAAATAGTGACAATTTCATGTTCATTGTTTGGTGTCTTACGTAATGCATTATGACAGTTTCTCCGTCTCATATCCCTTTTGTGATGTGGCTGATCATGGCCTCAAACTTCGCATTCACATGATTCTTCTGGGAAGGGATAAACGAATGATATCTCGTTTCACTCTCAACAATTTTAAATTTTGACTTGCCCTAGACTGATCCAGTCTGTCCTAACATTTTACTCATAGCTATGGGAGACCAGATGGATTCATGTCTTTCCCAAGGGTATTAGTGCAAAGTGCATGGAAGAAGCCTCGGTCGGATTTTGATCTACATTTTCTGTGCTGTTAACTGTTACGCCACCAGCACCTTCCACGCTGGTCTAATACAGTGTACAGATTCAATTGGTCGGCTAACCACCTATCTCCTGGTTATTCTTCATGAATTCAACGGGAAAATTCGAAACTGTCCGAGAAAATCGTCTCCAAATATGTCAACATAAGTTTCTTCAGTTTTTATGCTGGTTTGTCTATGTATCTGCATGACGGGCACAAACCACGCTGGTGAAGCTAGACAGCTGAAATTAGAAACATTTACTCGTTATTAGGTCTAGAAAAAATCTGATTTCTATGGGGGTGTTCAATTTACTATGTAAGTTTATGGTAAATTGATACTTTAGTTTGTGTATGGCTACATTCACGCTTGTTCTGAAAATTTTGACTTTTTTTAGCAATCACGTCCCAACATAAGATGAGAGAAGTAACTTATTTATTGATCACACTTTTTTCCAATCTTTAATTGATCACCCCAATACGGCTGCTACTAAAAGTTGTTAGTCACGTGACACTTTTTATTTAGTGATTTATTCAACAGATTTCCTTATTCTATTATGTTAGTATCTATGATTTTTCATTTTATTTTCGCTGGTGATTCTATTCAAAGATGGCAGATTCAATATAAATTGAATGTTGAAAAGAATCAATCAAGATCTGAATAGACGAACCATATTGAATTTGGAGATGTCTCTTTATATCACAACAAGAGAATAACGGAATGAAATTGCTGCTGCTGTTGTTGTTTGTTTTTTTGTTTTGTGTTTTTAAGCGTTAAGCTTTCTATCTGACACGGTACATAAATTGTGTTTAAAAGCAACATTTTATTCAATGGGATATTTAAATGAATTGTGTAAGATTTTTTTCTGTTTCTGGCCAGAGCGGAAGTATAGATTGGCAATTTGGAACTGTCTTTTACTGCGAATATTTCTACCAATGCAAGTAGATATTTTGAAGATGTAAATTGCAATCAAATTCAAAGTTTGTGCTTTCTGAAAAAAAGTCTGTCTAAAGTGTTTGGGATTTTTTTTAACTGGAATTTTCTCAAACTGTTGGAGTTAGATCTGTAAAACTACAGGCATATTTTGAATCAGCATCACTTGGAGAGGTGGGTCTTTTCACCAAATTTTCACCAACACACTTGAGATGGGTTACTGTTTTTTATTGCTTTTTAAGACTTCAATTTCTATGGGGTCTGCCTCGCATGAAAAAACTGCGCACTGGTGTGCCCGATTGACAAAGGCTGCAGGGGTGCAGGTAAGTGTTGTTGAATTTAGAGATTTGTACCCCGAGTACCCAAGCTTTTATATATATATATATATATATATATATATATAGAGAGAGAGAGAGAGAGAGAGAGAGAGAGAGAGAGGAAACAAGGTCAGCGTGAAAAATACTACTGAAACTGCAACATAGTGGCTGCAGTCCTACACTTCATTGGGAGTCTCCATGAGTAAACACACACACACACACACACACACACACACACATATATATATATATATATATATATATATATATATATATATATATATATATATATATATATATATATATATATATATATAATGATATATATATATATATATATAATGATATATATATATATATCATTGTGTCATCTACAGACAGATGTTTCGTTGTATTACAACTCTTCAGCATGTTGTTCCTCACCTTATATCTGGCTTTTTTCCTCGGGATTAAAGTGTGTTATATGTTCTTCGGCAGAACCTGAGGTGTAGGTACTGACACTTGCCCGTCGAATGAGCCGGAGATTGGGTGTTATGGATGGTGTTAAGACCGAGTGCGCCGGTGCAGCGTGTCAGCCAATGAGGTTTTACTGAGGCTGCCACTGCTATGTGCATTGGAGGCCCTTGAACTTGTTCTTGGGCCCTCCCATTATTACTCGGCTCAGGTGCAGGGTGTCAGTTATCCCAGGGCAGCACAGCTTCATTGAGCTTAACGGAGCAGGTCCCCAAGTGGATGTTTTCGTGGCGGAGGTTACTTTAGTGGCTTAGCAAACTGAAGCCGGCACCCACGGGCAGCTCTGTTCCATTGCACTGAACGGAACAGGTCGGGACTTCTCCTGACGCTTTCGTGATGGAGGTTGCTTTAGTTGCTTAGCAAACTTAAGCAGCGGCAGCAGGAGCCATTTTTGGTAGGGTGTCTCCTATTTTCCTCGACCTTATGTCAGATTTTGCTTTGGTTGGACGGTAAATAGATACGACCCATTTTTCTGGCCCTTTCTTCGGGATCAAGGTGTAGTATCTGTTCCACAGTAAAGCCCGAAGCGTAGGCACTGACACTTGCCCGTCGAATTGGTGCAGTGCATCAGTCAATGAGGTTTTACCTGAGGCTGTGCACTGCTACGCGCATTGGGGAGCCCTTGGGCTTTCCTATAATTACTCTGCACAGCTGCGGGGGATCCATTTTTGGATGGATGGATCCTATTCTTCTCTCGTTAAACCTCGACCTTGTGACAAATTTTGCTGTAGTCGAATAGTGAATAAACACCCCATCCAGTACCATGAGGTAAGATCGAAACCTTAGCTTCAGACGCAGAGGCTGGTATCCTCTGTCTACTCTACGGAACGGGACAGACTCTAAGGTTGAATTTAAGCGATATATTTATTTATGCATATATATTCCCGTCCACCAGAGCGCTCCATTCCATGTTGGAAAAGCATGCATATATATATATATATATATATATATATATATATATATATATATATATATATATATATATATATATGGTTTAGAAAGCTTTACTGCTCTAAACACTGAACACATTAAAAAACCATTTCAAAATTCTTTAGTGTTACTTCAGTCACTCATTTCTAACATCTCTGAGGGTGATTTATGTAATTTTCTATAGTGTTTATTTCATGTTTTACTTTGTTCTTATGGTGATATGTGTAAATTTCTTCTTGTTGGGATCAATAGTTGTTTACCATGTAACAGTTTCGGGGATTTCAATGACAAAACAGTTATATCAACATGGCACTCCAGAAGTGTTGATCAAGTACCAACTCCCTTTCAGCTATGTTACATATGTATATGAATTTAAAGATAATTAATTTAGATTGTAATTGGCCCTGACAACTCAGAGGATTTTAATTAATTCTCTGAGAAAATTGTTTTTAATTAATAAGGGTAAGGAAACTCAAGTTAAAAGCTTCTCAGATACAGATGCCATGTATATTTTTATTTATTTTTATATCTTTGATGCATTGATTTGAAAATTGTCTGAATCGGTATAAACCTTCAGAATATTCTGTTCAAATTTGATTATTACAGCTTTCATCCAAACCCCCAGCACAAGTTTGATATGATCATAATTATATTGCACACATTTTGCAGTAGTTTTCTCTATTTTTTTGCGTGCCACAAGTCGGGTCAAAATGTCACTATGTTTCTTGAAATTACATGTTCTTCAATAACAATCATTGTTCTTACATTTTGATTGAAGATTTCCAATTCACTGAAATGTCACAATGTCTCTTCAAAATGTCACAATATCTCTTCAAAATGTCACAATATCTCTTTAAAATGTCACAATATCTCTTTGAAATGTCACAATATCTCTTCAAAATAAGTGTCATTCAATGACAATCATCGTCCATTTTGACAGAATCTTCTCAGAAAGACCCCCAATGTCACCGTAATTGAATCAGGTGCATTGACCAGGAAGCATGATTTAAATTGCAATACACTTTGATATGAGTTGTAATTCCCCAGAACTTGACCTACCAGTTCGGTCACTGCAGCATCAATGTTCCAATCCATGACGTACACTGCAGTCAACCAATCTCATTTCATATTGTAGATATTTCAAAAAGTTCCACAAGGATTTTAGAGGATTTTCAGTATGTTATTCTATACATCATAAGCTATCATGGATGAAATAATCAGCTTGTTAGAATTAATCTTTTGTAAACAAAATGCTTCCCATCAAAGACAAGAATTGTGTATAGCGGATGCAAGTTCAAGTCTGAGCTGAAACCACTTCTCTACTTCACTCTAATTTCCAATTTAAATTTACAGCTGAAAAATTGTAGGAATATTGGCCTCGTGACGCCCATGACCGAGAGATCTGGCGAATATCGAGGTTGGTCTATGCCCAGCAACGTGATAAAATGAATGCCAGGAAAATCAGGATAATTTTCAACTTGATAATGGTGGCTTGGTTGTTTAGTAATTGATTATGCTGAATGTAACACTTTGATAAGATCATGTCTGACATTGTTTTCTGAAGCAAATGTCGTCTTGCTTTTGTTTGTGCTGGATCTGATCAAAGGCTGGGCAATAATTGTGCCTGTATCGGGTGACTTTTTTCTTATCACTGATCGCCGCTTGGGGAACGCATGAGCAAAGAGCTCAGTTGATAACCCCGTTTACTTATCTCACCCAGTATACTTCCTTTGAGGTTGTGATTGGCTTCTCTTCCTGGCAGACAAATTCATTATCCTCCACGTAAGTATAACACACTTTCTCTTTCTCTTCATTACTAACATCAATATTGCATTCAATGGATAATAATTCGATGGGTATTCACATCCACAGTGGTTGCTTTCACAGGAGATCAAGTGACAGCAAGGTCTCAGCTCTTCCTAGGATTTTTAGTTCTTTCAACTTCTTCGCTAGGCTTTACGAGACTGTTCCAAGGCCTCCGGACACTATCAGTACTACCTTCACCTTCACTTTGTATGATTTTTTTTCATTTCTCTGGCAAGATCTAAATATTCACTTGAAAGTTAATTTTCTTCTCTTTGCGGTTCAGCCTATTATCATTATTATTATTATTATTATTATTATTATTATTATTATTATTATTATCATCATTATTATTATTATTATTATTATTATTATTATTATTATTATCATTATTATTATTATTATTATTCATTTTCACACCAGTTGCTTCGTGGTCACCACTGGAAACTGAATGACAGCAAATATTCCCCTTACCTATGATAGCAACGCTGTGGTTTGTACTCTTTTCTTCCCTCTCCTTTTTCCCTGTAAGGTCATTGTTAACAGCTGGGAGTCGTAGATGTCTTTAGCTCTCACCCATGTATTCGTGCAGTTTCCAGTAGTGCTGGGGTGTGTGTACTCTCAATCCTTCCTCCTATCCCCAGTTCTTCCAATTTTATTCTCAGAGTCTTTGATACGGTTCCGAATACACTAACCATTGTTGCTACTACCCCGACTCTCGTGTTTTACACCCCGTCTTCTTGTCCACAATTACAGGGTCCGGTCTTCTCGTTTGAATGGGGTGGGTAGTTTGAATGTCAAAGTCCCAGAGTAATTTGTGACCTCCATTCTCCAGGGCTGTTTCCGGTTTGTGGTGGTACCACTTTTCTGCGTGGTTGAATCCCATCCGTTTACTCAGTTCCCAGCGTATCACTGTTGCAACCTTATCGTGTCTGTTTTGGTACTCTCCCTGGGCTGATTGACTACATTTGTTGGTTATGTGGTTTACGGTCTCATCCTTTTCTCTACAAAGGTGACATTTGCTGTTCGTTTAGATTCTGTTTATTTTCGCCTCGATATAGTTTGTCCTTATGTACTTGCTCTGGGCTGCCATGATGAATGATTCAGGTTCCCTCAGCGTAGCCAAGTCCCTGATCTCTCGTCTGTGACATTTTGTATCCGTCTTTTGAAATCTCTGCATAGTTTTTCTCGGTTTATTTTTCCTTCTTTGTTCTAGTGTACCTTCGTTTGCTACTTTCTTATTGTTCGTTGCACTGCTTCGAGCGCTTCTTACAATGTTTTCACTATTTGCTTGCACATAATTTTCTAGTCCTGTTTTGGTCTTTGGGAAACAGTCTTCTATGCTAAAGAGTCCGCTAGCGCTTTCTTCCCTCTCCACATACAGTCTATCTGTGTCATCTATGGGATGTATTAGCCTAGTGTATGATGATACTGGCCGTGTGTTTATTCCTTTCATCGGATTCCCGCTATTTAGTTTGGTCTCAATCTTTTCTTATCGTCCTAAGCTTTTCTCTTCTTATTTTCTCTTTCATTCCTCCCTGTTTTATCGTCAAATATTAGTATCATTTGCATTTTCACATCAGTTCCTGGTAATCACCGCTGGAGACAAGTGTCAAGCCCTTCTTTTCACCTTTATCACAGTTTTAATTTGATTTCATGATATATCTTAACATTATTTAATCATTCTCATAACATCAACGACAACAAAATTAGTAACAATTGTACAGAGGGAATAAATAGAATCTATTGTACTACATCTCTGCATGGAGTTAAACTATAGAATCAACCCATTTCGTTTTGGTGAGTAACTTGAAATAAGTTTGTCTAGAATTTTTCTCGCTCTCTACAGTTCCGATATAGAAAGAAAATGGGTAAATTGTAAGCACTTTTTCGGCTGCCACTGCGTCTGTGTGGCTGTATTCGTTCTGATCGACACCTGCTGCAACTGTAGTATATATATATATATATATATATATATATATATATATATATATATATAGGAATACATACTCCCACCCTTAGAACACTTTATCAATAGAAGATGGAACATCCTCACCCTTAAAACAGATCTTAGAGAAATATTCACAGACCCATTTGTCATTGCGTACTGCAGACCCTAAAACATCAAAGACATGATTAGCAGCAACAATATTATAAATAATAAAGTCTCACACAACAATATCCATAGAACCACTATATTCTGTAAACCATGCGACGAAAGAAATAGTGTATGTTGCAACCATCTTAAGTACACCAACACCTCCACGAACGCTACCACCAGAGAGAGTTACCACATATACCATAGCACTAACTGTTGCAGCGAAAAAAAAACATAATATACCATTTAGAGTGAAATAGATGCAAGTTACAATACATAGGCAAGTCTGGGTGGCAATTTAACATGAGACTCGACAATTAAAGACAGAATTAAATCACAAAACAATCCCAGCCCACTCCCCGTAGAACTACACTTTCGCACACCCGGCCATAATTTTGCCACGGACGCTAGCTTTAGTATAATCTAAAATATAGAAAAAAATTACTCCCATGCACATAACAAATATTCTAGGAAGACATGACGATATGTGGATCAAACTCAAAACTCTCTCCCCCAATGGACTTACCGACCCTAATCACACAGATCTCTAATTTATAAACCTCCTACTAACAATAACCTCAAACCCACATCTTCCCCACCTCAGATGCATCCTATACTGAAAACTTCAAAGTCGCTCAGACCTATAGCAAGCTCCACCTTAGTTAGTCATTTCACTAGTACAAATCGTAGCCAACATATTTTGGATGACTTGTAAGGCTAAAACCTTTGTAGTTCCTTAACCTCATCACGCCTCCATTTACACTATCCCTAACATACCCACACAATCTTACACCACATATATCGGGAATTTCTGATTCTGAACAATTCTTTTAAATCAGAACCTGCTAACCCTCGGTGAATAAATAGGAGAGCAGTTCATAGATGGATTGAGATATTAACTCCCTGTACTTTCCAGACTCTTATGTAATTGAATATTTATTAGTCAATTGTAACACTTGTTAAATTCTAATTCTTTACTACTTCCTCTTTTTATGATATGGATGTTAGTACAAAATTATATATTGGAAGAGATGTATCTACATAGTGTTGACATTACTTCTGTTTAATTTTATTTTAATTTTTAACTATACGTAGAGTGAATTGAAAAAGTATAAGTAGCGTACACTTTTTGATCAAAATGATTAACTTTTATAATTTTAAAAAAAATTTATCTTCATACCCGTACATAAATATACACATTCATAGTATAGATGTCATTCCTTAATTTTCATGGATTAGTTTCTGAAATTCATTGATATACCCAATATGTTTGTTTTCTAATATAAAGATTAAGAGTTTATCTGACTTTCAGCTTGAACTTTTCCTTGTGGCGACACAAAGCCGATATGTGTTCAATAAATGAGATTATTTTTCTGAAAATTATAATTCTAAGTTTTTTCTAGACTTATACTACATTTACTATTAAAGCTGTTGGGTGACCTCAAGTTGTGTAGAACATTCCATTTAATCATTGGGTTCATTTTTCATCCAAAAAGACCACTTATATTTTGATGGTGCTAAGCTTTACCTACGTTTTGATAGAGTGAATGAACTTCTATGATTATAAAATTTCAATTTCTAATCTACCATAAATGCTCCGATGCAGAATTTCATTACTCTTGGGTATTCTCTAGAGGAAATATTTGCTAGATATATGATGTTTTTTTCCAAGCGTTTTATTGCATTTCATCACTGCTTGTAGTTATCACTAAAGATTTTTTAAATTGTGCTTACTAATTGATTTTGCCATGTTACTTATACAACTATAACTGACTTCATCAGTATTTCTGTTTACGTTTTTATATAATGGGCCATCCCTTCAGAATTATTCATCAATTAGATTTTAGAACGACTTGCCAATGTCACGTGTAACAAATTAGCAAAAAGATGGATGAAACCAGAAAATTCCCTTTTCTATTTCTTTGTTTCTTTTGTTATCATTTTTATTGAAATTTATAGCCGTATTAATCTAACTCTTATTTACCGTCTTATTATTAATACCTTTGACCTCGTTAAACATATTAATGCTGGAAGAATTTCCAGCTATTCGATGGATAGATTTGGGTAACTGTTTGATAATGGCCGGTGGGTGGTTGGATTTCTTATTTGTATAATTGGATGTAGACAATCTTTAAAAAGGTTTATAAGAGTTATATAAAGGTTCAAGGTAATATCTAGAAGCTATTTTTGCTAATCCTGTTGGCTTTTGTGTCATTGCTATCTCATTAGCCCATTGTCTCTATATAGCCCTACATCTCCCTCAAAGAGGAATCTATCAAATAAGTATGGGATAGACAGAGAATTGTGCAAGGTCAAATGACCCGATAAGCACATTGAACGTTCTATAGTTGCTCTTTTCTATCCAGTTTTTGTCGTTACTGACTAATATAGACCTTCTACAATGTTCAATTATACCAATGTCCTTTGGTATATCTTTTTTGCAAACTCAATTGCCTCAATGAATTTTATTTCTCATAATGGAGGGATAAAACGCAACAATGTCAAATTGAATGAAAGTAACACTGTTCTTTTCTGTGGTGTTGTTAAACCAGTCAATTACGTATCTGCTACTTTTCCACATGTATTTTAGTGTGTCCTCAACTATATTGTTGATGTTTTTTAAGATGCTTTTGGAATTAATACCCATTTCCGATTTTGATGGATTGATGAGTCTGGTCTGTATTTTATTCATAGAATTAGGTTTATGATCCTTCAAAAGTGAATGCACTTCCTTACTGTCTATAGATTCAGCTCTGTGATTTTTAGTTTCTCTGTAACCAGTAGTCTTCTTTGTTGATTGTAGTTTGCGAGTCTTGAGTGTCTAATTGGTAATTCTCGTTGATGTTTTTTCTTAACAGTTTTTTGTATGTGTTGCTGATGTTTTTGTAGATATTCCTAGATTTATCTATTTGAACGAAGATATCCTTGGATTGTCGAATGCCTTTTTGATCTTTTTTCAGGTTCTTCTGGAAATCACCCCAAACCGTCGGAAATTCCGCTTTCCATATGATATTCAAAAGCAACCTATTTGCAGTCATGCTCTTACCGTCTGAGCTGACCATTTTCCGATAAGATCAGCAGTCCGAACAGATACAGTTGCTAGGACATTTTTTAGATTAATAACTGAATACTAAGTTGAAAACTGTTTTTTGCCAGACACCTTTGCACACTCTTAATATATGTATATAACAAACCAATATATATATATATATATATATATATATATATATATATATATATATATATATATATATATATATATATATATATATATATATATATATATATATATATATATATATATATATATATATATATATATATATATATATATATATATATATATATATATATATATATATATATATATATTAGGAAGCTTTATAGCTTTCCTAAATTCCTGCCAAGTTCAGAGTTTACTGCAACAGTCGGCAGTACAATTCGCCTTTTTGCATTTTTATCATTCTCTTTACTTTGTTCCATTGTAGTTCTATGAATTTTATGTATTGTTATTCTACCCTATGAAAGAATACGGATATTTGGCGGACTTAAAAGATTTTCCAACGTATTTTTCTTCCTCGTCTAGATATTTGGGGTTACATATTCTGAGAACGCTCGAATAAAAACAGGCCCGATTCTCGACACTTTAGGAAAAGTCAAGTCAGCACTCCACCGAGAGGTGTACTCATGAGTAAGGCGAGTTTTCCCTTGCAGTATTTCAGGTTGAAATTGAAGGAACATTGGTGTGTGATGAGTGTTCAGATTTTTATGATCTTATTTACTTTTTTGGATGGTTTTAATGTGTGAGCATTTCCCAACTGGTACTTTTGTATCAAGTGAATTGATGTCTAAGCTTGCAAATACTTTGTCACTCATGTTTATGGTCTTTTGTTGTGTGTGTGCCCCCCCCCATTCGTAAGTTGCGTGGGTCTAAATATTCCCAGTAGTGGAGTCGAAAGTTTTGCGACTTCTTTCGATATGAGGGGTGCTGCTTACTCGATGAGTTTAGACCGTATTATATTTAAATTCTTTAATATTTTTCTGAGGGATCTGTTGAACTTGTTTGTTCCATTATCAGTGAATACTTTATCAGTTACCTCATAGGTGTTATCGTCATTATTATTCTACCAACACATATAGTATACAAACAAAAACATATAGTAAATATCCATAAACTAACAAAGTAACCTGACCCTCAGATAATACCTACACTGACTAAACGTAAACACTGCATAGATGGAACAACTCATCATTAACTTATTTTATTTATTTTATTTTCAAAGCAAAGTCCAATCACAGTCAATATGAATGGCGACTATGCATACGAAATTAGATGAACAACCTTCAATTACATCTCAATCACTCAGTTATTCATTGATCTCTTCACAAAATTTCCCACCTCCCCTACATCCCTTCATATTCATAAACCTATATACCCATACTTACATGTCTTCTAATACTATACCTTCCCTATAGCAATACACAAACTTACAAACATGAGCAAATACACCCATTAGTATTTTATAATTACCCATCATGTACAAACATACACATGCACCTAAGAACCAAGAAGTAACACGACCCTCGGATGACACCTACTTGAGTCTAGATGTACACATCGAATGGATAAAACATGATAACAGAAACTGATGACCTCCTCTCCTTTCCCTCTCCACTGTAAGGTTGGAATGATTGATGTCTTTTATAACCACCGTCCGAGAATCCTGATATAGTTGAGTAACTCGTTGGAGTGACTTCATGTTGTGACCATACTCGAAAATGTGGTGGCGGCTATCATATGTATATATAGAAAGGCTTAGTTTTATTTTCTAAATTTGAAATGCCTGTCTTGCTTTGAAAATCAGCATTCAGAAATCAGCATTTACCTTGACTAAATCTCTACCGCTAAAGCAATGGAAAATACACACGTATCTCAGCCTGAATGAAGCTCATTACATTTTATTCATTTTTATTATTCAACGTCCCATTCCTGCAAGAATCAAATTCTTTAATTCATAATGATTCTACCAGATCATTTATCCATTTCTTGATAACATAATTGTCCACGTGGAAAGAAAAAAACAGCAGATATGGACATTGAATAAGCAGAATAAGAATTTGGAGTTAAAGCAGTTATTTCGGGGCCTTCGCCTTTCAGGTGGATGTTTAGTTCAATAGTAAGAGGAACGCTACGTTGAAGTGGCAATCCTATTGGTTGCAGGTTCGATTCCTGCAGCAGTCCTATTTTCTTTAATTGCTTATTTTATATCACTTTGTCTGGGCCAACTGATAAATTTACCGAGTAATAATGGGATATCATTTCATATCATATAATTTCAATATAATATAACGCAATATATGATTATATATATATATATATATATATATGTGTGTGTGTGTGTGTGTGTGTGTGTGTGTGTGCACACGTGTGCGTGCGAGATCTGATGTGCTCCCTGAAAGATCGAGGGATCTTAACATTTTCCTTGCTTCTCTGGAGGGCTTGATAGACGGGTTCGTTTATTGAAGTTAAACACGCCGGGGGGAAGTCTGGTCACGCAGGTATAATAAATGCCAACGTCCAGCATTCAGACGTGGCTGAACCTATTTTAGCATGTCTGGATACATTTGGACAGGCCCCTATACGGTTCTTGTGAACAAATAATTTTTACATCGATTTTGTTCTGACAATGAAATTATGTTTTTTTTTTCGTAAGATGTCTCTTTCCGATAAGTATGTCATCAAAATCATCGACATCTATTGCTTACGTAAAAACAACTCATAACACAGATAATTTTGCGGAAAAACACCAGTTTCATAAAACTCAGCAACTGACATTTAAAAACATTTTCCAATCTTCCTTATAGAAAAAAGATGTAAAAATCTAGAAACTATTCTATTACAACTTTATAACGTACCAGTGAAATTATGTTCGCGTTTATTGATACGCAATGTATTTTTTCTCTTTTAAGAATAGGAAATGAAGACATGGGATATTTTTCAAACAAAGGGAACATGAGCTGTTTATTTTTCAAGAAATATATTTCTGCCAAAAAAGATATAAATCATTGAAATAGAATCAAAGAGACTGTTCCCTCCAGTTGTAACCAATGAAATCGCAAATTGCAAACGACGAAATTATTGTTTGACCAATCAATTTCGATGACAATAAATTTTTAGAGTTGTTTGGAATAAATAATTAGATATACCATTCTCTAAATCCTGTTCCCTTGGCAATTTATTGCATATATTAAATTACGGCAAGTACACTATCGACATTACGTTATATCAGGAAGAGGGAATGCACATACAAATAGAAAAGGAATTTGCACTTTATTAGATGTTCAGATGATCACCAAATAAATGACTCTATGGTTATTTTCATGGACAAATTTGGGTTAGGAATTTGTATGGAAACGTAAGAAAAATACAAACTTATTAGAGGAACATTTACCATTAGTATGTATTCGGGTAGTTTATATGGAGGTTGGGAATGAGAATAAATTTATTAGCATTCATTTGGGTGATTTATATGGAAGGTAGTGTGGGGATGGACTTATGAATGAAATAAACCTGATCTAAAATTGATGAAAATTAGTAATTGAAAAGACTCAATGGACTTTCTGCAGACGTGGGATTGAGTGGGGGCCGTGAAGTTTGCGATTGAAATATCGGTTTGACGCGTGGGTGTACCTAAGGTATCATTAGAGAAGATGTAGTGGGGTTGTGGAGGTAAAATTTAGATTCGATTAACATTTTTCCAACTGTTCTATAGGTTGGTAAATAAATAAATGGGGATGGATTCTGTGGGTAGAGATTTGGGATGGGTACGAGTAAGAATATAACCAAACCGTGAATTTTGCTTACGTATAAGAGAATGCAGTGTGTTTGTATTTGCTCATGGATTTGGGACTGTTAGGATTGGTTGTTTGGTTTGTATGTTGTTAAAGTGCTATTGAGTTTATTTATATATTGATCTCTGAAGTTGTGTTGGCTTTACGGAGAAGGCCCTCTATGTTATAATCGATAATGTCAAATATATTCAAGTCCTAAATAAAGTCAAGGTAGGAAAGCAACAACAAAATGTAGAATTCAAATTAACACCAACGAAGAACACAGGGAAACGATTAAAGCAACCGAACAAAAAAATCTTTAAATAAAGAGAAGAGAAAAGAAGATACACGACAGAAGTAATCAAAAAGATTCTCCAGAAAGTACAAAACCTTCAATACAGAAAGGATGCAAATGGCAAATGTATTCGGGGGAATGGACACCTAACAACAGATAGAGATCAAATTGTCGAACGCACCCAAGAATTCTGAAAGAAACAATTATTCCTCCAAACAAGAGATAAAGAACAATAACCGAGAAATGCAAGTCATGAGTGACCATTTCGAAATGTTACCAGGCGTTACTCTGACAGTGGTGATGAAAACAAACCAGGGAACCAGACTGGCTCCGAAAGAAGTTACTCTACCATTGATAATCCCAATTAAGTAAATCAACCAAAAGAGACAGAAGCATAATATAAGATGCCAGTCGCTGTAGCCTTTGTCAAGAAGACCTTCAACTTAGTGATACCCCAAAGCTCATTGATGCTATAATATAATGAGGCGTATATGTAAGTGTCTTGCATCAAATATATTGACACAACAGTTTCTTTATCAGGCTACATAAAAACCCCGAGTCTTTTCAGCTCAAAAAGAAGTAAGACAAGGTGAAAACAATTCACCCCAAAACTTGGCCTGCTTTGAGATTATCTCTCAAAACATAGACTGAGTAAGAAGGGAATCAGAATAGTTAGCAGATTTGCTGATGAAATTGCTGTTTTTGCAGAAGACCTTCAAGGCCTTCAAATAATGCTAGACGAACTGAAAATAATGCTAGACGAACTGAATGAAAGAAGCAAGAATGTTAATCTTCATATGAACTTCAGTAAGTCTAATGTTGAGGGAAAAGACACAACGATCAAAATTGAAAATGCAAAGCCAAAGAAAGTAAACCGCTACTTGGTACAGAGAATCTTTACGACAAACCCAAGAGAAGAGACCAAATGAAGTGAAGAATCTCTTGAAGTTGGCGAGTCTTTGGTATAGTAAGCTCAGCATTCAAGAAAAATAAAAAGGACGGTACACAACTAATGTATCCCCACCCCCAATAATCAATAATGGAGCTGAAACATGGAATCTAATTAAAAAAAAATGACCCTCAAGGAAAGAGCCATACAAAGTACACAAGAGAAATAACAAGACAGCAAGGTATTTTAGAGTTAGAGGTAAATAATTCGTTAAAAACTCAAATGGTAATGGGCTCGCAATCTTGCAGGAATGTCAGACAACCGCTGGATATCATGACTCACAACGTTGATCACTAGAGATCATTTGTGAAACTGCAGTTGGCAAAAATGAGATGATGTGACGGAATAAGTTCGAGATGTTTCTAATTAAATGATCTAGCGAATTTTTTGGAAAGGCCAATGTCCAATGACAGACACTAAAGCGTCTATGATGATGATGATGATGGTGATGATGATGATGATGTTGGTGATGATGATGATGATGATGAGTTATCAAACTATTTTTCTTGTTTGGTTTGAATTCCATTTGTTTCTGCGTAGTTTTTAAATTTGAGATTTGGCGCTTTTTATTGATGGTTTGCTTTTAGTCGTTACAACTGGAGTCTTGTGAGATATAAAGTAAAATAAATTTATTCCCATGTCGACATTTTTATATTAGTTCTAATTCTTTGTTATGATTACGTTTTCTTCAAACGATAGACAAAAGGCACATCTTTTTCAAAGCAAAAAAAAAAAAAAACTCTCCAGCTTTTTTTTACTTTTTACTTTGCATTATTCCCGGTGTTTTCTTTTGGGTTCCCGAAAGTAATTTGTTAGCGTTGCGCTGTGTTTGTATTTCATGTTTGTAAATGATTGTTTGTGTCAGTAACTCCTTTGTGCAACTCTTCCTTCAGTTATTCTAAAGAAATTTTTTTTGTGTGTGTTTCATCTGGAAACATATACATACATGTGTGTGTGTGTGTGTGTGTGTGTGTGTGTGTGTGTGTGTGTGTGTGTGTGTGTGGATTTACTCCAGCTTGCACATGCATCTGTGCGAGTGAGTCTGTGTTTTATTACAATCATATTGGATATTTCCTTCCAAAAGAACCACCCAAAACTGGCCTATAGCCACAGGTCTGCAAAAATTCCAACACAGAATTACGGACTGTACATTGCCGTCCCTTAAAAAAATCAAGAACATTATCCATCCCATGATAGATTTGGCATTGACGAGTCCTTTCCATTCCTTTGTCACAATGGATTTTTTATTTAACATTTTTGCGTCCTTTCCATTCTGCTGTAATAATGGATTTGGCATTCGATATTTTTTCATCCTATTCATTCTCCTGTGATTATGGTCTTAATATTTGAAAGTTTTGCGTCTTTTCCATCCCTCTGTAAAAACAACTTGGCATTTGACAATTCTTCAGTCCTTTCATTCCTTTATAATTATTTACTTAGCATTTAAGAGTTTTGCATCCCTTCAACTCCTTTGTAATAATGGACGTAGCATTTGACAGTTTTGCATCACTTCCATTCTGCGGTAATATTGGACTTAATATTCTCCAGCTTTGTGTTCTTTCCATTCCTTTGTTATAATGAACTTAGCATTTGACAGGACTTCCTTCGTCCGTTCAATTTCTTTGTCATTTTGGATTTTTCATACAATAGTGTTGCACCCTTTTCATACCTTTGTCAAAATTGATTTGGCATTTGAATTTTGCGTCCTTTCAATCTCCGTCATAATTGATATTCTGATTTATAGTTGTGCATCTTTTCCATTTTTTGGTCATTATTGATTTTTCATTTGAGAGTTTGGCGTCCTTCGCATTCCTCTGTCATAATGGATTTTTTATTTGCCAATTTTATTTGTCCCCAACTTTCATCTGTATTAATGGGTTTTCATTTGACAGCTGTGTATCCATCCCAATCATTTGTCATAATTGATTTACATTTTCAATTTGCCAGTTTTTCGTCCTTTCCATCCCTTTTTCATAATGGATTTGGCATTTGAGCTTTTTGTCCTCTCAATTCTTCGGTCACAATGGATTTTTTTGACAATTTCAAATCTTCTCCATTCCTTTGTCATATTGAATTTTCCTTTTGCCAGTTTTGCGTCTTTTCCATCCCTCTGTCATTATGGACTTTTTATTTGAGTTTTGCATCCTTTCCCTATCTTTGTCCAAATGAATTTGGAAATAGAGTTTTGCGTCTTTTCAACACATTGTCACTCTGGAAGTTTCATTTTATAGTCTTACGTTCCTTCCATTTTTTATCATTATTGATTTTTCTTTTGACTGTTTTGCAACCTCTCCTATCTTTTTTCGAAAAAGGATTAGCATTTAAGTTTCGAGTCCTTTCTAGTTTTGTAATGATAGATTTTTCATTCGACGGTTTTGCGTCCTTCTCATTCCTTTGTAATAATGGATTTCTTCATTTGTCAAGTTTGCATCCTTCTCATCCTTTTGTCATAACAGATTCTTTATTGGACAGTTCTGTGTCCATCTCATTCCTTTGTAATAATGGATTTCTTTATTTGTTAAGTTTGTATCCTTCCCATCCTTTTGACATAACGGATTTTTTATTTGACAGTTTTGTGTCCTTTCCATCCCTTTAGTGATAATGCATTTCTTCATGTGACATGTTTGTATCCTTTTCAACCTTTTGTCATAACGGATTTTTTATTTGACAGTTTTGTGTCCTTTCCATCCCTTTAGTGATAATGCATTTCTTCATGTGACATGTTTGTATCCTTTTCAACCTTTTGTCATAACGGATTTTTTATTTGACAGTTTTGTGTCCTTTCCATCCCTTTAGTGATAATGCATTTCTTCATGTGACATGTTTGTATCCTTCTCATCCTTTTGTCATAACGGATTTTTTATTTGACAGTTTTGTGTCCTTCTCATTCCTTTGTAATAATGGATTTCTTCATTTGTCAAGTTTGTATCCTTCTCATCCTTTTGTCATAACGGATTTTTTATTTGACAGTTTTGTGTCCTTCTCATTCCTTTGTAATAATGGATTTCTTCATTTGTCAAGTTTGTATCCTTCTCATCCTTTTGTCATAACGGATTTTTTATTTGACAGTTTTGTGTCCTTCTCATTCCTTTGTAATAATGGATTTCTTCATTTGTCAAGTTTGTATCCTTCTCATCCTTTTGTCATAACGGATTTTTTATTTGACAGTTTTGTGTCCTTCTCATTCCTTTGTAATAATGGATTTCTTCATTTGTCAAGTTTGTATCCTTCTCATCCTTTTGTCATAACGGATTTTTTATTTGACAGTTTTGTGTCCTTCTCATTCCTTTGTAATAATGGATTTCTTCATTTGTCAAGTTTGTATCCTTCTCATCCTTTTGTCATAACGGATTTTTTATTTGACAGTTTTGTGTCCTTCTCATTCCTTTGTAATAATGGATTTCTTCATTTGTCAAGTTTGTATCCTTCTCATCCTTTTGTCATAACAGATTTTTTATTTGACAGTTTTGTGTCCTTCTCATTCCTTTGTAATAATGGATTTCTTCATTTGTCAAGTTCGTATCCTTCTCATCCTTTTGTCATAACGGATTTTTTATTTGACAGTTCTGTGTCCTTCTCATTCCTTTGTAATAATGGATTTCTTCATTTGTCAAGTTTGTATCCTTCTCATCCTTTTGTCATAACGGATTTTTTATTTGACAGTTTTGTGTCCTTCTCATTCCTTTGTAATAATGGATTTCTTCATTTGTCAAGTTTGTATCCTTCTCATCCTTTTGTCATAACGGATTTTTTATTTGACAGTTTTGTGTCCTTCTCATTCCTTTGTAATAATGGATTTCTTCATTTGTCAAGTTTGTATCCTTCTCATCCTTTTGTCATAACGGATTTTTTATTTGACAGTTTTGTGTCCTTCTCATTCCTTTGTAATAATGGATTTCTTCATTTGTCAAGTTTGTATCCTTCTCATCCTTTTGTCATAACGGATTTTTTATTTGACAGTTTTTGTCCTCTCCATCCCCCAGTCTTAATCGATTTTTTATTTGGAAGTTTCGTGTCTTTTCCATTTATTCCTTGATAGATTTTTTTATTTTATAGTCATGTGTCCATTCCATTACTTTTATCATAATGTATTTGGCATTTGAGTTTTGCATCGTTTCTTTTTTTCTGTCGTAATGGATTTTTCATATGACAATTATGTGTCCTCTGTATTTTCTCTTCTAATGGATTCGGCCTTTGACAATGTTTAACCTTTTTTTTCTGGACCGACTGTTCATTACTGAAACTAGTAGTGATATCACAACACAGCTTTTCAGTCCATGAGTTCTGGATTTTGGCGTTAAAGCTCCATGCAGACATTTTGAATGAAATGTAGCTCTATGGATTTAGTATATTAGCACATGGTTCTTCCATGGGCGGAACATTGGTGACACAATTTTTTCACTTATTGTGAGGGGTTACATTAGCAGAAGCTGTTCTAAATCTCACATAGCACTGGATTGAGATCATAAAAATCAACCTCATGATCACTGCATCTGAGGCATGCTGAGGAATAAATTCGCTGAAATGCAATGATGAAACCGAGGTTCTGGATGCTGGTCATCTCAGAATTTCGATTATCATTAGTTTGTTTTCATTATACATCGCTTCCTCCAGACTATTATCCTTGTCTTGGTTGTGTACATGTTCGCATCTTTTCAGCCATTGTACCGTACGGCCTGTTTCTATTGTCTCTTGGAATGTCAAATAAAGCCCCATATTCTATCTGATGAGCTCTCATTACGCCGTCTCTGTCTGGAGTCATATTGAACTAAACGCTAAACCTTTTTCGATGCCTTTCTTTGAAAATACTTTGGGAGATTCTAAATGTCGGGACAATGATTCCTACCAAAAGGTTGTGGTTTTACAAAAGGTTTGATTTTTTTCCTCTGTTGGCCATGTTTGAAATTAAAAGCTTAGAAACATACATTAGTTTGTCGGTGGCAATAAAATTTTCATTCGCTTCTTTTGGAAAATATATGGTAGTGAACTTTTTATGTTTATCAATTTATCCTTGTACTTGTTGTTGCAGGTTAATCCTTTGTAGCTGAGCCAGTATGCTTTCTGCCGACACTAACTCCTCATCCAAAGAGTTTTCCAATTGGATTCAAGGGGAACTTGACCATAACAAAGTGGCCGTAGGATTGCTCCGTATTCTTCATCAACAGGAAAGCAGAATATTAAAATGTGTCATGAAGTTAATCAGGGATCGACCTCAGGCAGCTAAAGAGATATTCACATCAGATGTCCACGGTTGGACGTTTGCACATGCATGTGTTTTGCGTGGTTCCCCAGTTTTAGTTCAGATAATTCTTGGTGCCGGTGTTAATCCCAATTGTTGTTTGGGAGAGCCACAAATCGGTGCAACAGGACATTGTACTCTACTGCATCTTGCAGCTTATCGTGGTGACGAGAAAATTATCAAATTACTCCTTTCCTATAATGCAAATCTAGATGCCGTCGACACCTATGGAGACTACCCGCTCAATTATGCTGAGCGACGTCAGCACAAAAATGTTTACCCGTATCTTCAACGCACCAGTGGAACACAGTGAGGTGATGGGGCTGGAAGTCAGGGTCAAGAAAGCAGTTGAAAAAAAAATCAGCTTTTCTCTAAGCACGGCGCCGCTGGGAAAAAAAAGAACCAGAAAAAAGGTTAAAAAAAACACACAACTTAGGAAGCTAAAAGAAATCTCTATATATTATGTACATAATATATGTATATATTTATATATATATATTATTGTGTCATCCACAGACAGCTGTTTCGAAGTATTACATCTCTTCAGCGTGGCTTGAAACCTTCACTTCAAACCCACAGGCCGATATCCTACCTCTGGACTTCGGAACTTGAGGGTCAGTCAGGCTGAATTTAAGCGATATATTCGTTTACACAGAAATCCCTCACCCATCAAAGTGCTCTATTCCTATGGAAGATATATATATATATCAATTATTACCCGTGAAAAAGTTCTCAAAGTTCTCTTTCTCTCTCTCTCTCTCTCTCTCTCTCTCTCTCTCTATATATATATATATATATATATATAATGATAGATTGCGTTATATTAATTAGAAACTTATTTTTACCACGAATCAAACCTGCAACCAATAGGGTAGCCGCTTCAACATAGCAAGATTTGATTGTTGCAGCAGCCTCATCTCCTTTAATTGTTTGTTTTATTTATGTTGTCCAGGCCAAGAGATACATTAAGCGTATAATGACGGGAGATCGTTTCGAATGATGGTTTCCATATGAGATAATGCAATTTATAATAATTCTGTAGGATCATATACATACACACATATACATACACATACACACACACACACATATATATATATATATATATATATATATATATATATATATATATATATATATATATATATATATATACTAGAACTTGTTCATCATTTACATGTAATTTCTTGATGGAGTCGGTTCCAGTTGCTACGTGGATAAAATAATCGATAACCAAATCATTTTGCTGAGAAAATTTCGTGAAGCATTCTCTCTTAATTGCTTATTGCATCGCAAAGCCACCTTGAATATTACGTATTTCTTTGTACGAAGCATTATCTAACGAAAATTCTTTTTATTTGCATGTCCTCCTCGCTTATGTAACTGTTTGAGAATGAAGACCAAACGATCCTCTCAAGATGATCCAGTATTGTTAATGGTGCTGTGGATCCATTTGGTTTGAATATTATTTAAACCCAGATAAAGGCCAAAAATCTGAACGCTGGTTTTTCAAGCTGGTGGGCCATCCCCACTTGGGAGAATTACGCCTTCCAATCTGTCCATTTGATCCTTTCCATTACTGAGCTAAACTTAATATAACACAGACGCACACGCACACACACACACACAGACGTGCACACACACACACACACACACACACATATATATATATATATATATATATATATATATATATATATATATAACACACACTAGAAATTAAAAACACCGAGGAAGTGAGGGAGAGACAAAGAGAATAGAACATGAAGAGATTGTTTTTGCAGAAGTTACTGAGGCACTCGACCTAATCATTGAAAGAATGAAAGATGCAATCAATAAACTTCGCTGTAAGATCTCTTTGAGTTAAGCATAAATATCATTTCTATTTCAAACTGATTTCATTCGTTCAAAGCATTTCCAACGATGCAATAATTCAAACGAAATAAAACTCTTTCAAAAATTGTTCAAGGTGTCTTGCCGAGGGAAATGTTCAATGTCTACAAATGGAAACATTACCGTATAACTAGTCCCTAAATCCAAGCCTTACCGTATACCTACTTACCCTAACCCATTTCCAACTCTGATTAACTTTTATTCGCAATTATTGTTCTCGATATTTTCCTCTTGTATCTTTTTGTTTCATTCTATTTCGTAATGTTTTCTATATTTTCAAAACAAATTGAAAATATCCAGAGCTAAGGTAGGAAATTGAAAACCCTGTACTATATATTAGAATTCGTGGATGTTACCTGAATTGACCATCCCAGGCACTTGATCAAATCTCTCGCTTACAGACACTAGAAAGCGAATTTTATTCAATTCCATTCATTTTCTCGCCATCCTTTCCTCGACAGCGAAATTCATTCGCTTTCCTTTAGCAAGAATATTTGTTTCAAGCATGACTGATGGACAGACAAGGACAAACAGACTGACACGTTGCTTATTATTATATATGATATTCCGATGAGGAATGATGACAATTCGCTATGACATGTAATTAGAATGTTTAATGGTTGTTATTGAAAACTCAAGTCAGAAGCAAACTAAGAGGACAAAAGTATAGATGTCAGTGAACTGATCCAACGATGTAACAGACAACATGGATGTACTTACAAAAACAAGCCAGAAAGTAAGACCATAGATGTGCCAATTCATTTGTGTAAAGATCTAGCAAGGGTAGTGTTGTCGGAATTATTTTGCATCTAAAATTGAGTCAAAAAACATCTTGAAAGACCTACAAAAGTTTACATTTTCCATACATTTCGGTGGGAAGAAATTCACAATCTTCGAGTTTAGGCTTATATACCACGATTATGTTCCTATTGTGATTAGAACAATTTATTAGCTTTTTTCCAAATTATGGAGACACATTCTTGATGACTATTCCATTTAGATAATGTAAATGATTAACATTTTATCTGTCATTTTCCATATTCCCTTTAATGTGTCCAATATATTGATTTCGACACTGCATGGAAAATCGAACGAGTAAAAACGTTATTAAATCTGGAGAGTAGTGTCAGCAAAATGGCGGACAGAAGATGAAAGTGATAAGCATTTTCTCCAATTATCAGTCACGCTGGAACAGTACGAAAATGAGAATGAACACTGGTAAACGAAAAAGCGTCCAGTTCGAATAGTGGCAGTTTAAATAGTATTCCCCATTATAGCGTAGACGTACTTAGTGACTGGAATTACTCCGTCTGATCTTGATAAAATATATTTTTTCAATGAACATATATATAGTACTTTCCATCAGAATTCAGAGCATATATTTGCACAACATAAGCATCCTAGACTTTACCAGAAAGAACTAATTATTACTCAAGTGCAATTTTAGCAAATTACAAAATATGTGGTAATCAGCTTCTTCAGACTAGAGATACATTCGATTTCCAGCAATCAGCTCCTAGCCTTACTTTGGTTTCTTTTCGTAACGAAACCCACAAAGACTCGAAATAGTAGATCTTTCAGTGCCTTTCATTTACAGCTTTTTTTTTTCTCTAAATTTAGTTGGTTTCAATAAATCTTACCGACTCGTAAGCACAATTATACTGGATAGTGTGACTAGTGTTAACAACCTACCCTGTGAATTTGAACTAAGTTCGCCTCATTCCTGTGAGCATAATTTAATTTTAATTCCTATGGATGATTAAAAAATTAACTTTAATTATAATGTCATTGAAATTCATTGATAACTTTTGGAAGTATTGTGTGGACAAACAGACAGACATCAGTGAATAAATATAGCTCTTCCTACTTCGCTGGCAGAGGTAAAAAAAAGATCCAGTCAGATTAAGCTATTCTTTTAGTTGTCAATGTAGGCGTTGAAGTAATGAAAAGGAAATCTCAAAAATTGATTTGAATTGTTGAACAAGTCGTCTTTGTCACACAGAAGCTCTATTTCAATTTTTCTCTTCATATTTGAAATAAATACGTTCCCTTTCAAATTTACCAATTTCATAGACGCCTACCTGTAACTTGGGAGACTTCGTACTATCATTTGCTTTTAAATTTGAACAAAATCCTTTTCTTCATTTTATTTTTCCGACTTTTCTTTCCATCTTTTATCATTTTCATTAATAATCCGTCGACGCGAATGAATTTATTTCGAACTTTGAACAAAATCCTTTGCAAATATCCGGAAAATTCTTTAAGAAATCCCCAAGAAAAGAATACAAAAAAAGAGAGCAAATACAGGATTTTTTTAGCAATTTTCCGGGATATTTGCAGAAAGTTTTGTTCAAAGTCTGTAAATGAATTCGTTCACATCGATGGATTACTAATGAAAATGATGAAAGACGGGAAAAAGGACGGAAATCTAAAAGAAAAAAAAAGAATGATTTGTTGAAATTAAAAAGCAAAAGATAGTACGAAACTTTCTGAATTACAAGTACGCGTCCGTAAATTCAGTTAAAGTTAAAAGAAACGTTTTCATTTCACGCAACTGAGAAAACTGAGAAAAAACTCAAAAACAAACAAATCTTATGTTTGCTCTCTGCTTTGTACTCTTGGGTATTCAGAGAGCTGAATTCTCCTGCTTCAAACAGCTCTAGGTTACCCTTGGGCAAGGTGTAGCACCTGTTAGCCTCTCGGTCGAACCGGAGAGCATTGCGTATGGTCGAGCTACCGGTGCTGGTTTTCTGGTATCTAGAATCCAAAGAAGGTTGCAGTGTAAATGAACATGGGGGAATCACTCCCCAACTCTCCTTTGGCGGGGGACATTAGAACCGATGACTTGACCATCTTAGTTGGAGCGGCAGGACCGGTGCTTAGTCATTCCCCCGAGACTCTGCCAGGAAGTAAAAAAGAAGGCTCGTCATCACAGTCAATAAGTGAATAACCATAACGTCAAATATTGAAGTCATGTAAAAGATTTCATCGAAGAATAAATATGGTCAGAATAAATTGTATTCATGACATCACCGACGTTTTCCATTGGAAAAAACTGAAATAGAGTAAAAAAATATCTAGAAACATTTAGATTCCGGAGAATGTAGATTTTATCAATAAATCTGTCAAAATAGGGTCCCAAAAAGGTAAGAAAGGTTTTTTTTTTCCAAAATCCTAACAAAGTATTTTTGGAAGAGGTCTAGTGGAGTACTGAGGGTAATTTCAAGTCTGTAGACAAAACGGTAAAAAAGAAGACTATTCCCTCGCCATATTCGGTGACAACAGTTGTTCAACTTTTTACTCTTACTTTCTACCCCGTTAGTTTCTTCATGGTTGCCCCTCGAGATAATTGTGGCAGCTCCTCAAAATTCCTCCTGTTTTGCTTCCTTTTTAATTATTGAATAACTATTGCCAGTTTAGGTAACGAAGGGTTCTATCCCTTTCCATATATGTCTACGTTTGTGTGTTACAGTTGTCCTAGCCATACTGTTTTGTCTAAAGACTTGAAAATTGGTATCAGTACTCCACTAAAACCCTATTAAAAACTCTTTTCTTATTTTGGGGAAATTTGACCTTTTTGAGGCTTTATTTTGACAGGTTCATTATTAACATCTAGTTTCTCAAGAATATTGATATTTCTAGATGTTTTTCACTCTATTTTTGTTGTTTTTGGTGGAATGCTTTATTTCTTTTAAAAAGCTTGGTGTTGTTTGTGCAGCGGTCAAAATGTCAAAAAGTCTAAATAGTTCTTAGGAAGAAAAAAGGGGAGAGAGAGAGAGAGGGGAGAGAGGGTGTGTCTGTCTTCATCACTAAGCATCAAGGGTTTCTACTTCACTATTAGCCATCGAGAATCTAAACACTAGACGAGAATCAACCACGAGAACAGGCTTGATTTAAAAGGAATCATTTGACCATGGACCATTTTCATTCAATATATTAGCTGAAAGAGATTGCAGCAGAATACAAAATGCCACTCAGTGTATAATTTATAGAATTCAACAAGGCATTCGACTCTGTAGATATTCACATGATCATGAAGGCCATCACCCTACAAGGTGTAGACCCTGTACACGATCAAGTACTGCAACATATATACAACCACAGCAACTCATTCATTAGGCTACATAAAGACTCAGAACCGTTTCAGCTCCAAAAAGGAGTACGACAAGGTGATACCAGCACACCCAAACTTTTTACAGCTTGCCTTGAGATGATCCGAATTATGCACTGGGAAAATAGAGGAATCAAAATGGACGGCGAATATCTGAGCAACCTTAGATTTGCAGACGACATTGTCCTTTTCGTAGAGAACCTCCAACTAATGCAATATGATCTAAATGAAGAAAGCAAAAAAGTTTGCCTACACATGAACTTCAGTAAAACGAAAACCATGTGCAATAATCAGGTTGAGAACAAAAACATAACTCTTAAGATAGAGGACGCAAAACTCAGCAAGGTAGACCACTACATCTACTTAGAGCAACAAATCTCCATGGGACCCTGAAAAGAGGAGGAAATCTTGTCTCACAACATGGATCCCCAGAGATCACATAAGAAACCGAGGCCGACAGAACATAAGATGGAGAGATTAACTCCAAAGATTCAGGAAATACTGGCTCCGCGGCGCCCATGATGGAGAATTGTGGCGAATCCTGGGGAAAGTCCAACGGCAGACGTTAAAAGTATTTGTATTGTGGATATGAAGTGATCCGACAGAATATTAAAGAAAATGAGAATTGGATGGCGAAGAGAAAAACTCAAAAGAGAGTGCTACATCTCAATTTTTTCATCATTCTGTGGGAATTTTTCGATGCATTTGACTGGAACCAGCCATCTTTTTCAGAGAAAATATTTCAACGGTTCACAGATAATGTTGCTATTTACATGCTTGAGGCCGAAGAAAGAGATGGGGATATTTCTGTGTTGTTTGGTTCTTCAGTAGAAACTGGAGGAGAGGTGTTTGTATTTTTGTAGGTGAAAGTGAAATTTGGCTTGAAATGAGAAGGGTCTGTGGGAGGCGAGGTCAGAAGGTGTTTGTTTTCTGTCTCTGTGGGTGTTTGGCTTGTCTTAGATAAGAAGTTAGTGAGAAGAGACGAGCTAAAATGGTTAGTTCTCAGAGAAGTGGGGTTTTTTGTTCTGTTTTGTTTATAAAATGGAGAGATGGTGTCTACTATTTAATGGATAGGTGTTGGTATATGCCGGACAAGGTAGAAGTAAAGTATTTTTTTCACTCAATCTTTCTTGTTGGTGGTGGGTGAGACATTTTTTTCTCAAAGGGGTGGTATATATGCGCTCGTACCATTTCTCGAATAGACTGTTGGCTGTTAGCTAATCCCTTCTCTGTTAGTGCTGTAATTGTGTCTCTGTGATTCTTTTGTAAAATCGATGCATTCAGGGGAATCGCAATCAGAAAGCGACCATACCTTTATGTTATCCTATTGCACTTTGTGTTTTTATGTTTGACCAGGGCTTTTGTCTTTTCATCCAGTTAAAGGGCTATCTTATGTTCGTATATTCTTTTCTTGGGAGGTTTTGGTGTCTCTCCGATGTAGATTCTGTCACAGTCCTTACACGGAATAGCATAAACGTTGGCTTCGGATGGTGGGGATTTGTATGGTAGGTTGTTTATTAAATTTTTGATGGTTATTGAGTTGTTTTTCTCTTCACCTTCCAATCGTCATTTTCATCAATATACATATATATATATATATATATATATATATATATATATATATATATATATATATATTCCTGCATACATGAACAAACATTTCTGTCGACGAGAGTATATACCCTTGAGTACGCACTCAAAAGTCCTTCATCCAACACCCATATACACATACATGCACGCACATGTGCTTACACACATATGTACAAACACATACTCACGCATTTTATATGCTTTTACCTCTTATGAAAATCTTTTCATGATTTTCATTTTTAAAAGAAAACTAATAGAATAATTTCATTTTGCAGCCACTTCCTCTTCCTCTGTAATCACAATTGGTTTGAGTAAAAATGTCTTAGATGCCATGAGGAATGTTTAAGGAATAGAATAATGGAAATTATAGTTGAAAACACGGTATGAAAGGATAAAACCGTTTTGTGTGGGGCTCCTCAAGGATTCTGCTGGGACCAATACTGTAATAAATTTCCATAAACGACATTCTGGAATCCGTGTCCAATATTATCGAAATGTTCACTGACGATGATAGATTTATTGTGAAACCCCATAAACTACAGTCAATTCAAAACGACTTGAACCTTTTATATATGTTGGAATGTGATGAGCTGTTAAAATTTAATGTTGAAAAGTGCTAAGTTTTACATATCAGAATGTCAACTCCGAAAAATAAATACGAAATTTTAGAGCCAATCTTGAAATTATGGAATACAGAAAAAGACTTGGATGTTATATCTAAATCTTACTTCGATTTTAGAGACCATGTACACTCTTCTATATCCACAGCAGAATCTACAATGACATGGTTCTTGCTCATAAAGATAGCGAGACTCATACGAAAAATACTTTTAAGGCGCGAGTAAGACAGTGCCTCGAATAATGTTGTCAATTATGGGTGCCAAAACAGAATTGGAAGATTAATCTGGATATAAATGTGTACAGAGAAACCTTGGTAGAATCATAATGGATAATTTAAGTCAGAGGGTAAGAATGGAAAAAACTGGGTCTCACATTATTACTTGAAGGTATAATGCGCTGATATTTGATTAAAACTTTTGAAAAAATGAATGATTATAACACAATGCATCTATGGAGTCCTCTAGAAAGAAAATGGTTCACCATTGGATACATTTCCTGAATATGTTAAGAATAAAAGTAGTATTTACAGATTTGCAAATGGTGATGACAAATTTCGAGAAAATAGTAGAAAAGATGAATTAGATGGTCAGTATTAGGAACTCTCAGAGGAAATCCTTGAAAGAATTTAACTCGTTATGTATAAAATATCACAAGCCGATGTGTGATGTGGTAATGTTGGCAAGGTGCCAGCTAGTGAGTAAGGGGCGCAGGTAAGCAATGTGTGCCCGGGCGACTCTTCACGAATTTCCATTATGCTTGCATGATGAGATTTGTTCAAGGTTGGCCAACCTTTCCCTGCTAAATAGAATTATCATAGTTATTCTGAATATATATATATATATATATATATATATATAGCAATGCAAAAAGTTGAGAAAGGACATAGGAAGAGAATGTCAGAATTAATTTATCCATCTTTTTTATCCTCTGAAAAAACTTTTTGATCGCATACGAGCAAGGTAGTAAATCAGTTTTAAAATATGTCATTTTCCCCCTTCTACACTCTCCGTTCGTGCAGTCATTACGGAGAACGTATTGTCACAGATGACATGGACACTGGCTGGACGAGCCTGGGTGTCTCCCTCGGTCTATCATGGCCTTGAGCAACTTTGGAACCTATTCGGCTGATGAGCTTCAATGTTTTGGGCTTAATTAAGTAGTGAGCGCTAAGTTCGGCGCTTCTCCAACTCCTCGACCTGTCGGACGGCAATACCTGGCTCACGAAATCAGATGGCTGTTTGCGAAAGAATCACAGCAGGTGTTTGCCTGGGGAAAACACTTAGTCCGTCGGGGTGTTTACCATATCCCCCAATAAGGGGCAGAGTCAAGGCGGGAATTCCGACGGCGTCGAATATCCTTTTGATAATGTTTGTTGAGGATAGCGTGGCGAGGAGGGCAACCCCTGTGAAAATAGAATGAGAGGTCGAACTTTGAAATGAATAGGCTGGCAACTGTTTGGGGAAGATGGGAGGCCGCCAGTCTTACTACATTGAATGGCTGTAGTAAACCTTCTATCTAAAGCAGTCTTTCTTATGATATAACGTACATTTATCTCGATGAAATGTTATTTTTGTACGTGACAATATCAGAAGTTGACCCCCAAATAGGTAAAACACTCCCCTCGCGTTATTGGCTGTAAAATTTTGTGCTCAACAGCTGTACACTGTTATAAAGCAGAGAAAACTTCCTTTACAACGATATATATATATATATATATATATATACATATATATATATATATATATATATATATATATATATATATATATATATATATATGTGTGTGTGTGTGTGTGTGTGTGTGTTTGTGTGCATCTCAATGAACGATTAAATCCACAATCAATAGATTGTGGACTATTAGTCACACCTATACTTCCTGTATGAAATGCTAAATACCTAGCTTTATGTTTTTGACGTGGTCACTTTTTTATACTTAACAGATGGAAAGCTTCAGAATAAAAAGGATGTTGGAAAGCTGAGAATATTTTCATATGTATATATCTCCATCAAGAATTATTTGCACGATCCATAGGCAGTAAATTTTAGAATACTTGAATTTCCTAGTAAAATGTCAAATACTCAGCTCTGCGTTTTTGGCTGTAATTTTTTGGGAACAGCAGATACAAATTGACAAGATGTACCATCAGAAAAGTGGTAGAATCATCATTCCGCATTTCACTTAGAAATAAATCAACATTCCATAGAGTGTTGACTATGAATTACACTAATACTGAAAAGTTCATTGTAAAATGGTAAATACCAAGCTACACGTTTTTAAAAGTAACTTTTCATCTCCAACAGATACAAGTTGACAAGGTATAATATTGGAAAACAAATTAAATTTTCTTTGTAACAATATGTCATGTCAATTTATCTATATTTTTCATCCTATTTTTCTCATAACTATATCGGTGTAAGCCCGAACACAAACCCTAAATCATCATTATTGACATTTCTATTAGGAATTTAAAAAAAAAAAAAAAATATGCAACTGATATCCCAATCAAGACGCATAGAAAATTCTACAGGAATATTTTGTATGATTCTTGAGCTACGTTGTCTCATACAGAATCAATGGCATGCAATTTAGCAAATGCAATTTTGACTTCGATTTAGAATGAGATTTTCTGTAATAACAACCAAAACAATGGACAATAAATAGCAGATTTGGAATCCGCCCCCTTGAATTGTCTTAACTAAGCTGCGTGACAAATTCTACTCTGAAATTTCTAGATCAGCATAGTTTATCCCTAATCAGGACCAGGCTATAAACGACTTCATTTGGATAGTGATTTGTAAGGGACTTTTTCCTCTGCCAATTAATTGCAGTTTTCTCGAGAAGCATTCATCCAAACATCTTTTAACTCGATACTGCCCTTCCTTGGGTTCTAAGCACTATACCCACAGAATATCATTTCAGTACAGTTCCCAGTTCTCAAGATAGATTGAATTTCGGGATTTTCTCTTTATATAATTTTTATAGACTTTTTATCTCTTATTCAGAACATGTTGAGTATACAATATCTGTTGAGTTTTTCTTATTGCAATTTGTTCGAGGTTGACCCTTATTTATGTTTGACAATTGATTATAACGATGTATAATTACTGCATGTTCTGTGATTATATTAAGGCTTTTTAATGTATTTTTTAATATTGACGAGACATGATTTAATGATGAGATGCCCATATTTCTTTTTTCTTTCTTTCTTCCTTTCGAACATCAATTTTTTACTCTTTCTTCCTCTCTTTGTTTTTTCATAGTCTTGATCTTGCAGACTTTAGATTCTAACCCTTTCCTTCTCTCTTTTTTCTCTCTTTTTTTTTCTTTCAGACTCTCAATTCTTGCCGCTCCTTTGTTTATCTCTTTCACTTCCACTTCTTACTCTTTATCACACTTTTTTTTTACTTCCTTTCCTCTCAACTTCATTATGCTTCATTCTTCCTCAATTTTTCTCTTTTGCAGTCCTTTATATTGCTCTTATTTCTTTCCTCTAAAAGTCTTCATTGGATTCTTTCATTCGTTCTTTTTCGGTTCATTTGAAATCCATTCAAATGCAACTTTCCCAATTCCAGTTTTTCATCAATGAACCCCTGTTTCATTGTCAGGGGATTTTCTATGCTCAATCCAAACAATAGCCTTAATATGCTGTCTGGTAGTGGTCTTGTATTCTTACAAAAAAGTGCTAATAGCGTTTAATTTAGGGTTTTGCACATTGATGTCTGAACATTTCCAGTGATATAGGTTCACAGACATAATTTTCCAAATCTTTTAAACGTACTCATCGCATTATGCACACATTCGCTTCTTATTATAGCTAATTACTGAAATGCAAAATATTCAGTAATTGAATTCCCTTTCAATAGTCATCCTTGGAACTGAAACATGGGATGTAACCAAAAGATTGAACCAAGAACCATGCAACGTGAATAAGAAAGGATAACGCTTAATATCACCTTTACAATCACAAGACTGCACATCATATTAGAAACAAAAACAGGGACTAGAGATATTAAAGAAATTAGTGGAAAACTAAAATGGGAATGGACATATCGACTTACGAAACAGATCTCAAAAAAAAAAGATGGCATGACGATTTAGACAAGTTCATTATACATTGGCGCTGCGACGCCCGCAATAGAGTGGTCTAGCAGATATTGGGGAAGTTCTGTGTCTATTGGGGGACATTGATCATGGTCATGATCATGGTAATTTGAATTCTTTTGGGGTGTGGATTGCTTAACAGTTCGCAGCCCAGAAAATGGAACGTATCCCTGAAATGTACGGTTAATGGGGCTGTAGTGATGCTTCAACGAGTTCAACAAACCAGAAGTGGGCTTTGATAAATTGTTCAAATGAAATAAAGAATATTAGAAGTGGACAGACAAAATCATGTGACCACTGTTTCCACCTCCTCACACAAGAGCGTGGGCCCCGTTTCCCCCAACACCTCGTGTTCAAAAAAAAAAAAAAAAAAAAAAAGAAAAAACAGAACAAGAACTGGAAGTCAGAAGCTGCTGGGTGTATTCTGAACTCACTCTGGCTAGAGTGTGTACGTTCGATTCTCAGCGTAGGTTTACTCTATTTCCGATTACACTACTGTAGAATTACGACCCGAGTATAGTTGTTATGAAAAGTAACTGAAAGTTAGGATGGGGGTAAAAACCAATAAAAATAATAATAAAGTATCATCAAATGCGGAATGATTCACTTAAAGGCTGCCTTTCAAGTCAATTCCTATTTATAGAATGTATATCATAATTATTTGCTTGAGTGCGACGTTACGTTGGAGCAGCTACCTTATGGGTCATGGGTTCGATTCCTAAAACGGGAGGTCCTTTCAAATAGAGTTCAAATTATATAACATATTCATAAATATTCCGTCGGATTATATATCCATTTCTTGAGAATATTCTTTCTAATAAGTAACTACAATTTGATAATTGAAAACTGGCGTTATCTCCCTTGGACAGTCATTTTTGTCAAGACATACTTAATCGAATTAGTTACTTTGAAACTGATAACCTGATTGGACAAGCGCATTTGAATGGTATTGCATTGACACAAATTGCGCTCCGATGTGCCATCTTGCTGCATTACACCAACAAACCTACAAACAAACATACATAAATAAGATAATCATTACATAGATGACAAAAGTGAAAATACACCTTCTTTTTACTCAGATTCGACATATCGAAAATTATACATTGAAAAATGCTAGGGAAACAACATACATTTTTTGCACAGTTCACCATTGAATTAGTATTAATTTTCGGGCCCCGGGTAGATTTTCGATTTAAAGTAGCGAAGATGAAATATTTATCTCTTATGAAATGCTAAACTTGTGAACTTGAATCCGTTTTCATAAATATTTGGGGTGATTACGCGAAAAATTGCATTCTTAATGTCCACCTAAAATCGCTGTTTCCTGTCCCGGTTGCCTCAGAATCTGAAAAAAAACAACAGTTTTTCAAGGGGCGAAGAGAGAGAGAGAGAGAGAGAGAGAGAGAGAGAGAGTGGGAGAGCAAGAGATCACCATCATCATCATTATCATAAACATCAACATCGTCATCATGACCTTTTAGCGTCTGTCGTTGGATAATCCCCAAGATTCGCCAGATCTCTCTGATATGGGCGTCACGGAGCCAATATTTTCTGAACTTGTATATTTCGCTAAGCCATCTTATATTTTGTCGGTCAAAGTTTCGCATAATTCCATGTCATTACAACATGATCAGCCCATTGCCATTTGAGTTTCCTACTGGATTCTATGATATCCCTGACTCCTGTTCTTCTTTTAATATACTGCATTGTTTCGTAAAGTGCTTTCCAGTGAAAAGGCCAGCATAAATTTTCTTCTCTACTTGGAACAGAGTCACCACTGGTGAATCTTTGAGAGTTATCTAAACTATGTATTACCCTTTTAATGTAACTTTTGGAGTCTGTTCAACATAGGATTATTTGTAAAGAAAAGTTCCCCCTCAACAAAACAAAACAAACTCCGTAGCGTGGATAGGGACGGTCATTTTGTAGCGTAAGAGATCCAAAAGATAACACGGAAAGGAAAGTTGGAAGTCTCTAAGGCAATATTCCGTGTGGATAATTTCCAGTGGAAAGACCAGCTTACATTTTCTTTTGAGCTCCGAATAGAATTACAAATGGTGAGCCTTTGAAATATATTTCACTAATGTACTACTCCTTTAAAGTAATTTTTGAATTCAGTGCAACATGACACTACTAAATTTCTACTCAGAAACAACCGAAGACTCTTTGAAAGTTGTAAGGGAAAGTACAGATAAATAAGTATTGAACACCGAGCTACTTACGAATCTATGTACATAGCATCGTGTAGAAATGTTTAATGTTCAATCATTCTGTTATCTCTCACAACGCTTCATGCAACCATCTCCCTCTCAACAAGTGGGATTACAATGGATGCTGTGGACAAGTGGGTCTGTGGGGTTACTTTGACTGAAATCAGTTGTAACTAATCCATCGGACTATCTGTCAATACGTCAGCGTGGCAGGGCATAGCCTAACACTTTCCTTCAAAAATATACCAGCTCCGAGGGCGACTACCCAAACACACCAAAAAACGACCGTTCCTGTCGGGACTGCAGTTTCACAGGGTCCAGCTGCATAATTTGCTTTGGATGGAAGTGATGCGCTCTGATTGCGACTACCCAAACAAAAACAGAATCCTAAGAACGTCACCAAGAAAACATTATACATTGGCACCTACAACGTCAGAAGACAGAGATGCATCTAAGCATCAAGCACACACACACACACACACACATATATATATATATATATATATATATATATATATATATATACCGTGATTTCTCACTATAACAGACCTCGATATACTGAATTTCGGCTCCAACGAACACGTGGACCATAATGAACTTGGCATTATTCCAGTTCCCTAGGCTTTTAAATCAACATTAGAGAGTATCAACTTCTTGTTTTCACTTTTGAATATTCTCATGGTTTCATTTCGATTGTTTTCTCCGTGAAATTTAATCTATTTTGAATACCTTTTTAATTGACGATACAAAAATTGTTGTGGATTTTAATTATTGTCGTCACTGAAAACCATATGAGTTACCATTCAGGTTTTCAGTTTTAAACTTTCCCCCATTCATGGAAAAAAAGAGTCAAGTAAATTGATTTCACTGAATCACTTCTACTTTTTCAACTCAATTATTATTTTCAGATTTTTTATTAGAATATATTGTTGTTCTCTTTGTATTTTTGTTTTTTAATCATTGCATGTTTCCAATGTAAATTATTGTTTTGATAGCTCTATGAAATTAAAGAAAACCGTTTAACAATTAAGATACTATCATTGTATAGCTTGCTTCTGTTGTTAAAAATCAAAATGCATTAAAAAAATAATCAAAATACAATAATAACGTTTAAAATTGAAAACGGGGAGTTAATGTTATGTTTTGTTGACGTTAGAAAGACAGATACTACACTTCAACTGATCTTTAACTGGATGCCACAGAAATCTGGACCACAAAACTAGGTTTGTACTAAGAACTTCCTCATTATTATTATCATTATTTACTGAACGATATAACCTAAGGTCGAAAATTGGACGAAGAGCAACTGAACTATCGTTGGATTTATGGGATGATGTTCGTTGAATGGGCCAGATAACAGAACTGGCTACGATTTAAACCATTTCACTAATGAAATGTCCTGTTAGAAGGGTTGAATACGAATATCCCCCGTGTAAAAGTTCAATTCAAGTAGAGGGTAAAGCAAATTAATCATCACTTCGGAATTAACAAGTTCAAGACAATCTTAATTTATCAAATGAAAAAATCTATTAATCAAAAGATAAAAATGAATCTGTGCGGTCATCATGTTGTCTCTCCTCTGGTGGCGTCATCTGCCCCCATCGGTGCGCCTCTACTTATAGACACAACGTTTCGGCCGGGTATCTTCAGGTCTTGTGTCTATAACAACTTCCGATTGTGTGCCTATAAGAACTTCTATAACAGCTTCCTGCATTGTGTCTATAACTACTTCTATGAAAACCTCTGGTTTTGTATCTATTCCAACTCTGTATAACTTCTATAAAAAATATCTGGACTTGTGTCGATAAAAAACACTTTAGACAATCCACACTCATGGAAATGAATATCAAGAGACATAGAACAAAACACTGGGAAAAGGGGGTGTCGAATTATGACTCAAAGATTTTTAAAAACACATGGGGTGGGTGAATTACCGCTCTGACCCGCCATAGCACTCAGAGAAAAACCTACCCAGAACTATGGATAGTTCAGTTATGCTTGAGTAACTTTCGAATCATACTCAGCTTCCCACTCCTAGAACTCTGGTAATATTGATTAAAAACTAGAACCGAAGAAGAAAATCGGACTTTGAAATACTTAAATCTTCTGGAAAAAAAATCTTATATATTCGTGTATTCTTAAGTATACCAATCCTTAGGATGTAATCAAGATTCAAACAGACGTCAACGAATATTTATAGCTAGCGTGAGGTCAGGTCGGAGTTCAATTCCTGCGACTAGAACCATGTCATCTGGATACTTTGAATGGCCACCAGGTAGTACCAACTACCCTGACCCCTGTCAACACATCATGGGCCAGCGTGGCAGGACATTGCCCAACATTCCTCATCGTTCGCAAGATCAAAAATATACCAACCGTTCCTGCTTGGTTATCAGACCGTAAAGGCCCAACCACGTCACTTGTTTTTTTTTGGGGGGGGGGGGCATGCTCCAAGAGCGACTCCCCAAACTCCAAGTTCTTCCTTATCTCAACAAGCCTAAAAGTCAGACCATAAATGCACCAGTTCTTTCCTTTCATTTCTGGGCAATGTTTCCATTTCTATTTCCAAGTTTCTATCGAAGATTGACCCGTAAAACATCTTGAAACACGTAGAAATGTCTAGATACTTATAAAATCTAGGAAATATATTACATATTGATAACAAATCAAATGTGATGTCAATCAAAATTCAGCTTATTGAATATTAAGAGATTTACTAAAGATATCACTCATTTTATTGCTATAAATCTTGGAGAAATCATTTTTTATCAGATCCAAATAAAACATTTACATTTGGACAAAAAAATGTGAACAAACATGACCAGACTGGGCAACGGATGTAATAAGATTCTAGTATGTCAGCAATCGATGCTATGGATGCTAGTGCATCTGAAAGTCAGACAGAAAACAGTCATAGAGTTTCTTTATTACTATGAAAGGGGACTTAAAAAAGGTTGACTTCTTAAACAAGTCAAAATTCAATTGAGAGAAACTGAGCAATGGGAAAAGTCCACAGATTCTAGAATGTTTGGCACATTTTCATCATTCCATCTGGGGAGTCTTCATCTGCTCATTGTTTAGGGAAATAATTATAATGAACCACCTGCAAACCAATATTAAGCATGATGGCTTTTCAGTTGAGAGCAATTTAGACTGCTGGTCACTCAAAATTGTCTGAATTGCGTGGCAGATATCAATTCAGGAATGATGGCCTGTCTCAATAAACAATAGAACTACACTGAAGTGACCGCTCAAGGGTGCCAACCCAGACGACATGTATGTATAGCGTACGATGTCCAGTCGACAGAATCTCCCTCATAGCCTGATTATCCAAAGAGAAGCGAAGTGCGATATTTTGAGGCAACAGTTGCAGGAATTAGGTAAAAGTTAGCATTCAACTTCACGAGAGGATCATTCCCTGGTTATGGCAATTACGCCAGTTCACGATTTGAATCATGAAATATATTTGCAGTTGTTAAGGCAACGTGACAAATATAAATCAATATCTAATCATATATTCACGCATTTCCTTGCCTTGCCTTCAAGGCATAATATTATATACAAAAGCACCATGGAATAATCCTATTTCGCATCAATTTGATGACTAGTCCGGAGCTAAATGAAACGGGAAATTCTACCGACTTCGATATGGTAGAATCTATTCCAATATGACATGACACAAGGAAAGATTTGATGCTATCGCAAACTTTTGAATGGATTGAATTGACTCCTATATTTATTGATTCTTTTGCTTTTCTAACCATTTCACGTCTAACCTATTAACGTTCTTAATGTCTGAATTTTCGAAAGAGCATTTGTTGAGTTTTATTCAGTTATTAAATAAACTAATCTTTCATTAAATCAAAAGCATTGAATATTCTGGAGAACAAAAATCACAATGGGATACATTCGTTCTTTTAAACATTCATTTTGGGACCGATGAAAAACAGACTATAAGAAGATCACTTCACCAAAACATCTTTTCCGTTCCGTCATGTGAAGCAAAGTAATTTATGCAAGGGTTTCATACAATGATGGTGTCATTGTTTGCCCTTTCAAGTGTCAGGATTATCTCATTAACTTTTTTTCATGCCTCATATATCTCAGTAGAGTTCTAAAAGATATTTGCGAAACATATATATGAAAGAGTCAAGACACTAAATTCTGATTAATATTTACGAAGGTCTTCTGTAACGATAGATAGCCGTCACACCTGCTGATTCATTTTTAGTAAATAATTGACGATCGAACAATTCTGTCACAATTTTTTCTTGGCCTCGAGACATCGATTTGAGTTTCTCCCCGAATTCCATCAACATTCAAGTCATCATTGAAATGGGAATTTTTCATCTAAACATCTACCTATACTGGTTTCGTAATCAAATATTGACGATATGGATTCTCGGTAGATTTGAATACATACACCCACATATATATATATATATATATATATATATATATATATATATATATATATATATATATATGTATGTATATATATATATATATATATATGTGTGTGTGTGTGTGTGTGTGTGTGTGTGTGTGTGTGTATAAATACTTATATCATAAAGTACTAAAGTGTGTGTGTATGTGTACTCCAAAATGTTGAGAACTACGCATCACAGAGCAAACACGTTTCCGTGAAATACGAATGTATGAATTTGCTTTTTCATGTCATTCAGAAAACATCAGTTGCCTCTGGGAGTATAAATGCGACTGAAAAAAACGCTGTGAAGCAAAAATGCGAACACAACTTACAAAAAATATCACAACTCTCTTTTCATTCTTTCAGGCAACCAGGGAAACCTTCATTACAAACACGAATAGCTCTCGGCAAATAGGTTGAGCAAGAGAAAAGTTGGCCAGTCTCCACAGGGTGGGGGAGGGGGTATATTGATGTCATTTTCAGTGCGTGGATTCAAACTTACTCCAGGTGAACAATTTATGGGTCTCTCGCACACACACACACACACACACACTCTCTCTCTCTCTCTCTCTCTCTCTCTCTCTCTCTCTCTCTCTCTCTAGCTCTTTCAATTGGACTCTCTATATTCCTATATGAGTTTTAATTTGACACCATCTTTCCCAATACCTTTTCATCGGCCACACGTGGCCTGAAGCAAAGAAAAGACAAGTCCAATGCTTCACTTTATAACATTCGTTAAACTTGATGAATATCTCTTATAAGACAAAAATGATATATTCTTTTCTAAACCTCTGAAATTTAGTTCGTCTCTGTTGTCTGCATCACATTTAAACTCGTCTACTTTCCGGCATTATTCGTATATATTTTACTTTGGGAGAAATTTTGCTCAGTGAGGTTTTTCAGCAAAATTCAAAGTTCTAAACGTTCGGTTGATAACCTACATCCTAATTTATAATGCTTTAAAAAAATGGAAAACTTTGTTAACCTTTCAAGGAATTTCTTTATATTGCTCTTGCAAGAAAGCATTGAGATGTCTAGGCTGTAGGGGCCCACATATGATGGTCTTCAATACTGAATGTGACCTCAAGGCCTCAGGTTACCCATGCCCGATCTATTCCATCGTTGCTCCACAGACATGTTAAGCCATAGAATAGGATCCTCGACTTTAATTAGCAGCAAAAAACATGTTTTATCCACTTATTGGATAAAAAAAATGTTGTTTTTTTTTGCATTTCGAAACAATCCGAGAAGAAGGATTTTGTTGTCACAATTGACGCCAAATTCCTATATTGGAAATACATTCAAGCTAGTAAACCTAAAATGTGTTCTTGCAATACATAGGCATAAATGTAAAAAAAAACTGTAATCGTCAGATCACTACAGAATACATAACAGAAAAATGATGATACCCTTAGAGAACTAACGATTATCATTTCTAGAAATTGTGTGGGTGAAGACGCGAGTCGATGGCCCGATGGTCATCGCTGTGATTGATAGACCATGGTCCTTGAACGTTCCTACAGTGTCCTCAATCAAACACTTATGGGATCGTCCTCTTTCCTGGACACCCTAACTTCTAATATGCTCTGAACACAGGTTGCTCTGGTGTTTGAACTATTCAATTCTCTGGATGGATTTGGGGACTGACATAGCTTCGACAACTTTTTTGATCGTCTGGAGCGCTGGATTAATCTATAAAAACATATTGAGCTTTGGCTAGGGAGAACTTTCATTATGTGCTTACAAGCCAACCATTAAGCTCGAGGTCCAGTAAAAAACCTTTGTATTGAATTGAATAAATAGGAGTATTCTTTTTTTTAAACTGAGCTATTTTGGGGGACATCTAGAATTCTATACACGACCTACTGAATTTGACCATAATGATCCACTGACTCCATAACCTTCCCAGACACCTGTATATACATGGATAACAATAGAAATCTCCAGATCACCCTCTATATTAAGTCTACAGTCACCCACAACAACGATCACTTCAAATTAGATCACCCCACACACCTGAAAAACCTACTGTTTTCACAAGCACTTAAAATTAGGGTAATTGACACTGCCGATAGTGACAATTACAAACACAGCTAAACGAAGATACTCAGAAGAAGATACAAATAACAAAATAAAAAAGACCACAATTGTACATAGAGAAAAAACTTTTAAACAAGAACAGATCTGATTGTATCCAACGAATAATAACCTCCCATAGCACACTCAAACCTCTGTTAAATATGATTCATTACAAATGGAATATACTTCCACTCAAAGAAAAATTCCAGGGAACATGTGTCATCGCCTATTGCAGACCTCAAAACAATGGATACGTGATTAGCAGTAACACTACAATAAATGATGAAGTCTTACATAACATTATCCCTAGAAAAATCAAATTCTTCCAACCCTGAAACAACAGAAAATTTTTTTGCTGCAGCAACCTTAAACACACTAACACCTTCATTAACTCCACCACTAACAAGACTTTACATCTATCATAAGGCTAATTGCTTGAGCAAAAATGTCACCTTCCTTCTACAATAATATAAATGCAAATTGCAATATATAGACAGGTCTGAGTGGCAGTTCAACATTAGACTTGATAATTATAGGCATATAATTAAATCATTTAATGATCCAAACTTACTTCCAATGGAACTGCGCTTGGCCACAACTTTAGCAAAGTCACTATATTCGCCATTATTGAAAAAATAGAAAAAAGTAAACCTTCCAACACGACTGATATTCCAAAACTACATAAGGATATGTACATTAATAAACTTAAAACTCTCTCTCCTAACAGACTCAACACTAACGTCATCAACCCTAACCCCTCAAATCTCTTACACCATAATCCTCTCAATCCTAATTATTCTGAATCTAAGACTACATTTCTACCGAGGCCAAAACACCTTTTAAAGGACAAATACTTTTACTCTCCACGATGATCCTACGCATACAATTTACAGCCCCAACTACATATGATTAATGTTAGTATCTTATCCTAACCATACCTAACTCTTTTTTTTTGTATACCGAACATTTGAAGCTTCACATATAGTCACCTACACCTTTACCTGTAGATACCTATGTATGGTCTATTTTACTTGGACTACTCAAAACCATCTCACTCTCCAAAACATCTACAATGACCATTGAGGATACAGGGTAAAAATTCCCTAATTGATACTTGATCATACCTAAGGATTCCCTCTAATCTATATCCTGATACCTTGATCACTACTACAGATAGCCTCGATCTCATCTTACTAAGTACCCAAATAGCCTAACACTTAATCATTACCTAGTTCATCCATGAAAACCGATTCTTAAGAATGCCCACTCCCTTCGACTAGCACTATTCCCCACAAAAGATCCAACCAAACCACCACAAGGTTGAATTTGAACGATATATTTAACTTGCGCATAATTCCCCATCCACCATAATGCTCTATTCTAGAGTTGGAGGAGCATTGCATGAGCTTATAATGAACGAATTACCTTACTTAAAGAGTGCTCAAGCTGAAAAAAGGAGCGTTAATTATAATGATAATTAAATGAATAAATAATATATGATAATAAGATAATATATATATATATATATATATATATATATATATATATATATGATTCGTATAAGATATATTTATATAAATATATTTATTTAATTAGTACAATGTATATATATATATGTGTGTGTGAGTGTGTTTGTTGTTATATCGTGGTACGCCTTTACCAATATAATAAATGTGTCTTTGATTTGTGCAGTACATATACATCAAAGCCGTAGTTTCCTGAGAAGAACAGAAAGAGATGATCCAGTTGAGCAGCATAAATATATCGTTAACAGAACCTGCCTCAAAAAAAATTGTATTTTGAGAAAATGGTGTCTCAATTAGATAAAGGGAAATAAGCTAAATAATAGTTCCGTACAATTGACGGAAATTGTGGTTCCACTTTAGCAGTATAATTACCTTATAAATAGAACGCCACTGCCCCCCTAAAAAATTGTTGTCGATTAATGATTTCTTTAATGGAATGAAGGTAATTACTTCAAAGCCGTATTTTTGTACAATGGGCAAATAATGAGGGCTCTCCACAACAGTATGGTCAGATTGTAAAAAGAAGCGCCCCCGAATAAAAAAAACGCTTCGAGATTAGGAAAAGTTGAGGGAACTAACTGCTATACTTCAAAGCTATACTTTCGTACGATGGACAGAAAGAAAAGGGTAAAATTGAGCAGTAAAGATCCATTATAAATAGATCCCCCCCCACTCAAAATATAGTAAATATTGACTCCAACCCTCTCCCAAATTGTTTCATGAAAAAACATAAGTAGTCGAAATACTTTTGGGTCCACATCCACATTGTAATTATATTATAAATAAAATCTCCTAGCAAAACAATGTAACTGGTAAAAATCACCGGATTTGTCTTATTCTGTAAGTGTATTTGAGGACGTGAGGCTAGAATAATCATGTCTACCATGTGCAGTTTCTGCTTACAGACAGAAACACTATCATTATTATCTTTGGCGTTCATTTTCCCTGCAGTGAACATCTTTGTATTCTGGGCAATTCGTGAGACGTAATGAGTGAGGGACATGATAAGTCAGCCAATGGAAGTGCAGCGAATCGGATTCGGGAAAATGATACGGACCCTATTATTATAGAAATTGGTCGGAACAAAAACTGCAGGAAGTTTTCTGTCTGTCTGTCTGGTTCCCTGCTGGTGAAAATCATTCTGAAACTTCCGTTCAAATTCAAAATCAGGTTTCTATAAAGAGACTCCTCCAACGGGAATTTGAAAAAAAAGCGAAAAATTCAAGAATTGAAGTTTATACAAACAGAGAGTAAATACGACTTTTTCGACGGGAAAAAATGAATCACGTACTTTTTCCTATCAAAAGTACTGAGAGCTTCGCCAACGATACAAAATCATATCACAAACGTGTACGGCTTCAAACGATGAATAGTTGTCGTCATACCTACTGAGTCGTTCTTAGTAAATGATTGATGATGGAAAAATTTTGTCACAATTTTCTTTCAGACTGCAGACATTAATTTAGGTTTCTTCCCACATTCCATCAACGTTCAAAACATCTTTGAAATGAGAATTTCGCATCTCTACACTGGTTTGAATGATCAGATATTGACGATATGGGATCATGTAGATTTGAACACACACACACACACACACACACACACACACACACACACACATATATATATATATATATATATATATATATATATATATATATATATATGTATATATATATATATATATATGTATGTATATATATATATATATATATATATATATATATGTATATATATATATATATATATATATATATATATATATATATATATATATATATATATATATACGTACTAAAATAGGTGTATATGTGTGCGTGTTTGTACTCCAAGACGTTGAGAACTACGCTTTACAGAACAGAAAGAAAGCTGTGTCTGAAATCAGCAAGTTTCAAATTACCTATGCCACACATCTTTGTGTCGAATTTTGCATTAAAAAATTATCTGTCTGCGGGTTCTCCGTTCGTGCTTTCAGAAAACTAATCCGTCGAGAGGTATTTTTTCTCCGTGTTGTTTGTCTCCTGGGATTTTCAGAAAAATTCTTCTATTTAAATCAATGAACTCAATCTACATGTATATTTTGAATCAGCATCATCCAGAATGTCTTTTCATCATTTATTCTAATCTAATCACATAGAAGAGGGGGTTGGTCAATACTACTTTTCAAATCTCTTTTTGGCAATGATTCTGGGTGATTGAATAGCCAAGTGGTAAATACTCCGATAATAAACCTGGTGATTAAAACTCAAACAGGATTTTCTATTCAATTTTATGTTTTCAAGTTTTTAGACTTGCAAATCGCACAGAAATTTTGATAAAAAAAGGGTTTAAGAGATGGGTTCTATTTGCCTTGTAGTTATAATGCAGAACAAATGGTCATACCCGAAATCAGCATGTCGCAATTTGCCTGCAGCACACATTTTAAATAAGTTCATCGATTTGTATGGCGTTTGAGTTTGTGAAGTTAAAAAACTAGACCGCTGGAAAAGTTTTCTTTTTTCTGCTTTTTCTATCTCTGATTTATTTTTTCCAAAACTATTCGACTTAGCTAGATGAAATTGAACTCGATGCATGTTTTGAATCAGCATCATCCGAGGAAGGTTTTTCAATCATTTATCTGAACCTACTCACTTGTGGAGAAGCCAAAGCTCCTTTCAAAAAATTGGGGTAAAGAGGGCTGTAATTCTCAATTCCAAAGTTCTGGCTGCTCAAAAGCCGAATAGTGAGAGATGTGGGAACTAGATTTGGTTGACAAAGTTGAAATTTCGACAGAGAAAGTCTTTTTTCTTTTCAATTTTATGTTTTCAAACTATTTGACTCTCAAACCGCACAGAAATTTGTTAGTTTTGATAGAATATTTCCTTCAAGTTTTAAAGGACATCCATTTACAATGTAGTTATAATGCTCAGATGGAGCATTACTTTGGATGTATCCGAATTCAGCAGATCACAATTTGCTTTCAGAACACATTTAAAGGTTGTATTTTATGAAAATAAGTTCGGCGCTTCTTATGGGGTCTGCATTCAGGAAACTCGTACTCACATGTTGTTGTTTTTTTCATTTTGGGGGAGTGGGGGTAATATTTCACCACCCGAAACTTAGGGTGGTTTAGTAACCGAGTGGTTAAAGTTTTTTTTCTCTCTCTCTCTCACTCTCTCTCAGTGCTTAAGTAATTTTGGCTGAGGCTATATCATATAAAATACTGAATTTTATATTATTCTTCAAATTTTGTGCGCACTCAATATTAAGAAATTCAAACCTTCTGGAAATTTGTAAGGTTTGACAGATGAAATATTTCAAGTTTTTAAAAGTGTAGATTCCATGTACAATTTAGACATAATGCCAAACTGCAACCTTAATTTCCATTCGTTATCAATGACTATAGATGTGAATTCCTTTTTCTCTCAATGTCAGTTTGCCAAGGTTGTTCCTTGGCTTACGCAGCTTTGCCTTGGAATGTGTGTAAACCCAATTGGTGGGGGATCATAGAGGAAAATCCCAGACGTATCTGAATTCAGCAGATTATAATTCACCATATCAAGGTCGAATTACATTTAAAATAAACTGTCGATTTCTCTGGGGATCTGCGTTCGCACTCACATAATAAAAACTAAATGTAGTGTCAGAGAAATCAGTGAGAACAACAATACACCAATTTTGGAAATACAGTAAATGCAATCGGTGGACCGAGTTCAAAACCTGTTGGAGAAAATTTTACTTTTTTTTCTTCCAGTTTCATGTGCTTTCAATTTATTAACTCCCTCCCAAAGATTCCGGGTGGTTTTGAGAAAAAGGAATATTCAAAGGTTTTATTGGAATGAGTCCTAATTATATTGTAGGTATGAGGCTAAAATGTACCTCTACTTTTCATTTGTCAAATGTAACATAGATTTCTCTTTCTGACAGTGTTTATGCAAGTTTGATAGATGTTTTCCAAGAACATCGCCCTGACACTAACCCTAATCTGACGTTAATCGATATCGAAACATAAGAATGAAACTCGAGTGCAATTTAAACCCAATAGTCCACTTTGACAAGCGAACCACAAACCCAAAAATTGTCAAATGAATTATATTATTCAAGTTAACCTCCATGAAAAAAATCGCGGATAATTTTGCATGAGAGAATTTTTCAAGAAACAAAACTACTGACCACATTTCCGCGGAAGAAACCTTTTTTATTTTCAAATCGTGAGTCAGTGATATTTTATCTGCAGAATTTCAGCTGGAAAGATCCATTATTTCGAACAGAGAAACAGGAAAAATATACTCTTCAAGTAGATGTATATAAACTCAAAAGACACCGGTGAACAAGTGGAAATTTTTTAATTTGTAATGTTAAAGACGGATTTGCTGATCGAACGAATATGATATTAGACAAAAAAAATTAATTGGACCTTTTGGTGTCACATGGAGGAAAAAATCTAGCGTCGAGAAATTTTGTCAGTAAAGATTTTCACGTTCTATTTAAAAACTATTTATATAATCATCCGTTTTTTTCTTAAGTTTGTTTTTTCATTTAGTTCAAATCTTGCATTTTAGCAGCTCTGATAATCATTTAACAAAACAAATGCTTCCTCCCAAATTTTGCTTCTATGAATAGAACATCAATGTTCAGTAATTCTCCTATTTTGCTTCAGAAAGCTTAAGGAGTGTACTTGAAAGTTGCAAACTCCTTATCAAGAGCTGTAACAACTTTTTTCAATTGGCCTAATTTCATGTGCAGTGATGGCATCAACATCTCTCAGGGACAATCTATGGTTCCCACTTGAACTGTTCGCCCCGCCCCGCGATAATTTGAGCGACTATGGCCATTCCAATCTTTGGTAGTGTACCAAAGTATGAGGAGTGCAAGAAATTCTCCGAAAAGCCCTCTAGGAAGGGTGATGTCACAGTATTGACGATGTCTTACTGGCACTTGATCCAATTAACGAAGAAATATTTGTGGGCTCAATGCGTATGTTATTATATGTTTATAGTTTTTTCCAACCTTGGAATCTGGAAGAACTCTGTAGCATCAGGCAGAGGATGGTTAATTCAGTCGGCTTATCTGTAATTAACGAAGACATTAGAAGCCAGTGAGACCACATTTTTTGCTCTGTGTGTCTCTGTGTACACGTTGGTATGTGTTTGGTGAGGTGGCGTGGGTTAGTATGTGTGTGTCAACACACTCACTGTGCACTAAACAGTGTGTATATATGTATGCAAGCGACAAGAGTTCGCTATAAAAAGAGTATTTGTTTTTTTTTTTATTTGAGACGTTATAATTAACGTTCTTAAGAGTAAAATTCTCCCACTTTTGCAGATGTAATGAAATCGTCATTCACACAAAGTCATTGATATTATGACAAAGACGATGAGATTTGTAACAGCTGGTCTTCTTTCTCACCCTGATAACGACAGACGAATTCAACTCATTGAAAGAGTTGAATGCAATCCACAGACGGAATGTTAATCTCTTCAGCTAAATTCTTTTCTCTATTATTTAATCAAAATCAGTGGAAAATTCATATCCAAAATAAGTACGCGACTGGGTAAGGGTTTGGTTACAGGTATGTCACAATGGTTTTGGGCTTTCAGGGCAATTACAAAACCGAAAACTGTATCCAATCTGTTATTGTGGAAAATTACAGTAAAATGTGCTGCTGGATTCACTCAAAAATCCATACCCTTGACTATCATATTAAGAGATTCAATGAGAACATTTCAGAGAATTCGGAGAAGTAAGGTGGGTGCTTCCAACAGGATATACTAGATTTTAAACACTGCTACCAAGAAACATACATAGATTACTTGGAGAGTATATGTTTGGGTCTGTTTAGTATACGTGAATTACAACACAAGAAAAAACTGCGAGCGTCAAAATCTTTTGTGATCACATTTATTTAGCAATAATGAAAATATAGCTAAATTTAGATTCACATGTTGGTGGTTTTCTGAAAAAAAGTAATCAAAAATATGCAAATCCATCTGCTATACAAGTGATAATAGGTACATTTCAAAATATTATGGTTCTGGTCAGAAGAGCAAATTTTGAAGGAAATAATAACCATCTTCTTCACACATTGGAGATAAGGAAATAATTTCACAGTTTAATTGTTGATCTCTGAATATAGTACAATCATTGAACAATCTGATTGATAGATCAATAGATAGACACGAGGGAACTTTTGTGAGAAGATAAAAACAAAAGTTTCTAGACATAATTAGCTATGGATATTGATATGTCAGCCCTTTAGCTCCATTGGTGTGGCCTGTACGCATGACACATACATAATCAGCCCGCCAGCAAGCCAAATCAACATTTTTTCTAGAAATAATTAGATGTTGATGTTCGAATTCAAATAGTCCAGGTCTATTTGTGTGGCTTGTACAAGTGACACATGCATAGTCAACCAGCCAGAATCACTTAAGAACTGAAAAAAACTATTTTCACAGTTTTGTTTGTCAGTTTCTTATAGGTACAGACTAATAGACATGAACAGGTTGAAATAGATAGTGTGATAGGACCTGTGTTACGTATTTTCTATAGGTGCCAACTATCGATGTTCGGTCCCAAATAAAAACCAGGATTTGAAACGCTGAATTTCTTGGCAAGAATTTCTTCCAAAATTAGACGATTGGCATAACACACTCTTTTTGAACTCATACCCCTTGATTAGCATCGTGCACTGAATATCAAGTTGATCTATCGTTATTACCTCTTTGATGTCTGTAATTCATACTTTTCTTGGACTTATCTCTCGTATAAGCATCAATCCATCTTGCATTTACCAGCGTCCGCTCGGTGGATAGGGGCGTGGGCAATTGGGGCATCTCCGTATCAGGCCTTTTAAAGTTCAAAGAATATAGTCAATAAAAAATAACGGTATGGCACGATTGTTTTATGTAACCTCAACTTGATGATCTCATTTGGAAAGACTGTGCTTCGTCATCATCAGTCTTTTAACGTCCGTCGTTGGACATAGACCTTCCCCAGGATTCGCCACAATTCCCTATCATGGGTATCGCAGAGCCAGTACTTCCTGAATCTGTGAAGCCTATCTCTCCATCTTGTGTTTTGTCAGCCTCAGTTTCTTATGTGATCTTTGGGGATCCATGTTGTGAGACATGATGTCCATCGGTTGTCTTTTATTCTTGCAACATGGCCTGCCTATTGCCATTTGAATTTTTTAATAGTTTCTATTACGTCACGAACACCTGTTTTCTTCCTTATATACTGTGCTGTCTTGTGATCTCTTTATGTAATATTGAGCATGATTCTCTCATGCGCATGGTGCATACTTCTCAGTTTACAGGCCTGTCTCTTGGTTGGGTTCCATGTTTCAGCTCCATAAGTGACTATCGGGAGAATGCATTGGTTGTATACTCTTCTTTTTAGGATTATTGGGATCATCTGGTTCTTAAAAGTTGAGCTTGCTCTGCCGAAGGCTTGCCATCCCAAAGAGATTCTTCGCTTGATTTCTTCCTCTTTTGAGGGTCTCTTGGAGATTTGTTGTCCTAGGTAGATGTAGTGGTCTACCTTGCTGAGTTTTGCATTTTCTTTCTGCTTGTAGTTGGGGTGACCGATGAATTCTTGCTGTTTGTAGACTGTACTTATTCAGTGGTAATTACTCCATCGTGTTGCCCGGGGGTCAGGTTATGCGTTTCCCTCAACAGTCAAGTGAAACATCTGGTATCTGGATCATAAAGTGGGTTGTACTTGCTTGCAAAACAAATGGTGAGTGGAATGTCCATTGAGGTTACCCTTAAGATACATTCAGAATGTACACTTTTGTATGGAAGTGACAGTGGACACCCATGCTAGTATTAATACCAAATGAACAGCTGCTTCGTTCACTTAATCAGTAGCATTGGAATATACCAAAATTATTTTCAGTTTTTAAGTTCTCAAAAATCCGGGTATATTTTTAAAGGATTTGTGATGCATCATCTATGGTATATTTCGATGGTCTTAGCTCTGTTGAAAGCTATCGAGTGGTAGTGGCCGGGTTCTCCTCTATCATGCATTATAAACCATCGTAATTGACTGTTGGTGGTTCTCCACTCCTAGGCTTTATTTCAAGGGACAGGTCACCATCCTTAAAACGCTTAAACCAGTTTTCGACAGTGCAGTCAGATATCTGATAAGGTTTCATTTCCTTCTATTTCCTGAATTCTACGAACAGCTCCAGAGGCTTTGTGTCATGAGCAGTAGCAGCAGCAGCAGGATTCACCGGACCCTTTTATTATGAGCGTCACGGGGCCAAAACTTTCTGAACTTGTCTAGTTCGTCTCGCCACCTTATATTTTGCCAAACACAGGTTCGCATACAATCTCTGAGGATACATTCCAGCGGTTGTTTGACGTATTGTGACATAACCCACCCATTGCTATTTGCGTTTCCAACTTGATTCTATGATCTCCTTGACATATTTTCTGTAATATGCTATGCTGACTTATGATCTTTCCACGTGATCTTTAGAATGATTCCCTCCTGTGCACGTCGCATGGTTCTCAGTTTGAGGATTAGGTTCCAGGTTTCCACTTTATAGAAGAATATTGGGGGTAGCATTGGTTGTATATCCTTCCTTTGGGGACATTTGATTTTCTTGCTTTTGAAGGTTAGCTTTCTCTCCCAAAATTTTACTAACATAAAGTGATTATTCGCTTAATTTATACTTATTTTGAAGATTTCATTTGTTGTCCTAGGTAGATGTAGTGATATACTTTCTTCAGATTTGCGTTTCTTATTTTGATTGCTGTGTCTTTGTCCTCAACAAATTTTTTTTTAAATGAGATTTGGTTTACTGAACTTCATGTGGAGACCAACTTTCATGCTGTCTTCATTTTTCTTAAGGAACTGCTGTGTTGGTATATATGTTGCAAGACTTTGAAATATACAGGGTCTACGCCTCGTTGCATGATTGCTTCGATGGCCTTTAGGATTTCCACTGAGTGAAAAGCTTTTTTGAAATCAACAAATGTTACAGCTGGCATTTTTTTATTCTTTTTATTGATTTACCGAATGGAGATAGTCGATGGTTCAGTAGATTTTTTCTGAATCCTGCCTATTCACGTGGTTGGTTTTCATCGGATGGATTCAGTGGGTGATCACTTTAGTAAAATATTCTTATGCGGTTGAGTCGGGTCATTGATCTGTAGTTATTTGGATCTTTCAGGATCCCAAGTTCAGGTAGGATTATCTTAGCAATATGATTGCAGTGTTCCAATCATCTAAAACGTCGCACTGTCTTAGGCATAAGTTGAATAGAATAGCTAGTTTCCTGGTCATGAATTTACCAGTTGTTTTGAGTAGGTCGATAGTGATGTAATCTAGCCCATGGGGCCTTCCCTTTTTTTTCTCGTTTGTTTGATGGCTTGCTTTAACTCGCACAGATTAAGTTCTGGAAAGTCTTCGATCTGGTTATTTGTAACTCGTATATCCTGTTCGTCATCTTGTGTTCCTTGTTCGGAGGAATAAAGGTTTTTGTAGAATTATTTACTGCGTTCAACTATTCGGTCTCTATCCGTTGTTTGATCTGCATGAAATAGTTTTGATTCCTTTACCTTTTTCGATGACTGCTGTTGTGTATTGTTCTTTATCTTTTTTCGTTTCTATTGGATGACTTTGTTCAATTCGATTGCTTCAATCTTTGGTCTTGTTGTTTTCGGTTGCTTGAAACTTCTGCTTGAACTCATTGTCGGCTTCGATCAGAGTGGCTGTTGGTATTTTTTTGTCGAGATCATCAATCTTCTTTTCTGGTTCATAGCTGTTTTTCAGCTCAAGCTTGAAAGATCGAGTGAGTTCTTTTTGTACGGCAAGTAGTTGCAGTTTTGGGTGGGACATTCTCTTGTGTCCTTTCTTGGTATTATTTTGAATTTTATATCTTATCATTCTATGGTCACTTCTTACATCGAATTGGTTTAGGACCTGAATGTCCTCGACTGTGTCGCTTTGGTCTACTAAGATTTCGTTCTTGGTTTTGTGGTTGGGGATCCTTCAAGTCTATTAGGTTTTTTCTTGAAGGTGCCCATGATGCTGAACCCGTTTGCTGTAATAAAATTGGCTAGATCGACATCTCTTTCACTTCGTATTTTGTATCAAAATTAGCCGACACAGCTTTCACTTTCTTGTCCTACCTGAATGATTAAGTCACTCATAATGATATTGATATATTGGTATCTTAGAGTGTGATATCATAGTTGTCTATCTCTTTCTTTGTTGACTGTGAAGTAAGAGCATAGACTCGAAAGATGTCAAGTTTGTACCTCTTTGAGAGTAGTACGGTGACACTTGCTAAGCGGTATGAGATAGCTTTGAATCTTACAACTTTCTAAGCGAAGTTGGCTTTATTTGTCTCATAGTTCAAAAACATTCCTCAAAATCGCCATAATCTCATGACTTGAATTATAGCATATAAAAGAAAAAGTGCAGCTGAATAATAAGGATAAAGATATGATAAATAATTTAATAAAGATATCAATAATGTAGTGAAATCATGGATAATGTTTACATGTATACATGAAATAAGCAAAATCTATCAAAAATGATAAAATGCATATACAATAATAATAATAGTGATAATAATAATAATTATGATAATAACTATAATAATAATAAATGAAGAAAATGGAAGAAGAACAAGAATAAAAGACTGTTTTGAATTTCTTTAAATATCATATAATAAATATGAAACAAAACTGAAAAATTTTTTATATGCGTATATCTTCAGTCAAAATTCAATTGTACGACAAATTTGAAACAGTCATGTTTTTTTCTTTAAAAATTTCAAAAAGCAAGTCATTATCGATTATTTGTGATAAATAATAATAATAATCAACCTCCAGCGGTAACCACCAGGCAACAGGAGTGAGATTGCAAATAATAATAATAATAATAATAATAATAATAATAATAATAATAATAATAATTCAACCATGGGGAAAAGTGGTATCAGCACAAGCCAGAGGCAGTTTTGGAGAGTGACAGCCACAAACTACTGTGGGACTTTGACATCCAAACTGACCACCTCATCCAGGCAAGAAGGCTGGACTTAATAATAGTAGACAAAAAAAGGAAGGCCTGCCAAATACTAGACGTTGCTGTACCTGCAGACCATAGAGTAAAAAAGAAGGAGGGTGAAAAAAGGGAAAAATACCAGGACCTAGCAAGGGAGTTAAAGAAAATGTGGAACATGAAAACCAGGGTAGTACCGGTCATAGTGGGAGCACTAGGAACTGTCCCCAAAACGCTGAGGGAGAGACTGGAGGAGATCGGGATTAGGGGGAGGATAGAGACCGTACAGACCACAGCACCACTGGGAACTGCACGGATACTGAGGAAGGTGCTAGAGATATAAGGACTGCAACGAATCGTAGCTCTGTCATGATATGCGAAAGAGAGAGGAGACGTTAGCTGAAGACCTGAGGAGACTTATTGTCACTCAGCCTTCAGCGATAACCACTGGGCAACCGGTGTGAAACTGTAAATCGCAGAATTACTGCGACCTATGAGTACTAGGAGAGGAGGGCTGGAGACTTGAGGAGACTTGCTGTCACTCAAACTCCAGCAGTTACCACCAGGCAACTGGTGTGAGATTCCGAGATAATAATAATAATAATAATAATAAATAATAATAATAATAATAATAATAATTACCAGAAGAACAGAAAGGTTGCAGGAAAGGAACCAAGGGGGCAATTGTCATACTCTACATCAACCAGATGATCTTAAAAGAAGTAAGAAAAAGGAAAAAGAACATCGCAATGGAATGGATAGATAACAAAAAAAGCATACGATACGATCCCACATAGCTGGATACTCGAATGCCTTAGAATGTTCAAGATCAGCGAACCGGTGGTTAGATTCATCGATAACTATGAAAAACTGGAAAGTAGACTTGACTGCCAGAGGAGAAAGCTTAGCAGAAGTAAGGATAAAAAGGGGAATCTTTCAGGGAGACCCGTTTTCCCCACTATTATTTGTTTTAACAATGATACCACACAACAGAATCATGAAGAACAGCAAAGGATATCATTTTTCCAAAACAAAAGGGATAGTCAACCATCTAACGTACATGGATGATGTAAAATTGTTTGCAAAAAACAGCGGAGAGCTTGAGATGCTGTTTAACGAAGTAAAAGAATACGGTGATGACTTCGGTATGGAATTTTGAATAGAAAAATGTGCAATCATGGTAATGCACAAAGGAAGGCTCACAATGGTTGAAGGAATCGAACTCCCGAACAACAGTGAGATTAGAGCACTAACCGCACAATACCGATACAAATACTTGGGTGTCCGTGAATGTGATACGATAAAATGATGAAGGAGGAAAGAAAGAAAGAAAGAATACCTCAGAAGGATAAGGAAAATATTAGAGACCAAATTAAACAGCAGAAATCTGATAAAAGGAATGAACACCTAGGCTGTGTCAGTAGTGAGATACACAGGACCATTTCAAGGATGGACAAAGGAAGAACTCCAATCAACGGACAAGCGAACAAGGAAACTGACAATGCATAAAGCCTTACACCCCGGAGATGACACAGATAGACTATACGTTAAGAGAAAAGACGGTAGCAGGGGGCTCATCAGCATAGTGGACTGTGTCCAGAGAGCTAAAGCAGATCTAGAAAAGTAAGTGCAAGCAAACAGCGAAGAGATCATAAAGAGTACACGAAACAGCGCAACAAACAACAAAGTAGAAAACAATGGAACAGCACGGCAAACAAGGATGGAAAAATGGGAAAAGAAAAAATTCTACGGAGAGTTTGAAAGACGGATACAAGATGTGGCAGATGAGAGATTATGGACATGGTTACGGAAAGGAAACCTGAAGGGAGAAACAGAATCACTCATCATGGCAGCTCAAAACAAATGTATCAGGACAAACTATATAAAAACAAAAATCGACAGAACAGACAAACAGCAAGTGCTGCCTATGCGGTGAAAGAGATGAGACCGTAAATCACATAACAAGTGAATGTAGTCAACTCGCCCAGAAGGTGTATAAGCACAGGCACGATAGAATAGCAACAATGATACACAGGAAACTGAGTAAACGAATGGGATTCAACCATGCGGAAAAGTGGTATCAGCACAAGCCAGAGGCAGCCCTGGAGAATGGCAACCACAAATTACTCTGGGACTTTGACGACTACCTCATCCAGGCAAGAAGACTGGACAGAAGAGGAAGACCTGCCAAATAGTAGACGTGGCTGTACCTGCAGACCATAGAGTAAAGAGGAAGGAGAGTGAAAAACTGGGAAAATACCAGGATCTAGCGAGAGAACTGAACAAGAAAGCCAGGGTAGTGCCAGTCATAGTGGGCGCAATAGGAACTGTCCCAAAGACACTGAGGGGGAGACTGGAGGAGATCAGGATAAAAGGAAGGATCGAGACTGTACAGACCACAGCACTGCTAGGAACTGCGCAGATACTGAGGAAAGTGCTACAAATATAGACTGAAACATTAGTTGTTATCAGTGACCTAACAAAGGGAGGGAAATGAAAGGGGAAACGTAAAGAACAGCACTGGCATGATAGATGAAGGAGAGAAGAGATGTTGGCTGAAGACCTGAGGAGACTTATTGTCACTCAGCCTTCAGCAATGACCCCTGGGCAACCGTGTGAAACTGTAAACCGCAGTATTACTATGGCCTATGAAAACTAGGAGAGAAAGGCTGGAAACTTGAGGAGACTTGCTTCTCACTCAAACTCCAGCGGTAACCACCAAGCAACTGGTGTGACATTGCAAATAATAATGATAATAATAATAATAGGACCTGAGGAGACTTATTGTCACTCAGCCTTCAGCGATAACGACTGGGCAACCGGTGTGAAACTGTAAATCGCAGAATTACTGCGATCTATGAGTACTAGGAGAGGAGGGCTGGAGACTTGAGGAGATTTGCTGTCACTCAAACTCCAGCAGTTACCACCAGGCAACTGGTGTGAGATTCCAAATAATAATAATAATAATAATAATAATAATAATAATAATAATAATAATAATAATAATAATAATAATAATAATAAATATTTTTGATACACCCTCATATATGAAAACATTTTCAACTCGAATGCTTCCAGTTATATTTTTGTTTTGCATTGACTGATTGTGAACTGTGCATATGTTGAACTTTCGAGGTGCAAAACTGAAAAGTTAATCCCGGGTTTTCAAGTGGATCTTGTGGCTTGCAACTTAAGGTTATTGCATTTGTGGACAGGAATCCAAAAATGGCTCAAGGATATAGCCCAGAAGTGACAAAGTAGAAGCTAATTCTCCCTTTTTTTTCTTTCCATTTCTCTATCTCTCTCTCTCTCTCTATATATATATATATATATATATATATATGTATACATATATATGTATGTATATACTTATAAGCCAAAACATTATGGCCATCTGTATAATGAGTTATTGAACGTATCCATGCCTGCGAAACAGTGCTTACTGTATCAGGCATGGAGTCCACAATATTTTTCCTCTGGTTGTTAACGGCAGGTCCTTTAACTACTGCAAGTTATGTGTCAGAGGTTTTGAAGAACAAAGTCGTTAGTTCGACTCTTCCTATGAGTGTTTAATACGATTGAGATCTAGGAAATTTGGTGTCCAGGGTAGCACGACGTCTTCATGTTCCTGAAAACATTCCTGTGCATCTTGTGCAGTGTGACAAAATGCATTGTCTTGCTGGAAGATGGGTATCGTGCGACAAACTACCTTTCATATAAATAATAAGACCCGCTGTTTTCCAGAACGTTTCTAAAATCATCACATTACTCTTCCAGCTCAAACATAACCTTCCCTGTACCTTATTCAGGAGAAAGTAAGTCTTATTGGGTGTGGCTACCTTATTTTTTATTGATACAGGATCCAGTTCCGAGGCTTACATGTCCATTGGTTAGCATAAGTACTCAGATTGGTCTATAGCCACACAGCCAAGTATGCAACTAGAATCGATATATTGTATACTGCTATGCTTTTTTTCTCCACCCTCGATTAAAGCTAGTTGATATTCGTAAGTTCCTCTGTTGGCTCATACTTGGTCGGGAAAGCCTCTGTCCACCTTTGGTATGGATGTTTAGTATTAACAATGCATTCGTGGCAGTTGGTGATCTTTTCCTTTTCAGTCGACTGCCAAAAAGTATTCATCACAGAGGAAATGAGCACTCACAAGCTGCGACAAAAGGGCACCACCTAATCTTCTGGCTATAATAATTTGGCTCCTGTCAAAGTAATTAAAATTTTTCATCTTGCCCATAACTGTGGTATTCAACACATCAAAATAAAGTGCTTGAGGCCAGCTTACCTGCTTATATATCTCTGACCTTGACATGCATTGTTGGTAGAGGAAAGTAATTGTCATGTATTGCTCCAATGTTCTGACTCATCATTGGCTTAGTCAATCAATGGAAACCGTCGCGTGGCCAATGCATTTTGGCAGCACCCCATATTTAAGAAAAACAAAACGTTTTTACACTTTTTCAACTTTGACTTCAGAACTTTCAACTTCGACACCAGAAATTTCAAGATTGACTTGTCTTCAATTGTATGTTGGAATCTGAAATAAACATTTCTCCAGTGAATCAGCACGCTTAGACCCAATTGTATGTTGGAATCTGAAATAAACGTTTCTCCAGTGAATCAGCACACTTAGACCACTTGGTCTCAATATGGGTTCAGCGATATAATGTGTTTTTAGTAAAATTCAATAAGAAAATAAATTATTTCTAATTATCTTATAAAAAATTGGTATTCATCATTTTCGAAATAATAATTTAGGCGACGTTAAGTATCAGTCTGTCAGCACAAAAACTAGATATCACAACGGACTGGACGTTGCACCAAATCCCAAATTTTCCGTGGATAGGATTTGAAATCGAAAATGGAAATCTATACAAAGGAGCGATAAAACATTAGTCGCATAATACTTTGTTGAATCAACAAATTCTTGACTAAAAGATATCAAAGAGTCAAACCAATGTTCTTGATAGAAAATAGAGTGTGGGGTTTACAGAAGAGGGAGGAGACTGTAAGACGCTCAGTCAACTGTCAGGAGTCAAATATTAAACTGCATACACGTGGATGCGTAGCGGCGAAACAGCAAAAAACCTAATAGAGGAGGGAAGAGACGAATGTTATCGGAAAAACAAATGCAACAATTGCAAAAAAATCTCAAATAATGAAATATACATCTATTAGTTAGAAAAAATTTACAATAACATAGGTTTATCCCGCTATGTGGAAGTAGAGCTTCACTATCACAACCTTTGGTAATCTGAAATAGCGTAAAGAGAAGGAGAAATTACCTATGATATATGGGAAAAACTTTTGACCATTCCCAAAAAGATGGTGAGGATGGTCTGTCAGGCTGAGTACTTGGAAGTTACGGTGGTGAAAAGTACACAAGACTGGGGTGTAGGGGGAGAGGAATAGAGTACACACTGCTTCTATAATAGCTCAAGGCGAAACAATAGCTGACCACCATTTTCGCTTTTCATGGTTTTTCGGAACGCGGCGTAGAGCGAACTTTCGGAAATTAGGGGCTGCCTGCATTTGAATTCTATTTGATGGTTTTTTTCTCTAACGAAACTAAAAAAATCTCATCAGAGCTGGAGAGTCCATTGTTTAAATAGTTTGTTCCAGATATTTTTGCGGGCAAACTTGTTACCTTCAAGTGAAAAAGACGGAAAACGAAGAACATTACAGTTCATTATAAGGATACATTCACATTGGATCTGGAAAAAATGCAATTATCTTACGGGGAGCTAATATCGGTCAGCCAACGTTTGGGGAGTTTGAGGATTTGAAACATTTAAATGAGATCATTTTATTCAAGATGCCTTTCGATGAGACTCATTAAACGGAATTGATCGGATTTCTGTATTTACAACAATTAACGGTGATCGCTTGCTTTGATTCATTCTACGAGAATCATTAAACAGTAACAAATCCCCTTCATCAAATGCTGAGATTGCAGCCAAAAATAAACTAGAAGAAGACAAAAGAATGTATACGACTGCAATCATCGGAACAACTCTAGAAAAACATCGGAGCTTTAAAGCAATAAACAAAGGTCTCGGTATAGGACCGAAACAATTAACTGGTGTACTCGAAAGAAACGGAGACATAACAGACAGAGACAGAATTATCGAACACACCTAAGAATTCTACCAATAACTTTACTCTTCTAGACATGGACGATAAAACAACAATCAAGATACGCCAGACGCTGACAATCAGTTAGAACACTACCAAGAAGTTACACCATAGGAGGTTTAACAAGCCATCATACAAACAAAAAAAAAGGAAAAGCACCTGGACCAGATAACATCACCATCGATCTACTCAAAAAAGCTGATAAGATCGTCAACAAAAACCAGCTATTCTATTCAACTCGTCTAAAACAGGGTAAAGTACCGAAAAACTTGAACACGTCAACAACTACAGGTCTATAAGTCTATTCAACTGCACCAATAAACTTTTCACAAAAATCATCACCAACCGGATCACAGAAATACTAGACCAAAACCAACTATGGGAACAGGCTGGATTTAGAAGAAGCTACTTGACCCTGGACCATCTCCATACAATAAATCAGTACTCCAACTCTTTTATGAAGCTATATAAAGACTCTGAACTCTTCCATCTTCAAAAAAGAGGTAAGGCAAGGTGGTACCAGCTCACCCAAATTCTCCACAGCCTGCTTCGAGATGATCTTCTGAAATCTAGATAGGAGAATAGAGGAATCAAAATAGACAGCAAATATCTAAGTTACCTAAGATTTGCAGATGAAATTGTTTTTTGATTATGCAAAACTGGAGAAAGTAGACCACTACATCTACTTAAAACAACGAATTTCTTTGAAACTCACAAAAGAAGAAGAAATCAAGCGAAGAATCACCCGAGGATGGCAAGCTTTTGGCAGAGCAAGCTCAACCTTCAAAAACAAGACGATCCCAATAATCCTAAAAAGAAGAGTAATCAACCAATGCATCTTCCCGATAGTCACTTATGGAGCTGAAACATGGAAACTAACCAAGAGATAAATCTGCAAACTGAGAAACATGCAACGCACACATGAGAGAATCGTGCTCAACCTCTCATGGAGAGATCACAAAACATAGATCCCCAGAGGTCACATGCAAAACCGAGGCTGACAGAATACAAGATGGAGAGATGAAATAGACAAATTCAGAAAATACTGGCTCTGCGAATTGTGGAGGATCCTGGGGGAGGTCTATGTCCAAAGACGGACGATAAAAGGATGATGATGATGATGATGATGATGATGATGATGATGATGATGATGTCAGCTGTGTATCTTCTTAGTGTGCCGATTCTATAATTTTTCCTGGGTTAGTATTACTGATCTGGGGATTTGAACTAATGGTCAGTGGTTGATTTGAAGACTTCTAATCACTAACCTAATGATTTGGTGGGGCAGTTTTTCTCCAAATAATTTCAAGACTGTCTCTGCGACGCCCATGATAGAGAAATATGGTACATCCTGGGGAAGGTCTATATCTATATTCAACGACAGACGTCAAAAGACTGATGATGTTGATGATGATGATGACTGCCAAGTATAAATTGTATTTGTGTTGCAATTTCTTTTTAAGAGCTTTTACTCAAATCCATGAAATCACTTTCAACATATATATGGTGACCCCAATACAGGCATAATTTAGAAGAGATAATATCGGCTACATAAATATGTGATATAAATGTGATTTTATGAATTTAGGAAATACTGGCTCCGCAACACCCATGATAGAGAATTGTGGCGAATCCCGGGGAAGGTCTCTGTTCAATGACGGACGTTAAAAGACAGATGACAATATACGATGAAAAATAATCCCATGAGTAACAAACTAATGAATATCGGTATGGTAGCCAATTGGCCTGTCCATTATCTAAGATATAGGCTTGAAGTTATAAAAAAGCAGGTCTGGTAAGTCACCCAATGGAAACTGTCACATGGCCAGCATCATTTGGCGGTGATCAATGAATTTACTTTTCTCACCTTTCGTTGAAAAGTGATTACTAAAAATTTTCATAAAACAAGTATGAACACCAACTAGTGGATCAGTATGGCATAAACTTACATTGCAAATTGTACCCACCACAAAAAACGTTTTTGGGGGAGGGGGCTAATTTTTTTTTAATTCTTGACATAACAAGGAGTGAATGTTCAACTCTCTAGTTCCATTGGAGGGGCTCGAGCACTTGATAAATACTAGCCAGCCAGAACAACATAAAAACTGGAAAAACCTATGTTGACAGTTTTGGTTGATAGTTTTTAACATCTGTACGATTCATTTAAATGATTTTTGGGATTCATTCAAATTGACAATTCAGTTTTTTTTAGGATATGGATAAATAGGTGGGTGCCTTGCCGTGTAAAAATGGTGAGATAAAAGTCTAAGTGACCATCAATGCCGTTGTGAGTTCCATCCACACTAAGTGCCTCACGTTTGTGCTTCTAGTTAAGTTAATAAAGTTGAGAAATGTTAATGAGAATACTACGTTGCTGTTTCGCGTATTTCCTCCACTACACCTCGTCGGTGCTCGAGCTCAGATATAAGTCACGATCACAAATCCAGTACCAGACCATTTATCCAGCAAACCGGAAGTGACACAGATTTCTGGATTTCCGGTTTTGGGGACCAGGGCTTAATATGTACTTGAGATATGAAATGAACAATGAAAAGTAAAGAACAAAACTGTATTAAACAAATACAAATGGATTCACTTCTAAAGTAGGGTCTTCTGGATCTTTATTAATTCACTTGAAATTCTCAGAATATAGAAATCAAAATATACGATGAAAAGTACACGAAGCTAGTAAAGAACAAAAGTTTTTGCAGCACATACAAATCAAAATATCATCGGTTTTATCAGGAGATTATCACTTATTTTACAGCTATAGATTAAATAGATATTCCGTTTAAAATCATCTGAATAGTAATTTCTGACAGGTAGACACGACTCAAAAGATCTAGAGCTAGATGTTAATATCTAAATTAGGCCAATAGCAGATCAGTGAAATTGCAGTTGATGATTCCGTGCATGTCGGGGTCCAACTATATTCAGCGAGGTCAGATTACAGGGGTTTAAAATATAGACTTTTTGAGAGAAATATAAATAATATCACAGCAAAAATAATTATTGTTATCAATGAGTAACCCAATCCTAGTTTTTTAGAGCAATGAAAAGTTCTGTTGACGGAACAGGACTCCAGTGCCACGGGTGTAAATATGCTGAATCAAGCCGGTATCCAATGTATGATCTTTGACTATTCGGACTTGGTTTACGCCGGTTGAATGAATACCTAATCATTTGAAGGTTGCCGTATCATTTTGTTTTGGTGTCACCTTTTCCTATGACCAGAATAGATTCCTCGTCTCCTCAGCGCTAGATTTCTTGAAATAAAACAAGAAAATAGTTTGAACCACAAAAGAAAGTCCATACCGTTTTAAGGTGACCGTCTTCTATCTTTCCTTTCTCCTCTTGACATGTCCTCACACTGGCTAAGGCTTCAGTGATACCTGTCAGGACTCTACATGACACACGTTTCTCAATTCTCACCTTATAATAGGTGAAATGGGCAAGAGCACCCAAAGTGGTGTCACTCACCTCACCCCTTCCTTCATCTTTCCTATCACTAAATGAATATGAATGAGGCCATTTTGAGAGTGAAGAAGGTAAACAGATCTTTTGGAGTTTTGCAGAAGTTTTCAACTCCTCTTTGTTAAACAAAGACTTCCATATTGTGCCAATTATGAGCCTTGAGTGCTGCACCGAGTTGAAATCTACATTGGTCTGACTTGGTGAGAGATTCAACTCGATGTGGTTTTCACTGCCCAGGAGGGACACGGTACGGAAGTCTATTTAACAAAGAAAATAGTTGAAAACATTTACAACCAACGTCACAAGCATTGCTGCAAGCGAGAAAAATGTTGTTTGCTACTATTTCTTATTTGGCACCACCAAAAAATGAGTCCCTCTCTGAAGAAAGCCGTAGAATTGATCGACCAAAAGAATGTGTGAATAACAAAAATAACGTGAAGAATGAGCCCCATTATCAGAAAAACTCTTGGAATGTCACCCAGGACAAAAATAGGACTCGGATGAGCGAAAATCGCGAAAAACAAGGGAAGAATTCTTCTGCTTTCAATTAATAAGATCTTTTTTCCTTGGAAAAGTGTCAATTCTGAAAGAATGTATAGGTCTTAGGAGGTGTGTTCTATTTAAAACGTAAATATAATGCTAAACTAGACACTGATCTTCCATCATTTCGATTGGAGTACGGCTTACATGAATTATCATTCATTTGATTCGATTTTATTTCTTCCATTGATTCTCTCATTCCTTTAAATTTTCAAAACTTCATAAAGCTTGCCCTATTTTCAACGTCCCAATTTTAGACTCATGCACGCCCGAAGAAAAAAAAATGGCACACGCCTCATTATGTTTTGTTTCCGTTTTTTCTGATAAGAGGATTCATAAAGGAAATAAAATGAGACAAAAGATAAACATTGAAAGCCGTACTTTCGTAAAAAGGTGGAAAGTACTCAGCTTTGCATTATGGATACATCGTAAATAGAACACCCTCCTAAAACCTAAAAAAGTATTTTTCTCGAAACTAAAAACTTCTCCAATGGTATCGGAGGAGATATTGATGTACATGATAAATACAACCCCAACTTGAGATCCAATTAGGACGCTCCCATTTCAATGCTTTCTGTGGTTAAGATTATGTTTCAGGTTTAGCAAGCAATTGTAATTCTTTATGAAAATGTATTCTCCCAATTGGTTGATCTGCTTTGACTGAATCTGGCCATCATTTGATTTTTTATTTTCGAGAAAATAATAACTGTTAAAGTGAAAACTGTGGCCAGCAAAATATAAGATGGCGTGACGAAATGGACAATGTTCAGAAAGTATTCAATTTACAGTGTACGTATGATGCAACACTTGACCCTCAATTAGGGTCCGTCTTTGTGACAGTAGATATTCGATTCACAATGTAGATATAATAAGAGACAGTACTCTTAATTTTGTGTTCATCTTAATACAACTAATGACTATGGTTGTGAGTTTGTGTGTGTTGTTTTTGAGTTCATAATTTTTCTCATTAAGCAGATCTGAGATCTGATAGCAACAAAGAGTGACAAATGGCAGTCGATGGTCAGAAGAAAATACTGAGCAGTTATGAAATTTAAACAAAAAGTACAAACTTAGCTACTCTAAAAGGGGAACTCCCTTGCTTCATTAAAATCTAACAAGAAAGCAAAACAGAATACATTTCTCCATACAATATCATTCCTAAACTACGTGTTTCATTTCAACTCCTTTATTAAATAGGATTTGCTAACTTTAGCCGGTCAAATCAACCTGAGTTTTAGTAGTGGGAGTAAATTCATCATCAGTATTTGCATCGTCACTGTGTCACAAAAATTCGTGCATGACGTCACTTGTTTTTCTTTTGGTCATCGCTAAATGTGAAAATAAAGTCAAACTCATTAGTGAGAGTTTTACAATAGAAAGTGAGAAAAGTCTGACTCAGCCTAATGGTTAATCAACAACAGACGTCGTAAACAAGATGTGTTGCTCCCATTTGAATTCTAACCCAAAATCTACTGATGTCTAACAGAATACTTCAGACCACTGAGCCATGGAAACACTGTAGAAATTGTAATTAATTTGTAATTATAAATAACGCAGTCGGTTGAATTCCTACTTTCTATCAAAAATTATTATGTCTTTTATATTATTTATTGGTTCTATTATCATACTAAAGGTTTTAATGAAATCTTTAGTAGCTGGGTAATTTTCAACGAAAAGAAAAATTGATAAAATGTGTACTTATTATACATAAGAGTATTTTGATAAGAAAAAAAATCAATGTTAAATAAAAAAAATGCTGATAACTTGGAAACGCAAGTTGACACGACATGAAGTCATGAAATCACTCTTTTTTTTTAATTCTCTCTCTCTCTCTCTCTCTCTCTCTCTCTCTCTCTCTCTCTCTCTCTCTCTCTCTCTCTCTCTCTCTCTCTCTCTCTCTCTCTCTCTCTCTCTCTCTCTCTCTCTCTCTCTCTCTCTCTTCCTTCAACGTCTGACTAATTGCAATGATATAGTTAGGAGTATGACAAAACATCGAGAACGGTCAGATTGAGCAAATATTAAATCTGAACAAAAAGAAAAGAAATCCCAAAACAGTACTTTTTCGTATTCTTCAAATGAAACAAAGTTTTCCTTTTGTATAAATGAAGTAACTAACCGGGATTCAGTCCGACCGCAGAATGATATGATATCAGCGTTGACAATCATTGTAAATTAGTTCAAGGCCTGTTCCTGTTAATTCACTTCGTGAGACAACATATTTTAAGTATATCATTTGAATACATCAGTATAATTGAAAAATACTTCCTTCAAAATTTATTCACCTAATGGCCGCTTTTGTAGTGCTCATTCCGATGTTTTTTCTGAAATTTTCCTTCCTTGGTTGGCTAACCATTACGATAAGGGATTTCGAATTTTTCTTCGAAAAAATCTAGGGAGGACAAAGAGGAGATGAAAAATCAGACGTTCAAGAGAGAAATATGAGTTAACATGCTAGTTTAGTTAATTGTAGGACGGTTCATCCCAGGGGTTTGGAAGAGAGAAGTGATTAGTACGTAGTCAATGGATCCGGGAATGGATATGAAGGTAGGCGTTATTCACATCATCATCAGTCTTTTAACGTCCGTCGTTGGACATAGACCTTCCCCAGGATTCGCCACGCTTCTCCGTCATAGACGTTGCAGAACCAGTATTTTCTGAATTTGTCTAGCTCGTCTCTCCATCTAATATTCTGCCGGCCTCGGTTGCGCATATGATATCGGGGGATCCATATCGTGAGTCACAATGTCCAACGGTTGTCCGCCATTCTTGCAACATGGCCAGCCCACTGCCATTTAAGATTTTTTATGGATTCTATGATGTCCCTGACGCTTGTCTTTTCCTTGATATACTGTGCTATCTTGTGCTCTCTCCATGTGAGGCCCAGCATAATTCTTTCATGTGCACGTTGCATGGTTCTCAATTTGTAGATCTGACTCTTGGTTAGGTTCCATGTTTCAGCTCCATAAAGGACTATCGGGAGGATGCATTGGTTAAACACCTTTCTTTTTAGGATTAATGGGATCTTCTTATTTTTGAAGGTTGAGTTTGCTCTGCCAAAGGCTTGCCATCCTAGTGTGATTCTTCGCTTGATTTCTTCTTCTTTTGAGGGTCTCATGAAAATTCGTTGTCCTAGGTAGATGTAGTGATCTACTTTCTTTAGTTCTATATCCTCGATTTTGATCTTGATGTTTTTATCTCCGATGTGGTCGTTGTACATGATCTTCGTCTTGCTAAAGTTCATATGTTGGCCGACTTTCTTGCTCTCTTCATTTAGTTCATCAGTCATAAGTTGGAAGTCGTGTAGGTCCTCTGTGAAAAAGGCGATGTCGTCTGCAAATCTGAGGTTGCTCAGATACTCTATTCTAATTCTTTTAATCTCCAAATCTTCTGAAGATCACCTCGAGGCAAACCGTGAAGAGTTTGGGTGAGCTGGTATCACCTTGTCTTAATTGAGCTGAAAGGGATGTGAGTCTTTATGTAACCTGATAAAGGAGCTGCTGTGGTTGTATATATGTTTCAGCACTTCAACATATACTGGATCTACACCTTGTCGAGTGATGGCCTCTATGAACTTGGGAATTTCTACTGAGTCGAACGCCTTTCTGAAGTCGATAAATGCTATGGCGAGTGGTAGCGGCAGTTTAAGATTAGGAGTTGTGAGAATAGTTCTGCGAGAGTTTGTTTGATCGGTGGGAAATAGCATTTTGCCTATGTTTTTGGTTCGAACACGTTTGTTGCAGATTATTTGTCTCAATTGAAAATAAACACTTGATCTTTTACCTGACAGATCAAAGTGTCTTGTCGTATTGTTCTCTCAGATGCGAGAAGGGTATTGGTACCCAGAGCTTTACACATTTCTCTCAGCACAGAGTTCATCCGGCAATTAAAAATCAATCATCGTATTTCGTATCTTTTCTTCTCTTCCCCATGTTTTGGTGATGGCACTCCGGTGACGTGAATTTGTTTTTATAAAATCGAGGCAAAAGAAAATGTAATCAGACCAAATTGTTCTCTGATGATGTCATAGAAATATCCAAGACAGAACCTCCTATGTAGATGTATTAACAGCTGAACACAAAATAAGGGGTTTGTTCCGTATTGTAATTGTATATTAAATTGAAGCCCACTGCTAAAACATAACGTGAAAGTTGGAAATCATCAAGATTTGTTTAATTGAAGTTAGAACATTCAGAATATGCAGAGGCTAAACAAAATCTGCGTAAGATGGGCGGTTTTTGCTGAGTTCCTGTAACACACATGCCCCTGTGCACGAGCACACACACACACACATACACAGAGAAAAACTTCATTATTATCTTTATTATAAGGATTGCAACAGCAAGACATTTTAATGTATGCAAATGATTTTGTCGTTGACACTCATTCAAACTGATTTAATCAATATAAATAACAAATGTCATTTATTTATTCTATGTCTTTTCTTTATCTTCACTGGATTTTTGCACATGTACAAACAGACAGGCAGACAGACGGATAGAGAACCATATTCGCTAGATATCAAGTTTGAAAAATGAAGTAATTAAAATGTGTGTGTGTGTGTGGGTTTAAAATGATTGGGGAAGACATGAGTCCTAGCAAACTATATTGCAGCTTGGTGTGACGCTACTTGTCCTCATTTCACACATAGTAAATAGTGATGTGATATAGGGAACCCAAGCAGGGACGGATGAAGCCATAGCCTACATGGCACAACTCATACATTTGATTTCCCTTATCCTAAACATCTATTAGGTCGTACAGATCAACGATCAAAGGGGGTGGTCGGCTTTCCATTGGATTCGACAAAAATCCAATTTTGGAAACTGATCGATTGTGCCACTGGCGAGTTTTTCACTCTTATTTTTGGATCCGTTGTGAGTTCTCCAGGAAAAAAGCAGACAGAAGCGTTTAGTATTTACAAGGATCCAATATCTGCTGAAATTGGGAATTGTACAATAATAGTGACTACAGAATTGACGTCGATTGACAAAAAAACTATACGATGAATATAATTCATTTAATCAATTTTCATAAAATTTATATCCTGATATGATATCTGTCTATCCGTATGAGACAGGTTAACTCAGGAACCACAATGTACATCGCCATTTACATTATCTGTGTGTACAGCAGGTCCTACTGGCGTGTTTTAGCAATATAGGTTGTTAACCCATTAAAAAAATAACAGTGGTGAGTCAGTATTAACGATAATAGTATTAACGATAATAGTAATCCCATTCCTATATATTTAATTCAAAAAGTCTGATACAGCTTATCTGTATGCAGCCTCTAAGTAGCCAAAAAGGTGCTTTGCAGCCATTGGATATTGTTTTGAAACCCCAAAATGACCTATGTTCACGCTCAACCCTAAAACAATCATCGGATTTCCATCCATCCAAACATCCATCCGTCTATCAATCTAAAAGTCTGATTTCCTCTATCAGTATGAAACTTCTGATTAGCTGAGACGCTGCGTTGAAGTCAGAGGTATTGAATCTTGGTACCCCTAAAGGAGGTTTGATCTCTTATTGGGACCAAAGGCCCCATCTAGGCCTTTCACGGGTGGGTGGGTTTTCAGCTAACTAAAAAGTAGAATTGAAGGAAACTCCGATGAGAAATTATCAGTACGTGGTTAACTGTTTCTGAAATTCGTTTTCACGTTTATTTTTTTGAATTGACGCCATATTTATGTCAAGAGGTAAATTTTTAGACTGTGACGGCTGAATATAACGTCTCTTGTAAATTAGATGACTGTGTGTGAAAGAGAAAGAGAGTCAGAGAGAGTGAGGGAGTGAGAGAGATGAAGGAAGAAAGGGGGTAAGAAAAGTTAGATTGAGTACCCCTTATCCGGAATGTTCAGGACCAAAAGTGTTTCGGATGTTGTATTTCGGGTGATTTTGGAATATTTGCATATATGTAATGAGGTATCACATTTACAACTCTGTACAGCTCCTCCAATAGCTTAACATTCCGCGCAATAGATCAACAGAAACGCTTTCTTTTTTCTCATCTCTGTTACTTTTAGGGGCATCCGCTGCTTTTTCTTTGAAGTTTCTAAGAATATCACACAGATGAGAGAATAAGCAAAAAATACCGTGATTGCGTTTTGTAGGTCTGGACCTGACAATAATTTGTTCTGATTTAGGACTTTCTTCGCATTTCACCGTTTGTGATGTAGATGCAGTGTTACGTTTATGAAGAGTTAAATAAAGATAACCAAGCCTTTACTGTTGTCGGAACGAGTTACATGCTATGGATATTGATCTGGTCTTGCGCCTTTGAATCATACTATGGTGAGATTAGGTTAAAACTATTCCATTTGTCTCATCCGGATTTTGGAGCATTTCTGTCTCTGCAGTTTTGAATAATGGGCACTGAACCTGTACATTTGTTAAGTTCAAAAAAGTACACAAAATGATCATACAAGCACATATAACAAATTCTAGTTTATACAGTATCAAAAACATTAGGTAATTGCATTGTAATAAACGTCTTAATTCTTCTCAAAATTACCTTATCTAGTGAGACCACTACATAATCCGGTAAACTATTCCATGATCCTACAACTCTATTGCAAAAAAAAGAATTTTAATCACATTTTGCTTACTTCAACAGTATTTGTATTTCTTAGTCCATTGTGCCTTTTTCTTGCAAAGAACACATTAAGGTCGACTGATTTTCAACCACGCATAATTCTAAACATTGGTCCCTGTTATTTTCAATTTTTGTTAAACATAACTTTTCCTAATAACCCTCCTAGCTCATATTTTGCGATTCAGGAAATAACATAGTTGCACACACTTGGTTGGATAGAGAATGAAGAGGTAGAAAAACGGTGAAGGAATGAAAGACGATTGATGGTCATGGGGATAATAAGCAAGGAGACTGGGAAGAGATGAACAAGCCTGGTTGCTGCTGGGTTAAACTCCACTCCTCCTTCTGTTCCGAACGAAGATGAGGATGAAGATGAAAAATGTTATATATATATATATATATATATATATATATATATATATATATTGTATAAACATATTTATCATAAGAATTAAATTATCTGTATGATAAATATTCGTTAATATCTAAGACTTGTCAATTTAGCACTATCAGTGAGACAGCATCCTGGCAATCACTTGATCGTAGGTTCGAATCAGGGAAATAGGGATTTTACAAATCGGTTTACGACCCCCATTTCGATGAGGAATGTGTTTGTTGTTTTTTATTCCGGTAAGTAAACAGAGTCAACTCCAGAATTTGTTTCTGGGGTTTGATAGCTTTTAAAATGTTCAGAACATTTATTTTAGCGTGAAATTGTATGTACGCACAGATATTAGAACAATTCTATCTACACAATATGTAGAGCCTTAAAGATCAGCAGTACTGTAATGAACATCATCATTATTTTAATAATCATTTACATCTGTTGATAGCACAACATATTCCGGTAATTTATTTTATAGTGCCGTCACTCTATTACCTTTCTGATATCTCATCTACTTCTATTTACTTCTACCGTATTTGTATGGGCTCATAGTCCCTTATACTCCCTTCTCGTAAGAAATACATTGGGTTTTACTAAGTTTAAACCACACATAATCTTAGACATTTCAATTAAGTCTCCCTGATCCCTCCTATATTCTAACGATGTTGACCGTAACTCCTTTAACGTATCTTTATGCTTTTCAATTCTAGCAGTTGCTCGTTTCTGGACTTTTTCTGAAAGATTTTTTTTCTTGACCAGTATGGTGACCAGGTCTATACACGGTATCCGAGATGCTGACAGACATAACACTTATATAGTATAAGGAACGCGTCCTCATCTCTATATGAAGCGTACTTCATAGCCCCAGTACCCTGTTCATCTTAGCAGCACCAGCACTGGCAATATACTTGGAAAATGACATGTTATCACTTATTATGATACCAAGATACTTTTCATGATTAGGTATATTATCGTTCATTATCGTAATATGGATTTCTATACGTAGCACCTTACATTCATTTTCATTAAAAGCTAATAACCATTCTCCTAACCATAACAGAAATTTACTAGGCCCTTCTGAACTCTTACTTGGTCAACCTGAGACAAAATTAGATGTTACAATTTTGCATCGTCTTGATATTCTATAGATATTGAGTTCGATAAATCATTAATAAATGATCAAAAATAGTACCTGTTCAAGCACTGAGTCCGTCGACAAACCACTACTTACATGCCAATTTTAGAACCAATTACGAAGACTCTCTGTCTTCTATCAGGTGAGAAGTCTTCCTGCAAACAGTTTTATTTACCAGCTACAACACATTTTTGCAATTTGTCATTCAGTCTACCATGAGGAACTGAATCAAAACCTTTTTTAAATCTAGGTATAATGCATCAAAAGGCACATCCTCATTTTACAATTTTGTCCACTCTTTGAGCTTAATAAGCAGATTCATTTGACAGGATCTTCATCCTCTAAAGCCATGTTGTTCATCACACAATATACCATTATTCTCAATGAATTCCACGGAGGAGTGTTCCCTTTTTAATTTCTTTTACAATGCATTCTGGGACTTGCAATTAAACCGCTGATATAAACTTGTAAATTTATTAGAACTCGAGAAGAAAACGTGAAAATAATTCTGTCCTTTTCTGTAAATAGAGAACATTTTACTAAAATCTGATATATAGTGGCTATTTTTTTAAAATCGAGCTGTGTTTGTGTGTTGAAGCTTCTGCGATTTTCCTCATGCAAAATATAAACAGCAGATGGTTTTGTTATTTACATTTTGAAGAAATTTCAGCCAAAGTGTTTTTCTAAATGTCTTCCGTTCTCAATTGTCTGCATGCATAATTCTTTCTCAATTTTTTCTCCAATCTTCGTTTTTTCAAATAAAATGAAAATTCTGGGAATAAAATTAGATTTCATACGATTTTGAATGTTTCATTCGTTGCTGTCATTTCTTCCCGTGATCAGCTTACGCGCAATGCATTATGGGATTAGAGTAACTTTATCAGAAGGAAAAAAACCTTCAAAATAGTAAATAGTACCATTTTTTCTTTTTTTTTTCTTTTTGTCCTCTATTTCATCAACTTCCTGTCCTTGCTACCATGTTTCCCCTTCTCTCTTCTATAATCTCTTCTTTTCTTTCCCTTTTCAACGTTCTTCTGATCTCTTCAACCGCCTCCTTCAGCCTTTCATTTTTCCTCCTCCAGATTCTTTATCCTCTCTATTTTCTTTGTCGCATCTTTCATTCATTTTTTATATTCCTGACAGTGACATGCAATATCTTTGTTTCCTTGTGTATCCCGTACATCTTTTTCGTAATGGATTCAAATTTATCACAACCGTCGCAGATAAAGCCACTTCCATTCTTATCTACCGGTTTGTTGCATATTTTACGAGTTTTCTTTGTCATCGGTTTCATTTCTGCAATAGTTCGCAAAGTCATTATGATATTAGTAATATTGATATGTTTATAATGTTCTCAATATTCAATTACGTCTGTTAGAAAAATACCTGTTATATTCCAGCGCTTTAGGAAAAGACCGTAATACTCTTGGATCTTCGAAAAACATGTCAGCTCTTTTCTGACCAGAAGGAAAAAAACATGGGAAAGAATGTTTGATGGAGAAAACCTGGAATAAGAAAAGAAAAACAGGACAAATTCAGTAGAATTTATTTTAACTTCATCAATTTGCATGGACTTCCCTCCAAAACCTGGCATTGGCTACCTTTCACTCCAAGCATCTCCGCCAATAAGACAGTTCCAGTCAGAAATCCAAGAGCTTCAATTATTTCTATCGCATTCCTGACAATTAAATCAAATGACCCTCATCTTCACACTCGAGGTCAAACATCAGCATCCCTGCACGTACACACACACACACACACACACACACACACACACACACACACACACACACACACACACCAGGATTCGTCATACTTTTCTATTGTGGGCGATGCAGAACCAATATTCTCTGAACTTGTCAAGTTCGTCTCTCCATCATGTATTCTGACGACCTCAGTCTTGCATATGATCTCAGGGGATCCATGTTGTGAGTTGTAATGTCCATCGGTTGTCAATCATTCTTGCAACATGACCAGCCCATCACCATTTGAGTTTTCTAACGGATGCTATGATGTCCTGTCTTGTGATCTCTCTATGTGAGGTTGGGCACGATTCTTTCATATGCACGTTGCATGATTCTCGGTTTGAATGTCAGTCTTTTGTGGATGCATTGGTTGTATACTCTTCTTGTTAGGAGTAATGAGATTTTCTAGTTCTTGGGGGTTTAGCTTACTCTACCGAAGGCTTGCCACCCCAGAGCGATTCTTTGCCTGATTTCTCCTTTTTTCAAGAATTTCATGAAGATTCTTTGTCCTCGGTAGATGTAATGGTAGGCTTTTTCCAATTTTGCGTTTTCTATTTCGATTGTTGAGTCTTCATTCACAACATATTTGTTGCTAATGACCTTTGTCTTGCTGAAGATATGAAGGCCCACTTTCTTGCTTTCTGCATTCATCTCTAGGTTTCGTAAGATCACATCAGGGCAGGCTGTGAAGAGTTTGGGTGAGCTACTATCACCTTGTCTTATCCCTTTATCGAGCTGAAAGGACTTCGTGTCTTTGTGTAGCCTGAAACAAAAGGAGCTGCTGTGACGGTATATATGTTGCAGTACTCTGACTATTACAAGATCGACATCTTGTAAAGTGATAGTCCCAATGACTTGGGGGATTTCTACTGAATCAAAGGCATATTTGAAGTCTATAAATGCTACAACAGAGGCATTTTATATTATGCTGTTTTCTCTTTTAGTTGATTAATTGAATGGAGATGGTCCATCGTCGAGTAGTTTCTTCCTAAGCTAGCGTGTTCCCATGGTTATTTTTTGTCTTGCATTTTTGTTTTTGTTTTTTTTTAATTCGATTGATGATAACTTTGGGGGAAAAATATATAAGTAACCAAATGTGACCAGAATGTTTCTAAGAAGTGCTATATTTTGTTCAACTTCCCAGTTCTGTTTTGTTTTTTTCAAATTCTCATATAACACATTTCTACTGAACTTCAATGACTGTGTTCTAAAAAGGGTGAGCAGAATTCATTTCCTTTGAATCAGAGGGTTTTTACATGAAATTTCTAATGAAAATATGGAGGAGGTTAGCTTAAACCAATGTTTTCGTATTTCGAAGACAAAGGGAAAAGCCGAAAAAAATTGGAATTACCTCGCTTGAATTTCTGGCTGGGTTGGCTGATCGGTTGGGATGACTGAAGTAAAAAGTAGCGCCACCCAAAGGGAGTTTTTCGTTAAAGCTAAGGCCAGTAATTATGAATTACGGAATTTTTTGTTATCATTCTGGAAAAGGTTCTTTTAGATAACAATTACCGACTGATAACGGTAAGCAAAGGACATAAAGAATAAGACAATTTACATTCATTGTTATAAATTTATATCGGTTTTTAGAGATTCATTACGTGATTAAATTCATTGTTATGAACAATTATACATTATGAAAGATTATTATGGAATTTATTTTTTAATTTTTGAGAAAAAATCTTTGATTCATTGTAAATCAAGTCCTTGAGACCGACTAATTTTGGTAATGACTGTTTTATGATTTCATCCTCGGGTTATCATCAACAGCTTCCTCTGAATTTGGTTAAATTGCTTAAATCTGTTTTTATTCTTCAATAAACACTTTAAAAAATATATTTCAAATGATTTCTGTGAATCATACAGTCCTAATTCAGCCTGATTCATTCAGTCCTAAATTAAACTAAATCATTTATTTCAAAAAGATTTTGAATATTTTGTTGTTGTTGTTGGCGTCGTGAGGTTACTCCGATTTCCTATGATCTTTCTATCGTCAATCATTTCCTCGGAGCTGAGGGTGCAGGATGGCTGCAACAGTTCGAGTTCACTTATGCCCTTGGGAAAGGTAAGGTTCCATCTTTTCCTTATGCTATGGGTAAAATAGCACAGGGTGAATAACGTCACTTCGGATGTTTCTTGCCTCGAAGTCTATTTCACCAATTGCAAATGGGCCGTAGTGGTAAGTAGTAATTTGGTAAGTGGCGCCTGCTGCAGGAACGGCTACATCCGTAGCCAGCGTAAGAACACTACTTTTTTTTGTTTTTGATTTGTAATCACAATTACGTCTGACAAAAAGAAATGTCTAAAAAGCTTTTTGAGTAGCAATTATGATTAAATCTAATTAACAACTAGCAGACTCTCTCCTCGAATTTTCACACTAGACACCCAGAAGTTTTCTTTTTGATCTTTGTTATTTTATTTCGTTTCCTTTTCTTCGTTCTTTTCTTCTCTCCATTCTTTTCTTTTTCTCTATTCTTTTCTTTTTCTTTTTTCATTTTGCTTTTCTTTTTCTTCTCTTTCCCTTTTTCTTTTTATATTATCTCCTTTGTTCTCTCCCTTTCTCTTTCTTTTTGTGCAGACACAAGCAAAGAATTCCATGGAACTTTTGTTTTGTATAAAAGGTAAAGCACTTCAAATTACCAACAATTTGCAAGTTTCGTCGTGGCTGTTTACGTTAATTTCGCACTAATGCCCTTGATAAAGGTGTGCATCCGTCTCATCTCCTCCACCTCTAACAATGGTAAAATAGGGCAGACTGGGCTCTACAGCCTGGGGAGCAAACAAGTCTAGAAGATTCCAACTTGGAATTTAACAAAACAAAACAGTATCTAGAGTCCTGAAGGCAGTCCAACGTTGTCTTTAGCATCGTCAAAGTAACTCCTGTGATGACATTGGTGTCAAAATATAGCAGCCCGCACTTTTCGCTTGGATAGCATCAGTGGATGGAGAAAGGTGACTTACTGCATGGATAATCGCCTAGCTTCCATATAACCTTTCCCAGGCCTGCACCCTGAAGAGACTTTTCGGTGCAGATCCATAGACTGACAGATGGTGACGCTTAGTGACACGGACAGTCAAGCCAAGTGAAGAACTGCATGGATAGACAAAGACACACAACCGAAGCCCAAGAAAGAATTTTGTAAACATTATCATCGATAATAGCTAAGCTGAGATTAATCTATGACTGGGCTAAAACATGTGTGACCCTCAGTGAGGAATAAATTCACGAGAAAAGGCATGTGTAACTGGAATTCGGAACAAATTATCAGCAGCTTCCCAGCCAACATGGAACATTTTTGCTACGTTTCAGACAGGTTCAATTTTGGTTGGAGACTATGTGACGTTGTGGCTAGGTCACTATAACATTGCAATGGAGTATTTTCTTGACCCAAACTGACTGCACACCCCAGACGCTACTGCAATATTATGGTAATGTTGCAAAGTATTGTAGCTGGAAATCCTGTTCATTTTGGGGGAAAAATATCCAAATACTTCTTTTCTCCAAACTGTATGTATAGAAAGTATGAACTTTCATCAAATATTTCTTTGATGCAACGAAACAAGAAGTCAATGTAACGTTGTAGTGACGTCAATTTTTTGGCTGTTCGTTTCTTTCCATTGTCCAAAACAGAAAAAGATTTGTCATTTATGAGTTGATAGAAATTAGAAATTTTGCCTGGTCTTTTTTTTATCATGAGCAGTTTCGACGCATTGTTACAATTTCTTTTTAGATATTTCCGTAATGAGCACACACATGCACGCATTCATACATACACACACACACACAGAATTATATATATATATATGTATGTGTGTGTGTGTGTGTGTGTGTGTGTAGAAAGCTTTACAGCTTTAAACACGAGGTATATAAAAAAAGGTTTCACCAAAATTCATGTCACTTCAGTCAATTATGTCCCAATATATTTAGATATGAATTATGTATGTATTTTCAGTAGGTTCTGTTTCATACAGAATCATGTGTTCTAGTACTAACCGTGGATTTTTCTAATTGGAATCATAAGTTGTTTAGGATGTAACTTCTTTGAGGATTTAAAAACAAAACTCATATTAATACGGCTCCCCAGCAGTGTTGATCAAACATCGCCTCCACTTGACCTATGATTTTGATATATGGCTTTATTTTCATTTTCTTGGCTCGTGTCATAATATACTTAGTTTGTTATTTTATATTGGCTATCATCATTTATTGTACATTGATGTCATTTTATACTACACATCATTTAATTTTTTAATATATATATATATATATATATATATATATATATATATATATATATATATATATATATATTACAGAAATAAAATGGATTGACACTAAATCTCATTTAGGAGATTAAATGGTTTTACTTAATGAATATGTTGTTTTGAACAAATAATTCAACCATGGGAATAATTGATAAAAAATGAATAGAAATAATGATATTAGTCGATATTTACCTCGTCCCAACGATGGAAAAAATCTTTCTGCTACTGGAAAAATGTGATGTAAATTCTGTCTGACTCCTCCAATGGTCAGCCATTCGGACTAAATGGAATTTTCCGGTGCAATTTCTAATTCAAAAAAGGAGAATGTCAAGATAATGATAATGATAATGGCGTATCGATCCCAAAATCTTCGATATCTTCCTATTCTATGGCGCCAGTAGAGGTTGGGCGAGGATGTGGAAATATTCAGTGAGAGAATTTAAACGGATTTCCAAAAAGGAAACTTCTTTAAGTCTCTTCTCAAATCAGAATTAAACGATCTCACTTTTGACTCGAAAGTAATTTTTCTTCAAATCTGTCCTTTTACTAAAATAAATTTTCATTGATGATTTTCATGTACCTTTTTTAGGAAATAGACAGAAATCTAACTTTGTCTTTGGCTAAATGCTGTCGATATAAAAAGCATTTTGGCAGATTTATGCAATAAAACCGCCATTCTCCGACCCACTTCCATGGAACAATTTCTGTATCCTCCCTGTTATATTTGTTGGAAACAAAAGTGGTCTTAATAATCTTAGCAATTTCCGGAAAGCTTCTCTACAGTACATTAGTATATGTTTGTCATGTCTCATCCACGGAGGAGAACGGAAATGTTCATGAAATAGGCATGCGAATGCTTCTACTTCTGTGACTCAATTAATTACCATTCTCTTTAGTGATCTTCCTCTCACCTTCTTTCCCCATTTCATTTTTCTTATAAATAAAAAGTTCTGCCATGACGTCAAATATGGCAGCATATATTGAATATATGGATAGACATCGATTTTTTGTATACGGAGATAATAGAGATTTGCATGGCAGTGAGCTTGGAGAATAAACTTCTGTTGACTGCAGACGAATTTCTATCATATTTTTGTTTTTGTTTTCGTATATTTTTGCTAGCCGGCTTTGCTCAGCGTATTTTTTTCTTCTTTGATTAAAATATGGTGTTGTCTTTTGGATAGTACGAAAAATATTTGCTCTCTCTCTCTCTCTCTCTCTCTCTCTCTCTCTCTCTCTCCCTCTCTCTCTCTCTCTCTCTCCCTATCTCATGCATGTTTTTGTTTGTTTTGATTTCTAAAAGTTTTCAAATTTGAAGCTGAAAAAGTATAGTTCTAATCTGATTTTCAGTGTAGATGTTATATTCGTAGAAAAACGTCTCCACATGGAACAATTGTTTTACAGACCATTATCATTATAATGCAGGTTTGATCATCTAAGCGGAGAACACACCAATAAACGTTTGCCAGACTAAGGTAAGCTTGGTAAGTAACAATTTTGGGATCTTCACCATGGATAAATTCTTTTCAAGCTGGTCTTGCATACTATTACCATTGTGTAATGAGTTTGATCCTCAGTGGGTACTGTCAATACAATACGCTCTGGTCGAGGCGGAATTCTTAGTTTTTCTTTGGTCTGACTCGTAGATATTAAACACGCAATATTTCCTTGTAAAGATGGAGAATTTCATTCGAAAATCGGCGAAGCTATATCAAAAAAAGTGACATTAATATTTCCTTTTATTTCCGATCAGATGTGACATTTAGAGGAGGAGCTCCAATTTCAAAACTATAATTAAACAGAGACACCTTAGTTACCGAAAAAACATTAGTTTGGACATTTTCAGCTGTATCCTTTCCCTGGAAAAAAGAAATGTTTCTAAATGGTTCCTATCGACATCGCATATCGTATGTCACATTATAAAGTCAGGTGTTAGGGAGAGTGATTGTGATTTTTGAACACACGGGCTAAGGAAGTATTGCTAAAATCTTGGGGTTGATCCAGGAATGTTTTTCAATGAAGTGAATTTTTCATACGTTTATGTATTCGTATTTGTCTGCACAATTTCTCCAAAAGTTCTCAGTGAATTAAAATTATTTTGGGAAAAAGAAAAAGTGATCACATTAGAAGTCAGATCCAGGAACCGTTTACCGTTACCTGCCACTGATTTTTTTTTCAATTTAGATTTAGTGACAATTACATTGGCAGAGATGTGTGCTCTCTAAGTGGATTCCAGTTTCTTTCTGTGAATAAAACGCACACATTCTTTCCCTTTTACTTGTCCCCAGATCTGGCCTCATTCAAGACTTGTTACTGTCGTATTCGGCCGACTTTCTGACTGCATATACGTATGTATCAGTTGAAATGTTCATCGTTTATCAGGTGCACTCATTATCCGATTATAATCTTCCTTCATCATTACCTATGTGTGTGTGTGCGTGTGTGTTAACATACATTCGGCTCAGTGATGAACTTGTTTTTATATTGTATTATATTATTATATATTATTATACCAATGACAAACGCTGTTTAACACTATCCAAATTTGAAAAACTTTCATACAGAATTTTGCCCCGGTCTTGGTAATCGCAAGACGTATGGCTGGAAGCGCACAATCACACACTTTTAGACATTGTTAACATCTATTAGATTCAGACATACAATCTTTCGTACGTAGCCAAGAAAGACTTCTTTTTTTAAATCCTTGTATTCTATCAAACATTACACATATACATAATCAGTTTTTGGAGATGGTTAACTTAGAAGTGGTATGTGTCATAATCCGTGGAAGATTACCTGCCGGGCTTTTGGTCATTTCTGCTGATGATATTATCAGATGTTAGATGTATATAGCATAGTGTGAGGATAATTTAGAAATAGATTAATAGGTGAATTACAACAGTGACAATTTTAGGTCCACTGCTAGACGAAAGCTCCTTCCATGTCGACTATGACTGTGCCAACCCCTGCCATGCCTCATCTGCAAACTTGTCTGTCTCATCTTTCCATCTTATGCCCGGTCTTTTACCTTTGTACCCCCTCGGGCACCAACCAGACAACTTTTTGCACTATCTCTTTTCCTTTCTTCTTGCTTGATGTCCAACCATTTTCGTCACTTTATTATTTGTATATTTTAGTCTTGACCTATCTATTTCTTAAAGTTATTCTTAATAAAAATTTTCTCCCAGTTTTTATAATCACGAGAAGAAGGGCTCTATTACACGCAATTGGACAATATTTACATTTATTAGATCCGGACACAATTTTTTGTTGGTAGGAAAGGGAGTAATATTCATATTGCAGTTGATGTTATTCTGGGTTTATTTTGGAGTCTTAAACTCACTTTCAGTGATAGTGTTCGAAGGAATGCGGAAGAAAATGGACTTGACATCTCCAGATAAGATGTATAACTGTTGCTATCAACCCTAGCGCATACTGTTTGACCACAGGTAGCAAAAGTTTCTATAGGCAAATCTGCTGATTAAAATTCAAATAATTGTATTGTGTGTCTAAGAAAGAGTCATCCGTCTTAATTAAGCCCCAAAATGAAATAAAAACTTGCTTCCGGCATCAAGGCACCACTTGAAGACAATAGTTTCGTCCAAGAAGATTTGCAGTGACAGAAAACGCTCATCATTTTGTGAGAACCTATTTTCAGCAATAACCTAATCATATGTAGCTTTGCTTTTGCGTTGCCAAGTGCACAGTCGCACACGTCTTCTAACAAAATTCGTCTTCATAAAGACACAAATAAGATGTCACACACACACACACACACACAAACACACATATATGATACAAATCAGGAATACAATGTAATATAATATAATACAATGTATGATTTGTCATGGGGCTATTTCATAGAGTGTTCTATACATTCAACATTTAACTTTAAGTAGCTTTAGAGTAGAGCTCGAAATATGATGATATAAAGGATTTGCTACACAAATACATTTATGTTTCTACCCTGGTTATTATTTGGTTTATTTTAGATAACAGGGCAGAAACATAAACGTTAATAATCTTTAATGTTTAATGTATTTGTATGTGTGTGTGTGTGTGTGTGTGTGTTGTAGTGTGTGAGAGAGGAAACAAGGGAGGTAATCATTCTGTTGTACTTATTTATTGACTGAAATCTTCGATATCTCTGATCGGTCACTCTTTTTCAAAATGCATCATCTTGATCCTTCATTTTGCAACAACAGAATAACTTGATTATCGTTTTTCGATCGCTGAATTCCTCTCTTGTCTTTGATTTCTTTGAAAGAAAAACTTCAAGAAAATCATTTTTCCAAATATCGTTCAATTTGGAGGAAAACAACCTACTTCAAAGTCGTTTATCAATTTAGACAATCTAATTCCAGATTTTTTAGTGGACCAATTTAATTTTCATTCGGCTGTTTCAAAAGCTTTGTTCCTACTTGCTATTCTCTTTATTGATTTTTTATACAAGTAACTAAAATATTCCCGTCAAAAATGATGGTGTTACTTTTGGATGGAGCAGCACAAAGGAGCATAAAGCTACTTTGTTAGTTCATTTAATTCGAATAATTCAAGTATCCTAATTTTAAGTTTTTTTCCGAAACACAACTCAAGTCAAACTGTTTTAACATAAAGACCTAATGATTCTTATGACATAATCTTCATTGATATGTCATAATAGGAATATAAATCAATTAATGAGATTAATGTACAAAAAAAAGGAGAGATCAGTAGATATGGCTATTATATGTTTCGATTATATATTCTCTTATATATCAAAGTGTTGTGCCATGAGGGAATAAATTTAATTCTATCTGGGTTATGTGAATCTGAATATGAAAAGGGAGAACAAAAGTCCATATGAATCCTACAGAAGAAAAAGCAAAGATGGACAAATCTTCCTCAACATAAAAGGGATGCTGAGGAAAAAAAATGAAGGCGAAGGCAACTTATACCGGATTAGAAACAATGTGCCAGAGAATGAAAGTCCTTAATGAGGGATAAAACTTTACAACCATGTGATGGATTGATTAACTATAGATGGATTAAGCGTCAATTGAAAAACAACACCAATAGATCGTTGAAGGACAAAGCCTTCAAAGAAATGACGGACAAGACAACCGTATATATCAAAAGAAAGAGAAAAAGAATCTTGCCCACGATTTTCACCCTTAAGAGTGAAAAGAGAAGTCCCACTCGATTTAAAACCTTGAAAATTAGAAAAATAAATTCTAATTAGGCTAAAAGTAATAAGATATCTCCTCGATTTTGACCCACATGAATGAAAAATAAAAGTTCTCTTCATATAATGTGCATAACTTTCAATCTCTTGAAATCGGGTAATAATGATCACGATGTAGAAAAAAAAATTCACCGAAAAGTATTGTTGTCACAATATGAAGTCATGTGAAAAGTCCTCTCTCTTTTTTACTTACTTTTAATGTTGAAGATGAAAGAAAAACACTGATAAAACTAAGATGTTATTATGTTTCGGAAGATTTGATCGATTTTTTTCAAAATCAAATATTGTGTAGACATTATTCTATCAAGCAGGTCCGGTGTTGCTCTGAAAAAATACACTGATCTCATGATTGCGTAACATCAATACAAAATGGGTAGATTAGAAACATAAAAAAAATCATCTAAAATTTTTTCGTTTATGAACAAGCAAAATAAATCGAATAAGTGAAAAGATAAATAAATACATAGATAAATGTGAACAGACTCACATAAATAGATATAAACACCAAAACCTCGGTTGTTTTTCTACACAAAAAATAGAATTGTCTAAAAATGTCGACTGAATTAAGCGAAAGTTGATCTCACGTGTTTAAAATGTAAACAGAAGTATTATTTTGTTTGAAATGTTCTTCTTTGCATTATCAAAATAATGGTGTATGTGTGTCCCAATCCTGGGATTTTGGTCATCTATGCAGCTGAAATAATTAGATGTTAGATGTATGAAGCTTAGAATTAGTTTTCCCCCAACCATTTCATACAAAAAAAAAAAAGAAAATCGTACAAGATACCTCGTACTTGTTGAAACAACAAAAACACCATATCACCAAGGATATATCTCAGTATCTACTAATTCACAATCCATAACAATATACATCACCACAGGCTCATCCGAGATAATCAAAGACTTCATTAAAAAAACAAAAATAAAAAAACAACCCTGAGGCGTGCATGTCAGGATCACCCTTAAGTGTATATAAGCAAAACTTCCAGACCAATTAATGGAAGAATCAATGAACAGATTTATGAGCACTCAAAATAGACGATCACTCCAATGCACACATCACACATAAAAAAAACGTATGAGATGACGATTTCAAATTACGCTGGACCTGAATCATGAAACACGAACAAAGCAAAAAACTCTGGGGAAAATGCATTGAATCAGCAATCATTCACCAAAATGATACAGTTATTCAGAGACTAGGACGTTTTAACCTCAGTCTTTTTTTAGCAAGACTCATCCATCAAGCACTGTATACATGCACACACATTCTCCTTTTCATTCTTTCTCTCTTTTACATTTTCTTTCTCTCTCTTCCCCCCTATATATATATGTGTGTGTGTATGTGTGTGTGTATGTGTGTGTGTGAGTGTGTGTGTATGTGTGTGTGTGTGTGTGAATATGGAATGACGATTTGAAAAATCTTCGAAATGGCAATTTTTTTTAAAATTATCAAACGCGTTTCGCTATTTCATAGCTTCTTGTCATCAAAGTAATGTATTGTTGGATATCATTTTCCATTATATATATATATATATATATATATATATATATATATATATATATATATATATATATATATATATATATATATATCTTGAGTAACACTTTTCAACAAGTGCACAGATACTATATACTAATGCTAGGTAAATGGTTGAATAGCGACATTCTGATCCTTAGCAAAGTGCACAGATACTATGCTCTGATATTTACCAAAGCGCTAGATAGGGACATTTTGATTCTTGGCAGAGTGCATAGATACTATACTCTGATGCTAGGCAAAGGGCTTGGGAGTGACATTCTGATCCCTGGCAGACAGACCTTTACTCACTACTTACATGCACACACATGCTCTCTCTCTCTCACACACTCACACACACACACACACACACACATTCACCGATTCTCACATACCTCATGTGCCAATAAAAACACATGACTAGCAGAAACAAATTCCCCCTCTTTCTGACCAAAAATTTTCCATTAATCAATTTCTAAATTAATCTCACGCTAAACTACATAATCTAACAAATCCAGTGGCACAGATGACCAAAAGCCCAGCAGATGATCTCCCCAGGGTTATGACACACATAATACTACTAATCTCACCACCCACGTGATCTCTCACCCCCACCCAACACAAATTCACTGACGAACCATATAAACACTTGGTTTCTTTTAGCGCTTTAATTTCTCGATAAAACTCGAAATGAGCGTAACGCTAAAATAAAGTCATTCGTCTGAAATAGTATTGTCCTTTTACTCATATATAAATATATATGTTCGTGCGAAGCAATTTTTCTTTTGAACACGATCGACATTTTTTGTCGGTTCAACTTATCAACCAGTTTGTTGTGTTTGCGAATAAATTGTTTAACAGCCGGTTGACACAAGTGTCTAAGAACTGTAAAAAGTTTGGATTGGTATCCCTAGAGCGCTTCCAACTGTCATTAGTCATTATCAAAAGACATGATTCAAATGTAAAAGCGATTGCGAATGGGTTTTTTTATGATGGTAACGTTTTTATGATTTCTGCTAAAGGTACATGTGGAGGCAGAAACCATAAACATGTGACCAACATAGAAACTAATAATTTAGATCGGGAATGGAAAATGTTAAAAGAGGACACAAAACTAATAACGCACTTGACTTCTTCATCATCATCATCATCATCATCAGTCTTTTATCGTCCGTCGTTAGATATAGACCTTCCTCCAGATTTACCCAAACCTCTTTATCGAGGGCGTTGTATGGCGATATTTTCTGAACCTGTCCAGTTCATCTCGACATCTAATTATCTGCCGGCCTCGGCTCTGCAGTTAATTTCTAAGGATCTATGTTGTGTCGTGATATTCATTCGTTGTTTGCCATTTTTGCAATATGTTCAGCCCATTGCGATTTGAGTTTCCAGATGGTTTTTCTTCGATGTCTCGAACTCCTGTGTCTTTTAATGAACTGTGCTGTCTTGTGGTCTCCCCATGTGAGGTTGAGCATAATTATCTCGTGTACATGTTGCATGTTGTATATTATATGGTTTGCAAGCTAGTCTCTTGGTTGGGTTCCATGTTTTAGCCCTGTATGTGGCTATCAGGAGGATGCATTGGTTGTATGCCCTTCTTTTAAGGACTAATGGGATTTTTTATTCTTGAAATTTGAGCTAACTCTACCATTCTAGAGGGATTTTCCGTTTGATTTCTTCTTCTATAGAGGATTCCGTGGATATTCGTTCTCCTACGTAGATGTAGTGGTCTACTTTGTTCAGCTTTGCGTTTTCGATTTTGATCGTTGCGCGTTTAATTCTGACATGTTTCGACCTTTGTTTGCTGAAAGTCATCTGAAAGCTATCTTTCCTGCATTTTTCGTTCAATTCTTCCAGCATTGGTGGGGGGGGGGGTTCTTTCAAAAAAGACAATGTTGTCTGCAAATCAGGTAATCGCCGTCTAATCTGAATCCTTTGTTTCTGAAGACCATCTCGAAACAGGCTGTAAATACCTTGGAATAGCTTATATCACCTTGCCTCGCCCATATTGGGAGCTGAAAGACCTCTTAGTCTTTATTTTCCCTGAAAAGAGATGCTGTGACTGCATATATGTTACAATACTCTACACCCGACACAGTGAAAGCAACTATCTTGGGAATTTTGAGTCGAAGGCTGTCTTGAGGTCTATGAATGCTATCACGAGTGGCATTTCATATTCTGCTGCTTTCTCTTTTAGATGATTTATCAAATGGAAATGGTCCATGGTCGAGTAGCTCCTTCTGAAGCTAGCTTTTTCTCATGGTTGGTTTTCGTCTAGCATTTTAGTGATTCGGTTGGTCATAACTTTGGTAAAAAGTTTGTCGATACAGTTAAGTAGACTTATTAGTCTGCAGGTCTTTGGGATTAAATTTTCATGTAATTACATTATGATTGCAGTTTTCTGGTGTTCTTGTACTCTACTTTTAGGCATACGTTGAATAAAATGGCTTGTTTGCTTGTGATTACCTTACCAGCTCTTTTAAGTAGGTCAATGGTCCAGGGGCTTTTTTGTTTGTTTGATGGCTTGTTTCACTTCCCGTGGTGTAACTTCTGGAAAGTCCTCAAACTGATTGGTCGTTTCTTGCACATCCTATTCATTGTTTCGTGTTTACTTGTTTGGAGGAGCAGAGTTATTAGTAGAATTCTTCGGTACGTTGGACGATCCGCTCTCCTGTCTGTTGTCAGGTCTCCATTTTCTTTGAGATCACTAGTTATTTGTTTCTGTCCTGTATTGAGAGTTTTGTAAATAGATTTGAAGACTCAAACTTTTCGAGAATTGTTTTGATGATTGCTGTCCTGTATCTTCTCTTAGTTCCTTATTGATGAGAAAACCTTTCTTTTTTCCGTATTTTTAAAGAAAATTCTCGCTCTTTAGTTCGATAAATCCTCTTCCAGGTTCTCTCATTTCTCAAATACCAATTACGTTCCATGTAATATTCTTAATTTAATTCCCAAGATCGGTTAGGTACATGTCTCCTGAGAGTGTTCCAGTGTTGTAGGTGCTAGTGTTAAGTGTTGTTTTCTTGGTGATGGTTTTTGGGTTGCGTTTGGATTTGTATAGTTGCAAGGGCAAATGATGTGGCTGGGCCTTTTGGGACCGATTACCTGCTACGCCACACTGGCTCATGACATTTTTGTAGAGGTTTGGTGGACTGGTCAAAGCTGATGCCAATCACAGTAATCTGAGCGCTCCACCGGATCTCAGCACCCATTGTACCGGGATAAATATGGATGTTTGTAGCGTTGTAGGGGGTGAAATCAGATATGGAAGATGTGGACAAAAAGTTTTGTTTTTTGTTTGCGTTTATTTCTGTTTAGTGGTATGATAGCAATGATTTTTGGTTCTGTCAACTGGTATTTATCTAAGTATTGATACAAAAGTAAGCTGGTCTAGTATAGAATCTCACAGCTTGAATACTAGATAGCGCCCGGTTGATAGACAAAATTTACATTCTGAGTTGTTCTAGAACTGTTTCGAACATTCTCTGTACATCATAGTTGTTTATAAATAACCGTAGAACGTCTGGCTTGCTTACCCCACAAAACATTACGATTATTGAAAAAGGAAACCAATGTATAACTTCTTTATGAATTTATGAACAGAAATCTGTAGCAAAATTAATGATTCCTTCCGGTCTTGTTAGATTATAAAAGAAAGACTTAGCAGACAAATTGCTAAGAAACTGAGATTTTATTCATATTCTTTTAAACAGTTGGTGCATTCGAACAACAAGGGTTAAAATCAACAATACGGAGAAAAATAATCTCAAAAAAAAAAATCTATCAAGTATTTTTTAAACATTTTCCAGAAACAATAATTGACAGCTCACGAATGACCAACTATTCTTCCCTTATTCAAATCCAGAGTCTACTGAGACAGAGTTCAAGGAAAGTACGATATTGAAAAGGAAAATTCAACTGAACAAGTTGCATTTTTATTCACCTTTTAAAATTCAAGAAGGACATCCATACAAGGACACTCAAAGGCTGTTCTCAGTACAGATTTTAGAAATATGGAATATTAATATCATCAGGTTTTGTCTGTTAGGTTTACTGCCCAAAATCGAAGAAAAAACAAGAGAAAACAAGTATTTGAAATATTTGGCTATGCGCATCTAAAATAAAAGCTTATGTATACGTGAATAATTGATTGACAATGCAGCATCAAGGGTGGTGTCAATTTTACAAGCATGGAAACGGGTGGCTGTTGATTGAACTTTGAAAAAACGTTGGAATTTTGAACTTTAGTGTAAAATCAAACCATCACACAAGTTCGTCACGCCATCTCACTTTTTGTCGATTACAACTTCGGCTATGATCTCTAGGGATCAACGTTGCAAAGAGGATGATGCTGTCAGCTAATCTGGGATTATCTAGGTATTCGCTGTCTTTTCTGATTTCTTTGTGTTCCCAGCCTTGGTTTTGGAAGATCATCTTGAGGCAGGCTGTGAAGTGTTGGGGTGAGCTGGTATCCCCTTGTCACACCCCTTTCTTCAGTTGAAAGGGCGCAGATTCGTTATGTAGCCCAATGAAGGAACTGCCGTGTCATTGATATGTATCAGGGGCAAATACACTACTACTTTTTGTATTATTGCGTCAATGACTTGGGGTTTCATGAAGTTTTATGTGTTTTTTTCTCATCTAAAATTTCCTCATGCACAATTAGATTCAGATTTATGAAATCAAACTATACGTATACTTCGAATCAGTATCATCCGGGACTTTTTTGTGATTTAAACAAACGCACTTGTGAGGTGGGTCAATGCTTAAAAAAACTTTTGGGGCAGTAATTCGTCGTTTTAAAGTCATGGTAGTGCAATAATCGAGTTGTTAAAACCTTAGAAAATAGGCATATCCGAAATCAGCAGATCACAATTGGCTCCCATTGCAGTACACACTCTGAGATTCAATTTTACAAAAATAAGTCCTTTCTTTGGGGTCTGCATCGCAATCTTGCGTTTTGATAGAAAACAATTTTGAGCTGTAATTTGCGATTTCAGAGTCATGACAGTTCATTAGCCGAGTAAGTAAAGCCACGGTGAAAGGTGTTCACATTCGGACAGGGAGAGTTTTTTTCTACTCTCATTGCTAATGTAATTTTGGATGTGTTTATATTATATGCAGTTCTAAATTCTAAGTCTTCTCTCCAAATTTCATGTGTTTTCAATGTACTAGACCTTCAAACCTTCTGGAAATGTGTCAGATTTGAGAATGGAAATATTCCAAGTTCTTATAAGACAGGGTTCTATTTGCATTGTAGCTATAATGCTCAAACGCAACCTTAATATTCAATCGTAATAAGTGACCATGGATGTGTATTTCTCTTTTTTCTCAGTGGTTATGCCAGTTTTTCCACCTAGGATTGGGTCTTCATGGATTGTAGGAGAAACAGAGACAAAAGCATTGCCTTCCGTGTTGCGTGACACAGGACTGATTGAGTTTTGCTGAGCTCCCATCAAAATTAAAATGGCCAGGTGTTCTAGCTTATTTTTCATTTTTATCATGAAATAGAATATTGTAACCCCAATGAATCAATTCCGACAATTATTAATCTTCAACCTAATTTTGAGATTGTTCTTTTCTAACATGAAAAAACTAACATGAAAAATAGGTAAAAATAGCATTCCAAGGGAAATTGTAAATCACTGCCACCCATAAATGCTTATTTTCACTTCGTAAATGAAGCAATGGTGGTGGTAAAATTGAGTTATGTTGATGAAAATGCTACCAGTATGGTTTCAATCATATATTCCTGAAAACAAACAAAAGTTTGGTTAGTCACTCAATAGAAATCACCATGTGACTAAAACTTTCAAACAGCATGATATGTTTGGGGTGATCGATCGAAAAACTTATTATGGTGGGGGTAAAAAAAATCCATATTCATTGAGGGAGGAGTGTTGTTCGAACTTTCGACTTTCAACAATGACTGGTTTAGGCTTGATAGATACATAGATACATTTAAATGTCAGTACACCTGAATAACCTAAACCCGTTAACAGCATTTAAACCAGTTTGCTTTGGGAAACGGGAATTAATAATTGCTCTAATATTACGACGAGTTAGGAAAGAACAATAAAACATGGCTGCGATAATCGGGATGAAAGATGCGTTTAAAAGTTGGAAATTGATTATAACGGCGTAAATGACACAGATTTAGCTTTCCCAGGCAAACGAGACTTGTTGGATTCTCAGAAACTTGTCGAGAGTAAAGAAAATCCTCTTCCTCCATCAAACACCGTGCGTAATTGATCTTTTAAGTGTGAAGTGTCTATGTAAACATTTATCAAGGATGGCTTAGTCTGTAACAATCACTTAATGATAAGTTCTCATGAGACGTATGTGTAGACATTTTAATCATCTGTATATACTAAAATCAATACTTTCTATTTTACGTAAGCTAAAATCTAGGCCTTTCTCAGTACAAAGGCCTGCATGTGCACACCGACAAACATTCTTACAATGTTGCACACTGAGTTACCATCCTATGGGTGAGTAGCCATCCTGCAGGTAGGATTCTATCCTGTGATTGGGTTGCACCCTGTGGATGAGTCATCACCCCTCGGGTGGGTAAATATCCTGTAGGTAGATTGTACACCTTTAGGTGGTAAAATGGTGATCATTCCTTACCGCAGACTCAGACCCATCTTTTCTCCTTGCCAATAAAAATCCATCTGGATACCAAGTTAACTGAAACATCGATTCTAGCCTTCACACTATTTCTTGAGAAAGGGGCTAATATTTAGGATGATTCTGAACTGCAACAAATGGCTTACTTTAATTCAATATGGAAGGTCCTGTCGTTTAATTCGAAAATTCTGACATTTTTAATTGATTTTTGTCATCATTCATGTGCTCCAAGCTTCATTTTCAGCGACACGGGTCATGGTCATGGGTCAGTATTTGTTTTCATAGAAACATAAATTGTGTAAAATTATTACTGTAACTGTGGAAAGGAAGCTTGGCTTTCTTTTGATAGCTTTTCCTTGTTTCATTTATTCAACTTTAATTAATTTTTTTTATTCACTCATACGATCCATTTCATTTGTTCAGTTAATTCAACCAAACTCCCCATCGTTCTGTTTTTGTTTGTAAAGTTGTGTAATACAGATATTTACTGAGCTTGCAAATTGGAAGAGTGTTGCGTCAATCTTCCGAATGAGGAAGACCTACTTGGAACACCAACGAATGAGGAAGACCAACGTTAAAAATACGGGCTTCTATTTGGGCTCAAACACAAAATATTGACATGGAATGGAAATAGGAAATAATATCAGGTGTGAAACAGACCACAAACTGTATGATATGTGACTATAGATTGATTATTCAGGGTTAGACTGAACAATCTGTTTGATAAATTATTTGATATCATGAATGTGTGACTTTTTCCTATTTGTTTCTCCATCTGTAACAAGATTCGTCAACTTACAAGTGAAAATTTCACTAATATCATCTAACCACCATTTGAAATAATGAACTCTTCCACTCAAAAGAGTTCAATCAATTTTTAATGAAAGCTCTGATGAAATTGATTTGACTTAAACATTTTTAACACTATTTATTGCTTTGAATTAGTGACCAATTAAGTGTTAAAGTAGGTAAAAGCATGGAAAGAAAAATGTAGATATTCTTTTGCGAAATGGATCACGACCTCCTGTACACACATGCAGACACGCATATATATATATATATATATATATATATATATATATATATATATATATATATATATTATATATATATATATATATATATATATATATATATATATATATATATATATATATATATATATATATGTATATATATATGTTTATGTATATGTATGTGTGTGTGTGTGTAGTAGTAGTAGTAGTAGTAGAGACGTTGACAATGTAGAAAAAGGAAAAAGACTTTTCAGTACATCTCAAACGAGTGTAACATTCAGTTAGTCTACATTATTTCCCTGTTGTTTCTCTCTCTCTCTCTCTCTCTCTCTCTCTCTCTTCTCATATATATATATATCTATATATATATATATATATATATATATATATATATATATATATATATATATATATATAGTGTACTTAGGCAACAATATCATCCGTAGACTGGAACTTTAGTGCCAAAGGTGATCACCTAACTTCATCAAATGAACAGGCCAGCCCTGATCCGAATACATATAATGATAAAGGGGCCATTCGAATTAGGCTCACAGATAGGCGGACCAGTGAAACTGAAATCACAGATAGGGGGAACAGTTAAATCAAAATCACAGATAAGGGGACCACTGAAATTAGAATCACAGTTTTAGGGACCATACAAATTGAAATCCCAATTAATGGGACCACTGAAATCAAGATCACAGACTGGGTGACCATTAAAATGGAGATTACAGCCAAAGGGACTTCTGGAATCACATATAAGGGTCTTTGAATTTAAGATCAATGATATGATGACCACTAAAGTATAAATCACAGATAAGGGGGCCACTGAAATTAGATGAACAATTGAACAATTGAATTGAGATCACAGTCAAGGGGACCACTGAAATTGAGATCATAGATTGGGGAACCCTGGAATAAAAATCACAGATAAGGGGAAACCTGAAAGGGAAATCACAGTTAAAGGGACCACTGAAATTTGAATCACAGATAAGGAGGACCACTGGAATGCATTTCAACGATAGAGGGACCATCAAAATGAAGATAACACATACGAAGACCACTGAAATGGTATTAACATTTACAGGGGACCAATAAAACATAAATTACAGATAAGGGGGCCACTGAAATAGATTTCACAGATGATGGGACCACTGAAATTAAGTTTAACGATAGGGTGACCCCTGGAATGAAAATAGCAGATAAGGGAACCTGTGAAATTAGTATCCCAGTTAGGGTGCCCACTAAAATTGAAATGACAGATAAGGGGACCATTAAGATAAGAATCAAATTCATGGGGACCACTGAAATCAAGATCACATTTAGGGAACCACTGAAATTGAAATCAAAGTTATGTGGAACAAATGAAGATCACAAGTTATGGATACAAATGAAATCAAGATTACAGAGGCGTGTCAAATGAAATGGAAATCAAAGATAAGCAGACCACTGATCTTAAAAAAATAGATAAGGGTTAAACTGAAATCAAAATCACAGAAAAGGGGGCCACTGAAATAGAAATCAAAGATAGGGGGACAGCTGATATTAAGATCACAGTTAGAATTAGAATCATAGTTATGGGGACCACAGATATTGGAATCCCAGCTAATGGGACCACTGAAATTCAGTTCACAGATGAGGAAACCACTGAAATTAGGATCACAGTTAAACAGATCATTGAAATTAAAATCATGGATTAAATAAATTAAAGATACGGGAACCACTTAAATGGTAATCACAGATAAAGGAATGAGTGACATTGATATCACAGAAAGGGGGACAACTGAAATTGAAATCAAAGATAAGGGGACTACTGTAATAGAGATCATAGATGGAAGCATCACGGGAATCAAGATCACAAATAGGGGCACCAGTTATACGGGGACTAATGAGATGAGAATCACAGGTAGGGGAGCCACTGAAATTACCTCCACAATTGAAATTACTGGTCAAGATCACAATTTTAAGGACCACAGAAAATAAGATCACATTTTGAGGGACCACAGAGATGGAAATCACAATCAGGATAACCACTAAAATTGGAATCACAGATAAGGGGACATCTGAAATTAAGATCATGATTAGGAGGAACACTGAAATTGAAATCAAAGATATGGGGACCCCAGAAATTGAGATCACATATAGGGGGGATAGTTAAATAGAATTCATAGATACGGGGACCACTGAAATTGGAATCACCGTTTCAGGGACCACTGACAGCAACATCACAAATAGGGGAACCACTGAACTGGGGGAAAAAAGATACAAACATTTCTGAATTTAGGTTAACAGTTGGGGGGACCAGTCAAATTGATATCACAGTTTTTGCGTGCACTGAAATTACGGTCACAGTCATGGGGACCACTGAAATTGGAAACACAGTCATGGGGACAACTTAAATTGAAATCACAGATAAGGGAACCTCTGAAATTTAGATCATAGATATAAGACAAGTGAAATGATGATCACAGTCAGTGGGATCACTGAAATTGAAATCACAGATGATGGAACCACTGAAAATAGGATCACATATAGGGGGACCATAGAAACTGAAATTGCACATAAGGGGACCACAAAGACTAGGATTAAAGTTAAGGGGACCATTCAAATTAAGATCAGAGATAAGGACCACTGAAATAAAGATCACATATTTTGGGACCACTGAAATGAAAATCTCAGATAGGCTGGCCATTAATATGGAAATCACGGATTATTGGACAAGTGAAATGGAAATCAAAGTTAAGGGGACTATTGAAATCAAGATCATAGATTGGGGGACCGTTGAAATTTAAATCTCAATCAAGGGGACTAGTGAAATTGATATCACAGATGAGGGGACCACTGAAATAAAGATCACAGTCTATGGGACTCCCGAAATTTTGATCACATGATTTGGGGACTACTGAGATGGAAATTGCAGATGAAGGGACCACTAAAACTGAAATCACAAATAAAGGGGACAACTGAAATAGATATCACAGGTAGATGGACCATTCAAATTAAAATCACAGATAGGGGACCATTGGAATGGGAATCTTTGGTAAGGGGACCACTGAAATGGATGTCTTAGATAAGGGAATCACTGAAATTAAGATCAAAGATAGAGAGAACACTGAAAATGAAATTATGTCAGGGCGACCATTGAAACTGATATAATACATATGGGCTCCACTGAAATGGAAATAAAAGTTATGGGGACCTATAAAAAATAAATCACAGATGTGGGGAATACTGAAATGGATATCCCATATAAGGGGATCACTGTGAATGACATCATAGATATGGGGTCTGCTGAAATGGACATAACTGTTACAGGGTCAAATGAAACATAAATCTCAATAAAGGGATCACTGGAATCGATATCACAGATCAAGGGAACACTGAAATTAGGATGTTATATCAGGGGACTACTCAAATGGAAATCACAGATAGGTGGAACTGTAGCATTAAAGTCAAAGATGATGGGACAACTGAAATGAGAATTAAAGATACTGGAAAGACTTTAATGGGAATCACAGTTGGGGGGACCACTGAAATTAAGATCAAAGATAGGTGAGCCAATGAAATTATGATCATAGATAGGGGAACCACTGAAAGGGAATTCACAGATAAAGGGACCACTGAAATTGAGATCTCAGATAGGGAAACCACTGAAATGATAGAAACAGATATGGAGAACACTGTAATGGAAATCACAGTTAGGGGGAACACTCAAATTAAGATCACTGATAGTAGGACCACTGAAATTATGATCTCAAATGGGGGACCACTGAAACAGGAATCACAAATATAAGCACCATTAAAACCACACATTGGGGGACTGTTGAAATTGAAACCACCGTTCGGGGGACCACTGTAATTGTGATGATAGATATGGGGACCACTCATTTTAGGATCACAGTTATCACAGCCAAAGAAATCAAGATAAAAAATCGGGGGAGCACAGATGAGGAGGACCACTGAAATGGATGTTACAGAGAATCCGAGATTTTGGGATCAGATCACAGATGAAGGGGCCACTGAAATTGGAGTCATAGATAAGGGGATCACTGATATTAACATCACAGTTACGGGAACCATTGAAATTAAGATCACAGACTGAAGGGACGCTGAAATTGGAATCACAGATAGTGGGGTCACTGATATGGAAATCAAAAATTAAGGGAACACTGAAATTAAGATCATATTCAAGGGGACCACATGAATTAAGATCACAGATAAAGGGACCAATGAAATGGGAATCACAATTGACATCCTGTTAATTTAAGTGGTCCTTTTATCTCATATCACGATCACAGAAAGGGGGACCAGTGAAATGAAAATCAAGGATAGGGTGACCATTGAAATAGAAATCACAGATAAGGCGACCACTGGGATTAGGATCACAGTTAAAAAGACAACTGAAATTAAGATCAAAGGGGATCCACTGAAATTAAATCACAGATTGAGGAAATGAAAATGGAAAATAACAGACAAAGGGACCACTGAAATTGAAATCACAGTTAAGGGGACCACTCAAATTAGGATCACAGTTTTGGAGACCACTCAAATTAGGATCACAGACAGGGGGACCATTGGAATTGACATCGTAGATGTGCGGACCACTGAAATTGAGTTCACTTTTAACTGTTCAATTCAAATTAGGACGACAGAAGTGGGAGCAGTTAAATGGAAATCAAACATAAGGGGGCCAGTTACTGAAATGGATATCACAGATAAATGAACCACAGAGACGGAAATCACTGATTGAGAGACCAATGAAATTAAGATCACAGTTATGGGACAATAGATAGGATGACATCTGTAATAAGTATAGCAAATTATGAGGAACACTGTAATTGATATCACAGAGACCACTGAAATTAGGATCATGGATAGGAGGACAACTGAAATGAGGATAACGGTTACGGGGAACAATGTAATGGGAATGACAGACTGGTTGACCACCTAAATGAAAATCACAGATAAAAAGCCAAATGAAATTAAGATCACAGACAGGTTGACCCCAAGAATTGACATCATGAGGGGACCACTGAAGTCAAGTACATAGATAAGGGGACAGTTCAAATTAGGATCACAGAAAGGGGGACTAGTTCGATGGAAATCAAGGATGGGGGGACCAGTAGAATGGAAATCACAGATAAGAGATACACTGAAATTAAGATCACAGTCGAGAGGACGACTTAAATTAGGATCACAGATTCATGGACCAAAATCACAGATAGGGGGACCACTGAAATGAGAATAACAGATTTGGTGGACGTAGTAATGGAAATCAGCGGTCGGGGAACAACCAAAAATTGATATCGCGCATCGGGGACTACTGAAATGGAAATCAGAGATAAGGGGACCACTGAAATTAGGATCATACATAGGGGGACCAGTGAAATTGACATCACAGAAGTGTGGACCACGGAAATCGGGTGCACAGAGGGGGGGACAACTAAAATCAGTATCACAGAAAAGGCGACCAATGACATGGAAATCAAGGATAGGTGGAACAGTGAAATGGAAATCGCAGATAAGGGGGCAACTGAAATTAGGATCATACTTAAAGGGACCACTCAAATTAAGGTCATCGAACTACGGACCAATGAAATGGAAATCACAGTCAAGGGAGCCACTGAAATTAAGTTCACTGTCAAGGGGACCACTCAAATTTTGATCACAGATTCGGGGACTACTGAAATTGACATCAGAGAAAAGGGAACCTGTGCAATGGTAATAAATGATAGAGAGACTAATGAACACTAATGAAATTGAAATCACAAATATGATGACCACTGAAATTGATGTCACAGATGTGGGGACCACTGAAATTATGATCATAGATAGGGGAAACAATAATATTATGATCACAGATAGGGGGACCACTGAAATGGAAATCACAGATAAAGGGACCGACAAAATTGAAATGATATATAAGGGAGATCCCTGAAATGGAATTCAGAGATAAAGGGACGACTGGAATTATGATCACAGATAGGGAGACCTCTGAAATGGATACAGATATTGGGAGCATTGTATTGGAAATCACAAATAAGGGACCATTGAAATCAAGATCACATGTACAGGGACCACTGAAATTGACATCACAGGTGAGGGGACCACTGAAATTGAGTTCACAGTTACAGGGATCATTGAAATTAAGATCACAGATTGAGGGACCTCTGAAATAGAAATCAGAGATAAGGGGTCAACAGGAATTGAAATATGGGAACCACTGAAATCAAGATCACATATTGAGTGACAACTAAAATGGAAAGCACAAATGAAGGGAAAACCAAATTTGAAATCATAGATAATGGGGACGACTCGAATGGATGTCACAGAGAAGGGGGCCATTGAAATTTAGATTACATATTTGGGGACCACTGAAATTAAAATCACAGATATGGGGACCACAGGAACTAAGATCACAGATAGGGGAACACTGAAGTGAGAATAACAGATATGATGCACACTGTAATAGAAATTACAGATATGGGAACCACTGAAATTAAGATCACAGTTATGGGGACCACTGAAATCAGGTTCACGGACAAAAAGTTAACTAAAATTCAAATCATAGATAAGGGAGACCACTGAAATGGATATCATAGATAAGCGGACCACTAAAATCAAGATCACATATTGTGTGACCACTAAAAATCAATATTATAGATATGGGGATCACATTAAGATCACAGATAGGGTGATCAATGAAATGCAATGCACAGATGAATTGACCAGCAAAATTAAAATCAGTTAAGCGGGACCACCAAAATGGATGTCACGGTTGTTGATTGAGAGACCAATGAAATTGAAATTACTGTTAAAGGGACCACTTAAATTAAGATCTTTGATGGAGGGACACAATTCATGGGACCACTAAAATAAAGATCACAGTTTAAGGGACCAATTGAATCGAGAGCAATTATGGGGAGTATTGAAATGGATGTCACAAATGAGGTGACCACTGAAATCATGATCGCAGAAAGAGGGGGACCACTCGAATATAATAACAGATATTGGGATCACTAATTGAAATCACTGGGATCACTGAAATTAAGATTGCCAAATAGGGGGACCACTGAAGTTGACATCAGAGATGAGGGGCCCACTGAAATTATGATCACTGAAAGCGGGACCAGTGAAATGGAAATCAAAGATAGGGTGACCAGTGGAAATGAAATCAATAAGGAGATCACTGAAATTGTGATCGCATTCAAAGGGGACTCTGAAATTAGGATCACAGATTTAGGGACCAATGAATTGGAAACCACTGTAATCAAGATCACGGTTACAGGGACCAGTGAAATTAAGATCACAGTAATGGGATGACTGATATTATGATCACAGATTGAAGGAGCACTTAAATGGAAGCCACAGATAACGGGACAACTAAAATTAAGATCACATATTGAGGTATCAATGAATCAGAAATCACAGTTGAAGGGACCTCTGAAATTAATATCACAGATTGGGGGACTGCTGAAATGGATGTTTCAGTTGAGGTGACCACTGAAGATAATATCATAGATAGGGAGACCACTGATATCAAGAATTCAGTTTGGGGAACCATTGAAATTACAATGCCACACAGAGGGACCACTGAAATTGACATCAGAGAAAAGGGGACTATTGAAAATAAGTTCACAGATAGGGGAACACTGAAATTAGTATCACGGAAAGGGAGACCAATCTAATCGAAGTCAAAGATAAGGGGAATGCTGAAATGGAAATAATAAATGAAGGGACCAACAAAATTGAAATGACATATGGAAGTGATCATTAAAATGGTTGTCACAGATACGGGAACCACTGAAATGAGAAGAACAGATATGGGGACGACTGAAATTATGATCACAAAAAGGGGGACCACTGAAATTGAAATTAGACATAAGGGGGTCACTGAAATAAGCATCTCAGTTGAAAGGACAACTGAAATTAAGATGACAGATCGAATGACCAATTAAATGAAAATCACAGTTTAGGATCACAGATAAGGGGACAACCGAAATAAGTATAACAGAATTGGGGAACAATGTAATGGAAATCACGGGGATCAAATAAGAATCAGAGTTTTTGGGACCACTGAAATTAAGATCATAGGTAAGGGGGACAACTGAAATTGAAATCACAGATAAGGTGACCACTGAAATAGATGTCACAAATGATACGACCACTAAAATTGATATCACAGATATGGGGACCACTGAGATGAAAATCACAGATAAGGGGACTACCAAAATAGAAATCAAAGATAAGATGGAAATCAAAGATTGGGGGACCAGTGAATAGGAAATCAGAGAGGAGGGGACAACTGAAATTAAGATCGAGGTTAAATGAAGTTCATAGATATGGGGACCGATGAAATAGGAATCAGAAATGGAGGGACCACCGAAATTGAAGTCAGGGATAAGTGGGACAACTGAAATGGATGTCACAGATAGGGGGACCACTGAAATTGATATCAAAAGTGAGATTAGGATCATAGAAAGGGTGACAAATGAAATTGAGATCTCAGTTATGGGTACCATTGAAATTAGGGTCATTGATTTGGAGACCACTGAAGTGTAAATCACACATAAAGGGACAACTGAAATTGAAATCAGAGATACGGGAACCACTGAAATTAGGATCACAGTTATGGGGACCACTGAAATTAGTATTACAGTTATGGGGACCTCTAGAATCAAGATTACAGATTAAGGAATCAATGAATGGAAATCACAGTTAAGGGGATCATTCAAATTAGTATCACAGTCAAGGGAACCACTGAAAGTAGGATTACAGATTGGGGTCTAATAGAATAGAAATCACAAATCATAAGGGAAATTTAAATCACTGATTAGCAGGACCTCTGAAATGGATTTCACCGATGACGTGACCATTGAAATTAAATCAGAGATAGGTGGACCACTGAAATTAGAATAAGAGATACAGGACACACTGTGATGGAAATCACAGTTAGTGGGACCACTGAAATTAGGATCATAAAATGAGGAACCACTGAAATTAAAATCACAGATAGGGGTCAACTGAAATGGGAGTCACATATAAAAGGACGACTGAAATTGAAATCACGAATAAAGGGGACCACTGAAATAGATGTCAGAGATAAGGGGAACACAGAATTTAAGATCACAAATGATTGGACCACTGAAATTAAGATCCCTGATAGGGTGTTAAATAGAAATACACAGATACGGGGACCACTGAAATTGAAAGAACTGATATGGGGATCACCAAAAATAAGATCAGAGATAGGGGGCCCCCAAAATTTACATGACAGATGAGGGGACAACTGAAATTATGTTCACAGATAGTGGGAGAACTGAAATTAGCATCATAGAAACGGTAATCACTGAGGCGGATCACTGAAATGGAAATCACAGATAAGGGACCGCTGAAAAAAAAACTCCAGATAAATGGACCACTGCAATGGAAATTACTCATAGGAGGACCAGTGAAATGGAAATCACAGAGGAGAGAACCAGTGGAATGGATATCACAGATATGGGGCCAACTGAAATGGAAATAACATATAATGGGACCACTGAAATTGAAATTACACACAAGGGACCATGAATTTGATATCACAGATAAGGGGACCACTCAAATTAGTGTCGCAGATTCGGGGCCCACTAAAATGGAAATAACAGTTAGGGGGACCACTAAAATAGATACCACATATAAAGTGACCACTGAAACCAAGCGAAAGGAAATCACTGAAAGGGGGGCCTCTGCAATGGAAATCACAATAAGGGGGACCACTAGAGTTGAAATAAAAAATTGGTGGACCACTGAAATAGAAATCATAGATAGGTGGACCACTGAAATTGAAATCATAGATAGGTTGACCACTGAAATAAAAATCATAGATAGGTGGACCACTGAAATAGAAATCATAGATAGGTGGACCACTGAAATTGAAATCATAGATAGGTGGACCACTGAAATAGAAATCATAGGTAGGTGGACCACTGAAATTGAAATCATTGGTAGGTGGACCACAGAAATAGAAATCGTAGATAGGTGGACCACTGAAATAGAAATCGTAGATAGGTGGACCACTGAAATAGAAATCATAGGTAGGTGGACCACTGAAATAGAAAGCATAGGTAGGTGGACCACTGAAATAGAAATCATAGGTAGGTGGACCACTGAAATAGAAATCGTAGATAGGTGGATCACTGAAACAGAAATCATAGGTAGGTGGACCACTGAGATAGAAATCATAGATAGGTGGACCACTGAAATTGAAATCATATTTTTTTCATACTGTTTTTAGATGTTACTATATTCATGGTACTAGTGCTCAATATTTCAAATTTTGAACCAGAGCGTAAATATATGTGTACATATATACAGGTTTATTGTTACTGTGTCACACCATCAACGGACAACTGATTTTTTTCTGTTTACATTTTGCTTTTATATACATCTAGTGTATTTTTTTAGTATCATCTTTCTTGCTGTTTTTCTTCTATTTGTGTGTTGATGGCTAGGCAGTAAGCAAAAACATCAATCTATCGCACACACTACATAGACCATGATTAAACACTTAGCTGACTTCAATCGATTTGTACATTTTTACCATAAATGAAGAAACCCCTGAAAACAGTATTTGCACTTATTTCTATTGTAAACAACTAATGTTCTCAACGAGAGAAATTTTACACATAATGCAATAATAACAAAGCATACGTAAAATTTAAAAAAAACACCGGAGAAAATTACATAAATTTCTTTAACAGAAATCGGGAAATAAGTGACTGAAGAGACAAAAAACCTTTAAGTTTTTTTAATGTTTAGTGTTTAAAGCCGTAAACTTTTTAGAGAATATATATATATAGATATACAAATCAGGGATGCAGTATGATATGATATGAAATATAATACAATATCCGATGTATGATGGGTTTATAGGGCAGAAACTTAAACGTGTCTGTGTAGCGAATCCTTATTCCATTATATGTGATGATATATATATATATATATATATATATATATATATATATATATATATATATATGTATATGTATATATGTTATTATTACAATTACTATTATTATTATTATTATTATTATTATTATTATTATTATTATTATTATTATTATTATTATTATTAGTGGACAATACAGAAAATAGTAGTATTTAAATCGGGTTTATCAAAAAAAACATATTTCAGCTTTGTCAAAATAATCATTTTATAGGAACAATATTGAAAAGATCGTAAATAATGTCATGCAATATCATACCGCGTGAGCACAAACGCCCAGTGTGTTATATTTCCGTGTTATCCACTTGAAAATATTGTCGGTTATCCTATTGCCATGCTCATTTATATATATATATATGTATATATATATATATATATATATATATATATATATATATATGTGTGTGTGTGTGTGTGTGTGTGTGTGTGTGTGTGTGTGTGTGTATACTTGTTTTGACAATTAATGAACAGAGTTTAGACGTAATTTCCGGGCCTAAAGTCGTTCCCAAGAATACCAGAACTGGCTGACAACAAATGTCTTGATTTATGAGAAACTGGGCTAATGACAACTATGTAGCTATTAGCATCTTGTCCTTAGTTTAAGTAAACACATTCTGTTCTCTTCCAAGCTTCAGACATGAGAAGTTCTTCAAAATTTCGATCTTTGTAAATATCTTCAGGTGGCCATGATCAACATGATTGCGTCTTCATGAACCTATTTCTCTCATACCCAGTTTCGATTTATTGTACGTAGTCAAATGTGTTTCGAAGACGCTTGTCTTATTAGGGTATGCCACAAGTTGCAAACCAGAAGATCCACTAAGAAACCAGCGATCATCTTCAAGGTGGAACACGTGCACAATTCACAATCAGTCGATGCCAATCGGAAACTTGAGGCACAATAAAGCCAAAACAGATTTTTCCTATTTAAGTTAAATATGTCACATATTGGGTTGTATCAAAAGTATCTTTATACTTTTTCACAGATTTTTGTACTCCGAAGCTTATTTTTTATTATTATTATTATTATTATTATTATTATTATTATTATTATTATTATTATTATTATTATTATTATTATTATTATTATTATTATTATTATTATTATTTGCAATCTCACACCATTTGCCTGGTGGTAACAGCTGGAGTTTGAGTGACAGCAAGTCTCCTCAAGTCTCCAGCCCTTCTCTCCTAGTTCTCATAGGCCACAGTAATACTGCGGTTTACAGTTTCACACCGGTTGCCCAGTGGTCATTACTGAAGGCTGAGTGACAATAAGTCTCCTCAGGTCTCAAACCCTCCTTTTCACACTTTCACAGTCAACAACAGTGCTGTGGACAACAGTTTCATGTCAGTTGACTGTTGGTTATCACTGGAGGTAGTGTGTCAGTGAGTCTCCTCGTGCCTCCAGCCCTCCTCTTATATCGTCCCCACCCAACACAGCAGCACTGTGATCTGTACTGTTTCCACACTTTTTCGGCTGTTCAGCCATTGCTACCAGCTGTGGATCGTTTCAAGAGCTCTTCTCAGTATTAGTGGGGTCTCCAGTCGTCCTACAGTCTCTATAGTCTCAATCCTTCCGATTATCCCCTGTTCCTCCAATCTCATTTTCAGTGTCTTTGATACGGTTCTGAGTGCACCTACTATTACTGGTACTACCCTGACTTTCATATTCCACACCTTCTGCAGTTCCTTTGTCAGGTCCTGCTATTTCCCTAGATTTCCACTTTCCTTTTTATTCTGCGATCCACAGGCACGTCTATTATTTGGTAGGCTCTTCTTTTCTCGTCCACGTTTATAAGGTCCAGTCTTCTCAGCAAAAATGTTTACGCTGATTTTGTCAAGTATGATATTTTTTAATGCGAGTATTCTGGGAACTATACATGTCTTCCTGAACGTATAATCATCGCAGGTTCTTCGTCTTTAGAAATATTTTAAAATGTAGATACGTGATTTTTCTTGGCTTGTATGCACAGTTTCAGGTTTTAGTCTATGTAAGGAGACATTTTTATCATGTTTGCTGTCAATGATTGAAGTTTGATATTCATTGTGTCTTTTTATAACTTTGAATGGGCTTCTGTATGTAGGTTGAGATGGGTAATCTCTTACTAGAACGTATGTACACTCCATTTGAACGTGCAGTACAAGTATAGCTTTTTCATTGCTCTTAGTAGAGAAAGGGGATAATTTTGATATTTTTAAGTGTAATCAATCATTGAAAGCAGTCACGTCGAAGTTTTTGGCTTTTTTAAGCACCAGCTCTCCTGGTGGTCACGAGGAAGTTCCGTACAATAGTCCAGCAGACGAATAATTCAAGTCAAACGGCTCCTACGCCTAAAAGCATCAAAGGGATGTAATTTGGCCAATTTAGATGAAGATGAGCACGTAATGTGACTTGGTTAACGATATACACTTTCTATTAAACCAAGTAATAAGCTGTAATTCTGGAACAACCCCGAAGGTTGGTTAAGGGATGAAATAATGTAGACCCCAAAACGTTATATCCATCCTGTAAGGGGAATTTCGTGCTACTATTTCTGCACGTTTGTTGGTCATAGGGATTGCTTCTAGTCATTTGTATATCTATTGACACAAGCACGGAGATATAAATGACCATTGCATTGCTGTGAAGTACTGGCAGTATCTCTATGTACATGACACATTGTTCTGTAATCAATTTGGCAGTTGCTTCAACTCCAGGGTGCGACAAAGTATGTTACGACTCAAAAACATGCTCTCGTATATCTTTATTAATCTCGAAAGGAGGGCAACAGTTGATATGTCCCAATCTGGCATTTCTATTTCTTCCAACTGCAATAAAGTGGAATGAGAGGAAATGAAGTTTTGTGTATGATCGTCTCATTTCTGGACCCATGCAAAGGTCCTGATATCACAAGAAGGTCCGGTATTAAAAGCGCTGATATTTCTAGAAAAACAATTAGCAGGAATGTTACACTCGCCTTTAATAAAAACGAATATCATTTGTAAATTGGGCAATCAAATTCAGGTGCCTGATCTCGAAAGGAGAATATTCTTCACTTCTTGCTTTTAAAGCTCCAATCAATAGTTTATGATCCGTCAAAACATGTCGGAAATATTGAGTAACTGCATACGAAGCTAAAAGCTCTCATCTGAAAGACCTATAAAGCGTTCCTGCGTCAGATGATCCTTTGGGAAAATGCAATGGAATTCTAGAAACGGTTAATGCACTGTTGAAAAGCATCACCAATGCCGAAACTGCATGCATCTATCGCTAGACAAAGATCAGCATTCGGAACGGGACGTGATAATAGCATTTATTAAATTTTAATTTCATAAAGAGCCAGTAAAGCAATATCAGAAAGGTGGACACACAATTTTTTTACGTTAGTCAACATGTCAGTAAGAGGGGGGAATGTTTCAGCGCAATCCGGAAAAATCTCCGATATAAATTTAATATTCCTAAAAACTGCCGTAGGGAAAATGTTGGATAGCGTCTCTCTTTTCAGATAAAAGATCGAAACCAGCGTTTCTAATTTCGTGTCCAAGTGAATCTGTGACAGTAGATTCACATTTGATAGGGTTTATAACAATCCCGACCTTATCGAAACGTTCAAACACTGCGCGTAAGTGTTGTTAGCATTAGTCCGTAAAACGACGTCAGTGTAATCGAAAGCGAAATCAAGTCTATGTAGTATATGATCTATAAACCGCTGCTAAGATTGAGCAGCATTTCTTAAACTGAATGGAAGTCATGAAAAATGAGGGGGTTTACGCCCTTTTTACCCAATAAAGAAATAGATTCTTACAGGCAGGATTGTTTTTGATATCTTATATCAACAGTTGTTAAGCATGATTCTTGGAGGTTTTTGTTTTTTTCGTTTTTGGTAGTAGGAATGTTACCCCGTCTGTTTGTAGCAGAATGTCTCATGGTCAATTTGCCAAGTCTTTGTGCATTGGGCAAAGGGAACTGAGCCAGAAATTGGTAGTGTAGTCTTTTAGTGGAAATTTTTATTTCTTGTTGAGTGTTCCTGTGAGTTCCTCAAAGAGAATATAATCTCATTGCTGTTGTTCTTTTATCCGTGGGCCAGATCTTTCCCCAAAAAGCTTTCTACATCCTTTCTAGGAGCTCTTTGATTTATATTGTTTCTTTGTCTAGCTCTCGGTAAAACTTCGTTGCAAATATTTTGAAGATTTTATTTTGCCCGTAAAAGTTGTTTTGTTTTTTTTATCATAACGTCTTATTTATGATTTAATTCATTATTATTATTATTATTATTATTATTATTATTATTATTATTATTATTATTATTATTATTATTATTATTATTATTATTATTATTATTATTATTATTATTATTATTATTATTATTATTATTATTCCAAGTGTCACTGCGTTGATTGCTGGGTTTTCTTGCCTTTTTTTTAAAAAGGTCAGGGCTCGCTTGTCTGTTGAACGTTGTTAGGTAGTTACCTCGGGCGCAAAGGTTCCGGTTCACGAATAATATCATCGGATGTTGTGAGCCACAAAATCCTATTTCCCCACTAAGATAACACATCCAAACAACAGGACTCCAACATCACCCTCAAGATGAACATAAATCCAGACTCATATCAACCACTTATCTGACATCAACACACGCATGCTTACAGGAAAAAAAGAGCGAAAAACATCCCTTCTCAGAAAAGGGAAAATACCTTATAAAAACACTGTTATTATAAACATGAGTAGATGCTTCCAGGTCAAACTCCACCCTTACTGAAACTAAAATATGAATATCATGTAAAGTAAAAATGAATCACTTAAAAAAGCCATCTCAGAACAAAAATTCTAAAAGAGCGTTTGATCAGAACGGACAAGGTCTCCGAGGATGTCAGAGAAATTTTAATTTCCCTTTTTTTCTTCTGCGAATGGACACCACATGAAATCATGGCATTACTCCCCGCCCCCTCTCAATATACCGTCTGATTAATTGTGATATTAAAGTCAATTCTCTAGAAGTTTGATAATAAAATTTAGATGAAAACAGAAAAAAAAAACAGTTTTCTGTTGATTGTATTAGCATGAAACAGCTCAGTAACAACAAAACTGTGAATATTAGAAACTGTCTGTCAAAACTGTCAAATAGTTTTCTCTCAGATTTTAAATTGCTGCTGCTGCCAAGCTGGGTTGCTGGCTATGTATGTATCACGCATACAGGCCATGCCAGTGGAGCTAGAGGGCTAAAAACTTCAACATTTACTCCTTTGATGTCAACAATTTTTTTCAATCAGCCCCTACATAGGTTTTTAATGAGGAGTTCAATTTGCAATGTAAGTGTATGCTGTTTTTAACCGCTTATTTTTTAGGGATCACTGTCCAACAAAAGACAGTGATCACCACAAGACTAATTGATCTCTCCTTTTTCAATTTTTGATTGATCACCCCAACACAGCATGTACCAAAAAAAACGTTGGCGATATGTATTTGTTTTCTTATGTTATATTAACATGGCACCCCAGCTGTGCTGAGCAAACAGCACCTCCTTTTCTTACAATATAGTTTCTGCCATACATGTAGTTTGTCATCTTACATAGGGTTTATGTGTATATTGATATATATATATATATATATATATATATATATATATATATATATATATATATATATATATATATATATGTGTGTGTGTGTGTTTGTGTGTATGTATTAAAAAATGGATGTGTATGATCCGATAATTATCATAAAGTAAGTTATATTTTATAGAAAATCTTTTTTGAAATGGCTTCCCATCGTTAAGCGGTTAATGTATCATTTGGCTTTGACAACGTAAATAGAATAAACAATTAAAGAAAACGGCCACTAAATCTACCTGCATCCCTATTCTAAACCCAAAGACCACATTCAAACATGGTCATAGTTTAGATCCGATTGTCCGCTCTGACATACGATGAAGGTGATCAAAAGAATAACTCAGTTTTCAGAAACAAATTCTTTTTAATGTTTTAAAAGGAGAATTTGTCTCTTTGCTTTGGCAGCGTAAATAGAATAAACAATTGAAGAAATAGTCTACTGTTGAAAGTGACCAATAGGTAGCCGCTTTGATGTAGCGTCGCACTTACCATTGAGCTAAACAGCTCTTCGATAAGTCTGATTTGTAGCTTCTTTCCGTACCCTCTTGGTACACTACTTAATTGCTGCACTTACAGTCTTGGCCTAATAATGTGATCGCAATGATGGATGAATATTGAAATGATAATTGTATCGAAACATCAACTCGTATGGTACGTGCTTCTAAATATGCTGTGAAAGAAATCAGCTTCGATTCAAGTACAAAAGGAATAACTAAAGAAAATAGATTTTTTGGGAACCAGTCTAACAAAACCCACTTTATCAGTATATACACAGAGTTCCTCATAGTTGATGATGTATAAGTGAAGCAAGTTGCTGAAGAAGCAGATTTTCTTATTCTTTAGAAGCTGCAGCTCAGAATTCTGACCCTGTTGCTATCATCTATAATGTTACACATCTTTGATGTACACTTGTAGAGAGATATGAGACTAGTAATGTCTGCATTCAGCTGGACTGGCGATACTTCAGAAATTTTTATTGTCAATGATGCTCAGAAAAACGTTGTGGATGCTCAATGGGGTTCTTATGCTGTCCATTGTCTCACAGCTAGTAATACTTGCTTAACTCCCTTTCATGAACGAAACTTGTAGCCTATGGTGAGAATTCCAGCCACTCTCAAGTACAGATTACTGGTAAGCGTTTTCTTCTCAAGCTAGACGGATGTCCTACAACTTCAACACTTAATAAACGTTTTCTGAAGTGCCACCAGCGTATCGTCAGTTTAAGTCTAATGTCTGAAATGCGGTTCTATGTGCAGTTTCTGCTTTTGAAAATTGCACTAACACACCACGGGAATCGGGTGACAGCGAACAAACTGAAGGATCCAGTGAAAGTGCTGCTGTTGACGAGAGTGATGTCAATGAGCAGGTGGATTTTATTGACTTGTAAATTGTGAATATATCAGCAACAAAAAATGAAAGTTAGGTAATAAAAAATACATTAAAAACCTGAAACTTAGCCCTTGTATGTTTCTCAATGCATGAAAAAATGTCCTACACATTTTAACATGCACTAAATCGAGCGGAGAATCACCCTAGAATGGCAAGCTTTCGGCAAAGCAAGCTCAACTTTCAAAAACAGGGCGATCCAAATAATCCTAAAAAGAAGAGTATACAGCCAATGCATTCTCCCGATAGTCACATATGGAGCAGAAAACACTGGCTCCGCGACGCCCATGATTGAGAAATGTGGCGAATCCTGGGGAAGGTCTATGCCTAACGTCGGACATCAAAAGACTGATGATGATGACTGTCTGTAGCCAGAAAAAATAGAGGTGACAGGTGTATCTCAATTCAAAAACCTAATCCCAGAAATCGTTTTCGCTCAGAAACTAGTGTACAGAAAAGAAATCTTAATTCATATATGAAGTGGTGTTGCTCTGGGACTGCATTACCCCCCAGAATCGCTGGCTTTGAATTCTATGGGCAGAGTTACCATAAGAGCGGATATTTGAAAAAAAGTCTCAGTTGATAGAATATGATGTTAATCTGCGCAAACATGATAGTAGTAATAGTAGTATGAATGTCACAAAATTTCACTCCGCGGTAATTTGAAGGACTGACTGCCGGGAATGCATTGCTAATAGGGTTAACTTCCATCGACCATCAGATGTTTTGGTTGAAGATATGGCAGAAAGTCATCAGTGCAAGATAACCGTCATTATGGAGAATCTCTCAGATTTTCATCAATAACTAGATTCTTTCAAGTAATTTGTAATGCACACCCATACATATATATGAGTGGTTACATCTTGCATCACTAGAAATGTTTATGTAGTATTTGCCGTTGATTTGACAAACTACTCAAGTACGACAGCTTCGTACTTATCAGATATGAAACAGAAAGTAAACATCCTGACTTGTGGAACGAGGGCAATGCAGGATATGACTCGATTCTTCTTTACCTCAGTTGTCAAGGTTGTCTTCAAAAGCAAAGAAAATGGTTGGAATCACAAATTATAGACGGTCAAAACATCACCACTTGACAACATCAGAAGCGGAATACAAACAAGACGTTGAATGCTAGTACACCATATCTCCTAATCCTGTGATATACGATAGAAATGAACTCCTCAATATCCATGAAAATTCTGTTTTTGATAATGTTATTGGAAGGAACTCATCAGAAATTACAAAGAAAGGGTGTCAACTATACAACAACTTCAGGAAAGACAAAACAGTTGCTGATAGTAGGGACCCATGAAAAAGAGGTTACATTGGTGTAAAAGGGCTTGCAAGACTGTAAATACAAAAATATCAGACACTACAGTGCAGTTGAAGGCAGATTATTCACTGTTCGCGTGTTAATGGTTGCATCGAGAAGTCACGCTGATATGGATCTAAATGAATGTCTTGGTAAGTGTGAATTCTTTCCAGTACCGATTTCAATGTTCAACTCTGATGGGACAATGATTTTACTCACAAACAAAAGCAAATTAATGTAGATTTTGTAAGAATAAGAATATATGTGCCCTCAAGAAGTGACAAAATTCCTTCAGATGATAATGTGGATAAATCATGTGTGACAGAGCAAACCGGTTCCAAATCACTTAGGCTCACTGCTCCACTGTCTTCACGCCATGATTTTATTGCCCTTCATATTTTTTGACCCAACGGAAATTTTTGTATTTTAACTCTAGTGGTCAACGTTTTCACCGTACAATCGATTAACATCGTGACTCACAACGTGTATCCCAAAAGATCACTTGATAAACTGTAGTTGCAAAAAAATAAGGCGTGACGAAATTCAGAAAGTATTGGCTCCGCGATCACCATTATAGAAAGGTCTGGCGACGGACACTAAAAGGCTGCTGCTGCAACTGATGATGATGATGATGATGATTATATATGTATGACAGGTATTGAACCAAAGAGAAGAATAATCCAGCTTTGGTTCAGAAAAGGTGGGGGCATCATTATATCCCCATGCGCTTTCAGGCTGTGATGCTACTGGTTATTCGGATATAAACGGAAATTACCGTTCAGAAAAGCCTTTAAGACTTCAAATAAAGAAATTCTAAATTCTTTGGCAAGAAGAATTTCAGGTTCGTAAACAATTGATTGTAAGGTTCATTTATCAAGTCTACTTACCTAGAACAAATATTTCAAACATCGGCCATCTCCGTTGGTACGAATTCACCAAAAAAGACACTCAAAGCGGAAGTTGCCCTAACAGGATCAGCCCTAACATCATACATTTTAAAAGTCCATTACAAGGCAGTGAAGTGAAAATGTGCTGTTCAACTGCACCCAAATTTGCCGGACCCATGGTGGTTTGGATGGGAGATGGCAGAGCACAATTACATTCCAGTTATGTGTGTCCTTCCTTATGCACCAGAATCAGCCAACCAGTCTCTGAGATGCTCTTGTATCAAAGGACAGTGTTCTGTGCATCGCAACTGTCAAGTTCAGTTTAAAACATAGTATATCACACTGCTAAATAAAATGGTGAAAACCCCATGTTTCCATTTTCATTAGTTTCGTAGTCATTAAATTTCGATGAGCGTGATGAGCGGATCGGGTCAAGTCATTCTTATAAATGTGAATAAATCTTTAAAACTCATGTTATCAAATAATAAAAACAGTACACTTATGTCTTCAACAGATTCCAAAAATGGGGCAATTCTGTTGCCAACACATTTGATTGGAAGTATCTCGTCTATGGCTCAGTTGCAATGAAAACATAGCTGTCGCCCTTTTTTGTTTATTTTTCATGCAGAACAAAATACTCCTGATGCAATTATTTTTTCAAAAAATAAAATATTGATGAAAATCTGAGTGAGTCTTTATAGTGGCGGCCATCTTGGACTAATGACATAACAGAGAACTTCTATTACAATTCCGGACAAGACACCTAGTAGTCCATGTTAGTAGATCATGTTAGCAATGTAATTCCGATAGCAATTACTTTACTTACTCCGGGATGACAACTCTACCCCTGTGAGCAACAGATAGGGAAGAGGAAGGGACGTTAAATTGTAACATTATGAATGATCGAAGAAAGACACCAAATAATATTACAATTGTTAAGAACAGTTGAAGGAAGGGAGCTGCCAGGTGATTTGAGAGATGGTGTAACTTTAAAACAAGCTTAATATCACATAAGAACACTTCAACGGTGTTTGAATTGAATATATATATATATATATATATATATATATATATATATATATATATATATGTGTGTGTGTGTGTGTGTGTGTGTGTAACAAGTAGAGAGGTGATTTTTGTGCTTTCAAATAAGAAGACTTCTGCTACCTTTAGAATAGTGTCAGAGGTGTAGAAGTGGTTCCGTTTACGATCGTACCATGCGCGGAAACTAAATGTTCAGTGTAAGCGTTTGTAAACATTACAAATAACTATCGGTGGTCTTACTGATGGAAATAGCAAAAGATTCCTCCAGATTCCGGCTTTTGCGGGATAAACGAATCTTAAAAAACAACTTAAAAATGAATTAGACGGTAAATATCAATCATTAATAATAATACATCTTTTTGGGGCGCTTGGCCAGCTTCCCCAAAAACATGAATTTCTTCCTTCTTTAGTAAATCGATTGTTGTTTTCAGATTGTAAAAGAGAAATTTCCATTCATGATAATAAATCTGTATGAAAAAATGAAAGTAGGCAGTATACAATACGCGCCGCATAGCTTTCCATAGAGTAAAACTTGAACTTCCTAATAGTCGATCAACATTATATTCATATGAACAAAATTATCGGCCATTTTTTATGTATTTTTCATTTGCATTTTCATTTGATTCTACGTCAAAATGCTGATTTGGGGTTAATTTTCAGCGAAAGATCCCCTCTTCAAGAATACACGGTATTGAAAAAATACTGTCAACTTCATATTTCTAAAATGGGAGTGTGAAAGCCTATCACTTTGAATAGGAAAATGCTTGTATATGTGTATATGCATGCATATGCGTATCCCTGCAACTGCGACTGTTTCATTGACAAGAAAGTGGTATACATACATATATTACAAAAAAAGCTCAGATTTGTATATAAATCAGATTTATCGTATGAAATTTTTATGCCAAAAATAATGATTAGATAAAATTCTAAACTAAACATCATTTGTCTCCTTGGTCGAGAATCGGAGATTTGCTGGAAATAATATCTGATGACCTCTGAGGTATATTTTATATAGTCTTTGTCACAAGCTAATGTTTTGTGAGTCTACATGCCAAATTTTAAGTCAGTAAGCCTTGGAGTTTTGAAAGAGAAACGAACAAATGAGCAAACATGTAAATGACGTTCAAATAGTATGGTTGAAATTGAAGATTATTTTCTCCTAAAACGTTGCAGTGCAACTTTTATGAACTATTTTCGATGCAGAATACGAATTTCGAGTCTGTTTCGTTCTCATTCTTTTCCTTTGTTTCCAATTCTATTGTATATGAGGCAAAATGTTCAAGAGTCTATAAATTGCTAACCACCTCATCACGCTTTTAGAATCATGGCTAAAGGATTAACCAATTGTCCCAATTAGCCATCGAGCTTTCAGATCGACCCATTCAGTTAAACCACAAGTAATTCACTTTTGAGTCATTCCTAACTGGATAATTTCTCTGCTATAGCCAGTTTATTCATCTTCCAACCTAAATTGAACGAATTAATTTTATCGACGTCTACAGATAATTTATTGCTTTGCATGTCTGCCTTACTCGCAGAAGTTCCTGGGTTCGATTCTGGTATGAGCCAGGAGTGTGGAAAACTCTTCGTTTGGAAACTAAAAAAAGAAAAAAGATGATACAAGTGATATAAGTGACTGAAAGAGATATTCAATGTTGTGCGGAGACTTCAAATACAAATTAAAAATTCAATATTTGATTCATTAATAATAAATCAGCTTTAGGCTCCGTAGTGTCGATCAATGCATAGATAACCCTGTCACTTTTTACGGGTATATTTGATACCACCACTACTACTGCTACTACTGTTGTTAATGATGATGATAATTTGAAATATGTGGAGAAAGGGACGAGACTGTAAACCACATAACCAGTGAATGAAGTAAACTGGCCCTGAAAGAGTGCAAAAACAGACACGACAGTTTAGCAACTCTGTGAGCTAAGCAAACGACTGGGATTCGACCATGCACACAAATAGTATCAGTACAAGACCGTCCTTGAAAATAGAAACCCTATATTACTCTGGGACTTGACGTCCAAACTGACCGGCCCGTCCAAATCAGGTGATCTGGTAACTGTGGACAGGGGACAGAAAATTTGTCAAATAATAGAGGTGGTTTTGTCTGCAGGCCACAGAGTGATGATGAAAGAACGTGAAAAGCTGGGTAAAATACCCAAGGTAGTACTAATAATAGTAGGGGCATTTGGGACCGTGACAAAGACACTGAAAACGAGACTAGGGAAATTGGAAATAAGGATTGGGACTATACAGACCACAGTGCTATTGGAGTCAGCATGAATACAGGCATTGAGTAAGTTCAGATGGAAAAAGATTGATCCTGAATTGTTCTTTTTTGATCTTTAGACATTGGATGATTTTAGATATTTTCAGTTCAGAAGTTTTCAAAAGTTTCAATTAATTTGATTGGCTTTTAATATTGACCTGCTCGGACAATTCTCGAATATTCAAGCTGGGTTCAGCGCTTATTGAGATATCTAGATATTGGGATTCTAGGCCAGTCTCTAGTCGTTCCTTTCTTGTCAACTTCGTTGTGTCCCGTATCCAGTTACTAATCGTTTCAAGCTTGCTCTAGAGGACACCAGACAAGGCAAATCATTTCGCAGTGAAACGAAGTCATTGTCGATGGGGCAAAAACGGGTTTATACCTGTGAGGCATGGAGGTTGCTTCCACTCTACTGAGGTTTCAGTAAAAGTAGATTTTATGGGATAAAGTTGCTAGCTAAGAACCTTCAAGATCTTCAGGTAATACTAAAGAGAGCAAATGAAGCATGCAAGTAAAGTTGGCCTCCACACGAACGTCAGCGAAACAAGTATCATGTACAACAAAAATTTAGAGGACAAAGACACAAGGATCGAAATCGAAAATGTAGAGCTAGAGAAAGATGACCACTACATCTACCTAGAACAATGAATCTCCATGAAATCTTCAAAAGAAGAAGAAAGAAAGCGGGGAAACACACTAGGTTGGTCAGCTTTCGATAGAGCAAACCTGAATTCCAAGTACACAAAATCCTAATTGTCCTAACAAGAAGGGTATACAACCAATGCATCCTTCCGATAGTCACTATGGAGTTGAAACATAGAATCTAACCAAAAAATTGATCCTCAAGCTAAGAACCATGCAACATGCACATGAAAGAAACATGCTCATGAAGAGATAATAAGACAGCACAGAATATTAGGAAAGACCGGAGTCTGGGATATCATAGAAACTGTTAGAAAGCTAAAATGATAAAAATGCCAGACAACTGCTGGACATCACAGCTTACAACGTGATTCCTCAGAGAAAATTGTGACTGACAGAAAGTGAGATGGTGTGACGAGCTAGATAAATTCAGAAAATACTGAATCCGCGATGCCCATAGCAGAGATATCTGGCGATTCTTAAGGAAGATCCATGTCCAACGACGTACGCTAAAAGGCTGCTGCTGGTGATGATGATGATGAAAGTTGCTTGGACCTCGCCAAACCCTCCCCCTTAACCCTCCGGACCAGCTATGGCAACTGACAATCTGTAGGTGTTTTCTTTTCAGCTAGAGAAAACTTCTCTTGAATCAGAACTTTTCTATTTTTTGAACTGGCAACAAAAAAAAAAAAAAATAAACAAAAGACTAAAAACCCCACATCACGGAGGTTTTATTTGCCAAGCCAAATATATAATGTCATCCAAGCAGTTCAACTCACCCAGGAAAAGTATCTTAAGGAAGATATGCAAAATTATACTTAATTTCGAGATACACTTCGAGACTATAGGCGACACACTATAGTGCCGCGACAAACAGATTTGAAAGCTCTGTCTTAAATGGATTGCCTTACATGGACTTCTAAAAGGCTCCAATGCTGAACATATCGACTAACAACATAGATCAGCAGAGATCATATGCGAAACTGCGGCCGACAGAAAATGACGAAGTAGATAAGTTCAGAAAGTACTGGCTCTGCAACGCCTATGATAAAGAGGTGTGGTGAATCCTAGGTAATGTCTATGCCCAACAACCGACGCTAAAAGGATAATGATGATGATGATGATAATGATGATAATGATGATGATAATGATGATGATGATGGTGGAGGGTAAGAATTAGGGAAACATGTGGGGATTTCACGTTACGATTGAAAAAATGAATATCTTGATTTGTAAAGGAAAAATTCAAAGGAGCCAAAATATGATATTTGGATTTCTTAATAAAATCATTCTTCCTTTTATCAAAAATCGCCATCAAAAACTGTTAGCATAGGTTTCTTGAGTTCTTAAGCGACTGGCTAGCTATGTATCACGCTACAGATATCACCAGTGGCGCTAGAGGGCTGAACATTCAACATACACTCCTCATTATGTCTAGAAAATATTTTTTTGTTTTTTGAAAATCCCCCAATAGGTTTATAGTGGGGGTTATTTTGCAGTGTAAGTTTATGCCTTATTTTGTGTTCCGCAGCATTCACGCTTATTTTCTAAATGTTGGACTTATTTAATAATCACTGTCTATCAAATGGCGAAAGAAATAATTCATTCATTGATCACCCTTTTTTTTAATTTTTCAATTGATCACTCCCAATACGGCATCTTACTAAAAGGCATTTGTCATGTGACTGTTTCTCTTGAATGACTAACCTGACCTGTATTTTATTCTTCTGTTTTATTACAACAATCATCGTCAAAATATTTTGTGCCTGTCATAGAGTAGTGGTTGACAAGCTAGCATCGTGTAACATTTCTAGTATCATGAGTTTAATTCTCACTATGTGCTCCACTAGTTTCATCTTGTGCCAGACTGAGTTTAACTTGATAATTGTTGAAGATCATTATTAGGTGGCCCAAAAGTTAACTTGCATGGAGAATAAAATCGGTGAGCTGAGTTGTAACTCCAGCTGAGACAGTCGGTGATCACTTTGATTGAATGCCCTTGCGAAAAGGTTGAAAACATCTCACTCTCCCAACTATGGTTAAATAGCAGACTGGATTATTCAGCAATGATTGGCAATTCGAATTCGGGAACAAGTGGACAATTTGAATATATTGTGGACAATTTGAAATCTGGCTTTGAAGGGCGAAAGCATCCTTAGGTTAAAATTGGGGTATGCACTGATTCCTTACTCCTTAGTTCTTTCGACTTTCATAAATGGAGAACGAATGAACCAATAATAGTGTGCTACCTATCATCTCAAGGTGTATCACAAAATTAGGTATAATTTTATAAATCTTCCATAAGCCTGACTGAATAATTCCTGATTATACACTGCCACTAACAAGTCATTTTACTATAGATCCCTCTGATTCTTTCTTTTCAAACCCTAAAATTTGGTAAATTTCTGAATTTAACAATGATTGCTTTACCAAATATTCAGTAAAATTCTCCTGTTTTCGCACAAGGTAACAAATATTTGGACCAAACGTGTGTACGAATTGCATGAGTACACATGCATTAAGAATTACAACATAGAAAATGAGCAAGTTTGGCAAAGCTTTATTTAAATCTAAAACAGAATTCATTTTTTCACGCAGTATCATTCCAAAACTAAATGTCTCATTTCAACTTCTTTAGTTCCTGGAAATTTTTATCATATTAAATTTTTCAATGACATCATTAGGAGAAAGGTAATTTTCACTGAATAGAAAAATAAATCATATATTATATATATATATATATATATATATATATATATATATATATATATATATATATATATATATATATGCTCGTTATCATACAAAAACGATATTTTTGATTACAGAAATTCAATGTTTACGAAGTAAAATACGGAAAACTCAGAAACGTGAGTTTACACTACATGACGTCACGGAATCACTCTTTCTTTTCCACTCTCTCTGTTATTCATTCTGAAATTTATATATCTTGAATTCTAGATCTGACAAATTGCGATAATCAAGTCCACTCTGTTGGAGTTGGATAATAACATCGTAGTTTTCCTAGAAAATGCTTCAAAGCACTAAAACTCAGACTTATGAACAATTCTTTTTGTTTATTCCTGCCTACAATAGGTTTTTTGGGGGGAGAACAGTACTTGATCGAATCAATCATTTGGTCATCCTGAAGGAGTTCATAGCAGAATACTCTCTACCAAACCTACCATTTGCACATTATGGTTCATTTCGCTTGTCCCACTACCTGTTGTGTTATTGTGAAGTATTCACTTTTCATCACTTATCACTTATCATAATGGTAAATCGCACTCGGAGATACTGTCCAGCATTCTTTTTTCGCTTTACTTATCAAAGCGATTAACAAAACTATGTTGGTGCTAATCACTTTCGGCACTTGATTTTGGATGTATTGAGTATGCAGGCTATTTCTCTCGTTGGATGACGGTGATTATTCTCAAGTATTATCTTCATTTAATTTATATCGACCTGAACTGGTCTACACGACTGTGGATCATTGTGAAACATCGTACACCTCTCTTGATATGTTCAGGCAATAACAGCACTTTCTCAATTAAATATTTTTGTCTTTGAGTAGAAATTTTACCTTTCTTGAAATAAAAATCATAATATGTCAAAAATGCTGCTCATTTTCTTCCATCTTAGACGTTAGAACCTATAAATCAAAATATTTCAATACGCTGATACGTTTTTTTAGTTCTGGGGGAATCTACGTTTAAAGGAAGAAAACGTCAGAGAAAAATACATAAAACATCATTGGTTTTACTGCCTCTAGTTATAATCATAAGAAAATAACAATACATAATTATTTCATATATTTGTATATATATAACCAATCAGGCGTACAGTATAATCTAATACAATACAATATTGGATGTGTGATTGGTTTATTTCATAAAGTGCTCGATACATTTAACATTAAACATGAAATTGAGTTAGAAAAGAGCTTAAAATATGATGAAGTATTGGATTCACTACACAAACACGTTTATGTTTCTGTCCTGTTTGGGATTCTTCAGGCGAATGATCTATTTTAGATCCCTATTAAGGACATTTGGGGGGGGTCTATTTTCCAAGGGTGTGGAATCTTCATCTTTTTCTTTTTCTTTGCTTGGTGGTTGGTCATTGCTTGTTATGTTTTTTTGTTTTATATAATAGTGATATCGTGCTTGTTGATAGTTATGAAATAGAAATCGGAAGGGGTAGTGTAGACATTTTCTTTATCAGTATGTTGTTAAACCATCAGCTCTGTGTAGTTTCCTCTCTGAGAGTATTTTATTCTCACTGAAATCTGTTACCCAGTGTTAAGATGCACTTTTACATGAGCTAAGTGGTTAGTTTAATTATTCTACGTTTGGTCTGTTTCTACATATCAACAATAATTATGGTGATTGGGTTGTTCTTTAAACGAGAATAAGATAGCTATGGTGGACAATTTTAGTATACCTACAAATAGTGTGAAATTATGTTTTTAATACAAATTTTGAGCGATGCCAGCACTTTAACTTACTTCATTTTTTCCATTCATAATTTTTTTTTTTTTTTTGCTTCATTGGCAAAAGAGGGGATTTTAAATTTCGAAATGATGGTCGCAAATTAAAGAGGAGTTTGTGGCCGGCCAATAAATTGATTGTAGACTTACATCGACATGTTGCCATCATTATTGATGGATTGTTGGAGTTGTAGGGTCTGTTGTTTATTTATGTTCTGAAAGTATTATCAGTGTCATAGTTGATATTGGAATCAAATAAATCTCAAGAGGATAGATCACAAAATTAGAGAAGTTACATGCATTTTGCAAGGTATTCTCGTATAGGGTTGACCGGTAGTGCACAATATTGCGATGCCTATATCATTCTTCTTAATATTTTTGTTGGGGAGAGATTCGCAATCGAGAAAAAAAATTCATTATTCTTAGTGAGGAACAGTAGCATGCATTGTTTTTGTGAAAACATAGAGTTTATTTTGTTTTCGTCTAGTAACAATATCAGCTCATCAGAGTCTGATGAGTCATTACACAAAGACCGATTATGTACACAGAAACTGATGACGGGTCAAACAACAACGAAAATAGCAGTGTCAGATTTCTACGATGAATAGAATAGAATATATTTTATCTCACCAAACAAAAGATGAATTATTTTTCAATATCTATTACTAGGTAAGAAGATTGATATATTCAAGAAAAAGATTATTAATTTAAAAAATGTATTCCTTGTAGCGTTTTGTTCGTTTCAAAATTGAATTGTGTTTTATTTTTCATTTTTTGTGAACATTGAATTTGTGACTAATTGATGAATTGAAATGGGATACGTAATTTTGGAATGATGATGTATAGAATACTGTTTGGATTAACTTTGAGGTATCCCGTGTCAGATCACCCAAAAATTGAGCATATCTCAAGCAATCATTCTGACACTCCTATAGCAGTAATAAGTATAATCACCATATACTCATGACGTAATGTGCTGTAGATAACAGGAAAAGACTATAAATGCTTTATGTAGCATACTGTTTGAGCATGAAGCTCTTAAAGTGGGTAATGTCTTTTTTGCGTTTGGGATTTTTGGCCATTTTCATATCCTTGTAGAAGTAAAAGTATATTAGATACACTTGATCTCTTTACATGTTTGAATTCCACAGAAAAGGTTGGCTTTACTAACAGAGCTGCCATATCAAAGGTACTATAATCGTCGGAGGCTGGACGGAAAAGCTCGTGTGGCAAAATGCATAAAATTGAGTTAATTAAAAATAAATAAAACACATTTTAAATTTGAAACGAACAAAATACAAGGGACACATTTCAAAGAAAATTGATTTCAAAACTATTAGAGATAGTGATCTGATATTTTGGATTTCTTCATAAGTTTTATATAGGGGAACCTGTGATTTTTCCAGTGGTATCTGAGAGGGTGACCCGGGGGTATTGAATGATTTTATACTAAATGACTTCTTTTAAATTTTAATGAAACGAGGTCCTTTGGCCTTAATGCAACCAAGCTTGCATTATTTACTTTTTATTAGATGAAGTATTGTAAACCATTGCTATTCATTTTTGACAATTATTTACCTTCATCATATTGTTTTAATAGTTTTTCACAACTCAACTCTGTCGATCTACGACAGTGAGTAAACAGTGTTGCTCGTAAGAAAACTGTTCCCAGTGAGATTTGAACCCAAGTCAAAAGGAAATAATAATAATAATAATAATAATAATAATAATAATAATAATAATAATAATAATAATAATAATGGATCACACACACACACACACACACACACACACACAACTGGACAACTACTGCAGCGAGGAAGGAGCAGTGCCTCCAACGAAGCCTTTCATCTGACCCTAGGATCAGATATAGTTTCAAGGTCGAAGCATCATCACCACTGACCTCGGCTGTCACAGCAGTACCTCACAATACCATCGGACTCGGCTGATCCTTTTTTACACTGTGACAGTGTCAGATTTTTGCAGATAGTCTCTACGCATTCATGAAGCCCTTTGTTATGTTTCCTTTTCTATTTTAAAGATAATCCAAATCTATTCAGCAATGATAGGGACGAGTCCTGTCATTCACTTTTCATTTGTCTCCCGTTGATTATTTATTCTTCAGATTTAATTGAATTCAAGTTCACTGAAAATACCGTACATACTAATTGATTAGAAAAAAAATGGTGGTATGACCTTAACTAACTCTCAGGGGTCTTTCGTTTCATTTTCTTCGAAAGTTGCCTGTATGTATAAAGAGAGGTGGGAGGATAGAAAGAATAAACAAATAAAGAAAATGGGGCTGCTGCACGAATCGAACCCTAACCGTTTCCGCGTATACTATCTTGCTTTTGATCTATCTATCTCAGTCTGTTTATATCTATCTATAATCACGAACATATATTTGCAAGTAAACATTTCTTTTTTTTTCTTCTTCATTTATGGTTGCCTTAAGCAAGGTGTTTCGGACACTTCTCACAAAATGGTAACGAAAAAGGGAGTTATCAAAGATTTAACACATGTAAAAACATATTAGAATTGATTGCTGAAGTAGGAATTATATGAACATATATTTGAAATGAAAGTGAAATAAAAGATAGAAAATTACCCACAAGCAGTAATGAGAGAAAATGTTTTATTGTTGTTTTAATTACAAAAGTTAAACCACCTTACACGCGTCATTTGATATCCAGCATATAATGCAAGAGTAATAAATAGGTAAAGCACTTGTTCAGTGTAGATTTAAATAGGACAAAATTGAATTCATCAGGAAAACATTGGGAAGGGAGTTCATTCCACGGAACTGATATTCTTGTGAAGAAGCCATTAGCGTAGAGCTCATGTTATTAAAAAGTTATTAAAATATTCTAAAAATATGAATGTGTCTTGCTAGCAAACTGAGTTTTGAGTGAAAATTCTGGGACAGAAGGCACTTTCCATGGAAGTAACGGTAGAAAGGTACCAAACTTACAACCTTAAGGCGACGAGACAATGGTTAGAGTGTAGAAAAAAGCTCGATAACCACTGGTCCACGACTTCGCTTCTCCACTCTGGAAAGTATGAAGAATACCTGATAACAGGAGGCTGTCCAGATGTGCGTACAGTACTCTATTTCAAGACGGATTAGGCTTTTATAAAGATATAATAGTGCTTTAGTTGTTAGAAAACTTCTAGATCAATAGAACGATCCTTCCATTCAAGTGATGGCCTTGGCAAAATAGGTATTATATTAAAAAAATCTCTCAGGCTTTTCGTTGAATGACCGTTTTGTCATGCAGATGCCCCGTCGAAAATTTTTTTGCCGAAATGATGAATCGCCTACCAGGCTTTTTGACAATTGACGTTTCGTCAGAAACTTTTGTTTGTTCGAAGGATATTTTCATGTTTTTTGTTTTGTTTTTCTCATGAATTTCCATGTTTATTGAAACTTTCGAGCGGCCATTTATGAATGGCAAGATTTTTTTAATGGCTAAAATCTTTAGATCGAAAACAACGTTATTTCAGCAATTGTTTATTTTGTAACTGGTCAATATATTGTATATTCATACTATATATATATATATATATACACACACACACACATATATATATATATATATATATATATATATATATATATATATATATATATATATATATATTGACACACACTGATGGAACTGCCATGAAACTCACCACCGGTGTATCACAACGCACGCACGGACAAACCCATAAATTACACATTAACATAGAATCATCATGACACACTGGGTGACACTGTTTGGAAGGAGCCCCAACCCCACCCTTTCTGGATAAATTTCTGGATCTCAAATCCAGATCTGATGTGAAAGGTGACTCTTACATTGTCCTTATTAGAGAAATGTCTTGAGGGTATAGCCAATGGAAAGTCTTCAGACGTTCATGAAAGCAGGGGTGTCACAAAGATCTATCTTGGACCTTACATTTCTCCTTTGGTTTATAAATGATCCACCTGACCATGTAATCAGGTCCCTTATAGGTCTATATGTGAATGACTGCATAATTTAGGGTCTTACTTCTAAAAACATAAACCATTGGTCATCATATCTTTCTGGTGAAGTCAGTAAGTTGGATATCAAATGTCAAGTTAAATTCCATCCTTCCAAAACCAATCTTGTATATTTTCACCATCATCATGCAAATCTTGGCCTTCTCGATGTAAGTCACATGATAGATCTTTAGGGCATTCTTGCATTTCATAAACCTCTGAAGATTGGTCATTGACAATACCTTCAAGACTTCTCCATTATAAGATTTGATTGTGGAAAGAACACTACCAGTTATGGTATAACTGGTGAGTTTCTTTCCCAAATGTGGCTGTTGGCTTGTTATGTTGATACTTACTGTATTCCCTTCCATATTATGAAAGTGTCGTCTTCACAGTTCGAAACATCCTTTGAAACTGCCTGTACCAGTCGCTGTTTGCGAGAAAAGAGAAAAGCGAAAAAGTCGGAACACTTTCCAAGGAAAGAATGCAACAGAAACAAATCAGATGTCATTTCTTGCGTTGAAGAAATAATATCTTGGGGTGTTTGGGGAATGAAGATGCTGTTGGCATCTACCAGAAGAATTGCAGCGAACTGAAGCCTTCCGAAAATTGCATTTTGTCTTGCTTGAGGCGCTTGCCATATGTTGTCTGTTTATCTTTGAACAGAATATTTCATCTTTTATGGTTAATAAATTATCTTCGATTTCATTCAAAAGTTGCTTGTGTCGTTTAATTCTGTCTTCTTTGTCGGCATTCTAGCTATCGATTTTCGTTTTTTTCCTTTTTCTTCTTCCTCGTTGGCAATGATTTCGTGTTTATCTATGCTAAAGAATTTTGCCAAGGTCCATCCATCTGTCTGTCAGTCACACTTTAATTTCGTTTTCATTAAAATAAGACAAAACAAGTGTAGACAACTTAAGTAAAGGAGACAACTCTAAAACAACGCTTTTCTGTTCGAATCCCGAATTTAATGACATGTTCGGTATTTACTCCTTCCTTACTGAATTTATTCATGAATAGATTACTTCGTAAAAAATGAAGTGGAAATATTTTTTTCGTGTAAGAACCACCCCACCTCTTTCGACATCTCAATTAAGTCTGTTACTATACAACGGAAGAAAACATTTTTTATATCAGATTTTTTCCAATTTTCCTTCTATCTAATGATATAAATTCAAGGAGAAATTAATTAAACCTCTGGTTGCTAGCGACAAGAAAACATTTTTATCAATTCTACTTCGGCCTAAAGATTTTTTTAGTCTAAAATTCAATAAGTTAGAATTGAATTTTCATCCATGTTTTTAAACCAATGCGAAAACAAATCTCCACCGTAGATAAATGTTGTCGTTGTAGATGTCTCCCTTTTCTCAATTGGATAACTACGATGTTAATATGTTTCAGTGAAATTTTGTATTAGGCTTGGAAAGAAATTCTACCTGACAAAAGGTGATTGGATCGTTTTAAAGGCAAAAGTGGGCTATGTTGGAGTCGGCAACTCTCTCTCTCTCTCTCTCTCTCTCTCTCTCTCTCTCTCTCTCTCTCAACCGTTTCCTGTCGGGACCTTTATACTTTCAAGATTTTTTCAGCGTTTGTTACGGTACTTTGCATTTACGATAGTTCTCAAGCTGCCATCTTGAACTTACGATTCTAGGGGACTAAAATTAAAAAATGATTTTGCTAGTAAAAAGCTTATTTGAATCCTATATCTTCAAACGATTTTTGATTTGATTTCGCAAAGTTCAAAGAAGTCAAAATTTTACCTTTCTCAAAGTAAAAAGCATGATATGCTGGAAATGTTGCTTATTTTCTTCCATCTTCTAGTTTTAATGAATGAGTCAAAATACGCCAATTTTAACAACTGGTGTGACTACTTTCACAATATGATAGAAGTGATTGAAGTTAGTTTTAAGAAGATAACCCGTATGGCATCCAACGACAAAAAACGGACCGAATTATTGGGATCATCCGCAACACTTTCAAACAGCAACGATTCCCGATAAACCAAATTCATCAAACATTAGGTGTGTGTAAAAGTTTCCATTACAAAAACCGATTTCCTACTATGCATTCAGTCTCTTTTGTTTTCTAAAGGGTGTGCTAAAAACTTTTGCATATCTCTAATATCTTGTAACCATTTCTTTATCAAAATTTCTCACACTAATTCATATTGGTACACGTTTAATGTGATTATACGTGGCCATTCCTTAGAGCCATACGTTCCCGAATTTTTCAATATGTTGCTAATTATGGTTCCCGGCAAATTTAATTTTTCTGCAATCGTATAAAAATTGATTTACTCTTCATACTGAACCCTAATTTTCGTCTTTTTTGTGTGATAGGGCTTGTTCCTCATGGTATATTCAAAACTTGAAGAAAATACAGTATGTATGATGTATGCATCTACTAACTTCTAGAATCCCTTTGAACAAAGTTTCGTCGATAAAAAGTTCTGGAAACTTCTGGAAAAAGATAAGATATTTATTCGCCTCAGCCCGACGTCAGATTCAATAGAGTCAGGTGTAATTTAGAGTCCAAACTGCAGACCTCTGGATGGTGACAAAATAGTCTAGATCTCTCGCCCTGGCCTTTTGGCGCGCCACTTACATCAGGGAATAGCCGTGACCCTGGTTGTCTAGTGCAGTGTAGGGTGGGGTCACCTGGAAATAGACATTTCAATTACTTGTCTTCGGCCACAAATAACCGGAGAGAATCTGGTCCATCTTTTGGAATAGGTCAGAAAGAAAAAAAGAATTGCAATATGTTTCATACTTATTTCCACCTTCGGAACGTGTGATATTCCATATATTAAAGCACTCACCAAATAATTGATTTTAAAATTAAATTTCCCTTCGTTTTTCATAGAAAACCAAATGGATTACGCTCTTTGATGACCATTTATTATTCACAAGTGTTGCTTGTGAAATTCCTTCACAGACGGCTTCATGGCTGATAAGATGCAGATTGCCGAGATAGAAGTGCCGTAATCAAAAATAGGCCATTGTGTTGTGTTGTGCTGTGAAAAATCTTTTTTTTTACAAGCTTGATTTGAATTGAGGGAGATGAGAAAGGAGGCCTTCGTCCAGCAGTGGACACAGCAGATGATGATGGTGGAGGTGGTGGTAATAATGATATATCATCAGCCGTAATAAGTGTACTGCTGGACGAAGGCTTTACCATTTCCTTTCAGTGTGATTGCGCTAATCTCTGCTATTTTCTACCAGAAAAACCTATCTATCTCTTCTTTCCACCTAACGTCTGATCTTTTTTTTACTGTGTTTACTGTCCCACGGGAACTAATTGGTTAGCTTTTTGCTCCATCCGTTGTCTTTCCACCCCGCTATGTGTCCTAACAATCTCCATTTTTGTTATTTGAGTACTTGTACGATATCCTTCGCCTTGGTCCTCTCTCGTATCGATTTTGATCTTTTCTGTCGCTAAGATTTATTCCTGATATTGTTCTTTCCATTACCCTTTGTGCTATTATGCGTTTGTTTTCGACTGGTTTTGTTAGTTTCTACGTTCCACACTCGTACGTCATAACCGGTATTATGCATTGATTTGTATATTTTTACGTTTTAAGCATATAGGCAATTCGCTTTTTAGTATGTCTCTACCATTTATGTTAAATGCTTTTCAGCCAATCGTTCTGTACCATCTTATTGGTAATGGCGTGAAAAAACAAAATTATTTTTGAACAATGTTTTGATGAAGGGAACGACATCCAATTGATGAAATAAAGAAAAGAATGAAACCTGCGTGCCCCACCACCTCCGTAGGGCAGCTGTATTGCAGCAATATACAATCGTCAAAACTACCGCAATTTTCAACTGAATTGTTCCGCTGAAAGATTTATTTTTAAAATAATGCGAGAAAACAAATCCTACTAACTTATAGTTGCAGTAATTCTGTCTTAGTTTAGCGTTATGGATGTTGGGGAAAAGATGTACCAAGAAACAAATTCATTAAGACCATTGTGAACAACCCCACGCATACCCGTCTCTTCTGTGGTAAAACACCCTAATTTATCCAGATACACTCAAGATTCGAAATCTATTTTCCAAGTTCATGGAATAATCTGGAAAACACTCAGGGAGCACACACCTCTGCCAACTTCATTGTTATTAAAAACAGAATGCAGATCAGTTCACATACAACTTCGATGTAGGAGATGTAACTAAAAGGAATTCCTGGATCCGCCCCAAAACTTAATCAATTTCTGCTTAGCCCAATGGCCCACTTTTCACGAACTGCCATTGAACTTCATTGGGAACCGTTGTTGATATTGAGTGGACAAAAATGAGTGAATACATGAAAAGATGAAAAAAATGTGGCAGATGTAAAAGAAAATACGATACAAAATCCCCTCGAAGGTGTAGTGGGGAAATGTCGTTTTGGATATTGATTCCCAGTCATTAGACCACCAAGCTAATCACCTACCAGAAGCAAGGGGAGGACCAACTATTGCATTACACTTTCACAAATCATCAATGGAATTCACTGTCCAAGACATACAACAGGAGGTTCTACTGATATAATTCATCTTCTCTCCTTCATGACACATTGTAGAGTCTTTCTTCAGTCACAAGAGAATTGGCCCCGAAGTCGCCTATAAATGAATACACAACAACCAATTTTTTTGTAGAAAACTAATTTCCTTCAAAACCAAACATTTTATTATTTCTAGTGCAATCAAAATAAATATTATTAGTCATTATTTATGATCAAACTCTACAACATTGAAACTCTGTTGCCAAAAACATGATTATGATTCGTCGAAAAATAAGTACACCCGCAAGAAAAAAATATTTTTGGCAGCAGTTTAAATGCTGTAGATTTCGGTTATGAATATCTGATAATATCTGTTTGGATTGTTCCACTGGAAATGATAACATTCTGTGTTTGATTTAGAAGAAACTTTCCATAAAAAAAGATTGGCGGACTTGTACACATTTATGGGGTGGTACTGTATAGACGAGATCTTTTTTTTCACACCTAAATGCACGGTCTTATTTTGTCAGTCTTCCAAGTATGCATATCACCGGTTTATATATTTTTTTAAAGTGTTTCAATGTAATCACCTTGCATGAGGCAAGAATCATCTGTACTCCTCTACATGTATTGGCAAGGATCTCTAGTCATGGTTGACATTTATTCCAAGAGGCAAGCAATTCTGATGTCAACAGCCTGGAGAATGATGGCTCTGTCAGTCCTGAAAGGCCAAGTTCAGTGATGAACCTATCTATGTTACAAGACATCTCTTTTTTAGATTATCAACAAAATATAAACCAATTTATTTTTAATGTTTCTTTTTCACATCATTTTTAGGAGTTAAACTCTTTTTAGCTTAATTAAACTTGAATTATTTTTTAATATCATTGTAAGTCTTTTCTTATCCTACAGTTAATTTTATTCTTAGTTTTGCAAAGTAGTTCAAGATGTGGGTTGGTTTCCATTTGTGGAACTGAATTATTTGCAAGTATTCTTCTATGAATCACTCAGTGAATAATGGGATGGCATATTTCAATTTGACTTACACGAAAATAGAAATTGCAACTAAGTCGAAGACAAAGCCAATGAATATGAAAAAAATCAAATGAAGAAATTGATAAGCATTGTGAAAAAAAATGAATTTATTCTCATTACCATTTTTTTGTTTGTTTGGGGTTTTTTTTTTTTCAAATTAAAAACCTGATTTCTTCTTGAACATTAAACAGTAGGACTATTCCGGTTTTTAAGGAGACCAAGCCGTCGTGTAAGGCACCAGGGCTACATGAATGCTCCCAAAAGCGGCGGAGGCCCCAAGAGGTAGTGCCATCAATCGAAAAATACCACAGTCAAGCAAGAAGACAAAAAAAAGACTGAACATATTAAAAAGAGATGCTGGAAAGGAAAAACAGATAAAATGGCATGAAATATCAATGAATATAAACATTTAAAAAAGATACTTGAAAGAACTAACACATAGAATGGCATGAGGTATCAACAAATGAAAAACATATAAAATCAGATGCTTGAAAACATCGAACCGATAGCAAATATAAACATTCAAAACAGATACTAGAACGAACAGATAGAATGTCATGGAGCATCAATAAATCTAAACATTCTCCAAAAAAGGATTTTTTACAGAAAAGAAAAAACAAATAGAATGGCATGAAAAATTGATAAATATAAACATTCAAAGATCTAAACAGACAAAATGGCAAGAACTATTAACAGATATGCACATTACGAAACAAATGCTTGGAAAAAAGAACAGATAGAATGGCTTGAAGCTTAAATATAAATATCAGAAAACAGATGGTCGAAAGAACAGATGAACAGAATGGCATGAAGTATCAACAAATACATGAAGCGTCAACGGATATAAACATTTTAAACACAGATGCTGAGGAGAACGAACGGATAAAGTGGCATGAAGCATTGACCGTAAAAACACTTAGAAAGCAGATGCTGGAAACTATGAACAGATAGAATGGTATGAAAGGCAAATATAAACACTCAAAAAACTGATACTGGAATGAAAGGACAGAAAAAAGGCATAAAGTGTCAGCGAATATAAATATTTTAAAAAGAAATGCTGGAAAGAAACGACGGATAAAATGACACGAAGCATGAACAGATATAACATTGAATAAACAGATGCCGGAAAGAATGAGCAGATAGAATGGCCAGAAGCATCAACAAATATGACCATTAAAAAACAGATGCTGGAAAGTCGAAACAGAATGAAGTGCAATATCAATAGATATAATCCCTGGAAAAATCGATGCTTGAAAGGGCAAACAGATAGAATGACATGAAGCATCAACAGATATAAACATTGAGGAAAATAATACTTGAAAGAACAGACAGATGGGATGACATAAACTACTAACAAATACAAATATTCAAAAAAAAGATGCTTGAAAGAATAAACAGATAAAATGTCATGAAGTATCAACAAATATCAAAATTCAAAAAAAATGCTGGAAAAACTGATAAAATTGCATGAAGCATCAACAACTATAAATATTTTTTTTTTAAATGGTTGTTGAAAAGAGCATTTTTCTATGTACAAATAAATCGCTACAAGCGAATCTGGACATACTAATCAGGAATGCATTTTTTGCCAAAAACCTTGTCGGGGGGATGATTCAGCATGTATCTGTCCAACGATTCAGTCAGTTCTTCCATAACCTATTGCCCAGCCTTCAACCGGATATTTTGAAAATATCTTTGGATAAATATGAAATTCTGGCAATACTAAATGGTTCGGACCTATTGCTGTGACATACGGAAAGTGATTGTGCATGGATCCGTTCAAAATTCTAATCAGTCCCTCCGTCCACTATTATCCATTCTTCCGCAAAATCTGGACGAAATTCATTGATAAATCGTGGAAATATCTTACGGGCAGACTAGAAGCTTTAGCGACATTATGTGGTTGGAACATATAACTACAATCTACTGTAGGTATAATTTGCTTGGATACTCTCTAAAATTTATTTTCCTCTCACGTATCGTACGGTCGACTCCTTCACTGAATGTTATTGAAATTCTTTAGGGTTGACTGCAAGTATGAAAGTGATTGAAAAAAAGGGAAAAGATATCACAATCAGAATGGACATGAAAGATCTGCCTCAAACTCAATCAACCTTCCTTACTTCATTTCTTATCTTTCCACAAAATACCATTGAAATCCATGATAGTCTTTCGGAGATATCAACTAGAGAGTCGAACCAAATTGTAAAAACTCCCTTTTTGAATAAACTTAATTAATCTATGCTTATACAAGTTTTTGGAATGATTAGAAAGAAAAATTTGACAGAAAATCTACACTCGGTGAGAAAACAGTTGCATTTAAAGGTGTTATTTACAAACTTCTCGCATAACTAATAACTATATTGAATATTGCCGATGATAAGAGAAAGTAAATAAAAAATATTTCGAAACACTGCAATATTTTACTTGATAATTAATGAAAATTCATTTTTTGTTTGTTTTTTTTACTGAAACTTGGACGTTTTTCATTCTAGCAAAACCAAGAAATATTCGAGAACTGATCTTTTTCAATTTTAAATACTTTTTTTTTAAGATGTCGATATCTGCTGGATTATTTGTCTGCACATCCGCAAAATTCAATTTGTGATATCTATTATCATCCTGTTTTTCCAAAATTTTAAAGAAATTTCACTATTTTTTCCCTGTTTTTAACCTCTAAATTGTGCAAATATATACTGAACGATGAAACTTGAAAGCCAAGTCAATAGAACGTCAATTCATCAAAAAGGTTGTCATCGAATTGACTGAGTGGTGAAACTGCTGTCGGCTGTCGTCTGTGTGTCGGCGTTCGATGAAACGACCGAAAACCCTTTTGAGGGGTCTCCTTCCAAAATTTAATGTAAACGTTCCCAACCTGGGGAAAACTTGATTTATATACTACTTTGAGGTGTAAAATACATTCCTGATATCAAGTTTTGAAAATTCTGGAATAGAGTGGTGGGATATTGGATAATCACTAATCTGAGATAAAATACCTTATTATTAGAAGAGGTGATTTTCACTCTTATATCGTTTATGGGATCCCTCTGAACAATGATGACAGATTCTGGATTGGTAGATCTTTGCGAGATTGTTAATGCTACAGTAGGACATGCGCAAACAGCAGATAACTATGTTCGTGCAATACGTTCACATATGCTGTCATATGCAGCCATAATGAAATATCTTGGACCATTCACTTTAAAGTTTCGATACTGAGAAGCAACTGGACACCATTAGAACTATACTGGTAAAACATGAGGGTGGGAAAATATATTTGAAGTATCTCACGTGAAGCCTATAGTGAACAGGGTAACATATCTTAGTGAAATGAATAATGGGGATAGCTGTATTTCGAAATATTTCCAGGGAGTTCAGGAGATCACGAATCGCATGTGTTCAGCATTGAAAGAATGATTCCGATTTTACATGCGGCTGGGAATATACATTCCACGAGAAAATTGAGAATCTATGTGTGACAACTGGATGAGTTTAGAAATAGGATTCCGGATGAACTATATGAGATTTATGCAGGAAAAAAGTCATTTTACTATGCGTTGAAAAAATGTTACTGGAATAGAAATTCTAGACACCATCGAGCAAGATTTGAGGCAATTGTTAAAGTCAGCAGAAGGACTAATGCATGGAAGACATATTATAGAGGCATATTGCATAGCGAGGTTTGTAGGCTACTCGCTACATTGTGTTCCAAACTGTGCCTATCTGACGTCATCGACACGTCATGAAGATATACATCCTTTTAAAATGAAGTGAAATATTGCAGGAAGTCTAATAACTGAAAAAAAATTTAAAAAAATTTTAAATAACTTGTTATTGACACAGAATGCTGTATGCATTTCCAATGGTTTAATTGCAGATCCATAAGTAAACTATAATGAAGCGTACCATGATCAGCCTTTTAGCATCTTTCCTTAGATATAGACTTTACCTGAGACCCGCTAGACCTCTCTATTGTGAGAGACGTGGAACCACTAATTTTTCAACTTTCTGGATTGTCATTACATTTTGTCGGACACAGTTTCGCATATGATCTCTAGAGAATCCACGTTGTGAGTCGTAATGTCTACCGGTTGTCTGATATTCTTGTTACATCGCTAACTCACTTAAGATTTCCAATGGATTCTATGGTATCATTTACTTGTTTTTTTCCTTTAGTATACAGTGCTCTTTTGTGATCCCTCCATTTGATGTTGAATGTGATTTTCTCCTCTGCACCTTGTGTGATCTCAGTTTGAGGCTCAATTCGAACTTGAAGGAGGGATTGAACTCTTTTTGTACTTTTTATTTGAATTTTACATCTTATCATTCTGTGGTAATTTCCTATGTTGACTTGATTTAGATCCTGAATATCTTTGACCGGGTCGTTTTTATCGGCAAGGATGTAGTCTATTCCATTCTAAATAAAACTAGTCCCATTCTCTTGTGGATGATGCTAGGGAGAGTGTCCGTGTGAGACAGAGGAAGGAATGGCTGTAGTAGTGGGTTAGCTTCTCAATTAAGGGACCATAGATTTTACAAGTTGATCGTAGCATTCAAAGTAACGATACGCATGGTATACTGTGTCAAACCCATTTTGTATAGAATGCATGGTCAAAGAAGAGTTTAAATATAGTATTGAACGAACGTTGTTGATGCTTTGGCAGAAAAGACCTTCACTGAAACACTACCAAGACTGGTGTTCTACAAAAAATGATAAGATTTGTAGCGAAGTTGTTGATATTAACACATAGAATCGAATTGTGTCCTCAGCAGCAGTGGAGTGGAAGGGGTGTGATAGTTTTGATGAATGAATATTGAAATGAGAATTGTACCCAAACATCAATCCGTAAGGTACGTGCTTCTAAATATACAGCAAAAGAAATCAGCTTTGATCTGAGTACGAGAGAAATAACTGAATCAGATTAACCTTTTGGAAGCGAGTCAGTATATACATAGAGTTCCTCGTGGTTGAGGGTATGTAAGTGAAACACGGCTAGAGAAGCAGATTTTCGTATTGTTTCGACAGCATTGGAAGCTGCAGTTCAGGATTCTGACCCTGTAGCTGTCGCGGATAATGATACAGATCTTCGGTGAACGCTTGTAGAGGTATGTGAGTTCAGCAATGTCTACATTCATCTGGACTCTGGCGATCCCCCTGAAATCTATATTGTCAAGGATGCTCAGGAAAATATTACGATTGCTCAACGCAGTTTCTTAATGGCAACTGTCTCATGGGTTGCATTACTGGCTCAGCCTCCTTTAGTAAAGGAAGAATAACAAATCGGAACTTTTTAAGTAGATGTGAAGACAAGGTGATACCAGTTCACCCAAACTCTTCACAGCCTGTCTCACATGCCTGTACACATGAACTTCAGCAATACAGAGATCATGTGCAACAATCACATCGGAGATAAAAACACTAAAATCAAAATCGAGGACATAGAATTGGAGAAAGTAGATCACTACATCTACCTAGGACAACGAATCTCCATGAGACCCTCAAAGGAAGAAGAAATCAAACGAAGAATCACCCTAAGATGGCAAGCTTTTGGCAGAGCAACCTCAAACTTCGAAAACAAGACGATCCCATTAACCCTAAAAAAATCTCAGCTTCCAGACTCTTCGAAATAACAACTTTATTGAAGATTTAAAAAATGATGCCTTTCGTAAAAATTCAATTACACGAAAACGACATTGATCACAAAAAGTCACATAAATTTCTACATATCAGCCTACAGAGTGAATTACAACATCGTCTTTTAAACGACACTGGAATAAGTTCAATAGCAAAAACCATAAACTTCAATTCGTGAAAGGATGAAAATCATTTTCAAGATTTCGGCAATTCTGCGATTAAAAAACTGATTCTATATTTGACAATTTTGCAATGGAGACTTGAAAATAAATTCATGGAAATAAGTGAACAAAAGAGTGCTTAACAAAATTTCCTAAAGTTCTCAATAAATTTCAATGAAAGTCTATAAGAATGGACGAATGGCAGCAGGAGAACCAATTAAATCTTTGAACGGGCCCATGCACAATTACGTCCTTAAGTCGCAGTTATACGTCAAAATCAGATAATATCGTCTATTTTTTCGGTCTGTCCGCAAGATATCTCCAAAAGTTATAAATTATTTTCAATCAGTTTTTTAAAGGTGGACATGAGGCCACAGAAGAACAGATTGAGTTTTCAAGTGAATCCATGCATAAGTAAGACCGCTACGTCATACTTACTCGTTACATTCATATAATCTCGCATTGACATAATCTTCTTTCAGATCGGTTACATTTTGCGGCCGATCCATGTTCAACTAATTCCCCTAACAATGTCTGATGTATGCACTCTCCGAAATGTTTCTTTACGATACACTGTCAGTGCTGATGCCGTTTAACAATTCTATTTCTTTACAGATCATTCGAATTTAGTTGATCTTCTTTCTTTTCAACGATTTTTCTTTTTCGTTTTGGTGCGAGATTTTCCCATTATTACGAGTCGTTACATTTCTATAATCTGACAGTTAATACTTCAAGTGGTGTCGAACCCCTGGAATCTGTCAATAAGCGGAGTCCAAGCATTTCCCCAAAACATTTATTAGCTCCCATACTTTGGACAACCGAAAGGAAACCAACCAACCCCATACGACCGCCGAATTCTATTTCACTCTTCCGATACGTGTCGAGGATGTCTGCTCTCGTACACACACACACCCACCTGCGCTCACATAGGAATATGTACACAGCATAACAAAGCAAGGCAAGTACTAAGGACCCGCACACAGTCGACAGACATTCGCAGATAATTGTTATTCTATATGTATAAGCCTCTTCTTTATTCGTGTTTTATTCGTTCACTTCAACTTTTCAGCATTCTTTCATTCCGTCGCATGCGCTCTGTTATTACTACCACACTATTTATTCCCTTGTTTCAACTACATAAGTCAGCCATAAGTAGGATAACACTTACTACGAGTTACTTACTAACACTAATCTGAGGAATTACACTACGAGACCTACAACAGCTAGCAATACATGGCCCTACATTTATTGTAGCTGCGTTTGTCATTGATATTTAAAAGGGACAGATCAAATCAATTATCCATCTTTATATATCTAACCAATGTATTCTGATTAGATTACTTACAGCATCAATATTGTCGGTGGACTTAATGTATACTGGGTCAGAAGTTAAAATATTCGAAACTAACCAGGTTTAGAAATTGAACGGTATGGGTCAGCAGTGGAGGAGGATATGATTTATTGACTTTAGGGGGATGAATAAATTGAAATTTAGGCTAGTTTTAGGGTCTGATAACTTTCTATTTTTACTGTTGATGACAATTTTGATCCACGTGAAGACATCGTTTCCGTCATTAAAACACTTCGGACGCACCTAAAAACTGTAGCGCCCCCTTTCCTTTTTGTTAGGAATTAAATACGGGACCCTTCTTTTAGCTAGATATCGAAAACGTCAGTTTCTCTGACAACCCCTATAAACCTCCTGGACGCACATGGTCCAATGCACATTAGCTCCAGTACTCCTGGCTGGCTATGCTTCTAGCCCCGGCCTTTGTAGTCGGCTACTCTTTCTCTCTCTTTCCTTCTCCTCGTTATCATTTCGCCAACCTACCGTCCGACCTAATCTTAACCATTCTTCCTCCGTGACCTATCTGTACTAACTTTTCCCATTCACTTCACCGATGTCGAGGCATCTCACATACGCACAGCTACGCAGCTATGCAACCGTGTCTTCACTGCGTGCTCCAAACGCGTATGAACCTCTCACTCTTGAGAATGAAATGGCAAGGTTTTTTACTATACGATGGTCACGATAATCTTTCCTAAATGTCTTTACTTCAGGAAACACGCGTGGATAAAACTGCATGTTCTCCGTCTTTCATGGTCTGTTCGTTGAGAGTCTATCAGTGTCAGAGAATAGACCCCAAGTTAACTCACTTACTTGGCAGTATGGCTCACACACTGAATCTGGATTCAACGTATTATCTTGGAGCGATCCAAGCCATATGGAAATCCACGTGTTCACACAACTCTGCCCCAACTCCGACACCAGTGCTATCAATGACAAGAAAGGTCCCACCTTTCGCTATATCTTCTGTTCTCATAACTTCTCACGATCGATGCTATTCATGTTATTCTTTGTTCGTTTCTCAACAAAGAAGTCGAAACACGAAAAAACAATAAACCATCAGACGAGTAAGATGAACTTGTAATCTTCTACACTTCCTGGATCTGGGATTGCTCGAAAAGTTTTTTCTTTCTTAATTCACTCATGAGTTTATAAGTATGTGAAGACGAGGTACTCTGCAAGATTCCTTTTGAGGTAGATCGAGTGTGTATGGGTCGATTATAAGTTCATTTAGATTCTCGGTTGTTTTCAGTAACATTTCCTGTAGAACGACGTATTTTCGGAAATCTGGTTGGTCAAATTTATTTTTGATCCAAGGTTTTGTTGCGTCACGTGCCAGCAAGTAGACCTGGCAATTATGATCTTTGGGAGTTTGTGGCCATCATTAAGCAGTTCCCTTTTGTGAGGCATTATCAACATTGAGTTCCTTTTTTTAATACTCGCTCCCAAAACAGATCATATCGTAATGATATTTTGATAGTGTCTTAATAACATCTTGAGCGATAGCATATCTCTCTGCAGCTACCATCTAAGTGCCTTAAAGGTTTCAGAACAGATCAAATCGTAATGATATTTTGATAGTACCAATGACATCTTGAGCAATAGCCTTTCTCTCTGCAGCTGCCATCTAAGTGCCTTGTAGGTTTCAACCGAGATTATCAATTTGTTTCAACGAGAGTATTCCCAAAGAACAACCATATAAAAAATCGAATGTTGGCATATTCACCTGGACACTGCGAATCCTTGCTTTCATTCCAGTGGCACAAAAGGTTTCAATCGACCAGATTCGCATTAACACGACATAATTGTTCAGAATAGATGCTAAGGCTTCGCCACTGACGATCCACCCATTTGGATTTCTTTTGAATCGATTTTGTTTGCTTTCTCATTTCATCCAGTTTCATACTTTGTTTTGGGGATTTCCTAATTAGCTTGCATATCTCGTTCACAACTTGAAAGACACTTTTTAAATTCTCAATTGATTTGATTGAATTGCCAATGGCAAGATTTAAATAATTGCCATGACTGAGAATAAAGGCACTTTCCATTGATTGCTTTAATTTGGGTTGGAGCGCCAGTCTTTACTCCTGTCATCACTGCAGCACCATCATAGCATTGGTAGCGTGCATTATCAAGTCTCAGATTTATTCTTGACTAGATACTCTCAATAATGAATACAATTTGATCTGTCACAGTGTCTTTCAAAAGACGCATGCCAATAAAAGCTTTGTGGACAATAAGGTCACCATCTACCCAAGGGATACAAAAAATTCGGTCGCTACTTGTTCGAGGCGTCAGTTCTTTCATCAGCTATTATTGAATAAAAAATGCCAGTTTGGATGTTTTGCACAATATCCGTAGTATCCGTAGGACCAGTATATCTGCTGATGTGAGTTTGGATGTGTTTTCCAGCAACTGTTCTACAATTGAGGAGTCTTTGTCACTTCACAGTTTTAGCAACTGATATTAGAGTCCGTCTCACTTTTCTCAGTTGATTACCAGTCTCCTCTCAAAGATGGAGCTCGCTTTGCTAGATACCACACATTTCCCTGTATTTGAGATGAATTCGGCTACTATTTTATTTCTCCAGTGCTTGTTGGGTATAAGTCATCTCACCGATGTCTTCTTTTGCTGTCTCTGACGATTCATGTCCGTCCTTTGTCTTACGCCAATGCTTTTTTCCAATCCTAGAAAACTGTCTTAGTGAAAACAACTTCACCTTTTGTCGACGAAATCATGTTGTGTAAATCAAAATAGAGAGTCTGTATCTTCCTCACAATGCAACCACTTGAAGTTATCAAATTATGGTGATTGGGAAGACCTCCTGAAATTTCGTTTTCCTGATGTCTGGCATGGAAATTCAAACTTGCGCAGGTGGTTCGGTACTGTTAATAACTTGATATTGATTTTTTGATTCTCCGCTGGTTGTATGTTTATGCGTAGAAGTTGAGGTGGTTACTTATGTTTCTGTGCTCCTCTTGCTATCAACTCATTGTTCATGTTTTTGTTCATCCGTACTTTCTTGGAGCTCGCTCTTCGCGTTTGTTATAAACAATTTTGTTATCTTTGCCTCTGTTGAAGTTGATCGATCAGACGTTCTCTCAGTCATTATAATCGTTTAGTCAAAAATTCACGGAAGACAGTATCAAAAATTTGAATACCTCTGTGACAGGAATCTTCAAGATTCCACCAAAACCAATAAAAAAAAATAGGAATACTTTATATTTATATGAATGAATTAAATAAGAGTTTCACTTGAAGTTTACGCGATCAATCAATGAACAATACAATCGATAATGAAATGTTGTGAATTTTGATTTGCAAATAGACGAAATAAGTTCTCTTCTCCATTATCTCCACTCAGTTCATGTTTCCCGCTCGTTAAAGCACCCATTCCAATTCAAATAAGATTCGTTTGTGAAAATAGATTTTTTCTGAGTCTCTCCGTGCAAATTAGATCGGGGTTGACAAGTCCCAACGAAATCGAAATCGACTTCATACAACTACGTATGAAAAAAAAAAGAAATCGACAATCATTTCCAAAACAACTACTGGAGCCACCTGGTTCTGGTTCCGACATGACTGAGAAGCCATAAAAGAAAATTTTAAAAAAAGAAACTAGAGTAGCGCCCCCTATTCTTTTAGTTCAGAATTAAATACAAAACCCTTCTTTTAGCTAGATAAAACCATTTCCCACCTTGGCATATGTCTGTATTAACATTGCCCATTTCACTTCACCGATGTCGAAGCATCACACATAAACGCAGATATGCAGCTACGCCATCGAGTCCTCACCACGTGCTCCAAACGTGTATACATCTCTTACTCTCATGAATGAAATGACAATGCTTTTTACTATCCGATAGTTACGATAATCTTTACTAATTTCCTTCACTTCGGTAAACACATGGATAAAACTCCATGTTCTCTGTCTTTCATAGTCTCTCCGTCGAATGTCTATCAGCGCCACAGAATAGCCTCCAAGTCACATGCACAGCCTGGCAGTATGGCTCGCACACTGACACTGGTCTCCACGTATTCCTTGGTACGATCCAACTCAAATGGATTCTCAAGCAGTTCAAACAATTCCGCTTCGACTCCAATGACTACTATCAACGACCACAAAGCTCCCACTTTTCGCTATCTCTTCACATCACTTTACACGATCGATCAGATTTATGTTATAATTATGTGCTTAATTTTCATTTTTCATTAAGGCCCTTGTATTAAATGTGCGTCTTATTAGTCCATCCAAATACTTGTATGTGTTCCTTTTACTTTGTTTCATCTCCAGATATACGTCCATACTTGGTGTGCATTCCCTTCGTACATCTCCTTTCCTCCTTCCATAAATCTAATGACGCCGCCGCCAACATCAAACCACGAGAAGGCAAAATCATTTGTCTCCAACATTCATCACGCTATTCATATTCGAACTAAAAGACATCCTATGCTGGCTCAGTAAGAGCGGAAGTTGGGGCTCTTGTAAATAGTGTTCGAGAGGAAGTGATGTCAGCAGATGTAGGCCAGCCTAAGTATTTTATACCAAGATCTATGTATTTATTTTGATAGTTACGTATTTAGTTTCGTACTAATTTAGTCGAATGAGGATGAATCAATACTCTATTCTACCTTCTTTGATTCCTCAGTTAAACTACACACAATTGGTTCATTAAATAATTCAGCTATATAAATAAATAAATCATTGACCTAACGAATTAGCCGAATGATAATTTTTAGGCTTGATATTTTCTGTTTCCAACGTAATATACCAACATATTAAGAAGGGGGAACTAGGATTTTTACCGGAATAACCTGATTTTGGTTATTTTTCTTCTTCTGAGTTTCGTATGAAGGATGTTTTGTCTGTTTTTTTTGTTTTAAAAATAGTATTTAGCAATAAATGTCTATTTCTATATTGGCAGCTTTTTCTAATTTCCTTCAAAAGAATTATTTACAAAGAATTATTCATGTATTTGTTATTTTATAATACGTCGTTTTCAGTTTCGATTTCTATTTATTTCTAGGTGGATACGTGACGAGAAGAAATATTTTTACCTCTTTCAATGAAGTTGGGAATAGGTATATGTAAGGTTTGAGTGCAGTTTGTCAACACACGCAGCGTCTAGATCCTTCATGCTTACAACCAGTTTGTCTGAACTATAATAATGTATACTAAATCTAATTTTGTCAACGATTTTGTGTGAAAGTAGTGCAAATTACAGAATTAAACATTTTCAAAAAATTAGGGATGTAATTATTTTTCAATTGTTATATTTTTTGTTGTTAAAATACCGGAAATTGCGGTATTGATGAAAAGATTATTTTTTTCAGTACCCAGTGAAATTATTTTTTTAATTCTTATTTTGCTAAAGCACTGTCATTACATGAAAATAATATTTTTCATAAAAGTAATTTTACAAAAATTTGAGAATGTCAAATTCACGTCATTTTGATATTTACGAGTGGACAACTTTACACGTTGTTATTTTTTGAAAATCCCCGTTTCTACAGACAACATGAAACAGAGATTTCGACGATAAAATAATCTTCTTGGCATGTTCGACGCCTTCGTTTTATCTCAGGTGTCGATGTCTTTATTTATAAGTTTATAAGTATGGCCAAAAACTTCAACAAGAACTCGTGGTCAATGAGTTACGAGAGAACTGATTCTGGTTGTAGTTATTTGTTTATATGTTTATGTATCATGAACCTCAAGACATTTATCTGCAAGATAAACAGGTAGTTTTGTTGGGCTAATAACGTTCATTTTAGACTTGGCTTCTTTCCTTTTTCGAAGTCCAAGTTATAACGTTTATCAGCGACTAAGCTATATTACTTTTGACAACTACGCCATAATACACAATATCATTAAATTTCTGTTCACATAATATTGTTATATGTCCAAACCACATACTGGTCTATCCGCGAGATATCTCGATAAGTTATCAATGTATCACACCGTAGCTGACTAGTGGCTCACTTCAGATCGAGAATCCTGGTACACGTCAAGAATAAACACACCGTCGCCGCTGCCTCCAGCGTCGAGGTAATTGAAGAAAATGAAGCAAGAAAAACGGGAACCGTAAATGCTAGAACCGCAACACTTGTAAATAAAAATCACGTGTTTATTTTCTACTGGTAAAAATTGGTAATTCGCCAGCTTGTCCAGCATCGGAGGAAATGTGATATTAGGTTTAAAGGGGTTGGTCATTTATAAGTCGCCAGACAGGAAGGGGGCTTGTAGCGGCGAATGAGACGAAGGAAGTTGTCAATACAAAGACGTCGGAGTCTAACAACAAGGGTAGGACTTCTGTCTGCCATTTTTTACTTTCTGGGTGAATTCTTTAAATTGAAGTATTGGCTTTTCTCTCTTGAGGTTCCAGCGCCAGTTTTCTGTCTCAGCAAATGAGGTCGCTGCAGCTAACAACAAGGATTTGGATAGCAACTAGTTTTATCTGCTCCTCGGTGGGAGTTGTAGGGGGCTCGATTAATCGCCCACTGACCAAAATCAATCAATTTCTAACGGAATGCAAATTTCTTGTCAATCTCACTCGGGCAAAAATCAGATTTGTGAACAAATTTTTCGTCTGATATTGCAAATGTATATTTTGTACTGAGGTATAATCGATTTTTTTTGTCTGCATCTTTTTTTTTTTTTGTAAAATAAATTTGATATAAAATTTGTGCTCGTATTAAATTAATTTTGAAGTGACCTTCTTCATTCTATTCTTCTAGTTAAGAATGAAATACGAAACCTTTCTTTTAACTAGATACCAAAAACGTCACTTCTGACAACGACCCCTATAAAACCTCTGGACGCACATGGTCCAATGCTCATTGGCACCATCACCCGTAGCTGGCCATGCCTTTGGCCCCAACACTTGTTACCGGTTACTCTTTCTCTCTCTTTCTTTCTCCTGAAGATCATCATAATTTCGCTGACCTCCCGACCGATGCAATCTTAACCATTTTTCTACCGTGACCTATTTCTGTACTAACTTTGCCCATTTCACTTCACCGATGTCGAGGCATCTCACATACGCACAGCTACGCGGCTGTGACACCGTGTCTTCATCACGTGCTCTAAACGCGTAAACACCTCTCACTGTCGGGAATGAAATGGCAAGTTTTTTTTTACTATCCGATAGTCACGATAATCTTTCCTAAATGTCTTTATTATGGGAAAGATGCATGGATAAAACTCCATGTTCTCTGTCTTTCATAGTCTGTTCGTCGAGAATCTATCAGTATCAGAGAATATTCCCCATGTTAACTCACTTACTTGGCAGTATGGCTCACATACTGAACCCATATTCCACGTATTACCTTGGAGCAATCCAAGCCATATTGCAATCCAAGCAGTTCAGACAACTCCAATTCGACACCGATGCCAGTACGAACAAGACAAGAAAGCTCCCACCTTTTGCTGTCTCTTCCCTTCTCATCATTTTACATGATAGGTCAGATTTATGTTATTCTTATATGTACTTCCTTTTCATTTGTTATTTATACCCTAGTATAAAACATACGTCTTTTGTCTAACCAATAAAGTGAAAATGACACACACAAGTATTTATTTGTGTGTTATTTTCACTTTATTGTTATCCCCGAGTCCAAGTTCATACTCGGCGCGCATAACCATTGTATATCACCCTTTTACCTTTTACACATCTACAGGGTTGCATGCACGCTACACACTAGACCCAGAGGATCCAAAATCCTCTGCCTCAAACATTCATCACGCTATTCGTTTCCCAAATAAAGAAGTCACCACAAAAATTATTCTTTTATGTGGGAAGGGTTCATGCCTGAAATCAATCAACAATGATTTTATAGAGATATAGGCCTCGAACTTGCCGATACTTATTTTTTTAGACTTTGGGGTGGGTATTGTTGCTGACGAGGTTTACTTGTTGCCTACTATCCGGTGTATCTAATTTCTTGGCAAATGGGAAAAATGACCATTCGGAAAATTCACGTATTTACCCTTATTTTCTTTGGTCTATGTGGGGGGGGTACATAAAAATGGAAGTTTGTGTGATTTTTAACGCTCCATTCCACGTGAAGATCGATTAATTATCTAAATATATTTTTGTCTGTTCCGAAAAATATTTTTTTCAAAAACGTTTTCGAATCAGTTTTTTATCAGGCATTTTTGTTGAATTCTCTTATTTTGATTTTTTTTAATTGGAAAATGATTGCAGCGGCGGATTTTTTTCTTTTTACTTTGAATTTATTTGCTTCTTCCCTTGCTCGCCTTTTGTTTCAAACTTTTAACTAATTTATCCAAATTATCAAGCGGAAACTTTCTGTCAAAAGAGTAAAGCTTAAAAAGTAAAGGCAACAATGTCACCAAATAGATCTTTTAACGGTAGAATTAGTTTAAGTGATATTAATTAATATTCACATTAATTTTACAATCAAAATATTAGCCTCAATGAAGTGTGATAGTAATAGTAATATCAATGCAGCACAGGTTAAGTTACTGCTTATGTTTACAGACGCCCAGGCCATCATAACTAAACGGGCCAAATTCTTATCCAAAACGGCCAGATTAACATCACTGGGATGGAGCTTTTAGATTCGAAGTTGGCGTACGTAGAACTCTCTGATCCAAATTCCTAGGAGAACTAAACAGATAAAAATGTATTAGCAGACCATTTGCTTGCAGGCAACTCAGCGGACTTTTGTCACCCTAATTTAAAACGTATATCAAAGTTTAAGAAATGTTATTCGTAAGTTTTTTTTGTTCTTGCAAGTAAGAATAAAGGTCATGAATTTGCCCGGAAAAAGAACAGAAAATCCAACTTAGAATTGTGCTCTTAAAAGCCAATATTACACTTAGAAATGGAAAATTCAAAAGAATATATTTTAATGACTAATTAATATTCTTGTTGAACGAAGCATAAAAAAATCATACAAAATTTTCATTTCTTATAGATAAGAAAATGCATGGGTAAATACGCAAATTGAATACGTGAAGATCATTGTTGACTAATTTAAGGCATGAGCCCTTCCTTCCATAAAGAGATGATTAAGAAGGTCACCGATTATACCAAAGCTGAATTATGCATTTGCAACATTTAACCAAAACGTGGTGAACACAGCTGATTTTTGCCTTTTGAGTGAGATAGATAAGTCTACCCAGACCTCTCTCCAACCCCTGTCCGGTGGGGTCCCAAATTTAGAAATTAATTCCAACATCTTTTTCCTGTACTCGTCGTTGGACCTACTCATAATCTCATTGGTCAGCTGCCGATCTCAGGCGGGACCACACTTCCTTTTATGTCGGTCAGTCACTTACCTCCTTTTTAGCGTAGGTGTGAAAGAGGAGGTTCCAGTTTGGACGGTCTGCATTTTATTTTCCATCGAGGAAAACCTTATAAGAATCCGGAAACTGTCAATGTCACTCTGAGCTGTAGAGTAAACCTTATCCGACTCTGGCTTTTCAAAAAGATTTTCAACTAGACTTCAGATTTTTGACTAAACCCAATAATTCAAACCAGATTCTCTCTTTCATCGGCTGGTTTTTGTGTAGATATCACTTATTTGGTAACATCCTAGGTACAACATATATGCTTGTAAAATCCGACTGTCATGAGATTATAAATTAATTTTTATCAGATTTTATCGAAGGTTGAACAATAGACAACAGAAGGAATGATAAGATGAAGTGGATCCATGCACAATTACTTCACTTGGTCGAAGTTGCGGAAACTGTAACTAGTTGGCACATTTTCAACTTAAATGGCTGAAATTTCTAGTGAAATTGATTCATTAAAACGCAAATATGACTAGAAGTCAATATGGATGGGTCATTTAAATCTGAAATAAGTCAAATTTATTATATCATCATTGGAACATTCGGAAAAAGTGAACGAACTCATCCTGTCATTGAGAATAGATTGGGAATGATAATTCTCTTGTTAGTTGACACAGATGTGATTAATGTATTGTTATAATTGAGAAATATAAATTTTAAAACCAGACGACCCCTATATTTCTAGTCAAGAATTTAATACGAAACTCTTCTTTTAGCTAGGTATCTAAAGTGTCACTTCCTTCGACGATCCTCTATAAAAGTCATGAACGCTGTGATCGAACGCCTCTTAGCCGTGGTCTTTGAACCGGTGAACTTCTACCTTTTCGGTCCCGGCATCTCAAGCTGGTTATCTTCCTTTGCCCCTCCCTAAACTCCTATAACTGATGAACTTTCTACGTGAATAGATTCGATAAAACCTCTGGATGAAAATTCGGAGATGAGTTTAAAAACGAACACGCTTAAAAATTTAAAATTCAACTCTCAATACCAGGATCCTTCACTCCAGCAGCGAAGAAATTCTCCATTGGCAACTCTTCTTACATCCTCATGCAAAAGTTTTTCTACGAAATTGCCCGAAAAACTTCCCTTATTCCAGCAGATTTCAGGAAAACATCACTCATTTCAACTCAAGAAAAGATTCTTTATCAAAAACACGCGATCATGCCACAACAGACGTATTTCTTCGAATTCAGCTCTGATGATTTGACCAACAATAAATTTCTTGAGGACATCGACTACTACGACGACGACGACCATTTTAGACGCCTTCTACGCACACATTCACGCACACAGGCTTGTATGAACATTTCTACCAATTAGCATGTCAAGCATTAAGACACATTTGCTTGATCAAACTTTTCCTACATATATACAATAGTACTCCATTTGCCGTCTACATCCACACGGAAATATTTACACGATTATTCTTTTTTTTGTAATAACTTGCTACAGTTTTGCTCATGCAAACTTTTGATACACTTACACGAACTTTTTAGGACAATTTTCAAACATGAAGAATCTTTCACGCAGCGTTCATCTGAAGAAAAAAGACATTTTGTTTTGTTGGTGATGACTTTGGTTGTGAAACAAACAGCGTGATGAATTGTTGAGAGACGGGGAATTTGGTTTCCTTGTGTTTTGACTGTAGCGCGCTTGCCCAGTAAGTGTGGAAGGAGAATAGAAGAGATGTAGGAAGAAAATGCGCTCCATGTATGAACTTGGATGCGGGGTAGGAACAAAGTGAAGAAAAAAACATATACAGATATTTTGGGATAGACAAATAACGTTCATTTAATGCAAGGATATAAATGACGAATGAAGAATGAAGATGAATTACTTATAAGGATTGACTGTGTGAAGAGAAGAGAACAGATACCGAAAGGTTGGAGCTTTCTTGTCGTTGATAGTGCTGGCTTTGGAGTTGAAGCAGAATTGTCTGGAACGCTTTGGGATCTGCGTGGCTCCGGTCGTACTAAGAGATACGTGGAAACCGGGTTTAGTGTGCCAGCCAAACTGCCTAGTTGTGTGCATTAACTTGGGGGCCATTCTCTGACACTGATAGACTCTCGACGAACACACCATGAAAGACGGAGAACATGCAGTTTTATCCATACGTGTTTCCCGAAAAAAAGATATTTAGGAAAGATTATCGTGACTATCGGATAGTAAAAAAAAAACTTGCCATTTCATTCTCGAGAGCGAGAGGTGTATACGCGTTTGGAGCACGTGGTGAAGACACGGTGGCATAGCTGCGTAGCTGTGCGTATGTGAGATGCCTCGACATCGGTGAAGTGGAATTGGCAAAGTTAGTACAGAGATAGATCACAGTGGAAATATGGTCAAGATCGCATCGGTCCAGGGATTTTATAGGGTCGTTGTCCGAAATGACGATTTTGATAACTGGCTAAAAGAAGGATTCGTATTTAATTCCTAACTTAAAGAATAGGGGGCGCTACAGTTTTATTTCAGAACATAATTTAACACTTTTGCAACTTTATTTGGTTTTTACAACCAAACCTTTGCTAACATTTAATGTTCCTCTTCGTAATTGATTTTTGCAAAAGTTTTGCCCATGATTTTTACCATTGCATTGTTGAAACCTCCTTTGATGTCTATTTATCTTTCTTTGCCTGTTTACTTTTTATGTTTGCTGATTTTAACTCTTTTTCTCGGCCCTCTGGACTGCTAGGGAGAGTACTGTGGTGACACCTATATTTTTAGTCAAGAATTAAACGCGAAACCCTTCTTTTAGCAAGATATCTAAAAAGTCACTTCCTTCGACGACCCTCTATAAAAGCCATGAACGCATGTGGTCAAACGCCTCTTTGCCCCGGTCTTCGAATTGGTCAATTTCTACCTTTTTGGCCCTGGCATCTCGAACAGTTATTTTCCGTTACCCCTCTCTAAACCCACAGTTGGCGAAGTCTCTATTTATTGACCGTGATAATGTAAATACTGTCTTGTCAATTATCTTCATCGATTATTCGTAAAAACTTCATAGTTATTTAATGCAAACGCTGCATTCATTATTTCGCCTCTTTAACTCCTTTTTGCACCTTTCCTGACTAGCCACCTTGTTATAATCTAGCTTGGTCAACTATACCACTCAATATAACACTCATTACAACAGGCACGACTCACCGAGCTTCATTCGATAGATAAACGAAACGACATCAGAGTCTTTATGCCACGTGTCCCTTAAATACTTATATTTCGTTACATTCTCCATTTGCGCATTAAACGTATCTCTCATTTTCACATCTAAATATATGTATGTGTCTTTTTACTCCATTTAATATCTGCGTTCATATTTGTACTTGGCACGTATGTTCTCTGTACGCCACCCTTCCTTCATCAACATTTCCAGTGACGTCTCTGCAAACACCAAAACACGTGGAAGCAAAATTCTTTGTCTACGACTACATCTTCTAGCCATATCTAACCAACTGCTATTATCTACTCTCTCCCACACAATATAAGGAAAATAACCCTTATTGGAGTAAAGTGTAAAATTTTAGGAATGTAATGATCACCTGGTAAAACAAGTGGAATCATATGAGAGATTATTTCAATGATTCATTGTAATAAGGTGGAAGATGGAAAAAAACAATAAGAAAAGACTAGTGACACCAATAATTTGTTTGAAATTTGTTTTATTTTGTAGGATTTTTGTTTTCCAAGCCTTAATTTTATACAATTACAGTGTGTCAAGTAGCCCAGCTCATAATGTGTCAACCAGCCCCCAAACAGGTGGTTTCCTTCACATTCTTTTCCAAGAGAAGTTCTGACCGAAGCTGTTTGAAATACAGATATATACAGTTTATACCATTCCTCATAAACAGGCTATGCTATCATCAACTGCACGACACAGAATCAACTAGGCACTTGTCTAAGGAAAAATAAAACTTCTTACCAGGTTTTTTAAAAAAAAATGTTTTTTCACGCAACTACTCGTGCTCATAAAGTTAGGAAAATTTGGTTTTCAACAGCGCCATCAAGTGGTGGAGACAAAAATTAAGGCATGCCATTAAACCTGACTCTGGGTGTAACCAACCCCAGTCTCCCCTAATGTCCAAACCACATAATATCGCCAAATTTTCATGATTGTCCACCGAAATGTCTCAATAAATTTCAATTATATTTGGCGGAGGGGTAGACCATAGGTTTAGGGAGAACTAATTAAATATTGGAGCAGATCCACGTACGTGATGGCAATGGTTATTTGTTGAGGTATGCACTTTCTGAGAGTTCTCTAATTAGAATTATGTTATGACATTGAAATTCGAATCATAAATATTTATGACTAGATTTAATACTAGTTGTATGATTTTATAATTCGAATGAATAAATAAAATCATTTTGAAATATTTTTCATTATTTCTATTTTTTAAGTCTATTCTGCAAATTTTGAAATATTTATCAAAAACTATTTAGAAAAGGCGAATTACTAACCGGGTGTTCAGGGATAGACAGTGTGCATCTTGGGTAGCCATGCTTATTTTGAAACTATGTATTGATGCTGTAAGGTCTTGGCGCTGAAAAGCCCGGAAATGGTGCTGCTGAATCGTTACTAACGCCCTAAATTATGACCTTGTGCTAAACGAAACAAAACATAGTAAATACGACGTGGCAATGTCTAAACTGAATTTGTTTCTTGATGTATGAAATTTTGAAATGCAGGTATGCCTTGATTGGTGCTGTAAATTCGTTTCAAAGTTATTCCCATTGTTCAAAACCAAACTGTTCAAGGTATTTAATGTATTTTTCAGCTTATACTTAGTTACATTAATTTGTACACCTATTCTTTAACTGTTCAGGGCTGCTAGATATATTAGCCCCCTAAAATATAAATTACCAGAATTGATCTCAGGAGATAAATCCTGGTAAGTAGCGTGTTCACTGCTTAAGCACAAAAACAAGGTTAGTACACGATTAGTTGGATTGTTAACAAAACGCAGAAATGAGAACAAACAAAGAGGTTAACAACGGTGCCTGGTTTAATTCGCGAGTGGATTAAAATAAATGAGGACTGGAGTTTCTGCCGACACAGATATGTAGAGGGATCTACCAGGATAGGATGCAGAGATGAGAAGAATGAATGGAAAGGAATATCACTAAGTAAATGTGAGATAAAATCTAAAAGATGTCCGTCAGTTTGGTCATCCTAGTTGCAGCCACTATGAGGTTATCTTAAGAAGTCCGACCTAACAATGATGAGAATATGTGATGATGTGTGTATAAAAAGAAAGTTTGCATAAAAACTACATTAACTATCGTAAGTAAAGAGAGAAAGAAGAGACGAGCTTACCTCGAGGCCGTCGGAACAGAGAGAGATAGAGAAAGTTTTACTACCTCAGTTTAAACACCATGAAGATAACGATCAGTTATCTTATTGGTAACTGTGTGCCGTCAAAGAGGAAGCGACAAGGAATTTACCATTTCTACATAGATGTAGGGGTTAGCAAGTAGATCCATGCCAAGGGCAGATAACTCCGTATATGTATGATTTTCTTTCGCTGGTAAAGGTGAGCACTACAAGTGTATTACATCAAAACCTGCACGAATCAAAACTGCACGATTCAAGGTATTGCTATATCATATAAATATTTTGAATTTCATCTTCTAAAATCTATTTTGAAGGAAGGAGATTTTCTCTAATTCTCTATGAAAAAGGATAAACGAATTCAGCGGTGAGATTTTATTGGGTTAAAGCCCCAGCAGTGCACGATAAGAATTCAGAGACTATAATCTTTCACGATTTCATTACATTTTGGCGTTCTAGAAGAAAAAAAAGCCGTCAAAAACATTTTTGTGAGATACCTACACAAATACTGCTTGGGAAACAAAAACCAACTTGATTTATGGACGAAAGTTTTACGCGATTGGAAAGTGTGAATGTGCTTCACATTTTGTTTACTTCAAAACTAGTTCTTGAAAACAACTAAGGGCAAAACTTTAGTAGTGAGGAGTATTTGATACTCGCCACCGAGGAAACTCCTGAAGTGTTGGGTATTTGATTCTTGCCATTTGGCATCTACGCAGACTTCGCTGACCTACTGATCGGGAATCGACACTTTACAAAAAACACCCTTCAAAATCGAATAAAATTTAGTTTTATCATCAGAATACTTGTGTCATCAGTAAGAAAAAAAACGGAGAAAAATATTAGATGAGAATTATTTGTGCACACCTTGTAGAACTGGAAATATCTTTGAAAATTGCGTAAATAGTGTTGCAATGTGAGAAAAAAAAAATTGTGCAGTAGAAATTGTATTAGACAAGTTTTTGATATTTTTACACACGAAAACAAATCAACGACTATTTTGCTTCTTTTACGTTGCCTACTCATAAGTTTTACATAGATGAAAGATAAATCCATGGAGATATCAGTTTTGTTTATCTTTTAGAAAAAAATAACGTGAAAACGCCTCACTCGGGAAGTGAAAAACTGAAAATAAAGTAAAAAATATTGCTTTTCTCGGCATCTTCTCTCGGTAATTTAGATATCTGGTCAACTCGAAGACTGTCTAATTTTACTAATTAGAAGAGTCTTTCTTGACACGATTAAGATACAGTTTTCTACGTTAGTATCAATGGAAAGCTGTTTGACTTTACGCAAATAATTGGAGATTTTTCTTTCTTGCTAAAACAAGGACAAACTCACGAATAGAATTTAAAAAGAAATTAATTGCATTTTTAAATCACAACATAAAGAGTCGTGTATTTGCCACTAAGGAAACTTCTGAAGTATTCAGTATTTGATACTGACCTCTGAATAAACTTTCGAAGTGTTTAGTATTCGATACTGATCGCTTAAGGAACCTCTGAAGTGTTGAATATTCGATACTTGGCAACAAAGTAACATCCTAAGTGTTGATTATTTGATACTCACCGCTAAGGTACCTTCACATATTACAATGGCACTAACTTCCGAAATGTTGAATGTTTGATGCTCTTCGATGAGGAAACTTCCAAAAGGTTGAGTATTTTATATTCGTCGCTAAGGAAACATCCGAGATGTTGAGTATTTGATAGTCTCGTACATCTTCGAACTTTTTGCCAGAAAACAGAAGAAATTGTATCATTTTTTATAGTATTTTGTATTTGCTGCTAAAAAAAAAAGATTTCTAGCTCAAAGCGCTTCAACTAACAAAGTGGTTCAATGAATATCTTGATTAAAATTATTCTGCAATTTTAATTAAAAATTCTGACTGTAATGGCCAAGAAATGTTTTCAAAGAGAATTTGACTCATAGATCAACAAATTTTTTTAAACTTTCAGAAGTAAAGGAAAAATATAAAACGTTTGGTTCAGGGAGAAAAATCCGGGAAAAAAAAAAAAAAGAATTCTATCTTAAACTAAAAAGGGAAGAAATTCTCATCTCACCAAAACTTTTTTCTTTTATTTCTTTTGAGAATTAGAATGAAGTTTCTTGGAAGTAGAGACGATTTTGAATATAATTTTTCTTCATCTGCAAAATATCTATGTTAAAACTCCTGTACGCCTGCCATTTGAAGTGAAATTCATTTAATTTTTCTTTTTTCTTTTTGTCTTTTGTTCTAATATTTGATTAGGAAATTATTTTGATGGATCGTAATCAGGGGTGGAGGAAGTTTAGTGTGGATCATTCAAACTCAGTTGAACGAACATTGTTGAAACTAGGCTCCAGGAGTCTCCCTAGAAACAGTAAGAGAAAAAAATTCAAAAATGGAATTGAACGATACATTAAAGAATTAATGGCCAACTACGAGCCGGCCAATAGCAAGCGACATTGGACTTCCTTGGAAGCCATCCTGGTTTAGCATGTCTTTAGTTATTGAAACGAACAGCAAAGTTGATTGTTTGGTTGTGAGACGAGTTGATTTGGTCCTCGTCGTGGTTGACGTGTTAGCGCGCCGACCTTGTTCTTGTGGAGGGAGAAAAGTAGATGTTAGGAAGTGAATGGAATGCGCACCAAGTATCAAGTTGGACATGCATTGATGAAATAAAGTGGAATGAAGATATATATATATTATGGCCAGACAAGAGACGTACGTTTAATACAAGAATAAAGATGAAGCACACGTAAGGATAAGATTGATCGTGAGAAGTAATGTTAGGAGAAGAGATAGCGAAAGATGGGAGCTTTCTTGTCTTCTTGATAGTTCTGGTGTCGGAGCTGGAGCAGAGTTGTCTGAACGCGTGGATGTTCATATGGTTGGATAGCTCCAAGATAATACGTGGAAGCCGGGTTTAGTGTATGAGCCTTACTGCCAAGTAAGTGAGTTAACTTCGGGACTATTCTCTGATGCTGGTAGACTCTCGTATGAAATACATAGAACATGGAGTTTTATCCATGCGTGTTTCCCGTAGTGAGGATGGTGGTTAAGATCGGATCAGCCAGTGGGTCAGCGAAACGATAACGATCTTAGAAAGTGAGAAGAAAGTGGAAGAGTAGCCGGCCGCAAAGGCCGGGGCCAGAGGCATGACCAGCAAGGGGTCCTGGCACCAATGAGCCTTGGACGAGGGAGATGGATAGAGAGAGAATGACCGACTGCAAAGGCCAGGGCTAGAAGCGTAAACAGCTAGGGAGGTCTGGAGCTAGTGAGCATTGGACCACGTGCGTCCAGGGGTTTTATAGGGGTCGTCGTCGGAAGCGACGCTTTGGATATCTAGCTAAAAGAAGAGTTTCGTACTTAATTCCAAACCAAAAGTATAGGGGGCACAACATGATGAAAAGAGAAAACCAACGCGTAATCCAGCAGTCAGTTGCGATCTCATGCCTTGGCACAGCTGTAAATCAGAGACAAAAGTCAGGTAGACAATTGGGCAGTTTGCGTAAAAGCTCTACACACAAACTCATTAAGTAGGAGAGGACAATATTAGATCCTACATCCAATAATTTTCAACACTTTTAAATTATATTGCGATTTCTACACACACAAATACTGACATACACGTTCCTATGTGGACATTGAACTGAACATATGTTTGAATACATTACGGACTATTTGAACAAACATAATCTGTGTATCCCACACGAAGAGGAATTATTACTTTTGTTGTTGCTACTTGAATAACAACTGGATTTGCTCCTGATAGCATCGATGTTTTCATTTTTTTTTCTTTCCCGATGCTGTACAACCAGTGAGGATTATGTTTGATGAACATATTCCTTTCATTTTTCCGTTTTTTTTTCACTTAGGTAAAGTAGAATAAATCCTTATTATTTTTCATATCTTTATGGTTACTTTTTATCTTCATCTTAATTTCATTAGTTGCTTTTTGTTGCAACTTTTTGCTAGAGACGATTACGCTCCAGCAATGAGAAAATAGCGTTGATTAGAAAAAAAAAAAGAATAAGCTTTAAGTAGGGTTCGAACCCACATCACATAGAAAAGGGGGAGCACAGGTTTAGTCATGTCTGCTTTAACATTCGTGCCACTGAGACTTCAGCAGGGAACAGAGGTTCAAATAACAGTCTTAAACTCATTCTTTGCAGTCGTTTGTTGACAATTTGGTTTTACGGTATTCCATACATTTTCCCGTTTTCTTTATTTTTGTTTTAATTAGATGAAGTATCATGAATCATTATTATTTTTGAAGTTTCCATGGCTTAATTGGTAAAGCAGGCCCGGCTAAACGGTGCTTCCCCTTGGCTAGGGGATGTTGGTTCAGATCCAACCTGCAGTATGTTTTTTATTTTTTTATCGACCCTATTTACTCACTGCTGCAGCGTAATCGTCTGAACAAGAGGTTATGATAAAAAGCAACTATTAAGATTAAGATGGAGGTAAAAAAAATAGCTATAAAACTAAAAATAATAATAAAATAAACTTACGTATTCCATCATTTATTAAAAGAAGATTTGAATGTCACCAAAGATATTTGAATGTTTTTTTTAGACACGAAAATGAAAAAAAAAGATGGAATTGAATTAGCAAATAAAAAAAATATCAAATCATTTGATAAATTTAGTTAGCAAATAGGTATATCAACAACTGAATGCTATTTATTTGGAAATATTAGCGTACTTTCCTGTATTTCAATGCTGCCATTTATTGGTATCAATAAAATGATAATGTTCGTCAATATTCTAAGGATCTTGTTTACAACAGATTGTTAGATCTTGTTCAAAACAAGAAAAGTATAAAAATGATATCCTCGGAAATATTGATTGTACATTATTACACAGTATTCTATGACAAATATGATTCTTCATCATCTTTGTTTCTCTCTCTCTCTCTCTCTCTCTCTCTCTCTCTCTCTCTCTCTCTCTCTCTCTCTCTCTCTCTCTCTCTCATATATATATATTGTCAAATTTTACAGATAAATATGTTAGTAAAAAATCATAAATGACATAACAAATATAATATTCATATGGGTAACACAAACGCAACAGAAGTAACACAAAAACAAGAGGTCACATCCATTGTTATACTTACTGATCTCTCATCATCAAATGTTTTGGGGAGCCTACGTTAGTTAGCCCTTTGTTTCAAAAAATAAATAATGTGTTGTACAAAATAACATCCATGTACAACACATTATGATAATATCCTATATAAAATAGCAAACTTCATGTATTATGATCATTGCCCTAAAAATGATGAATATTAAAATCATAGCTTAAGGAGAGTTGGTGTTTGATCAACACTGCTGGGGAGCCATATCAATATAACTGTTTTGGTTTTAAATCCCCAAAACGGTTACATTGTAAACAACTGATGATACCAACAAGAAAAATTCATGCACAATACCATAATATCCAATTTTGTGTAAAAAATAAAACCCTTTGAAAAGCTTACATAAATTGGAATAACAGATATTTAAAAACAATTGACTGAAATGACATAAATTTCAAAAAATTCATTTACATCTTTAGTGTTTAATTCTGACTAGACACACACACACACACACACACACACACATATATATATATATATATATATATATATATATATATATATATATATATATATATATATATATATATATGTATGTATATATATATATATATGCTGTTTTTAGGCATTGCTTTATCTATGATGATAGTGGTCAATATTTTGAAATAGTGCATATTAAGATATATCATTATATAAGTAGATCTTTTCATCAGGTCCAGAAACATCTAGTCTTCCTATCCACTTAAATCTGTGACAGATTAAAATACCTGCCTCTTAGTCAAACAAGTCTCATAATAGTTCTAGATGTGTGGATACATCTCTACAAGATGCTTTTCAGTCAGTCAGTCGGTCACACTTAATGACAGAAATAGGAAGGAAGGAAGAGGCATGATGTCATTAAAACAACATATTTCTCAATCACTTTTTTCACCAGCTGCTAATTATATCATTAAAGAATGTACAAGGTCGCATTTTTTATTTAAAAAAAAAGTTTAAGATGGCCATTTACGATTTTTATTGAAAATGACACTTTCAGAGTATTTCCATATTGCAATATTTAACAAGTATACGAATCAACTGGCAGGAAAATTGCTCGCTCTTCTTTCTCCTCCTGCAACTACCACAACAAATGGTGGACGCATCATTGAACTCATGGTTCTTGTCTTCCCTTTATTTTATTTTTCATTTTCTTATATATTCATATATTTCACGTATATAATATATATTATGTGACTTATTAGTATTATGAATGACCAGTCATTTCTTGATTTTGCTATTCAAAATCCATTGTGGTAAAAACGCCCAATACTAAATGGAAGGGAAGCAACTCTTCATAAATGCAGTTTTATTCTACATAATTTTGTAAGCTGTCTCCTTTCTGAATGAACTCAATATTTTGAAACATTATCTTTAATGAGATATGTTCCAACAATTTCTGGAGGACTAAAATCCTGGCCACCCTGATAAAAATCTTGATTTTCATTGGAATCAAACACTGACCTCTGACACTGATGGGGAGGGGGGGAGTCTAACTATTTTAGCAACTACTCAGAGATTATATTTAAATGAATTTTTTCATACAAAACATTTTTCTGATTTTCCAGGTTGAGGAATTATTATTTCAGCTGTCACACACTCTGGCCTTTTTCTGGTTTTCCTATCATATTTGGAAATGTTTCAAAAATTTTGAAATTAATCCAATTCACAGGAGCAGACTGTTCTCACTCCACTGCCCATGTCAGGGGTGGGGGGAGAGGATATCTCATTTTTGTTGTACCGTCCTTTTGTTAATTTGTTCTTCTACTCGATTTTACTGCCTAACCCAAGGATTGAACTCACTAAACTGCAATGCTTAGATCAACCAAGCTATTGTCCTGTAGGATGATCTGCTGATGTAATTTTGGAGCCTTAAACCTAATTCTATGCAAACCCTGATAAGGAGCTTTTACAGAACCTAGCAGTGCACTGATCTTTTTCAAATGCTCTATTTCCTAATGTAGCTCTCTATTGTTCTGATTTTGCTTGAAAAGGGTTGTTGACCTCTTCCCTTATCCCACACATGATCAGCTATACCTTACTTCATATTCTTTCCATCGAGTGCAGCTTTTCAATGTTCTTCAAGTCTTACCTTTACACAACAGTCTCACCAGATGATGGCTTAGCTTTGGTTAGTTATCTGGAATACTGTCTTGTTATTGCCTGGATAACAGATTCTCAGTATCTTTTCTGAAATACCTCTAATATAAGGTAAACAGACTGTGGAAGTCATCCACCCTTGTACTTCTGCTTTTGGAAGCCAATGATATTCTTGCGGAGTACTTGTCACTCTGGAGGGTGTTACTAATTCTGATCATCATTCTTAAGCAAAAGAATATTTCTCTGTGTGATTCACTAAAACAAAACGAGGATGATTCCATTTTTTTCTTAAAAACTTGTGATAGTTGATGAAAAGCAGATATTTTACAACAGTGTGGAATGTAACCATTCCAAAGGCTGGTCTTCATCCAAAGGCTGCTGATGTAGCATATATAGTGGTGTTAGAAGAGAGTCCTCCACACCTTGTGGAGAACCAAAAAAATGATTAGAACAAGTACAGTTCGCAAATAGACCAATTGAAAGTAGCAATCAACAGAAAGTGTGTGAAACTATGCTTGGCTGTTTTCACTCAGAAGCCATTAACACCTCATGTTGCACCCCTGGATGACCATTTATTCTGGTCTTTACAGGATACTCTTCATGAAAAATGGTGCTAGGGATGTAAAATTTAGTAGGCTCAAAAAAGTATAGCTATTCACCTTACTGATAACATCAACATTATCAGAAACAGTGCATCTGACATGCCAAAATGTTGCAATTTCTTTGAGGTGCATCCGGGGATTTTCAAAAGTCTGGGAGTCTGATAATGAAATTAATGACTTTTAACTTCATTATTGAGTTAATATCTGATCAATATGTTTAGTTATACTTTTTGGAGTCTTTGTATGCTGTGTTCAACTCCCATATTTTACATCTGTAGGACTAAGGATTACCATTATCTCCAATTTATGACACTTGAAGCAACAATTGAATTATAAGCTACAATTGAAAATTCCAGTTTTATTCTCAATATGAATAAATTTCATTCAAGCCATAAAATTAAGTAAAAAATGCATTTAAATCAAATAAGTCAAAGGTAGACAACTCAAATTAAATGGTTCAAGTGAGGGAGCTCAAGTTAACCAATATCAACATTACAGGCAAAATATCTTTTTCTTTGTAATAAGTCTCTTAGAATATCACTTTGCTGAAAAATGCTGAGGTGAAATCAAGGGTCTGCACTTGCCAACTCATAATAAATGCAGTTAACATTGCCAGCCTCATAATTTCACAACTGCACATTGAAAAATATGTTTTTTGATCATTTGAGTCTTCTTTATAACCATGTGTAACAAGATTCATTATCTTGTTATCTTTGTATTTTTCAGTTATCAACCATCGTGTTGATATAGTTTTCTGATTTGTACAGGTCACACATTTATATATCTCATGATTCTTCATATTTTGTAATTCTTTATGCTTAGCGTCATACCTTGTGTTTGTTCCAGCTCAGAAGTCAGTGAAATAACATGTTCCTGGTCATCTACTCCATCAGTTTCTTGAGGTAACCCTCTCCACTGATCAACAGGATTCCACTTGATATGAATAGAATCTTCATTCTCCTTTTGTTGCTATATTCAACCAATGACTGAATTTGCCTGTTTACTTTGAGAGATTGATTATAAGTTTTCCTTTTGCCCGCTCTTCACATCCATTCATTTTATACAATTTTATTTCTACCTGGTTTTTCTGTCCTGTCTTTTAAACCAGCAATATTGTCATTTTCTTCATCATCTTTATGGTGTATTTCAGTCTCTTCAGGAATATTTTCCTGATTCAGGACTTTTCTCTCCTCATTAAATGGATCTTTATGATTTTCATCCACTATAGCTCCCACACTTCTTTTCTGAATCACTAATTGTATCTCTATTTTTTTTTTTCTTTGTTCATCTTCATCAATTGACAGACGCATTCTCATCCATGGCATATCAATTAAAATTGACCTTCTCTGCTAAGCACCAGGACCACACCATCCTTTGAAGTTTTGTCTTCTACAAGATATCTGGTCACCAGATACAAAATCTTCAAATTTTTTATAGATGCTCTCCTGATTTTTTCAGTTTAAGCTTCCATGACACTTCATCTTGCTGCATGGAGAGCATTCACATGTCACTAGTTGTTGAGGATTCCACAGCAGTTAACCGATCAATCAAAATTGAGGGTGTGTTAATACTGAGTCTGAATACAAGTTCATTTTAACTACATGTGATTCTGAAGTGCATTTTTAGCACTAATAGCCAATACCAGAGAGATTTCAGGCTCACACTTCTCATCTTCAAAAGTTTTCTGCATTGCTTCAGCCAATATCTAGTTGTGGCATTCCACAGAGCCATTATGAGATGGACTTATATCAGCTGTTGTGCAGATCTTGATGTTTAATTTTTCATTCATTTAACGGAAGTGATTCAAAATATAATATCCACATCAAAGATATATTTGAGATGATCTGTTCTATATTCTAAGTTTTAATCCATTTGGCAGCAGAGTATTGAGTAGCAGCATCCATAAGGTTCAGAATCCTTGATTCATTTTGTAGGTGTTCCTTCAAATCAAAACTGTTTTATTAAATTGGTTTCCAAGGGGCAGTCCCACTACTGGTTGCAATGAAAGTCTTCTAAACCTGCAGTAGATCTGACAAGAATCACAGATTTCTTTGATGAGATTTAGGAATCCATCATCATTGAAGTTTTCACTCTTTTGAACTAAGGACACCAGTTTCTCCTTTGAAGCATGAGCAAACTGACTGAGAAGTTTTTCAGCCTTCTTCCTCTTCTCTGCTCACTTATATGTAAAAATCTTGATCAGTATAACACAATGTTTGGGACACTGTAATCATCCAACAGCATATTTGTTAAAGGAAAACAATACTGATCAGAAGATGTAGTTCTCAGTTTTACAAATCTACCTAAAATCCAATCACATTTTTATGACTACTTTTTACCTTCAGCTTTATTTTTTTTAGTAGCTTTTTTTTTAAAAACCTGCCTAAATGAAAGTAACAATAACAACAATAAAACTTGCCCTCCATGGAAATCACAGGAAATATAAATAGAAATTTTATATTAGCTTCAGAAAAAATCTTTTTTTAAATCTTTTGTTTATAAAAAATTAGCTTACATTGATTTTGAAAGCTTTAAATAGTTGTAGAAAAGTGAATAAATCCATGGAAAGGAGGTTTCATCATAACTTACATTCAGGCCAGTTTGAAAATAAAAAGGCAATTGAGTAGTCATGAAAATTAATAATGATTTATAATACTTCAAATAAAATTAAATGAAAAATATCATTTAACAAAACAAACAGACATTAAAGAGTAGGATACATCTGGATTCACATTTCAACAATACGTATTAAATTCCTGTGGGCATCTTCCCCGTATCAAAAGAAAGATTTCAAAATAAAAAAAGGGATTATTTTTGTGTAAGTCTAGCCTTGAAAGAAATTTTTCTTAAAAATGATTCAAAGGGAATAATTTTTTGCTTTAGTCATTTGATTCCAGTCTAGTAGAAGTACTAATTTATGAATCTTCATTAAATCTTTATAACGATCACTTATTGTACCAAGAAACACTTCTAATCAAAATTCAAGTAATTTTTTGAGTAAAAAGCAATGCCAATCTTAACAGAAGACTAATTATGTATAAATCCAAATGACAACAATTGACACAGACAAAAACTCAACAAAATGCAGAACAAATACAAATATAACTTTATTACTGTAAGGTGGACAGAAAAAGTCAGTGTTTGTTGCTATGTAAACAAAACCTGTGAACGTAGACAACTAAAACACTGGATGTCAAACAAACATTTGGTTCCTAATATAGTTAACGTCTTTTCAAACAAACCTGGAATAACGTCATGGCACAAAGTCAAACACTGCCAAGTGTCTCTTTCATAAACATAAACATCTTTCCACTGGAGTTGTGTATCAATCGTCATTTTCTAACAGTATTCGATAAGGTGCTTCAACATAGATTTGATCTGATTCCATTGAAACATTATCTTATTTTTCATTACAGTCTCTGGCAAAATGCTAAGTAGGTTTACACTTGAATAATTACATAATCTCACCTATTCAGTCTATGGCAACTCACTTCCATGATAGGCCCAACTTCCTCGACAATTTTTTTCTCTGCCAGATCTGTAGTAAAAGTTTATAATTTCTGGCCCAAACATCCTAGTTGGTACTGTCTTAATAGTATCTTTCATGGTTTGATATGTCAGTTCTACACAAGTGGTTCATTTTGCTGCAATCAGCACAACAAAAAAAAAGGCATGTACTCCGTCCGGCAGTGTAATTCCAATTTTTTTGAATTTTCATGAAAAAATTTACAAACTGAAAAAAATCATTCATGCTTGTTGTAGAGAGGCTTTCGTAAAAATAAGAATCTTTGAAAAGGTCATATACGCCCTTGTATTTTCATTATGAAGGTAAAGTTGATCCATTTGTGATTAGATCCAGACTATGTCTTCCATTAACATCTCCTGATGCTGAATCTTGAACACATTCCTATACATTAGGAGGCAATGTTAGATACACAGTGGGGCCAGGTCTAATCTTTCAGTATAGGAGGTTGTTTCGTCAAATCATTATCTTTCAATTCTTATCTTACCACAACCAAGCTGTACAAAAATTATTCTTCACATTTATAAAAATACTTGCTACCAATTTTAAGTAAGATGTCAAGACAAGGACCACATTTAGTTAGGCACAAATATCTTATCAAGATGAGATAAAAAAATAAATAAATAAATAAAACAGTTCAACTGGCAGATTATTAATTTTTTTTGTTTTTATTTATTTACATTTTTTTTATGAATAAAATATTTCCGAATTCATCATCATCAGTCTTTTAGCGTCCGTCGTTGGACATAGACCTTCCCCAGGATTTGCCACACTTCTCTATCATAGGCATCACGGAGCCAGTACTTCCTGAACTTGTCTAGCTCGTCTCTCCATCTAACATTTTGCCGGCCTCGGTTGCGCATGTAGTCTCGGGGAATCCACGTTGTAAGTTGTGATGTCCATCGATTGTCAGCGATTCTTGCAACATGGCCAGCCCACCGCCATTTAAGATTTTTTATGGATTCTATGATGTCTCTAACTCTTGTCTTTTCCCGGATGTACTGTGCTGTTTTGTGGTCTCTCCATGTGAGGCCCAGCATTATTCTTTCATGTGCACGTTGCATGGTTCTCAGCTTACGGGTCTGTCTCTTGGTTAAATTCCATGTTTCAGCTTCATAAGTGACTATTGGGAGGATGCATTGGTTATACACTCTTCTCTTTAGGATTAATGGGATCTTATTATTTTTGAAGGTTGAGCTAGCTCTGCCAAAGGCTTGCCATCCTAGTGTGATTCTTTGCTTGATTTCTTCTTCTTTTGAGGGTCTCATGGAGTTTCGTTGCCCTAGGTAGATATAGTGGTCTACTTTCTCAAGTTCTGTGTCCTACCCAAATCCTTCACCAAGGGAACACCTGTTCCTACTGAGTCACCGTTCCAACAATGACCATTTAAACAGAACTCTAAGACTGTCAACAAAAGGACAAATTTATACATAGGCACATACAACGTCAGAACACTGTCAACTGACATGCACCTAACTGATCTAGAAAGTGAAATCAGAAATGTCAAATGGGACATCATAGGCATTAGTGAGAAGACCCGGAGAAGAACTAATCGAACTGAGAAGCAGACATCTTCTTTACAGCTACGGTAAAGAGAAAGTAAAACAAAGTGGAGTTGGCTTTCTCATCAATAAGGACCTGAAAGACAATATAACTGGCTTCAAAGCCGTCTCTGACCGAGTAGCTAGCGTCACCATACAACTTTCCGAATTAAATGACACTAAAATTATATTGTAAATAAAAATATAAAGGTGTGAGGAATTAAGCCTAATTAGTATCCCCCATCGTTGCATTAATTAAGAAAGTTTTTAAATTAATTTGTTATTGCTTATTTGGTGAACTAAGATTATGTTCTATTCGACTCTGAAGAGCAACAGTTGGAAGCGTTCGTTATGGTAACTGTAAACAAAACGCCTCTCCTTAAATTCAAATCAAAGATGGATAACTCAACTTGAATTATTCAAGGGAGCGAACTCACGTTGACCCATGTCAACAAATACTTAATTCAATATTTCAAAAAATTGAAAATAAATTTCTTTAATAATGTAAAATTGTTTGTAACAATGAATTTAATGACCTAAGAATGAATTTAGAACGATAAATGTAAATTGTTCTAATTTTTATATCCTTTGCTCAATGTTAACAGCCAGTTCTTGTTATCTAAATGACCCCATCCTAAAGTGTTCACTAAAAAACAGCTTCCTCTGTAGTTATTTTCAAAGATGTTCTTTAAGATCAACAAAAAACTTGAATACAGAGATGAAGAATTTCCTTCAGAATTTCAATTAACAGATGACAAGTCTAACTTGTTTCTTGTAATAAAAAGGTAGCCTTTGCAGTAGCAGCTCTTCAGATAACACAGGGCTATGTCTTAAAATTCCTCAAGTTCTTGAAGAAGTTGAATATTAATGTCATCAAGATCTTGACTTGTGTCTACAGCTAAATCTGAACCAATGTTTTCTTCACTTTCTGGCTGGGAGTCCAACTGGTTGACCTGAAAACAACAAAAAACAAATGTCAATAAATATTTTTTGAAACCCCCACCAAATCTTTGCATGACCCATAAAGGGATCATAACCCCTACTTTGAGAACTGTTGCCCTCTCCTATTGGTTTTGGTTAAGTTGGAACTCGACTTTTGGGTTCTGTGAATCAAAGAAAATAATGTTTTTTGTTTTTTTTTTGAGGGATTTAAATCAAAATGTGATAATTTATTTATCTATTGAATATTTGGGATCAGACGACTGAAAAAAATGGCTGTCACTTCTGAAGCTCTTACAAAATGTATTTTTTTTGTTTTGTTTTTTAAATGCTTATGTGCAATGGGGAAAGCTTATGTCTGATAATGGACATTAAAAGTTGATTATGATGAAGTTGAAACCAATCAGGTTGTCACAAAAAATCATAACAGAATTACTTGGGTAATTACACTTAAGGGCCACACAGAAGAGCTTGTGTAAAGGGATACAAATGTTGTTGACAAATGGTATCTTTTCTAAAAAGAACACAAATGGAGGAAACATAAATCGGTTCTCAAGGCAAGAGTAAATCTTTCTAAATCCCTAAATTGGGATTCTTTTCCTCCAATACAATATCAAGGAGAAGACAAAAGTGTCTGTGATTTTTCTCTGCAACCAGGTAACCAAGTATTATGTACTACATGATATATGGAATGGAGATGGATGCCACCTATAACTCCTTGTTCATAAAAATGTAGAGATGATAACCAATTCTCCAGAAATAATAAAGCAATAGAAAACAGCAAATGTTAAATTAGAAAACATGAAAAATAAGATTTTGCAGATTCTGACACTCTTAAACATTAGTTGAAGAATTACCAGTTACAGACTATTCATCTGGCTTCAAAAAAACAACAAAAAAAGAAAAACAAAAAGAAAAAGAAAAAGAAAAAAAAGAAAAAGAAAAAAAAGAAAAGAAAAAGAAAAAAAAGAAGAAGAAAAAAGAAAAAGAAAAAAAAAGAAAAAGAAAAAAAGAAAAAAAAGAAAAAAGAAAAAAAAGAGAAAAAAAAGAAAAAAGAAAAAGAAAAAGAAAAAAAAAGAAAAAGAAAAAGAAGAAAAAAAAAAGAAAAAGAAAAAAAAAGAAAAAGAAGAAAAAAAAAAAAAACAGAATTACCAGTAAACCAGCTATTTTTAAAACTATTTAGTTTTGAATCTGGCGTTTTTATACCATACGATGCGCCATAAAAATTTACACATCAATTTCTCCAATTTATTCAAAATTGAATGGAAGCAGGTTTATAGTACAAATTCACAAACACATGATGTTTACACGAGTCCATAAATACTGCAATTTTTTTTACCAATAATCATGGCCAAAATAAGAAGTATGAAGGGTGCATTATTTCTCCTTCCAAATTGGACAAGACAAATACAAGGGCTTGCTGCAACACTGCTGAAGATGTCTGAAACATTACTCTTAAAAATTGACCAGATGGTGAAAAAGGACTGATGTCCAAGTTTGAAGGGGATTACATGTTCTTGTCCCAGAATCAACAGAAATGCTCTGTGAAGACTTTGTCAGCCAGGTGAATTTGCTCTATCAAATCACAACTGCTTTGAGACTGCAGATATCAAGTCTTCGCATTACATTTTATAAGCCTTAAACTCATAATCCTTCGTCACAGTCCCTCTCCATGACTTTCACAAGATTTCTCAGCTTTTTCAGTTTTCCTCATTCATCTGCAAGGATCTCTTCTCACAGATTCTCCAGTTTCAACAACTTTTCTAGTAAGGACCCAATGATTTCGGCAAGTAATCGGCTCGCTCAAGGTTGTGCCAGTTTCCTTAAAATGTTTCATGACGGTATGATTTTTCAGCAAACATTCAGCTCTTTCATTACTTGCATGTTGTTCAGTCAAACCTCATTAAAGAGGACTATTCGGTCACCTACGCTCTCCAGTGGCCCCATTCGATACCCGTTTGAAATAGACAAATGAAACTAAACGTAGAAAGAACTGATGTTTGACATGCACTGGGCAAAATTTCAAACTCTCCTGTCAAAACTAAAGTTTACAATATATAATTACCTGATGGGTAAATCTTTACAGTGCATCTAGTGATTCATGCCTTGGCCAAAATTAGTGGATTTATATTGATGAAACCGATCCAGTTTTTGAAGCCGAATAACTTCTGCAGATTATAAATATCCTTGCATCTTCTTTTGCTTTGTTTACTTTTCATGAAATATTTTGGATTACAAGAATTTTAGGAAGATTTATGAGGATCAATCATTGTCCACTTTTGCATTAATTTGCATCTGTTAAATGCATTTTCAGACAATTGCTAGACATCATTACTCGCAACATGGATCCCCAGGGATGCAAAATTGTGGCCAGCAATAAATGAGATGGTGTGATGATTTACAAGAAATATTGGTGCCCACAATAGAGAGATCTGGCAAATCTTGGGAAGGTCTATGTCCAACGATGGATGTTGAAAAGTTGATGATGATGAGGATTAAGATTTTAGTCCGAAAGTCTGGGTCACCTCCGATTTTGTCAGATAAATGGTCTTCTATTGTAAGAAAAATTAATGTAAAAATATAATTTATTTCTTCCCTCAACCAGACCCCCACCTTGCACCCCAAAATCAGTTTTACCTCTAGAACAGGGACAAGTGATGCTTCTTTCCAAAATGTATCAGCTTTAGTTGAATTCAGTTCTGCTGCCACTTTGCCATTTGGTAAGACGACCAGAATAATTTTGGAAAAAGCATCTTGAAGGGATCTTTGGTAGGAGATTTTCCTTGCTTTGTGATAAGCCACAATTTTGGACAAAGAGTCTACAAAAGAGACAAAGACAATCCAGAGATAATATCCAGGACATTGAATGGAAAAATAAATCACAAAGAGTCATACATGGTGTGAAAGTAAATAAAGAATATTGGATTTCATAGGAGAAGACAAGAAAACCTGCTGGCCTTTTATAATGTCAATCAATTTCACTGAATTTTAGAGCTGATGATAGGTCATTAATATTTTTTAGGGATGCCAGTTCTAAGGGAAGCAACTACTGAATGTTATGTTCAGGATGCCAAAAATTTAAGACTCATGTGCTAATCGGCCAAGCAAGCAACAAGCGAAATGAAAAAGAAGCATACATTTTTCTATAAATAGAAATTTAATGTGAAATATTTATGTTCATTTTAAATATCAAATAAATAATCAAAATATCGAAAAAAGTCTCGGGCTTAAAAATCAATTCTCAGGTGTTTACTTTCTGATGGTTAAACAAAAGATAAACTTGCATTCACCAGAATTCTATGGGAAGCCAGTCAATAATTTACAAGAATCTTCAAATTTACTAGTAATTGTCCTGGGATTCAGAATATCATAATCAAATAATTCCATCCCTTATGTTCTAGCATACTTAAAAAGGAAGACTAGTTAAAAAGAAACAAATTTTAGGATGCAACCAGCCAATGATTCTTTCATCCTCGTCTTTGTTGTTTTTATCATAATGGGGAGGTATTGCAATCTTTACGGAACTTTAAACAGAATCCTTTATTTCATGCAGGGGGTGGGGATATATTGTTCTTGTCCTTTGCTTTCTGTCCCATTCAGCATTAACCCAAGGGATTTGAACTCACAGTTTTGGCACCAGAAGGAAAAATTGGTAATTGAGATCAAATCCCAAAGAAGGATTACAATTTTTAATAACCTGGAGTAATCTTTGTTTTTCTATCCTAACAAAGAAAATAGACACCAAATTTGAGGGAGTAAAATCACCCCACCATGATTTGAAATCACACTTAATTGACAAATCTTATATATCTACAGAAATTTATGTTAGAAAATACACAAAGACTTATTTCATTCTGATAAATAAATACATCATTAAAATTAACCTTTCCCAACCGTAATTTGAAATCATTACCATTTAAGTGGTAGCTGGTTTTCTTACTGACCGAGACAAACTGAAAAGTATTACATATCTACAAAATTTATCTTACAGATACGCACAAGCTAATTTCATTCTGATGAATAAATACATTTATACTACAAGAAATATATCTTTTTAATTACTCATATACACAATACAAAAGTTGCAGAAATCATCTTCAGGTAGAAAAGAAATAGGAGTGGACTTTGACCCTGCAGCAGCCCGGATTGTTTGATTGGTATTTCTTTCATCGATGCTTTACACCACAAATACTGGGACTCTTTGTTTAAGGCTATTCATAAACAGCATGAATTGGAAATAAGGATAATCAAAAGGTGAGAGAGACATTTGGACGTAGGGGGGGGGACGGTAGTTATATATACCGTCAAATAGCGTTGTTTAAATAAAAACTGAAAACAAACAACTTTAAATTTTCATGTTCCTCATATAATTAATGTAACTTTAGATTCTCTTAAAGAACATTGATTAAGGATCCAATTAAAAAAAATCCAACAAATCAAAGAAAAACAATAACTTTATTAAGTTCATTAAATTCTGAAATGTTTTGTGAGGTGTTATACCAGACAAGGATTAAATTTGAATCTTTTTTGATAGTCTCCACCAAGAGCTGACATCTACTATTTTAAAGCACAGAAGTGTAAAAAGGAGAAAAGGGTAAAGAAAAAAAAAAAAATCAAGTTACATTTTTTTTCTCTCAATGAAAAAAACCCAAAATGCTGAGTCTGTTTCTGTAGTGCCCACTTCAAAAACCCAATCCTTAATTTTTTTCTCATTTCAAACTGTTAGCCTCTTCTTTGAGCAAAGCTGAAGAAATCTGGACAACTTTACTGATCTGGAACCCAAATAAGAAGATATAAAAGACTGACTGTTTGAGAGAAAGATTGAAATGTTGATTCTCCAAAATCAAGTGGCCATTAAAATTTGACTCCAAATGGACAACACAAATTGAGTTTCTAGTAGGTGAGAAAGAGAAAATGCAACAAGCTTTTTTTTTCATTTTACATTTCCGCACTTTGAAATTATTGATGTTAGCTTTTGGTGGGGGATGAATGATAAAGCATGTTCATTTGACAGACTCATATATCCAGCTGTACAGGACAGATCTGAGACTGAAAGTTGAAAATAAATGACCCAATGATTCCAAGACTTACCATTAGAAGAATAACTTTCCTCCCAAGCACCAAATCCTTCACTCACAATTCCATGATGTTGAAGTGCCACTTCAGACATACAACAGAAGGTCACTTTTTTTAAGGAACCCAAAGTGGTACCATTGTCTTCAATAAGGTTTTCTTTCAACTGAAATTCACATTTAGAAAATAATCTACATTTAACAGAAAAACAATAGGCAGACATTTCAACTTAAGTGGGGTTGTGGTTAAATATGAGAAACAAGAAACGAAACAATTACCAGCAAAAATTGTTCTAATCAATTGATAACCCTAAATTATTCAATCAAAATCACTACACATCTTGGTTTTCAAAAATTTTTTAAATTTATAATTACTTTGCCTTTTCCTCTTTCTTATATTTTACACGGACAACCCTCAGATGTGCAGGAAAAAAATAAAATTAGCGGAAAGAGAATTTATGAAAATCGTGCACCTAGTGCCAAGGTTTAGCAATTTGCCATAGTGTTAGGTATGAATATAACATTTTCAAAAATCACCACAAGCAATTCTATTGTGTAATACCAGTAATTAAATGTACTTTGTAATCAGAAATTCATTTCTGGTGTTATTTTGTGTTCCAAGTTTATCTTAAATAGATTGGAAATCACTTTTGAAGGTCTTTATCGAAATTACCATAGCTCAAGATCTGAAATTCATTTAAACTCTATACTTGAACCAGCTCTGATAAACAGATAGTTGAAGATACTTTAGGTGACTATGCAAATTACATATCTATGATAGGTTGGATCAGGCCTCTATATCCTTGCTTGTGCAGCCTCCTCCACACTCGCACAAAATGGGCCACAGTGGATTCCAGTCCGATAACCCTTGCAGTTATCCTTTCAAGTGACTATGATACCACAGTGGATAGGCAGGAAGCATCCAAGACTGGCATCTACCATATCAGTTCAGTAGGGCAGCCACGCCTTTGTTCTGTCATTCCATCCGTCTTAAGGATTTTGAAGTGACACTTCCCTCCAGATGAATGCTGCTACAAGTGATGCAGGATCTGTTGAATGGTGTAGAGAAATTGGAGTACATAGGTAAAGTCAAGCACATAAGAAGTTCCATTTGTAGTGTCATGTGTGAGATTGGCTCGGTCTTCGGTTATGACAATGAATGAGTCATATACTTCAGGAAACGCATAATATAGCATAGGGCAAATGGAAAAAATTTGTTTCAACATCTTGCTAGAATGGAGATAATACTATTAAATCATTCAGTCAGTTGCTCAGAACTTGGTCAGCCTTTGTGGTTAGTAAATGGTACTTTTTGTAATGAAAGTTCTCCACCAGATGCTCAATGAAGAACTGAGACTTTTCGGCAGAGGTGTCTTTGTTGAGGCCTATGTTTAGTAGCCTTTCCACTTGACATGTCTGGAATTCAGACTTGTATATGTGTCCCAGACTGCATATACTCTTGTAGTGTTTTACATCAAATGACTCTCGAGGAATGATGGCAAATCTATCCGTGCGTACTCCCAAACACAGTAACACATTGGGGTTCAACGATATGAATGATGTCTGACATTTCCAGCAAGATCAGAACCCGTCTACTTGAAAGGGGTTGATATGTGAGGAGATATGAACTTATCTCCATAGTGGGGTTGACAACTATTCATTCCTTCACAAATTTAAGGAGAGCCTTGAGGTTTTCGAGGAACTTACTCAAGAGCTGAATGCTCTGGATGCTCAGTGTTGATTTGTTTGTTTGATACAAAGACTATTGTCTAATTCATCAATTACTTTGAATAATGCAGGTTTTGAGAACTTGATGACCTTCTCTTCTTGCTGACCATAAAGACTTTTGGCTCCATCATCCTCCTTAGAATGTTGGATACTATGCTCCCAGTTTTGACCAAATGCCATTAAGGAAAACTTCTCGTCCCCAAGTTGCATGACAAACTTTCCCTTCATTAAAGCTTCATGGACACTTGGATCAGTCTCTGGCAAATATGCCATATTTTTCAAGAAGATATCCACTGGCACGATTAGTGTATATGAAGACAAAGAACCATGGATAGAGGTCATCAAAGGCATTCAATGACCAATCAGCCAGTCACTGACCTCGGAGAGAGTGGCAATTGATTAGGAAATAATCTTTGTTGTCCAGAAACAAGTGGCCCATAACCTTCAGGATTTGTTGTATACCTGAACCATAAGTACATGCAGCCAGGCAAGAATGAGCTGGCAAGAGTAGCATGTATACTTGCCACTTGCCATCATGAGGCTTGGTTACAGTCTGACAGACAATCTGAATTGAATGATTTATTTAAAAGGCATCTGTTGCTCAAGCATGTACTTACACAGCATCAGACCCACATCTACAATTTCCTTAGCCTCATCTTTAATCACTTGAAGAGGAGCAATCTCTTCTTGAGCCAGAGCACAAAAACATTTGTTTAACCACAAAAACATGCAATATGCAGTTTACTGAAAATATTTTTCTATTACGCTGTAGAATAAACCCGATATGATGTATGTTTAAACATACGATAGACCATAGAGAGTAAAATTTGACTTGAAGGACAAAGGTAATGGCAGAAGAAATTTCTTGTAATTAAATACCCATAATTAGTGGAATTGTGGGATGATCTTGGGCTATCAGCTATGGATATAGAAGGTTGAGGCTTTTCAGGCCAACACAGGTCGACACCAATTTGCTTAAGATCATTTCAAAAATGCCAAGTTCATACGTAACATCATGGCAAAGAGCAAAATCTTGTCACCAAGTGCACAATGGTCACTAAATATGAAATATTCTTAGACCCTTTAATAGCCTTAGCAAATACCAAGACTGCCTTGACCCAAAGATTCATCTACTGCTTGATTTTAACTGAACAATCAGAAAAAGATCATATTTTAGGTTCAAGTTTTTCAATTTCAGAGACAGTCAAACTAACAAGGGTTCCTTCAGTTTTTAAGTGATTCTGCTCGGCTGGCAAGGATTTATTTGTTGCATGTAGAGGCCATGACAATGGGATCAGAAGGATGAAAATTCAAACATTTACTCCTTATGTCTACAATAAACGTTTTTTATATCTTTCGAAAATACACCCTGCAAAATAAGTTTTTTTCAAGGGGAGGGGTAATTTACAATGTAAACTTTTGCTAAATTGGTCTCATACTTAGTGTGCAGCAGCGTTCAAGCTTGTTTTTTTTTTTCAAAATTTATGTTTTTTAATGATTCAACAAAAGGCGATACGCATAACTAATTCATTGTTCATCCTTTTTTCATTTGATCACCCCCAACACAGTATGTTGCATACAGATGTTGGTTGTCTGACAGTTTCTATAGAGGGATTAACTAGATCTGCTTGTAATTATTTTGCCTTAAAATCAGCAAAAAATAATCTTGTTGCAGAGGCATAAGCTTTTGAAACTTGAAAATGGTGCTGAAAGATGTATTCATTGACCAGAAGAACAGTAAAGAGGAAGAGAACCTTGTGGAACTTGGAAGTTCCATCAGCAACATCAATACTTTCACTAGAAATTGAAATATCAGATTAGAAAGGCAACTGCAGCATTCAACCTTTTGAACCAAGTATGGAACAGCTGGAAATTTGACCTTTGAACCCTAACTGAGGTTCTATTATTCACATTGTGGTGTCTACAATGCTTTATGACAATGAAACCTGGCAGCATAAGATTTTCCAGGAAAAGAAAAAGGTAAAACAATTGGACTGACTATTATGGACCAGAATTTGTTTCTACTTATTCTCAGCAGAAACAAGGCTACTACTTACATGGCCAGGAGTCCTACATACCATCAAATTTCTATAGGATCGATATTCAGGGTCGTGTGTCATAAGAGACACAAACTATTTTCTCAAAAACTATACAGAAAACAGAGCAAACGTCCATTCACATCTTTGTTTACTTTACAGGAAAAATTCAAAGTTTTACCAATTTTATTTTTGTTGACCATCCATTAAAACCAAGATAATAACTGGCCAATTCTTGGCATTTGACAAGTGGCAATGGCTGCTGGGTTGCAGGCAGTTTGCTTCGTTTGGCACCAATTAACTGAAAAAGGAGAGAAAGAAAAAAGACACAAGTTACTTGGGACAACAACTGGGTGCTGTGAACTAAATTATTATATTATAAGGGCACGAGGAGTCAAAAAAGTTTGGGAACTACTGCATTATCTGATAACTAGATTCAACAGATTTTATCAGAGAACAATATTTTTACTCTATTTGCAACATTTTGGCTGTTCCTTTCTGCAGCTTTCTTGAAATGTAATAAACTTGAGAAAAGAGACTCCTCTCTTCCTTTGAGGGTCTCATGCCCAATCTATTCTTCAATTTTCTTACAGATTTTACATTCTCTATATCAAAAATCATCATTTACTGGGGGTAGAATATATCAGGATAGACTCAAAGAGGACTTGGGACTCATTTAAGTTTTCCCCTTCTAATCCCATATTAATTTAAAAAGCAGATTTTAAAAAAAGAACTGAAAATTCAATGACGCATCAACTATAAAGGTTTAAACACAATCATCACCAGATCACCTGACGTTGGGTAGAAAAAAATTTTTTTTTTTTTCAGCATCTTATTAAGTTACACAGTTATTTGATATCAATGGAAAAAAAAGCTTACCTAGGTCGATGGCACCTTGGTCCCTGCAAAGTACTCCCCTTGAGAATTTACAAATTTCACCCAGCATCCTTTCTCTTCAAAACAGTCAGCAAAGTTCTTTTTCAGGATTGCCATCAGCTTCATTGTCACATTCTTCTTAATCTCATCCACAATCCATTTTGGGAAAGACCAGAGGTAGCAGGGAGCTAAATTTGAACTGTGAGGGAGCTGCCAGACCTGGGTGATGCTGTGTTTTGCCAATAACACAGCGTCATATTAGTCACTGCGAATGGTCACACAGCACACAACTTCACTCCACAGCATCTCAGTGCCAACTGAGTGATCTAACAGAAGAGTGTCAGGGGACACATATGCAGTAAGGTCTCCTCTAATTGATTGCCAACTTATATCAACACAGCACAATCAGTTCAAAATATTCTTAATGGCTGAATACTTTCTGGATGGACATCATATGCAGATATTTACTAAGCTTACTCTAGTCTGGCACAAAGCAATGTTAGCACAAAGAGGATTTGATTGAATTCACATCTTTAGTTTATATAGTCAGTAAGATAAGCTTGCAAACTACTGTTATTTGTTAGGTGCCAAGAAGCCATAACAATATACCAACCTTAGACAACTGCCCATTAATAAAGAAATTTCCAGAGAGTTCTCTGCGAGCCTTCTGGCATGCCAAGCGGGAGTAGAAGTTAACAAATGCATAGTAACAAGGGACAGTCTGAACTGATGTCGATCCACCATCGCATTCATTTTTGGTTTGATTACAAATATTTTGGCAGTGTAAATCTTGTGGGAGCTTGACAGCCGTTTCAGTTGCTTGTTCAGTGTTTGATGCTGTACTTTGGTTCAGAGACGAGGAAGATGTTGCTGATGGAAGCCAGGTTTTCAATCCAGGAAATATACGGATTCCATAAAGGAGACCAAATTCAGAGAATTTTTGGTAAAGAATATTCTGAAAGAAACAAAGATCAGCTTATAAGATATGCCAAAACAGATCATTTTGTAGAATTATTCACATTATTTTAGTTAAAAACCTATTAATTCCTTTGTGGTTCGTAAACCTTGGATTATCAACCATTGATTTCTGCCTCCGAACCCTCAGCATTCAAGCTGGGATCCGATCAGATCTGATTCTCAGTTATATTCCCATCGTCAGGCAGGATGTGGTATAAGTAAAGTGAGTCTAATATGGAATATTCCAATCCCCAGACAGCACCTCCCCATTACATTTTAAGAGGAGGAGGGTCGGAAATAGTTCCGATGCCTTTTTGACACTTGCTGGTGAATATCCTTCAAGCTTTACAAAATTAACTTCTCTTTCATCAATGTAAAAGTAGAAGATTGTAAAAGTAAATGGTAGGTTGGTCCTCTTCAATCTGGCGACTGCAATCATTGTAGATCTGCTAATAGAATTCTTAGATTTGGTTTAGATACTGACAGAATCACCTTAGCAGTACCTTGAGACCCCAAGATTTTATGGGTATTCTCTCAGTAGGGAACGGCCAGATGAAATTGAAACTTCACTGAATTCGAGATGTCTTGATTTTATGCTGGGGATGCATTCACAACTTTCAAGAGCGCCAAAATGAAAGGTAAACTCATGAATACAGTTTATAAGAAAAAAAAAAAAAAAGTTCTTATCAAGAGAGATAACTTGGTTCAAATTGTCTCCCTTCCTTGGGTTAGTCAGGATAACAACCTACTGGTTCAAACAGAATCAAATTACTCGTAAGAAAAAAAAATTATTTTGATGCAATTTAATTTTTAAATATGTTGCAATCTATATTCAAGGATTACTCCACTTCTGTAAAGTCTACACAGATATTTTTTCCTTCCCACTAATGTAATTAAGATTAAATTAAATTTTATATCAATTTGACTTCTTCTTTTCGTCAGGTATGACGGGGGTCAAAAGTTTGCGGAATTTCAATTTTTGCGAGAGGCCAGCTCCTCAGAATTTGAGTGCCTACTGTTTTTTTTATGTTGTTATAGTTGTCTTTTTTTACAATTTTTAGGAATAATGTGATTACTAAAAAAAAACACATTTAAATCGGCAACACAGGACTGGCAAATTCGGATGATAAAGATTAAAAAATATCCAAATTGTCAACTGTAATTCCTCAACAGATATTGTAATTTAAGATTTTTTACCATTCAAATCAAAAATCTCAAATTCTCAGTGGAAAACCTTCCACGTTTTCATTTCGACTAATAATAAAGTCAACAAGGTAAAATGAAACCTTGCACATGATAAAAGGCAGAATGTGGGTAAAAGTTTTCTCGAGAATAAAAGCAAGATGAAGAGGAGAACTTACATAAATTTCGTCCTCATTAAGCGATGAAGAAATATTGGAAATATAAAGACTTTTGAAATTTTGAAGGGGCGAAACAAAGTCAATTATTTCAGCTTCGTTTATGGCGTCATTCGGATGTCCCGCCATTCTAATGCAAGGGAAATAACTCTGATTAACAGCATTGCCGACTCATCTGAACTTTTTATATCCAAAATTGAGTCAAAAATTATCAGAAAATATCTAAATTTTCGAGAAGACAATCTAAAAATTATCTAAAATTACACAGCTCATTATTAGTCCTCTATATCAGAATATTGCGCACCATGTTGTCATTATTTCTTTCTGATGTGAATCAAGAGATTTCTGACTGTCTGTTTAACTGATATTTTGGTGTTAATACTTGATTGATACTCTTGGTTGCTTTTGCTTGCTTACTGTATTTAATTAGCATATTTATATCAATAAAATCAAGATTTTACGTCCAATTTACAACTTGAAAAGTAACATGAAGTTTTCATTCATATTATAACAATTACATACTTCTCCTTAAAACATCCAAAAAAATTTCTCGAATAAAAAATGAAATACAATTCAATATTGTGGCCAATGAGACTTAATTTGCAAAACAAAAATTAATTGAAATAAAAAATAAAATGAATTTAGATAAAAAAAAGTTCAGACTAACCGTGAATTTCTATTAGATGATTTTTTTTTTAAAGAAAGGAAACTATCGAAATTGTGTCAGCAGAAGAGTCCATTGTTTCAAATGGTTGGTAGGGGATATTTTTATCAGCAAAATTATTCTTCAAGTGTAAGAGAAAAACACAGAATGATATTATTTTAATATGATTTATATAATGTTGTAAAATAACAAATGGAAATTATTTGTGTTTGCTTCTCAATCAGTACAGCTTTTTCAATTGGTTGAAAAAAGCAAAGTGGTTGGGAAAAATTTTATGTGTCTAATTCTAAAATAAAAATTGAAAGTTCTTAGATGCAGTTGAGTTTTTATATATTCAGTTTAACAAGTCAGTTTATAAACAGCTAAATTCAATTCAAGCTGTGGAAGAGAAAAGAGGAGAGACGCATTTATAAATCCTTAAGGCCCCCCTCCCCTTCAGTTGGTCAAGAGAGAAAACGGTGTAACTTTAAATTTCAGCTCCAAATATGCACTTGAAACAAAGAAAGAATAATAATTAGTGTAATGTCCGTAATTATCAATTGCAAATAAAGGGAAACAACTGTCCCCACTTATAACCATAAAGGGACTTACTAGCCAACAGCCTCAGGCTAGATACCGAAAGTCAGCACTTGATGACGAGAAAGCTAACAGATCACACATGTCTTACTTGTATCTTATTCAATCCATTCTAATCCATGGTTAAGCCAATGAACAGACATCTAATCAGCTACCAATCTAAAACGTTACAGCAAGTCAGTTGGAAATAAGGTTCCAGTGAGACAAGATGCAAGTGTAAGCTAATTGCTGCAACAAACTGTCAGGGTGACACAGAGAAAAAAAACCATAATGAGTCGATATAGTAGTTCTTCAAATAAGTTTTCCATGAGTTTTTATTCTATAAAGTAGGCTATAAGTCAAACTTATCTTCTCATATGATTGGTAAAGAAAAGTTTATTGAGTAGCCTGAAAATTTTGTTCTGTTTTTGTTACTAGATGGGAATAAAAGCATTTAGTTTTAAGTAAATTTATTAAAAAAGATAGTGACAACTGTCATATTAGCATG
>OY735215.1:12388477-12455977 GCA_963457665.1 Thysanoteuthis rhombus
CTGTGTGGCCTGCATCATGATTTCTTTTGCTTCCTTCTCCAGTCAACTCAATCAGGCCCTCTCTAAGCTCATAGCTGACATTTCTGCCTTATTTAGATTTTAAGATTTTGTGATGAAAAAATCGTATTTCTGTTTTTTTCAAATTTGATGAACATGAATTCCATTGATGGTCAATATGGTGACTTTAAGATGAAATCCAAACACATCATCCTTCAATTAAGGGTCTTAAGAAACAAAAGGAAATTCTTTAAAATATCTTTATTTTTTTTTTTTCTGTAAATCTTTAAAAAAATTTTTTTTTTTAGTTGTTTAGTGATTGTAATCTGCTGAAAAGTACATTTTTCAAAATAACTTTTTATGTTGGGTGTTTTTCATTAAAAAATTTTTTTTTGTATGTTTGAAATAGTCAATTTTCATATAAATCAACTACTATTTACAAAGGAATCTATACTATCAATACTTATGTCATGATTATTTCACCAAAAAACTAACCAATCACAAGAGAAAAAAAAAAGAAGGTAGAAATTTGAATAATCCATTTTTTGTTTGGCTGTTGATTGTGACAGTGCATGACTGCAAACTGGCAGTCGGGGAAAAAGGTAATCTTGCTTAGGGTAAAAAAGGGAACTTTTTTTTTTTCACTTTTTGAGGTCAAAATCAAGGGGGAACTCTTTTCCTTACAAATGGTTAAAGGTAAATTTTATTCATTCTAATAAGATACCCAGGCATATTTTAAGCTAGTCAGTTTTTGAAAATTCCAAAAATTTCCTGCAAGAGCTTTGATTTAATATGTAAGCATAATGCTTAATGGGACCCTTACTCTGTATCCATCTGCAAGTCTGCGTTCATGCTCATATCGATAATAATGAATTCCATCTATTTGTCTCCTCAGTTTAGATCTCTTACCCAGCATGCATAAGTATTCCATAAGTGAAACATATCTTTGTTTGTATAACATTGAGATAAAGTCATAGAACAGCAGTAATTTTTGGATGGGATAAGGGAGAGGATGAGAAGATGCGGACAATGAGAGAAGAACAGTGTTGTCAACCGTCGTGGAATTTCCATGTTAATTTATTAAATGTTTGCATAAATGTCTTAAAATGTAATATTTTTATAATTTGAATAAGTATCATATATGTTGAAACCTAGATCTACACATAAGGCGACGTTACTTACAATCCATTTATATCTTTTCTTTTTTGCCATTTAGCACTTGGTAAATACTCCTCATGCTTTCTATTGGATTATTGCCTTCTTACAAAAGAATAACACACTATTGTAAGACAAATCATATTGTCAGGTGCACTGGACTGACGACTTGCTGAGATGAGTTATCTCCTTTATTACATCCTTTTGAAATTATTTCTTAAACTTTTTATCTCAGGATCGATCAATGGTGAGAATCGGGCACAAATTGTTCCATCACAATACATAACACATTTATTGCTGCAGTGATTAGATTCAAAGTTCCTTTACTTGATTCAAACACATTGTCAGCGTTTACATTTTATCCCTCTAAAGACTATTTTCTTTTTTTTCTCGTATCTTTCTCTAAAACAAGAATTTTGTTTTTATTGTTTCAGAGCGAAAGTATGCATCTCTGATCTTGAAAGTTGCCTCCCTTTGATGCAGATGAATATCACTGAAAACGAAGACCAAATCACCGGCCAAATTGAAGCCCAAATTCTCGACTGGAACAGCAGCCATCATGACACCCTGACCTCTCTTCGACCTTTTGACTACATTTTGATCTCTGATTGCATTTATTATTCTGAAGTGAGCAGCTTATTGTTTTGTGATCTATTCCATTGGCACTTATTAGACTGGGTTGATAAACTGTCTATGTAAACAGCTTTCTTTTATGCAAATTTCTCTTTCTTCACTATTGTACACTGATTTAATCAGATTCATCCAGGTTGTTATTGTCACAACTTTTGACTGTTACAATGTCGTGATTTCATATCCTGGGTAGAGTAGTGCATAAAAATCATATTCTGGTTCAGACTGACAGGCAACATCTCAAGGATGAATGAACCAGGAAGAATTGATATTCTCTGGTATGGATAGCAGAATAAGAACAATCTATCCCTGTGGATTGAATAAAGAGTTTGGTTCAAAATTTCCAAACAGACTATGATTGATACCTGAAGAAGACCAATCGGTACGATAGCTCAATCGTTGCGACTAACAACCAGGATGAGGACACTCGTCTTGATAAATGTACTTAGTCACACTTGTCAGTTTTGAGCTAGGTCTGAAAATAGTTAGTGTCTGTTATTTTGGGTGACTTTTTGGATTTTATCAAAAATAGCATCATAGATCCATTCCCCTTGAAATTATGAACGATTAATTTTCCCAAACATGTTTTTAATGAGTTTTTCTGAGACCACATCACTAGAAATTGTTTGTATACTTTCAATTCTGTATTGAAGTTTCATCACAATTATTAAGGTGATTTTGTGTCAGTTTTTTTTTTTTTTTTTGTTTTTTTTTCCTCATAAGGTTTGGATAAGAGAATAAAGCTGAAAATTGTATTAAGAAATTTTGTCTTCCCCTTATCCTAAACTTGACCATTTCTTCTTCTCTTTTTTTTTCTTTTTTCCACAGCAAATGATATTTAGCTGATTATGGCTGAAACAAACTATTCAAGTTTTATTTCCTAACAAATATTATTGAGTTTGGCTATGAATGTGTCATTCGTTACTTCAAGATATACATGTTGAAGGACAAAGCCAACAGTCATGGCTCTAATGCACTCAGCAAAGCAGTTGTAGCGAATGCTCTATACAGAATGGGAATCTGTCTTGTTTTGTAAACTAGTTCATTAAACCATATTAAATTTCATGTCTGACCAGAAGATTTCCACTTGTTCACTCTACTGCACATTAACTTGATCTTAATTATCTTCCAAAAGAATAAACAAAAAACAATTTAAACCTTGTCTTTGTTATGCTTTGCTTTGCCCCAAGTCAGTTACCTCTTTGTTTTTCTTCCAGTCTGTGAAGCCTTTGGTAGAAACTATCAACCGTCTAAGTGAAGCCCACACAATAGTCTTGTGCAGCTATGAAGAAAGGACATCAGGAAACAAACCTGAATTGCAACGGCATTTTTATGAGGTATCTATTTTTAAGCAAACATTGTTTTGTACAGCAGTGTTAACACGTGTTTTTGTCTTTGTTGTATCTGCTAGGTTTTCTTTGTTGGCATAATTCTGATTGGTCAATTGATGTATTTGTGTTCTTGTCTCTGACTACACCTAGTGATAAATGACTTCTAGTCACTTGAACTGTAATTCCAGTTCACTCTTGTTCAATGGACAATTTGCATCCTTTTTTTGTTCACAATATGGTTTGATGACCTCTTACTTTTAGAACTAGGCTTTCTCACTATACACCTGTTGAGAACACAAGGCTTGGCACTCTGCAGGATAAGTGGTTGGAAATGACATTAATAGTCAAACTAGACCTCCTCCCCTTTTAGGAATATCTTTCATTTGATTATCCAACATTTTTTAATATTTCTCTTGTTTTGGTTCTGTTTGGTCCTGTTTGGTCAGTAAGCAACTGTTTTCAATCTCTGAAGATTGAATTCCAGGTTTGGGAACTTCTTATAATTCAAATACAAATCTTTTCCTGAAGGTGACCATTAATGGCTCATGACTGAAAACCTGAATTATGTTAGAATCAGATTTTCTCCAAGCTGAATGCATTTCATTAGAACCTTTTTAGTTATAAGTTTTGTTGCCTCTGTGTAATATTAGGTTGTTACATATGAAATATTTTCTTTGATAAATCTTATTTTTCAGTTGATGGTTACAATATCAATATTGAAAAGTGATCAGTTTAAAATGAGGTGCTAAGAACTACAAGGTACAATCTGCCATGTACATCAAAATCCACTTATGTATACCACTATAATGTTCAAAACCTGTTCTATCTGGCCATGAGTTAGATGGATTACTTACTGTTCATAAAAGGGGCTGAAATTTCGATTTGTGCGTTTATAATTAAATGCATTTAAAGTTTTTTTATTTCTAAATGCCATAATTTTTCTGAGGAGGCGTTCATATTTTGAAGTAGATGCTTTTAGTTAGTCACTCAACAGAAACTGTTTCATAACCAATGTCTTGTCTGCTGTGTTGGGGATGATCAATGAATAAGTTACTTCATGATTACCAAAAACATCTAAGTTTTCATGAAATCAGCATGAATGTTGCTGTGCACAAACCCAAGGTCAATTTCAGCATGAGCTTACATTGTAAACAGACACCCCCTAAAAAAATTTAAAAAAACGAGGTAGGCAGTTAAAAACCCTTAAAAGATTTCATGGACTCAGAGTAAAATTTTGAACCCTCCACGCTCTAGCTGCATTGATGCAACCTATATACACAATACATACATTGCCAGACCAACTTCAAAACTGAAGAAACCTCTGTTGACAGTTTTGGTTGAAGGTTTTTAATTAATAGAATATGTGCAATGGTGTCAAAATTATGGCATTTTGAAAATTGAGTTGAGAAACTCTTGACATGTTTTTCTCTGACTTTTTTTTTTTTTTTTTTTTTTTTTTTGTGGTTCTGAGGGTCTCGAAATAAATATCAATGAAATTAATTTTTCGACCTTTAGCACTGCATCATCATCCCTCAGGGGCTGTTGGACATTTTGTTAAATTATTCTTTTATTTTATCATTGCTATAATTAGTTATTAATGTTTTGTTTATCTTTACGTTTACTTACATAATAAATATCAAAATATAATTCTTTTCCTATTTCAGCTCATAGAGGCAACTTTTAATGTGCAGGAAATTCCTCAAAACCACCAAGATGACTTTTATCACAGTTCGGACATTCACATAATGAAATTCACCAAAAAGACATAAGTTTCTTTCAAGAAAATCTTGACACCATGTTTATTATCTGCCTTCTGTGAAGGAGTTAATTATTTCTGTCACCTGACAGTTTTACCTTTTTTTTTTTTCTTTCTTTTCTATTTTCATTTTTTTTTTTCTTTTTTTTTTTTCAAATAATTATTTTGAATAATAATGATAATAATAAATTCCTTTGACTGGATATGATTTTCTGGAGTGATTTTGATTTTTGTTTTATGTCTGGATCTTACAGTATCAAAAAATTGCCACTTTTTTCAAAACTTGAGGTTTGTCTGTAGAAAAGAAAAAAATTAAAATGAAATCTACCTAATAATGATTAAATTGAAAATTAAGTTAATTCAGCTTATCTTTAAACTATTCTTGCTATTGTTGATCAAATGATAAATGACCTAGTTTTAGAGAGAAAAAAAAAATTGTCACCTGAAATCACTGATCACATTGACCAGTAAATTACAGGTGAATTGGGAAAACATATTGTGGGCTATGAAATACTCATTAATTTGATATTTATTACTGTATTTACTCAGGTAGAATGTGATCTCAAATATGATGTGACCCTCACTTTTTATTGCTAAAATCAGTAATATATTTCATCCTATGAATAGCCTCAAATCTAAAAACTTGAATTATGAACTTCAAAAAAATGAAGATACAAACACTAAAGCTGACAGGTCCTGATTTTGCTCAGTAACTTTTCATTGGAATTTACCTATAAACTCAAACTCAGTATTATTTACCAGTTCGTTAACATAATAGAGCAAAGATTTAATGGGTTCTATGCTGATTTATTTTATGATTAGCAACATGTGCACAGACTTCCATCAGTCACACTTTGAAAATGAAAATTTTGTGTTGAAAGGGATTGTGGTTTAGGAGATGTTCTGAAAATGGAATAACAACACAAAAGACTGAAGAGGGTGGAAAGAGAAGCTGGGTAAATATACAAAAAAAGTATTTGGGGGTGGGAGTGAAACATAGAAATAATTTTTGAAAAAGGACAGCTGATATCTGTTGTCTAGAAGAGAAAGTAAAATAAGGTGTAAATTAACTCGTTTTCCAGTGTCTGCGAGTGGAATATGAGGGTTAAGTGTCAGAGAAGCAACCATACTGTGAGAGTTTTTTTTTGTTTTTTATTCTTCCAGATACTACACTGCTTTAGATTTCCACCCCTAGGTATGCCTTTAGCTAAGCAACAAGTATTTACTAGAAATATACCATTTCTAAGACTTTAAAATTTGCATGGGTTGTGTATGTGTAGTATGGCCAAACCACATTGGATACACTGGTTCCCATAAGATCACCAAAGTTAAGCAACATCTAACCTTATCATTACCCAGACTGGTGACTGTCTGGGAATACCAGGTTCTGCTGCTGTGACCATCACAGCTGATGCTCTGCTGCCAATTACCAGAACCTCTTGCCTAGCAGGCCCTGGACTTTGCATGGGGGCCTTCCTCAAGCCCACTCTGTTCCATGCTGGACACCTGGCAGTGGGCTGTCTCTTAAAAGCTACAATACTCATATCAAGTGGCAGAGATCATGATACCCAGAAAATTCCTCTTCCATATGTCTCGACAATAAAATGAGAATCACACGCAGCTAAATGCATTATTAGAATTCAGCAAGCCAAAATGCCACAAACATCAGATTCTTCCCTAATGGCATCCAAAAGAGTGAAAGCTAACTAAAATGTTCAAGTTCATTTAATTTTTTCTTCAAATATCATGAAATGAATATTAGTTACTTATTTAAGTATGCCTCTCTCTCTCTCTGTTTCTCCACGTGATATCCTCTAGAGAACTTGGATTTCGATGAAATTTTGTGAAGTGTGTGTGGGGGGGGGATGAAATAAGGAAGATGGCAGATCTGGGAATTTTTTTAAGCGAGGTTTTTTACTTTCATCATCTTACTGCTCTGTATAAGCTTTGACTATTCATAAGATATCTCCAAGTTCTCAATGATTTTTTAAGCTGATTCAGGCACAATTTCTTCTACTGACAATGGCAGAAGTATGCGCTCTCCAAGTGCTTCCTAGTTTTACATAATAATTGGTGTTTTCAAAAGTGTTAGTTTGAAATTGATTTGAATAATCCCATCCCCACCAAATGATCCCTAGAAAAACACACACTATACATATATATATATATATATATATATGACAGCATACCATTTAAAACCATCAACAACATGCTCCCTTAGCACATTTTATCAACAAGAGGTGGAATATCCTCACACTCAAAACAGATCTCAAACGAATATTCACAGAATAGTGTGTCATGACTTATCATGGACCCTAAAACATTAAAGACACAATTGGCAGCAACATTTTAATAAACAATAAAGTCTTGTACAACAACATTCCTAAAACCATTGAATTCCTCCAACCATGCAATAAAAGAAATAGTCTATGCTGTAACCACCTTAAGTACACCAACACCTTCACTAACTGTACCACTAACAAGACTTTCTCCATATACCATAACTCTAACTGTCATTGCAAAAATATTATATACTCCCTGGAGTGCAATAGGTGCTAATTACAATATATAGGCAAGTCCAAGTGGCTATTCAACATTAGACTTAATGATAACTGTAGACACAGAATCGAATCACATAACCATCCCAGTCCACTCCCTATAGAGCTACACTTCTGCAACCCCAAACACAATTTTGCCACGCCAGGTACATAATCATTGAAAAAATGGGAAAAAAATACACCCACTGACATAAGTAAAATTCTAGAAAGACATGAAGATATGTGGATCAACAAACTTAGAACTCTCTCTCCTAATGGACTTGACACTAAATCTAACAACCCTAACCACACAGATCTCTAATATCATAATCCTCACATTTATAACAACCTCATATCCAGGCTCTACTTTCATGTATATCTAATATTGGGAACTTCACAGTCACACAGAACCCTACATATTGAAACCTTTGTATGGTATTTAATTTGTATAAATCAGAGCCAACAAACTTTCAATGATCTGTAAGGAGAATAGAAGTTCCTTGACCTCATCACCCCCACATATATACTATCCCCTAACCAATCCAATAGTAAACCACTACCCTTCAACCTTGACATCCTATGGCCTCTCAAAGACTCACTACTGCTGCGACCAACCCATCTTGCCACAGACAAGCTCTAAGTCCCACACCTCAGGATGACCCTAAAAGATTGGGTTCCAGTTTTTGCTCCCAAAGCAAAGCATCTGATGGTAAATCTTTTTTTTCAATGGAAACCTTTTAATTGCTGAAAGGTACACACAACTCTCTTCTGAAGATGGGAACACCTCCTGGAAACATGTATAGCACACCAATAAATTTATTTATGGCTTAACTTATAAAGTCTCCATACTCTCTTACTCCTGAGTCTGTCTCACTTCCTAATGCTGGTTGATATATATATATATATATATATATCAAAAGTATGACCATAAATGTCCCAGGCCAACTTTAAGAACAGAACCCTACTGTGTTCAGTGGTTTCTCATGATAGACTGACAGACCTCTTGATTTTGAAAAAGGATTGCTGGGAACTTTTCTCTGTACCAGTTTTATTTCCAAATATTTATAATGCAAAAGAAATTAAATCCGCTAGATTCAAGATTAAAACTAAGTAAATTGAAAAATAGCATTGAATTTGAGGAGGTAGTGTTATTATGCTTAGATTTTTTTTTCTTTCCTCTTTTCTCTCCTTTTTTTCTGAAGTGGTAGAAAGATAATATGCAAGGGAGATAATTGAAAAAATCTAACGAGGAAATGAAGGTCGTTTGCAAAAATGGAAACAGATAATGACTGCTGAGGGGGAATAAATTCATAATTAATTTTTTAACTAGCAACGTCTACTTAAGAAAGTTTGATTCAATGTTGTAAGATGCAAAAAACCCTCTACAAATGCATTTATTCAGGCCTAAAATATGGCCCTGTTTTCGCTTTAAGAGGGGCACAAATAAAGTTGATATCAATGGAATATTCTTCACCGTAAAATGTTGAATATAAGGGAGTAAAATCATTCTTAACCCTTATTCGATCTTGAAACTAAATTATTGAATTCTGTTATGATGTAGAGAGCTAAAGGTATTGTTCTACAAATTGATAAAACCAAGTATAAGAGGAAAGAAAACAAATCATAAAAAGACCTTAAATGAAGTTTTGAACAGAATGGAAAATTTTGGAACGAATTAACTGCTCTAATGAAAGTAAAGAATTAACAAAATGAAATTTAAAAAATTTTTTTCATTTATGCCTTACAGACATTGCCATGATTTTGCTCACCAACACTTTGATCTTAGGCAGAGTGCATTTATACTCTGATCCAAAGCAAAAGTGCCAATCTAAATGCAAACAGTCTCATCTTTTTCTATGGGTACTATGCTAGTAGAGAATAACTGTGAGAAATAACCAACTATCACTGATATAAATAGACATTTTAAAAGTTGAGAATGAGTCTGAAAAATATAGGTTGTATTCCATCTATTTGATGTTAATAAGAATGCATATTTGATCTTATTAATATTTCCAGCTAGTTTTTAGTGAAAAGTGTTTACTGCATGGGAGACACACACACCTACACATTATTAAGACATATGCACACACACACACTGATAAGTAGGTTTCCTTCATGATCTGAAAGTAGTGTGTTGTTATGAAACCTTTCATACACTGAAAAAGTGTAAAGCAAGCTATTACCATTGATTTTCTTTTGAGCATTCTCGGACCCCCAAAATAACCTTCTATATTTGCCAGTTTCACACTAAGCATAACACCCTTACAAGCTCTCTTAGGCTTATCTTGGGACACATCCTGATAAGATGTACAAAATGAATCGAGATAAAATATGTTTGCTCACACAGTTCAAAGCCATAGCTGCTTGAATTTTCTTGTAAAGCAAAGTAACAAAACTATATCATCTTTCATCTTACTATTCAAAAATCGTCAGACATGTGAAGGTCACCATCAGAAAACAGTTTGAATGAAGAGAGTAGCAAATAGTTGTTTATTTGAACCGTTAATTCTGAGATAACTGATTTTTTTTATTTATCCAAACCATAAAACCCTCAAAAACGTATATATTTCCAGTAATTATGTGCTCAAGAATCTGTATAACAATTTTCATTTCAATCGTTTCAGCTGTTCCAATATTCAATTTCCCTTGCATGTTGGCATATAGTTATTTATAGGAGATATTAACGAATAAAATGTAAATGAATAATAGGATCGACTGTAACTTACCTTTTTCCAATTCCTGGCGTTCTATCAACATTATAGCCAAAATGTAATGTTTCTGCTTATTCAAGGTTTACAAACAATCTGATCAGCCATAACTCACCATTCCTCTGGCAGAATCTCTCTGCAAGCCTACATGCAAAATTTCATTGAAATATATCAAGGAATAACAAAGTTACCAAGATGGCACAACGATAGGGACAATGACCTCAGACACAGATAGCAAATGATGAAAAAGATGACAATCCTGATGTAACAATCTGATAAATCAAATATCCAAGAAGAAACAACATCACTGAAAATTGTTATTTTGATTGCTTTCAATTCACCTTACATTCACTGGAAGGAATTTAGACTTACTGCATTATTATCATCATTATCATTATTATTAAATATTGTCGAAAAAATATTAATGATAAGGGTTGACAATATTTCATTCAACAATTAAATCAACATAATATACTGCTGCTAACTACTAGTGTATAAACAACAAATATGGCGCCAAGGAAGATTAAGCAAAAATGAAAGGTTCAATGGTTTTCTGCCCAGCTGTAGACTCCTTGTAGCCCTGTTAGAGCAGCTAGTGTGGATAACCACGCTTACCTGAGGTAAAAATTTCACAATAAAATTAAGATACGAATAGAATGTTTTGGATGGAAGGGAGATAACTGTTACTGCAATGAAATGATAAATTCGATTTTGTTCACTTTTTACAAAAACAATTTTTAGCCAAACGTTAAACAAAAGTGAGACAAAAAAGAAGGAAGAAATGTCCAAATGAAACGTTTTTCTTTTCGTGTAATTTTTCAGTCGTTAGGGGGGAATCGCCATAGATATTATTCTGTCTGTCCCTACCGTCCTGTGTTTGATTGTGATGCTTTAATTTTAATAAGCGGGTCGGAGAAGAAAGTGGAGAAAAAAGTATGGTGGTTTAATACGCGGGGAGGAATCGAAAAGTGAGAAAAAAGTTAGATGGTTTATTAAGGAAGAATGAAAATGTGCATATTGGAAATTAATCCACGTTTGTATAACATCTGGATAAAGATATGGACAAGCAATGAAGATTGGAAGGGATAAGGGTGAGAGAAGATCAGAGGCATGAGATAATGGACAATCTTAGTTGGTAACACCCATGGAATTTCCACTGGTTCAGATAGTCTAAATTAATTGTTTCACTTTCTCCTACACCGCGGTACCTTGTACCAATTAACAACCCATCTCTGACAACTCAGCTTAACATATCATCATTATAGTTTTTTTGGCTTTGAGAACGCTCAGAATTTTTCCTTAATAAATTAATGGTAATTGTTTCTCTGCTTCATGCCATCTCGGTTTCCAATAGTTTTTTTTTTATGGGAATGTTTTCGGATAGCGAAGAAACCCGTAAAATTAAATGAGTTTATGTAAGACTGAGAGAGAGACAGAGAGACAGAGAGAGAGAGACAGAGAGACAGAGAGAGAGAGACAGAGAGAGAGAGACAGAGAGAGAGAGACAGAGAATTAAAAAGAGTTATTGAGAAACAGGTAAAGTATTTAAAAAAGAAGAAATGAGGTTTGAAACGGTGCCTCTTGTATATAACGAATCATAGAACGAACGAAGGAAGGAAGAGAAGAGAAAAACAGGGAGGATGGAAGGGAGTAAAGATTGAATAGATAGACGTAAGGAAGACGTGAAGGTTGGATGGAGGGAGGGAGAGATTAGGAAGGAAGGATGGAGCGAAAGAGGAAGGAAGGAAGAAACAAAAATAAAAGCGAATGAATAAATTCGATTTTGACATTGTCACTGGCAATAACGTTCTCCTCGCTCTGATAGTGCAATTCTTGCTGCCTCAACTACAACGGTTGGAGTAAGAGGCGTCTATAGACTTCAAATGTAGATTTTACGAAGAAGCTTTAACTGGTCATCTGTGTGGAAGTCTCACGAGAGCCTAAACGATCACTTTCAGACTCGTTTGGGCTCGTTGATGAAAGATTTTCATCAAGAGTTTTTGTGATTTGGTAAAGATTTTGTAGATGCAGTTGAGTTGTCTGTAGTTGTTTTGGTCTTTCTGGTTCCCTTTTTTATATATCAGCTTCATGATTGCAGTGTTCCAATCTTCTGGGACTTTATTCTGTTTGAGGCATGAGTTGAATAGAATGGATAGTTTCCCCGGATGACTTTATCAGCTATTTGAGTTGGTCGATGGAGATATTATCTGGTCCAGGGGCTTTGTTCGTTTGATGGTTTGTTTCACCTCCCACGGAATTATTTCTGATGAATCTTCGAACTTGTTATTCGTATCTCAAAACAAAGGATAGACATTCAAACTGATAAGCCTACTCAATATCACATGGAGAGATCAATAGAAAGATATCAAGAATCCGTTTGAAAACTCAAATGGCAATGGATTGGTCATGTTGCAAGAATGTCACACAACTGATTGACATGATGACTCACTGCGTGGATCCCCAGAAAAAATATGCGAAACTGCGAACGGCAGATAATAACATGGCGTGACGAACTAGACAAGTACTGGTTCCGCAACGCACGTGATAGAGAGGTCTGGCGAATTCTGGGGAAGGTCTATGTCCAACGACGGACGTTACAAAGCTGCTACTGCTGCTGATGATGATGATTAAAGATGAATCTTCAGTCACTGTGATTCTCAAACAGGAGCCATTTGGCTCGTAAGGAAAGAAGACAGAGGTTCCCAAAGTAGGAGCCATTAATATTAAAAAGAAAATATTATCAAAAAATAGATACATGATCTGTCGGATTATGTATCCATTTCTCAATGATATAATTATCCACGTTGAGAAACAAATAGAGCAGATATAGTCAGTGAATAAACAAAATGTGAATTAGGAGTTAAAGCAATTATCTGGGCTTTTTTCCATTACCGGTGGCTGTTTAGTTAAAAGGTAAAAGTATCGCTACGTTGAAGCAGCTACATTATATGTTGCAGATTCAATTCCTGCAGCAGCTCCATTTTCTTCGATTGTTTATTCTATTCACGCCGTCTAGGCCGAATGATACACTCACCATGTTATAATGGGAGATCGTTTTAAAAAGAGTTCCAAAGTAATATAACGCATTTGAATTATATATGTACATATATCACCCGTCAAATGACAGTGTTATTTGTGTACATATGGATTGGCAATAAAGAGCCAAAAGCCAATTTGAGTTGAATCATTGTAATCTACAAAAAGAAAGTTGTATGGAAGTCTCGGATGAAATCAAGCTGGTTTAGTTATGTTGATTTGACATGAATTATTTAGATGAATAGTGACGTAAGGAAAATAACCACTGATATCGCTTGGTATAAAGTATTAACAGAAAGTTAAAACGTTAAAAGCGTAACTTCATTCAATATGTAAAAAAAGTGTAATAGCAGTTTATGTAGAAAGATAATCATATGAGATACTTCGGTAATTATTTGGAATAGGTTCATTAAAATGTTATGTAGATATTTTACAAGGGAGATAACTTCTAAGCAAATGCAAATAGCTACCGCTGCTATTAAATTATTACATACAAAATGAAAGAAACCCTTCACGATTGAAACTGTATTTTATAAAATTCAACTACAAAGGATATAATTAAGGGATACTGTTTAGTATTTGGGTTAGCTTTAGGATTGGAATTACAATTAACAACATTAGAAATGATATATTTTGGGATAACCTTGCATCAACAACCACCATTTTGTAATTTGCCATTTTAAATGGCTAAAAGTGGTTAGATATATCTAAATATGGCTTCTGGATAGGATTAATTTTCCGGTAACGAAGTAACATCGATAAATAATCGTGAAATTAGAAACACTAAGTCCAAAACTACCAACTAACCCTAACCTGAAATCTATCAACTAACCCTAACTCTAAACCTACCAACTAACCCTGACCCCAAATCTACCTACTACCCCCAACCCCAAACCTATCGACTGACAGTAACTCAAAATCTACCTACTGACCCTATCAGTGACCCTACATACTGAGCCGGCTATTTCGTCATTTTGAAAGGGGTCATTTTTTATTAGCAATCGTAAATGGCTAAAAGCAGCAAGATTTTTACCGTTCTTCAAATTAAATAAGTTTTAAGTAATACGGGCATGAGTATGATAAGTGTGACCTTTAAATGATTTTATTGGTCATTTTTAAAATACGAAATTAGCGTTAACGCAGCGGGAATGAAATCTACCCGATGGCTTTTTTTTTTAAACGAGCCACTCTGAACCATAAAAAATGATCCGTATCAAAATAGCTACCAGATACACCTTTGCAAAGATGGCATACTAAGCTTAATCCTGATTACATGCCGTATTGACTCTAAAATAAATGGTATTTTCAAATCGATAATAAGGTTATTTCATTAAGTTTAAATATCTAGCCACTTTTAACCATTAAAAACTGCCAAACAACTTCAACAAATCTAGTATTGCGTATATTCGAGGTATCTCTTTCGCAAAATGACTTCGTTTTGATGAAATTATTCTAAAGAATTACCCATGATTTTAGCACAGAAAATATGTACACGAATTTTTGTATCACATGATATCAGTCGAGATTTGTCTTACAAAACTTCTCATAATTATTGCAGAACAAAATCTGTCGAGAATTGAAACAGGGTAAATAAGATTGCAAGTGGATCTTTCAAAAAAATGTATTGGTTAGAACCTCTGTTGCCACGACAGAACACAGGATCAAACAGACGCTGACTTTACAAACGTTCTAAACATTCAGTTGAGATTTTATTTAAACTTTCCACATCTTTCAGCTGTTTTTTTACAGTTGAAAACAAATACTATGAAAATACGTAAAAATATTTTCCCTTTATTCATCATAATTTTTCTTACATAAATATATTCATATAATATTAAAAGCTATTCCTAATGACATTTTTGTAACATTATGCAAAGGTATATTTTTTACTGCAGTTCATTTTTTCTGATTGATACGATATTATCAATATTCAAAATACAACAATTTATTCTTCTTTTGTTAAAATTGCAACATTTTTCCACTGCACAATGTTTCTTTCAACGTTGATATTTGAGGATTTTTTCTTCTTTCTTTCTTCCTTAACATACAACAGGGTCTTTGATTTTATCTCTTTTTTTCTTAGTCTCATTTTGTCAGTAGTAAATTTCTTTTTTATTTAGTTTTGGATTTCTGTCTAAATTATAATCTAATATTCTCATTGATATTGGTATGTACTAACACCCTTTAAAACAGCTTCAGTTGACTTGGGAATACTTGAGTCCATACACGAATTATCCCATTTTTTTACAGATACATTAGTTTAAATTGTAGAAGTACAACCTGAACCAAATAAAATAATAAAGTGATACTTTTTATAAGTTTCTACTCAAAAAATAAAAATGGAAAAATCCATTAATATATATTGTGTGATTTTTTTAAAGCGAAAGTTCAATGAATCGTTTTTCATTGTAATTAGACAGTTCACATACGTAAATGTTATGGTAAAATCTTACCTTGATGTTAATTGTTCTTTGTAGACTCAGATGAAGTTTTGAAGTCTTTCGGTATTTTAATTTTTTTCTTTTAAACAAACTTCTTTTTGGCGTATGTAATTTAACAAATTTGCCTCCGATTCAAAGCAGACACGCAGACAGGAGAATTAACCAATCAGCTCATCTCATTCAAGCTCTGACAAACAAACAGACAATGAATTAGCATATACCCATTTAAAATTACGGGTTTATTATGTATGGATCGATACTTGGGAGCCTAAAGCTATTTTATTGGATATCTTTCTTTTTTAATAATTCAAGTATCCAAATCCAACTCGAGCAGTTTTAATGTGTTATCAGACTCTTTTTTTGTGAAGTAATCTATGACGTAATTGTTATGTCATAATAAGGAGGTAAATTAACCAATAAGATGCATCAGCGACAAACAAACAGAAAAAATTCCTTGTATGCACTCTCAGTGACAAACAAATGGAATATATATATATATATATATATATATATATATATATATATATATATATATATATATATATTTATATTGCAACTTTCAGAAAGCCCATGTCATCAAAAATATACATGACTCCTTGACACGTGAATGTCTTGAAGCAGCCCTTATGTCTCATCGCGGTACAATAACCCAGAGGTATAGACATTTCCAGATTGCAAAACTTTTAATGTATCAATTTTGAATCAGAATCACATAAAAACAACGCGTTACACCATAAACATGTAAGGAATCAGGTAACACCCAATAGGCCATTAGGCCATTTCAGAAATAGTACAAGCACACACATACCACCCCTTTAAGAAACTAAAAAGATTTTTTTTTTAAACCCACATGTACCCTACTACCACCGCCCCATACATGTCAACATCTATCCATTGAATGCTAGACAACCTCTCCATTCTAATTTGAAAAAAACCCTCAGCCAAACAAACTGTGTGGGCCTTTGTATTACTGGCGGTTGTTAAGCTTCATGGTAAGAGCAACTCTATCAGTTGCAGATTTGATTCCTGCTGCAGTCCCATTTTCTTTAATTGTTATTTCTATTTACGTTGTCTAGCCCAAATGATACATTCACCATGTAATAACAGATCATCTCAAATAAGAGTTTCAGTATAATATAAGGCAATTTATGTCATTCTGTCGGAACATATATATATATATATATATATATATATATATATTAGGCAAACGTCAATTTATGTGGTGACATCATTGTTCACATATAGCTTTTTTGGAAGCTTTAACCCCTCTTCTTCTAACGAATAATTATAAGAAATCTGCTAATTGTCGAATTTTAATTATTTTGCTTCAACAACTTTTCTCTTCAATCATTAACATCAATTAGGAAACTATTATTTTCTCAAAGAAAACTTGAGTATTTTTTAAATTTTAGCATCGATTGCTTGGTTCATTCCATTGTTCTATCATAAAATCAAAGTTTACCACTGCCGTCGGCATGTTAGATTTTATGTTATAAGACCCTGGCTGCAGGGGGTAGTTTTTTCTCTTGTTATCTACACAGAGAGATGAAATAAGAATTATTTCCATGTCTGTCGAAACGAATGGCTATGAATAAGATACTATCGCTTTGAATGACATTTTTTTTTTATTTTACACGCTCAATTACAATTTTCTCAAACAATCTATATGAAAAGAACTTTTTTCATGAAAAGATAATTTCTGATTGCAAAACTTTTGTCAAAGCGTTATAAAGGATGTAAATGTTACGTAAACTGTAAATATTTCAAGACGATTCATAATGAATTGTTCTGGAACAGATCAGAGGGAAATATTTCATTTTTGTGGAAGAAGGACTATTAATCCTATGGTAAATCCCCGTTTTAGTTTACTGGTAGGTTATCAAGACGAATTTTACGATATGTGTTCCCTGATCGATGCTTACCTTTGTCAGCGAACGACAAGCTTCAGGAAAAAAATTCGGCTTAAGCCTCCATTATTTTGTCGCAATCAAAAATATAATGATTGTTTGACCAAAGAGCATCTATTCAATCTATAATTGTTACTCCTATCTAATCGTTTCATCTATCATGCAGATTTCAGTTTGTTTATGGGCTCACGTAAAAAACGAGTCCTTGAAAGCTCAAGTTGAAAAAATGTAATCATTGACTTTTCTTCAAAGATATATTGACGCTGGAAATATTTCCCCCAATTGTTCTAAGTCCAAGATTAAAGTCAATGGTTAAAACGCAAGCAAACCTTTTAAGGTGAGCTAAAATTTTGAAATTTGCACTAGTCTTAGTTTAATTAAGGTACCTTGTCAGTGTTGCAATTCGTCAAGATGCTCAAGATCGATGAGGCCTGTTTTTATTAAATTCGGTGCGATCTTTCTCATTTTTTTGAATGCTGGTTCAGTTATGTCTATAGCAATCAGGTTATCAGGCGTAGATCCAGGTGGTCCGGACAGTCCTACTCGGGCAAAGCACAATTTTTAAAAAATTCTTTGCAAAAGAAGTTTTAGTTTTAAAAACCCCAAACAATCCCAAGAAACCATAAACAAACACCGAATAAACAAAAAAATGTATCACATCCGTTGGAGCCTGTATAAGTCTTGCTCGGGGCTGTGAATGTTTCAGATCTTTAATTTCTTTTCAGCTCCTCGGAATCTTAAACCAATATTATATTGTTTGGAGGAGTATTGTTCCCATTCGGCTAAGATTCATGCACTTCGTTTCTGAATCCGAAAATCTGTCAATTGGATAAAAGATAGGCACTGCCAAGTATCTCCCATCGTCCTGAGAATTGTCATGAAGGCCACGAGTATGGCACTCCAACGACCTACCAAGTCATAGTTTGAACTGGAACAGAACTGGGACTAGAACAGTTGTAATTACATTGTGTGTGTGTACGTGTGTTTGTGTGTACACGTATGTCTGTGTATATGTGTGTGTGTGTGTGTTTGTGTGGGTGTGCATAGATTTAGATATTCACTGAACCCTAGTATGGCACCGGGTCAGATGAGGTGGAATGGGAATATTGTGTAACGCTAAACCACGGAGGGATTATCGCATGCTTTTGAAATCAACATTCAAAACCCTCTTATTTTACTTGACCTCGAACGTAGACCACTAGTGACAAGGATGCAACAATATCAAACACACATACACACATATTTCAAGCATATCGTATCACGTAAGTCTGTCAGCGCCCTCTACAGTCAAGACTTCAGACTTATCCCAAAGAGATATCAGACCGTGTATGAGATTAAATTGCTCTAGTTTTTGTTGATATTAAATGACTCGAATCTTCCTGAACAGACTTCATATATGTAACCAGCCTGTGATCGATACATACACGCGGATTCCAATCCATACGGTCAGACTCAAGTAGATAGTTAAATATTTGTAGAGTGTAATTATGGCAGATTTCTAAGTGTACAAAAGTAGTTACTGCTTGAAAGGAGAAAGAAGATCGTTTTGCATCAATCTGCAAACGAAGAAAACTTTGCATTCGAAATCTTGACCTTTACTGAGGCTCAAACACCCACTCAACGGTTTAGAGACATGTACTCAACTAACGAGGCCAAATCAAACTAAAGCTGGGTAGTTAGCAAAGTAATTGAGATAGATGTGAACAGGTAGACAAGCACGCACACATACATCTATAATATTCAAGCCTTCAGTTTGTCTGTCTATTTGTCTGCACCCCTTTCACGCTAAAACTAGAAGGCCCACATACCTGATATTCGACGAGAAAACTCATTAAATATCAACTTATGACATACGCTATTGAAGGTTGATCTTGGAATTCATTCAAGATCATTTCTAGTAATTTCGAGCAAATTTCCTATATTTTTAGCCAAAATTTTGCATCTTTAACCCTGAAATTTGGCTTGGGGTAAATCTTTCAATGACAAAGATCATGGGCAATGCGAAGTTGACCAGAAGTCATAACTGGTCATAAGTATTCTAGTCAATTTACGAAGTTATTCACCATACTTTCGCAACATGGAGGTTGATATTTGACATATGGATATCTGTTCTCATAGTGAAGGTCATAGGCTATGCGAAATTGAACAAATGTTAGAGCGGATAAAGTCATATTCCATTGGATAGGTGATGTTAACCTCAAAGTTAATTTAAGTTCAGTCAAGGTCAAATTTGGAATAAAATTACTTTTTACAGCTATTTTGCCACCAAGCAATCACTTTGTCTGAGGCAAATTAGTTTGTGTGGTTGACTTGGACAGAAGAATATGATGAGATAGGTAGAATTGACTTCGAGAGACAGCAGAGGTTAGCAGAGGTTAATGCTTGATTAAAATAGCCTTTTCAAAACATATTGCAACCAAACAATTATATTACTGGTGGTAGATTAAAACATGGACAGAAAACGATTGGAGGATAGATCATTGCAAAACTCAGCCAAGCGAAAAGAACTTTGGGGCTAAAATCTTGTTTTTTTCTATTTTGTTTGTTAAAGGTTGTGCAGCTATGGAAAACGTTTTCAGAGAAAAATTCAAATATAGTAACAAAGCACAAGGACGATTTCTCAAGATCGCTGGCCTTAACCTGACTTCTCCGTGCTTCTACCATATCCACCTCTACATTGGCTGTTCTGGTGTTGCATCTATTTTGTGTATTAGGATATTTTTCGGCGACAGCTACTTTTTCATGTGTAAATAGTGTAAATAATTACTTCTTTTTTGATTTGTTGTTTCTCGTAAGAAGAAATATATTAAAGAGCATATTTTTTTGTTATATTCTAAGTTATTTCTCCCCCGGGTGATGCCGAGTATCCCTGATATATATATATATATATATATATATATATATATATATATATATATATATATATATATATATTATATATATATACGATGCATTTATGCAGCTTGGATACGGCAGGTTTTAAAGACTCCAAATGATTTGATTCCTGGAGGTATTGGACAATTAGTGAGCATCCATTTTCCAACATCTGTGTTTGTGTGTAATGCGCATGCGCGTCTGCGTAATTCGACATTTGAAATGTTCGTTTTTTTTCTTCTTCTTTTTCTTTGTTTTTATCGTTTTTTTTCCAGTTTCCTCATTTGTATGCATCTGATTTGGTGGCTTTCCCGAGGCAAGTCAATAATAATAATAATAATAATAATAATAATAATAATAATAATAATCGGGGTTGGGGAAGTATGAGCAAGCATACAGTAGAGATATTGTGAAAAGCGCTCGAAGCAACGCAATAAACAATAAAAAGGTAGCAAACAGGGGACGGGGCAGTGAAAACGAGGAAAGAAAATGAAGGGAAAAGACTTCATATATAATTCAAAAGACAGGAAATATCGTAGACGAGCGATCATGTACATGGCTAAGCAAAGGACACTTGAAGAAAGAGACAGAATCCCTCATCATGGTAGCCCACAACAAATGCATCAGGATGAATAACGTCAAGGCGAAGATCGAGAGAAGCCAGAAAAAACAGCAAATGCCGCCTCGGTGGTAAAAGGGATGAGACATTATAACCACATGAGAAGCGAATGTAACAAATTAGCCCCAAAGGAGTACAATAACGGGCACGACAGGGTTGCAAAATTATACACTGAGAACGATTCAAACGATAAGGATTTGGCCATGAGGGCAAATGGTACCAGCACAAACCAGAGACTGCCATCGGAAGTGAAAGCAATAAATTACTTTTGTACTTCGACATCCAAACTGACCACTCCTCCACGATAGTTATGCGCAAAGAAAAGAGAACCTATCATATCATAGACGTAGATGTATCAGCGTGAATAGGAAAGAGAATTAAAAACTAGAAAAGTACCAGGAAATCAAGATTGAAGTAGTTGTAGATAAGAGGAAGAATTAAGACTATGCAGACCACAGTACTACTTGGGTGTGCAAGAATATAGGGGGCATCAGAAATATGAGACTAACGACCTTCAGTTGTCAATTGCCAAGTGAATATGGCTTAAGTATTGGGGGAAGGTTGAGGCTGTTCAAAATTTGACTCTACTGTGATATGCGAGGACGTGGAGAGGAGGACCGGAGACCAGAGGAGACTTGCTGTCACCCAACCTTCAACAATGATCACCAGACATCTGGTGAGAAAGTGCAAATTACAGCACTGTTGTGGAACGTGATAATTCTGAGAAGAGGGCTAGGGACTTGAGGAGACGATGTTACTCGGTCTCCAGCGATGACCACCAGACATCTGATGTGAACATTCAGATGCATGAACCATTTATTATCATTAATAATGTTGTTGTTGTTGTTATTGTTGTTGTTGTTGTTGTTGTTGTTGTTGTTGTACAAGCAGAACAATACTAATGTTCTATCAATTTTGGTAATGCTCTTTTTTGATAAAAAAAGAACCCCAAGTTTTAATGATATGAATAGTCAGCGTCGTCACTAAAGCTCTTTCGTGCTGCAGTTATGATGACTACCAATTCTGAGGGAAACAAAAACAGAATCTCTGTTTTTGTGTCTGTCCCTCTCACTGAAGACAGACATTTTAGTCGGCAAAATTCAAACAATTTGCGATAAACATATGCTTTGAAAAACATCGCTTCTAAAAAGAAAGATGGTTCCTGCAGTCGCAGCAACAGCATTTTAGTAACAGCAGCAGCCGTAGCAGTAGCGCTATAGTTGTAGGAAATGTCATAGCCTAAACAACGATTACACAAAGATGACATGTTAACAGAAGAGAAGAGGTTGGCTTTTATTCCGTTTTAAGTTATGTGCGTTTGGTGTTCGACTTCTTTCTTCTTCCTGTACTTTGTTTCTTTCTTTACTTCCCCTCTCCCTCTCCTCTCTCTCTCTCTCTCTCTCTCTCTCTCTCTCTCTCTCTCTCTCTCTCTCTCTGTCCATCTCTATCTCTCTCTTTTTTCCGGGAGAAAAGATGATGATGATAAATTTACTTCCCCCCGCAAATCTTTTCCCTCTGGCATTCCCTGTTTCAGGAAAGTTCGCTTTACGCCACATCGCTTTTACGGAAGACCTCAAGCCTCCATTGCTGTGAACTGTGTCTATGAGCATCTATGCTACATCTCGATTTATGTTGTACATCCGTTAGCTAGATGTATCCCAAGATATGAGAAAAGCCAATGAGAGCTCGTGAGGGCTGTTACACTTCGCGTAAAACTGTCAGAGAAATGTTATTTTGAGATTTAGGAACGCACTGCTTTCGGATATCGGGGGAAACCTCTATTTGCTTCACAAAATTTATTCACTCATTAATCTCTTCTGCAAGTAATTCCTACGTTTCCACAGGTGCATCCAGTTTAGTGAGTGCCAAATATTAAGGGGGGGGGCTGTGTTGCGCCAATTTTCCAAGTGGAGGGAAATCGGTGTGTCTTGAAAAACCACCATCCAGAATCCAAGCCTCGTCCGGGACTCGTACACCAATTGTTCCGTTGGGAAACTTCAGCCAACAAACAGACAACTTCAGAGATTATTATATAAATAGATAATGAATGTTGAAATGCAAATAAACTATCTTTAGGAATCAAATTTCATTTGCAAATTTATTGATTAGAGAAAAAGTAATGAAGCCAATTATTTGCCATCATTATGAAGTAAGCGATTATTTGTTATAGATAACAACTGTTGCTCTGCTGATGAAATTTTGTAAGCTTAACGTAAATTAAGCTTACAAATAGAAAGACTATGTTCCGCCAGTTTGCCGAGTGAAAAAGGCCCAATCTGCCGGCCTTGAAAATTCGAATTCGAACTCCTGACCTCAGACCTCATTATCTGGGCTCAAATGGCGACCAGGAGCGCTAGAAGTAAGTATGTAACCAGGAAGTACATTAGTGGGTAGCACGCACCTGGAAAGCACGCATCCACAAATAAAGACAGCAGATTGTGCAATGATCGGAAAATCTAAAAAGGCTTAGACTATCTATTCTTTGTAGATCAATAAAGTGCATCTAAAGTTGTTTTAGTATGAATGACGATCTCCCAAGGTATGAGGTGCGAATAGGAGTCTCATCCGAATCTGCTTCATCTTTCCGATTTCCAGCAGAGTTAAAGCACAAGGATAGAAAGCAACAGAAACGATGAAAAAACTCCTCAAAACTATTAATGGAATATCTGTAATAATGAAGTAAGTATTTACAGGTGCAAGAACAATTCGTCGCCAATAAAATCGTAGCCGGTAAATTGATCGCCGGTCAATTTGCTGTCAAGTAAATCTGTCGATAGAAAATTTTCTTTTCGTTGTCTGCTAAAATTTGTTTACAGTTGATGATTTGAACGATACTCATTGGACAAAATGGTCCTATACCAATTTGGCATATTCGAATTTAGTCTCTAAAACAATAGAAAAATACGATTCGGAACAAAAAATTATTTTTAAAGGCAGTTGCACATCATCTTAAATTTGAATAATTCAATATCAACTGTATTAAAGTGTTTTATTTTTCTTTTCTCTTGGAGTTGATGACAAATTATCCGGTCGACGAATAGATCTCACGACAAATTGACTGGCAACCAATTGACCGGTTGCTAATGTACTGGGTGTCGTATTTACAATCTCCTGTTCAATATACCGTAATTTCCAATATTTTCGGACTTGTATTTGTTGTTGTTGCTTTTATTCATCACAGCGTTTCAGCCTTGGTCAGTCTCAAGTCGCATCGGATAATTTTCAAACAGTTTTGTGCGGAGTAGAGTTGTATGTCGATGTCACTCTTCACTTTTTCTAAATCCAGATTTAAACTCCGACTTCAACACACGTTACGTCGCTAATTTGCTCTCCTACAAAATCAGGCCACATAATTGAAAAATTCATTTGCCAATTTCAGATCGGAAACCAGTCAACCTTATGGTACGTTGGTATATACCTTTTAGCTAATCGAAATTTGCATATTTACTGAAATTTCTGGGTCTCTTAGTTTTGGTCATTGACACCAGAGTGATACTTGATCCTATCCTCTGAATGTTTGGAGGTACTGTTTGTGGTCAACTTTCTGGTCCCAAGGCTGATATTCCACCGCTTCCCTTTGAGGGCAGAATATGACACAAGGCTGGTTTAACGTGAGCACCCAGTAGGCATACATGTTCATACAAGGACAAAAATTGCTCAATCCCCACAAAGGCGTCAGAAATATCCTTATAGCCATCTCCTTATAGTGTAAGAGGGAGGTGCTAACAATGGATGGGAACCCTCAAGATTAGGCTTGCCTTCCCCATTCCGTATTGTGTCCAAAGACGTGAATACGACAAAGGAACTGAAAATGCATTAGCATCCTGGCTGTAATTATTTGTGGCCTTTTTTATACTCAAATGCAGCTGGGGATACAAGAGAATTTAGTTATCCAACCGTAACAAATCCTCGGAATCCAATCCATGCGAACTACAGTAAATAAATATTACATGGGGCATTTAGCATCATACCCATGGCCATCAAGAAGGGACACAAATAAAATTCAATTCAAACTTGTGCGTTTACCTATGGAGAACTAAATTTAGTGGATTGTTCCTTCTGTTTCCATTGTTATTCTTGTAGACTGCATATCAGGATTTGATGTCTTGAATTATCTACCTCTATACTTACCTATTGACTTACATGCATTCTGCCTCTTTACATTGAGTTGCAGTTGTGTCGAAGAAGTACTTTTGTAGAACGCAAATTCTGCAGGATTTTGGGAGTCTTTTTTTCGTCATTGCAACTTTGAAAAAGGGCATCCCAGTCAGTCACGTTGTTGAATTCTACAAAATATTTCCAAAATGTCATGTGAACTTTGACAAGCAAGAAATGTCGCGCTTCTACAATCTAGGTAACTTCTTTGTTGTTCATTCCGATGCAGAAAGAATTTGAGGTTTGATTATCCAAAAAAGGGAAAATGTACGAGAGACCCCCATCTACTCACCAAAACGGAATTCAAATGTGGCATTCGATCTGGATATAGTTGTACATTATGCAACTAGGCGTCACAAGTCGACAATAAGCCTGCCTACCATGTGGCACGGTTCTGGATTGACTGATTAGTTTTTTCTCTGAGAATGTTCAGTTTAGAGAACAGGCAATTCACGTAACTGAGAAATGTTTTCAGGAATCAAAATTTATTTAAAATTTCAAAGTAGACATCGATATCAGTTTAGAAATCGAATTCTCTCCGGAAATTCCAGATGGCGGTGTAATTGTTTGTTCTTGTCGAACAGAGGTCGCATAGATCTCATCGAAATAATTAGAAAACCCGAATGGCAATGTGCTGGTCATATTACAAGAATATCACACAACCGCTGCATGTCACGACTCAACGTGGATCCCCGTACATCAAATGGGAAACTGTGACCGGCAACAAATAAGCTGACTCAAAGAACTAGACAAATTCAGAAAGTATTGGCTTCGCAATGCCCCTGATAGGGAGGTTTAGCGAATCTTGGGGAAGGTGTATGTCCAATGATGGATGCTAGATGGCAGATGATGACGATGAACTGAAAATGCGTGGGTTTCAAAACCAAACTGTGAGTCACTTCGAACTTGTTTCCTTAAATCGTGACTCATCCAAACAATTGATTTTATGTAATCCTCTGTGAGCGAATGAAGCACAAATTTTATAGAAACGTATTTCAATTTCAAATTTCCCATTACCATTCAGAGTTATGAATTCCAAAACTAATCAGTTACCTCGATGGTCTGACGACGATATTCATTGATTGTGTGGCGAACCATTTCAAAATTTTCATCATTTTGGATTGTTGAAGGTCGGCCAGATCATGGTTGGTCTTCAGATGATATTTTGCCACGTTTGAAACACGAATACCACTCGCACACTAACTTGCCCTTAGATTCGGTTGGTCGATTTTATTTTCTAAGCTCAATCAACAATAACCCCAAGAAACGATTTCTAGAAACACCGGCGGGTCAGGCGCGTCCGTTTAGACGTCGGAATGTATTTTCTTGGAGCCTGGAAAGGGCTCTTTCGCAGTTAGTGCATTGATAATAAGTAGCATCCCACATTCTTATATTAAGTCCATGAATTCTACTTACGTTGACTATAACCGGGAGATTATATGAAGACACAAGGAGGGAAATTCACAACGATGGGTAGACAGATGGCAATGCCCCTTTATGATATTGTATTGGAAGAGAGAAAAACTATTGAGCTATGTGGATTGAAAACTAGTCTTTATAGTTGTTTAATTGAAATGTTGATGTTGTGTTATAACATTATTGCATTAGATTAATCGAACAGTGTCGAGTCTTCAGAAGGCAACACCCAAGGGTACAGGTACAGCCATAGACGAAAAACACAACACTGCAGATGAAATCCATCTTATAACACCATTGGAATACCAAGGCAAATACGATGTATTGGAAATATCCCTCGTATATTTTTTATATATGTCGACTGAGAGAGACCTTATTTTTTAAACACAAAATGATACTCAGAATAACAGTAAGAAAATACATAAAATTACAAGCTTAGCCCCGAGTGGATATGACCCTGTCACTTCTCCTCGGGGCTGGTCTGCACAAATGGATAACGTTCCCTTTTCCTGTCTCCGTTTCAGTCTTGATTTGATCAGGAATTTTGGGATACTCTTCCTTTCATCTCACTCGGCGAAAGAAAAGGATTTTATGAGTGTAGCCATTCTTTTTCAAATAGATAAACCAATAAAGTTTAATTTGGTTCATCAAATTCATTTTTTCTCGTGCATTGTGTCACAGAAAAAAGAAGGAAGAAGAAAACAAGAAGAAAAAAGAAGAGAAGGAAGAAAGAGTAAGAAAAAAAACTAGAAAAAAAAGAAAAGAGAAAAAAGATAAAAGAAGAAAAAAATAGGAAAAGAAGAAAATACAAAGAAGAAAAAGAAAAAACGAAGAAAAGAAGAAAAGGAAAGGGAAAGGAAAAGGAAAATAAGAAAAAATGGGAAAACAGAAGAAAAAAGATGAAAAGAAGTAAAAACGAGAAAAGTAGATGGGAAAAGAAAAGAAATAGAACAAACAAGAAGAAAAGAAATGAAGAAAAAAACAAGAAGAGTGAAGGAAAATAAAGAGAAAAAGAAAAAAGAAACAGAGATGAAAAAAAAAGAAACAAATGAAAACTGATCATGATGTAATCAAGCAACCACTAAAGATGGCGACACGCAAGAGAAGTGAACAAATCCAGAAAGAAATGCAAAAATAGTAAAAAAAATATTCAAAGAATGGATAAACGAAATGGTTCGGTTATGGGATGAGATCTCGAAGCAATTAAAAGATTCAATATAAAAAAATAACTGGAAAGAAAAAAAAAAAAAAGAATGTTGATTGAAAAATCAGAAAGAATGAATCCGAGAATAATAAGGTCAGGGCGGAGGCGGCAATAGAGAAAATCCTATAATCAATAATAGGTTAATGGATGAATAAACGAATGCAAAGAATCGATAAAAGAATAGCAGAATGAAAAAAAATTAATAGAATGGAAAAGAATGCAAAAACAAAGACAAAAGTAAACCGAAGGCATACAAGTAATTGAAAGGAACATAACGTACACTGAACAGAATATAGGAATGATGTAATGAACGCAGGGAAAGAGAATACTGGAATAAGGGAAAACGCCAAAAGATTAAAAACACATACCGTATTTGCTGGTAAATTAGACGCAGATTTAAATAAATAGACTTTTTGCTAATATAGAAATGCATCCAATGCGCTGGTATAATGATTAAGGGGCGCAGTTTGAAATGAACATCCATGGGGCTCGGATAAGTTGCGCTAGTCCTCTAAGTACCATTGTATATCCTGCATCTTATATACCGACAAATGGGATAACTAAAATTGAATATCTGAAAAATAAAATGATCGGAAGGAAGAGAAAATTTGTGGATTCATTGATTATAAAATGGATGAATTTGAGGCAGAGCAGTTATCGAAATAGCGAAGGGAATCGGCGAGCTGGATTCGAGCTCCGGCTGAGACAGTTTGCGTCGATTATTTATTCTAATACCCTTGGGAAAGGCGTGCATCTATTTCTTTCCTCTCCTGATCACATATCATGGGTCAGCGTGGTAGGATGAGGCCCATAATCCCCCATGTCTTTCTTTACTCCTAGAAGGTCTATGTCCAACAACGAACACCAAAAGGCTGATGAAAATGGATTTGAGAAGAGAATCAACTTGTATAATGAACAGTGTGACTTTTTTCTGTTTATCTGTCTGTGACAATGGACACTCCTGATTGAAAATAACTATTTCACTGATAGAAATATCTCCTACCCACGATTTGAAACAATGGACTCTTCCGAATTCGAATTCAGTAGTGTCTGTTTCTAAAAAAAAATCATCTCAGGGGAGTTCAAATATGTCCACGATTTTTTTCACGGGGGTTAACGAGCACAGAATTAAATAGATTCGAAGAGAGACATAAAATGAAATGATCAACATCGTTAAGAGTGATGCAGATTGAGAGAATGAAATGAGTGAAAAGGAATCGGAGAATATCATAATAAAGCAATAAAAACAATCAGACTGCCGAAGGCATGAACCCAGCAGAAATGAATTTTTAAGTGTAAAGTCTAAGGAAGTGGGAGAAGGAATTGAAAAGAAATAAATCGGGAATCTAAGCGGAGACACAGTGAAGAATCTAAAGCAACTCAAGAGAGTTGGGAACAACAACCCCAAAATGAAAGGAAACATATATGACCAGAGAGCATCCAGAGAGCGCATTCCTCAGCAAATATCTTATATTGAGTGAAAACTGTATGAAAATTAGCTCACATATATGTAGGATGATGAACAGGTAACTGTGTTCCAGTTTTCCATATTTTGGACTTGTGTTTACCTCTTCTTAATATATGAAAAAATATCTCTCAATCATGAAAGAATTCCTCAATCCACCCCGAAATTTAATTAATTAATTCCTCAGCCAATAACCGACCATTGGGAACTTTTAGAGATATTAACTGGACAAACAGACAGGTAGGCATGAGCGAATACATATACCTCTCCCAATTTTGTTTGCAGAGGTTAACAATGATAAGAAGAGTGAAATAACAAATGATAATTTTAATGCGTTAAAAAAATTAAACAATCAGAACAAAATTTTGAAAATGATACGAATGGTCAAGCAAGAAAAGTGACTCAAGAGAAAACAAAAATACTGGCTACGTTCAATGAGAAAATGGCGTCCTCCTTTCAGTGTAATGGTTCACTCGTCTACCTCACACGCTGAAGTCCCTAGATTCGAAGCCCCGATGGAAGAGTGCGGAAACTCTTCATTAGGACAATTTTCCCTGTGCACCCAGCAGCTTATTGAATACACTCTAAGTTGTGTGATTGGGGAGGGGATATCCCTTCGTGCAGTGGGTATAAAGTCCTTGCCTCGACCAGACTTGACTTTCGAAGATCACTATGCTGATGCATACAATAGAAATAGGGACGTTGTCATCAGCCGTTATATTGGGAGTTGTCTCTTAAGAGACAGGATGATTGCTACTTCTACTACTGCTACCTGATTAAATTTCGTTGCTGGTCGTAGAATCTCTGAGATTATCTGTAATTGCTTTTTTGTCTGTATTCTTTCTTTAGATTCCTTTCCTGCTACGGAGCTCGACACCAAGATGATCAAATAGCAATTGGTTTAGATCACACCAGTGTATAGTTGTCGGTATTCAAGCTCAGGCAAAAGGCCATGATTTCTAATGCTAGTTTCCACAACGGTATCCCCCCTGGAACTTCACACACTTATCCCAATGTCGTGTTGTTCCAAATCTCAAGCACGGTCTGAAATTTCATGCATTCAAAAAAATGAAAAGCCAGAAGTCCCCGGGAAGTAAAAGAAGGACCAAAAGACCCAGGTGATGTGATGTATTACCCCCTCCCCCAGCAAAACACCTGACACGAGACGCGAAAAATTGGAAGGTTTGGTCGTTGTTCGAGCAATAATCATAGAATACAAGCTTACGGAACTGTCTCATCCTGGATTTGAACTTGGGTCTTGGAAACACCAGTACGCAGTTAACGCACTGATTATCTTTGGCTCAAAAAGTCCCCAAGATAAATTGATGTCGATTGCAATTTCGGTTTACAAAAAGGTTTTATGGGAACGCTTAACTTTCGAATCGTGAGAGGAGACCTGTCTATAAATATTTGTTTAGCTCTTAAAAAGAGTTTGCTTGGAAATCATGAATCACACTAATAATGGCATTAAGGATAGAAAGGAAAATATTTCGAGCTCATCAACGATATAAGATCGTTTCCTGCTTGAAACAAGATTAGATATGATCAATCTGAATGAAAATATTGCGATGGAAACGCCCCCCCTTGTCCTATCGATGACATTTTATTGTTTCTTTTTCATTGAAGAACTAGTCGTTATTCGTCGAAAACATACGAATATATTTGAATTTCTATGAAATGATTTTCCAAAGAAATATACTCTCCCCCCCCCTCTCTCTCTCTCTCTCTCTCTCTCTCTCTCTCTCTCTCTCTCTCTTAACCTTTCCAGCAATTTTTCCTGTTTTCTCACAATTGACCGAATTTCAGGGTCAAACACGTAGACATTGACGAAATGTTGATTCATATCGAGCACTTTCGACTGATTCGTCAGTTCTCATCAAGATCATACTGTGTTGGTCAATCTTATTCTACTAGTAATTAAACACTTATTAAGAGTAAAAAAAAATTTTAATTAAAAAAATAAAACGAACGACATCTTACGCGAGGTCGCTCGTTTCTTTTTTTTAACTTAAGAAGCAAATATCAACTTTAACATTGCCAACCAAGCTAAATTGTTATGTTTTTAACTGCAGTGATGCCTGAAGGTATATCTCTCGAACTGGAAGTATAACAACGCATGCACGAAATGAGGACTTTTTTGTGTTACACAGAATCTATTTAAGTCACTTGCATATTTTCATGAATAATCATTTATGCTCATCTTTCATTGAAAATAACGGACAAGGGGCATCTTTTTAATTTTTTTCTTATCTTTTCTTGTTTTCGTACGAGTAAACTGTTGTCTGGTCTCTCTCTCTCTCTCTCTCTCTCTCTCTTTCTCTCTCTCTCTTTCTCTCTCTCTCTCTCTAAATATATATATATATGTATACATACATATATATATATATATATATATATATATATATATATATATATATATATATATATATATATATATATATATACTGGAGGTTGTAATGGATTGGATGAAAATATACCCGTATTTCTTTAGAGTTCGAGCGGTTTCCGTAGGTTCTCTTACTTAGGATTCAATATTTCAATGCTTAAAATTTGTTAATATTGTAAATAAATGTTTAGGTCTTATCAATATTATCTGAGGTTTTATTCAAAAGTGAGTGGATTCGTTTGAATAGAGAAGTATGGTGGTACGAGATATTTCTATCAGCAAAATTGTTACCTTTAAGTGGAAAAATTCATGATTCTCAATTTTTTTACTTTTAGGTGTACCAGGGATCGAGTAGAAAATCACGGAGGCACTTCACATTTGTTTTAAAAGTTCAAATATGAACAATTTTAAAACCAATTACAAACCGAACTTCGTTTATATCGCGAAAACTTTTTTACCAAAATCTGAGCCCAAATAGGGGGAGCTGTGATATATTCGAATGTTGGCAGAAAAAGTAAACTTAACTAGAATTGAGCCCATTTAATGAAAGGTGATGACTTTTTACCCAGTCCACACTAAGAAATATATTTGACTTATGTAACTAACCAGTTATAAAGATGAAATGAATTGGACAAAAACATTTCAGTAGTCAGTGGATGGATTTAAAAAATTATTTGAACTTTTCTCTCGATGAGCTCTGGCACTGGTGCAGGCGAGGGGGCAGGGCTTATGGTTGAAATGAATAATCATATTTTTTGAGTAGCAGTATTGAGTAATAGTATTTTCCTCCTGTGTTTCCCTAAATTCACAAAGAAGTATATTCAAATTAGTCGATTCAATGGAGAAAAATACGAAACAACAAATAGCTCAAAATGAAATAGTCAATAATAAAAAAGAGAATAACAAGCACTTAAAGCCGACAGGCAAGTCCTTTTCGTTGACATCTTGAAGTGTGAACGTGTAATTTGTGAATTTTGGATTGGAGAATTGCATTTTTCACAGTCACGCTATTTCATATACGTATATATAGTTTATTCCTCAGTTGCTTTGTGGTGCACCTAGCAACTTCTTGGAGCGTACAATTGCCCCTGGGCACACTTGTCGATAACTGCTGGTATAGACAGAGCAATAGAAAAAGTCACACTGTTCATTATATAAATAGATGAATTTATATTTGAAACAAGGAACATACCAAAGGCTAGTTGAATATTTGTTAAACTAGGCTTACTTTGACACAAGTCCTCATGATTGAGAACTCAAGAAGGAACGATCTCGAAATCAATGGTTTTTGCGACTATTGTTGCGCTATGACAATGTTTCTTAAAGCGGTAAATGTTTCACTCAAGTGTCAATCAAGTTATTTCTGACGGTAAATGAAACTAGTGGGTGAATGGAAAAGGAAGGGTGAATGACTTTATTTACTTAAATAGGGTTGTAGTCAAATTTGATACCATACGTCTATTTTATATACAATATCTATAATTGACTTGAATATGAAACACTTCGTTATAATGTCAATGCTATCTGTGAAATATTTTATACATCGTTTCACTGTTTATATCGTTTTTCTTTCAATTTCTTTACATTGGTTACTTCACATATACTTTCGTGTCGGAAGACATTTTTTTTGTTAGGTTTATTTGTGCTCATATCACAAAATAAATTATATACACACAAAGGAGAATAAGACGAGATTTATCAAAAACATGAGAAAATTTAGTTGAGGGTGAATGAAATTGTGGGATAAAGACTCATTTTGAAAGACAGTGAAAACGTTTAAAAAGCACTGCGCTATCACAAGTGGGAAATAATCTATTTAAGTATTCAAAGTGATATAAATGAAGATGTATTTAGTCAGAGTTTGCGCAGAATGATGAATTCAATGAAGTCTTCTATACTCTGGTACTTGTAAAATTCGCTGTCACAAATATAAATATTAGAAATCAGAATTTATTCATGGGTACCAAATTGTTCGGTGGGGTCAACTGAACGAGAATCAAGAAAGCTCATATGAAAAAAACTCAGTTGAGCTATGTTTCCATGGCAACCACGCACTTCTGACAATAGAACCAGGCGATCATTCCGTCATATCCCAATCAATGGTAATAAAAGAACAAAATGAAATAAAGCTGAGGCATTGCTTTTCATTCCTCAGTATCTTTATGCAAATCAGCTCATTTGAATACACATAAATATTAATGAAAATATAACGAAATGACAATATTTCTTCATAATATCAAACCCTAGACAATGACGATATTTTTTCATGGATACCAGATGATTTGGCAGATTCAAACGAGTGAGAATAGAAAATGTTCCCATGACAAATCTTATTTTCTTATTTCAAACCACAGTGATGACGTCATAAGTAACGCCCTCCACCACTCGGAGAGAACCAGAATTTAGGGATAAAAAAATCAGCAAATTCAATATCTTCAGAAGTATGCATCACAAAACAACAAAAAGTACGAAGATGTTTGTATTAAAGTACTCTATTGATTTGCTGTTATGAAAATTGATGTGCTTATTAGGTCACTGAAAGTAAAAAGGTCATGGAATTCGGCTATTTGAGCCTGTCAAATAATCTGGTACCTATGAGAAATTGTCTCGTCATCGTCAAAGGTTTAAGATTTTAAAAAATCATATGTTTTTTAGGAAAAACGTTGTCATTTGTTATATTTCCATTAACATTTATGAGTATGCTAATGAGCTAACATAAAGATGAATGAAAACAAATGTCTAAGCTTCATCTTGGTAGCATATTTGTTCTTTAATCACCAAAATTCATTGTAATTATCGGTTGCCATGGAAACAGAGTACACATAACTCAATTTGGTTTTCCATGGGAACATTTTTTATCTTTATTCAGTTGTACAAGCTGGACAATCTGGTACCTATGAAAAATATCCCTTACATAATGTTTGGTTGACCCTAGTGGCTCCCAGTCAAATATATATGTATATAAATAAATAGATTTATAATTTCTGATCTAAGGTCTTTAGTTCTTAAAACCTAAAAGCTTCTTAGACACTTTAGTATGAGGAATATATATATATATATATATATATATATATATATATATATATATATATATACATATATATATGTGTGTGTGTGTGTGTGTGTGTGTGTGTGTGTGTGTTTATGTGTGTGTGTTCGCGAACAAGGCATGGCATGGCTCCGCGAACGAAGAATCTTGAGGAGACAAGTGTGCCACTGGACTGTCAGTGGCCGTCAAGACCAATGCGAAGCAAACTAGTCTTTCCCAGAGCAGCTACAAGAGAAGGACTGTTGACTGGAAGAAGCACAATGTTTATGGTGCTACTTCTTGCCGGCAGGTTTGATGATGCAGTTAGATTCTGAAAGGGAGGTCACCTGGGAGACCCCGTAGCGCTATGTCGACAGCCTCTGCTTCCCATTTGTGGTAGTCGATATTTCGAGTGACGAGGGTCTTTTTTTTTAAGGAATCCCCGTTTCTCTTTCGTTGCACCCCTCTGTTATGTTGGCAGATGGCCAGGTCACCGAACAGTAGGGTCTTTGGAGGTCGATAGTTTTCCATCCTTGATACGTGGTCTGTCCATTGCAGCTGTGTTTTTTTTTCTAAGTATGACCTCAATGCTCTCGTCGCTGGCACTCTTGAGAGCTTCAGTATCTATAATGAAGTCACTGTAGTGCACCTCGAGAATAGTGTGGACGCAGTATATATAGGATGTTTATGCTTTATCTAAAATGTTTAGAAACAAAAACGATGTGTCCGACATCTGTGGTAGTAGTACCAAGATTTGTAAGATGAATAATGGAAATAAGAATAAGTGATTAAAGTCTGACTTATCACTCAAAAGATAAGATGATAACTGATTTCTGTGGAAAAAAAAACAAACAAAAAAACTTGCCTGTTCGAATTTACACTGACACCTGACCGGACTTTCCTTTTTCTCTGTTATAAAACTGAACATTCACCGAAATTGCCTGGTTGTATTTACACTTACGGTTGGTGAGACTTTTTCGTTTGAACGTGCTATTGAACCGAACATTTATACAACAAATCTTAACTGGTGAAATAGCAAAGCTGACTGGGCTCCTTAGCCTGGTAAAGCAATTATAATGCAGCTAGCACAAAGTAAAGTGAGATGAGGCGGTCTCCTCTTTTAACTCTTTAAATATTCAAGCTGGCGTCGTTCATAAAAAATTAACTTGATATGAATTTCTATACCTACCACGTTACGTCCCAAGAGACGTCTGGTGTCGTTTAAAAACGTTACGTAACCAATGACGACGAAGAAAAGTGTTACAGACAAAAAATAGATATGCTAATACGCTAGGCGTATTATTTGAGTAGATAATGAAATTGTCCAAATAACTCTTAGTTGAAAACCATAGCTGCAATTAAGAAAGTATGCAGACATTTGGGGGGCGAAACTGTGTGCACGCGCGCGTGCGTGTGTGTGTGTCTGCCCAAATTCTTCCAGGAGCCTCACCACGTCTTGTCCCTTCCTCCCGTTTCCTAACAGCTTGGTACGTTTTTTACATTACACACCTTGGCTCTCGAGAGCCAGACTAGTAGCGTAAGTGTCAAACTATCTTTGACTGTCCCTGAATTGATGACTTTTTTTCCAAGAGATTTCATTGGTGCCGAGTGTCTTCTGTCGGCTACCAGTGAAATAATACTATCGAAAGCTGTTGGGAAACTCCCTCTCATCATTCTATCACCCCATCACTCGACCTCTCTTTGCCTCTCTGTTTCCTCACTCTTTCACTGTTCCCCCTCTCTTTATTCTGCATTCACATCTCACACCCACTTGCTTGCACATCAACAGAGAGAACAACATTCTCAGCACATTTATACATATATACATACATATATACATACCAATATATATCCATGCATACCTGCCTACAAACCTACCTACACAATTAATGAATACTTACCTACCTACATACATACTCATATACATATCTAGCTAACTAGTGACCTACCAACTTACTGCATGTACATATATATTCATACCTACCTACTTACCTAACTACCAACATAAATACCTACCAACCTTCCTACATACATACATACTCAAGTACATACCTAGCTAACTAGCAATCGAGCAACCGACCTACATAGATGCGTGAATAATTACCAACTTACAAACATGCTTACGTACATACCTAGAAGCTGCTTACCAAAATACATACATGAATACTTACCTACATACATACATTTCAAAACATCCATTGATAAGTCAAACCACTTACTCAAATACACTCATTGGCGAATGGAACGAACACATGCACCACAGAGAGAGAGAGAGGGGGTGCATATTCACACAACAGATTAATGGAACATTTCTTGAGTACACAAAAATAATATCTTATCCAAGTGGAACACACAAATTCACATGCATCCACGAAGCACACACACATTCAACGTGCTTAAATATCAAAATAAAGTCCCACCAACCCCCATCCTACCCTCACCAGATTTCCTCATGTTTTTTTTTCTTTCCAAATATAAGCAAGACTTTCCCCACGCACTCTATTCTGTTTCTAATTGCTTTTTTCTCTCTGGATGTCAATGTTTCGTTGTTAATTTGTAAAAAAAAAAATGCTGCTGTTTTCTCTTCAGTGCAGACGTCAGCGTTCTCCTCGTATAGGGTCATAGGTATGAATATCTTTAGAGAACCGTAGTATTCTCTATCTACAGATCTATATGAATCGTTCTCTGTACGTATATTCACTTACAGATACACTTGCACAGCTCTAAGCACTAATGTGAACATGCAGATATGAGTAATTGATAAATAAACGTTATATATATATATATATATATATATATATATATATATATATATATATATATATATATATATATATATAAAGATAACAATGTCCAAATGTAGTGCTGATATCAAAAAATCTATTCTAAAGATAATTTTTGATAATTATTTGAATAATTAGTTTTGGTACATGCGAGGGCTATGGTGATTCTTTAGGAAGTGTGATATGTGAGTGTGTGTGTGTGTGTGCAATGAGGGGCTAGTAGAAGTTAGCCATGAAATAATGTTTTTGCAGTCTCTCTCTCTCTCTCTCTCTCTCTCTCTCTATATATATATATATATATATATATATATATATATATATATGTGTGTGTGTGTGTGTGTGTGTGTGTGTGTGTGTTTAGAGAGAGAGAGAAAGTAACTACTGTTAACCCTGTTTCAAAAAATTGAATTTGTAGTGTAAAAGATTATCGATTTACAATACACATTATCACCTATATGAAATGACAAACTACATGTATGATATAAGCTATATATTGAAACATAGCTGAAAGGAAGGTGGTGTTTGATCAAGACTGCTGCCATATTAATATAAATTCTGTTTTTTTAACATGGCAAACAACTGATGATCCCAAGAGAAAATTTATACATTGTACCATAATAACAAAGTATATATAAAACAAGGAAAAACATGAACAATAGGGAATGAGACAGACTTAGGAGTAAAAGTATACAGAGACTTTATAAATGGATCAATTAGTATGCTATTCATGTATCGGGAGGAGTTCCTATCTTCAGTAGCATGTGTGTACATTTCAGTGGTTAAAAGTTTTCCGTAGAAAACAAATTTAGCATCAGAATTTTTGCTTTGAAAGCAAAAATGGAAATCAAGAAAGAGGATTCCTGGTAGGTCATAATGGTTAGTCTGGACTACATTGTGCCTGAACAAATCTGTGGTGGTAGAATTGGATATACTGATTGATGTAGTAGCAGCAGTTATGGGTATTTTATTAGTTGTGCTCGTCAGAGGAGTCGGGCATTCTTAAGTATCGGTTGTTATGGATACTAGGGAACTAGATAGTAGTTTATTGCTTGACTTTTGGGGTACTTGGTAAGTTGGGGATGTTAATCCAGATCGTAGGGTAAGTGTTAAGTAACATGTTTTTTGCATTTATATTCGCTGTGCAATAGTATATTACTCTTTCCATTCAAATGCCGCATGCTTTATTAACTCTTTTATACATTTGCATGAATGTAAATATATTCGCTGATAACTCGAAGAGAAAGGGAGAAAGAAGAAATTTTCTCTCCATACACGTAAACTATTGTACACTTTCTATCTCTAAAGTAGCAGCAGCGAGAAACAGCACAATTCGCATCTAAGAACATCGTTATTACTGCTATTGCTACTACAGCCATAGTTTTTACTACTAAATCCTTTCATTTCTAAATAAACCAAGGAATTAGTCCAACATTTAATGCTAACGAGGTAGGGTTAAGTTTTAAGATAATCGATGGAATCAGATAGAATCAGACCTAATTTACTTAATCCTCTTTGACACACATGCATAGATAGGAGCAGACTGAGAGATATATGAATGTTTTGGCCCATAAATACGAGTGTATGGAACGGAATAGTAATCATTGTTTACTGGTTTCATCACAGTTCCATCAAATTATTGTGACTCTAGTGTGTGTATATGCCAACATCGAAGGTAAGTAGGATATAAAACTTATACTAAGTCGAAACAATAAAGATCATGATGCTAGTAATGAAAATAAATGTAGGTATTTACTTATGTACATCACAATATGCATGAATTCAGTTTATATGTGAGTGGCACACTGATATAAAATGGTTCTTTTTCACTAATATCTGTGTGTTATATTGATATAAATAGTTATTTGTTTATATATCTAGTATCTTACATATAGACAAACCACCATGTATTTAAAAAGCACTATTAATAAACGTAAGTATTTGAACAAACACATACTCTGTGTTTCTTGCTAATGATTGCACTCCCTCTAAAATGTGTAATAGTCTAGTTCAAAGCTATTTCTTCAACCAGTTTGGCAATACTTCCAAATTGAAACCTTGGTCTGCCTTTTCAGTGTCATTGATCGATTATAAACAAGATTTTCGAAGGATACAAAAATACTTATATATATATATATATATATATTTACATTTACATCATATCAAAGCAAAGTTATATAGTTCTCTCTTGGATACTTCAAATTTTTCTACTTTTATTCCTCAGAATTTTGGCTTGTGTCGTTCTTGTTTATTTTTGATGATATTTTCTTTTCTTTTAATATTAGTTTTGCTAATGTTGAAGATATGTGCATTCTAAAATATTTTTAACGAATACTTAAATCGGATCTGACGCTGCTACTGATACAAAATGCATCATCAGATATATATATATATATATATATATATATATATATATATATATATATATATATATATATATATATATATTGAAATTCATGTTCTTTTTTCTCTTCTTCTCCCACCTCACCCCCTTTTTTCAAAAATACTTTCTTCTGGAAAAATTTTCGAATGGAGCCTTTCCAACCTAAAGCTCAATTGTAATTCTGTCCCTTTCACAACCATCAGTTGTTCATATATGCTTTTTCAAAATGTTCATACGCCGAGGATATTGTAGATTTTATTTGTAAATAAGCATTGAAAGGGAAGGATTTTATGAAGGGTTTGAAATAGTACTTTGGGTCTGTTCAGGGGTAAAAGCTTTTTGCAAGTATATTTAAAGAAAAATTATTTGAGGGTCTTTGAATCCTTTGCTCATAGCAACACAAGCGACTAATTCTAGATCATCAATGCGATGAAGGATGCTGGGTGTTGTTTGCTAATTGTTACGATATCTTTTCTTTTTTTATAAGAAATCACTGCAGCGTGACAAGGCAAATAGACTTTCGTATTATAAATAGAATCGAAATTCGAAGGGAAAAACATGAAAGAAGAGACGAGACGAAACGTTATTTTCTTTACTATAGATTTACAATAGATCTACAATAAAGGTTATTTATAAATAACTCAACTTGATAAAACAAAGAAAAAAGAAATGATACAAGAAAATTAAAAAGAAAACAAAAGGAACTTAGTGGATTGGGAAGTGACTGTGGAGAGAGAGAGAGAGAGAGAGGGTAGAAAGTATTGAAAAGGTTGGATGATACGCTCGAAATAATCTCGTTTGATTAATTTGATTAGAACAAACGTTGTAGAGCCAAGATAAAGCGTGATTCATTGTGTTGCTTTTCACTTGAACACCAGACCTGCTCGAAGCAGTCACGTCACTTTCGACTTCGTCGACGATGAAAACCACAAAAGGTTTAACTATTATCACTGCTTCTATCATGGCAAATATTATTACTTTTATGTCAGTGTCAGGAAAAATATAAAAATGACAAAAATTTCAAATACTGACAAGCCTGGTTAGTCATTCAATAGAAACCGTCTTTTGGCGGCTTGTGTTGTTTGTGATTATCAATTAAAAAATTGGGAAAAGAGATAATCAATGAATAAGTTGAGAGATCGCATTTTATTGGGTTGAGATCGACAAAAAAGTTCGATTCTACAAAAGAAACAAACAAGAGTGAATGCTACTGGACACTAACTAAAGGACCAATTAAACCTGAACTTACACTGCAAATCGACCCCCCCCCCTACACTAAAATCTTGTTCAGGGGGTGATTTAAAAAAAACAAAAAGAAAAACGTTATTACAAGACACGGCAATAAGTAAATGTTTAAATTCTCAGCCCCTTTTTTCGATTGGAGTGGGCTGGACGTACGATACATACATGCATAGATAGCCAGTCAGCCAGACCGTCTTAAAATTTTTTTTAAATGTTACGGTTCCTCATAACAAATAAGAAATTTTGCTTGACTACAACACGAAATTCTCCCTAACGCCATTTCATTCAGTCACTTTCAGTCAGAGCCAGTCAGAGGGATCACGGGCACCGCCACGGGAGTCTCTCTACATAATCTCCAGCTGCTTGCAGCATCTGGTATTCCCAAAAGGTCTCCCATACGGCCCCCATCCAAGTACTGACCAGGCTCGGTATAGCTTGACCACAGTGATCGTAAGAGAACCGGTGTATCCGATGCTATGTGGCCTGAACTACACAAAGGTATTTCAGTGCTACCAATTCGTGGGTTCCATCTCATTACTGCCGTTAAAATCAATCGGCAATAGACTACAACACTACTGATAAAACAGCAGCAGCAGCAACAACAACAACAACAACATTGTAAAGCAACCACGATACTTTGATTCTATTTGCATGTGCTGCAATTTAGCTTCTTCTAAATGCTGACTCGACCAGAATAACATTATAATTATTACCTCCGCCAACGAAGTTGGAGAACTGTATGTACTTGGTAGCGTCCATCTTTCCTTCCGTCTGTCTTACCGTCTGTCTATCCACACGATATGTCCAAAAGTACTCGATGAATTTCAATATAATTCAACTGAAGGGCGGACAATAAGCTATGGAAGTGTTGGTTAAATTTGGGGGCAGATCCGGGAATTTTCAACGACTGTCCACACAATATCTCCAAAGTTTTCAACGAATTTCAATAGGATCTTCTGAGAGTGTTTCTAAAGAAGAATTTTTGTGTTGATCAAGGAATTCTTTCTAGATTTAGAGATATTTTTAATTCTTTTCAAACATTTATGTTTTCAGTCATGCTTGTCCGCACAATATCTCCAAAAGTCCTCAATGAATTTCAATAGAATTTTGTTAAATTCTGACACGTAGGCGAAGGGGTGACTGTCACTTCCCCTGCATCGTAGGTACATATAAACTGAGATTCAGACAGTTTTTAGTGACAATCGTGTTTTCAGAAGCCTTCGCTGTCTGAGTGTTTTCTAGTTTATAACTGAGTTAAAATCGATCAACTCATGAGCATCGGGAGTTTTGTACAGGTCACTCTGTCCCTGATGAACTTTCCTTGATCTCTCTGAACGATTTTTGTAGACAACGATCGGTAAAGGTACCAATAACCAGGAAGAATTTTACTGTGATCTGGATTTTTCATATATTACAGGTTCATGAATTTACAATATCTCATTGACATTTAGTGGTTTTGGTGAATGCAGAACAACTTTCGTTTACAATTATGATTAGCCATAGATGCTGTGACTGTTTTTGCTGAAGCTGTTTTCCTTATTCTCGGGTGGAAGAAGAAGAAGAAGAAGAAGAAGAAGAAGAAGAAGAAGAAGAAGAAGAAGAAGAAGAAGAAGAAGCCCGCTTGGGTAGTGCAACAGTCAACACGTTTGCCTCACACGTAAAAGGTCGCGGATTTGAATCCCGGTACGTGCGAAGAGCGTGAAAAATTCTTACTCAGGACGAAACCACACTGGGGTGGGATACCTTTGTCACCTTAATTTGCTTTGGGTCTCAGTTGTCGGACTTGGTAAATGATTGCATCCATCCAGAACTTACCCATAGCCGTGAACCTAATGAACCAGAAGTCATGGATTCCATCGTTGGCAGGGGTTTTCCACTTCTTCTAGGGTTCTTGAAATTTCTGGCTTCTCTTCGATCAATTGTAATTCATTCTTCATATCGGTCAGCTTTTCTGATTCGTCTTTCAATTTGCTCACACAGTTTACACCAATAGAGTTTTGTTTCCGTAGCATTTACTTGTTCTGTTTCCCCTCTCGCTTCTCCATTTAGTTGTCCAAGAATTTTGATTTCATTGTTTGGGAATATTCTATTGAGCCACCACTCAATAATGATAATAATGATAGTAGTAGTAGTAGTAGTAATAATAATAATAATAATAATAATAATAATAATAATAATAAAGATTTTAAAGTCGTTGACCGATTTTATGCAAAACCTTTCTTTTGTCTGAGGTAACCATTGGGTTGAATAACGGAAACAAATCTTGTTTGACCGGTTCGCGAAGCATGAATATTTCACACTGCCTTTCTTTGGGCTTCCGTTATCATTATTCGACGCCATTTTGGTGACGATAAAAGTTTTGGCGCGTAAATTCCCTCTCAAATAGAAGCATCAGCACGCACCCTGTGGATTATTATAATTTCGTGTCTTAATCCCCACTATCGGATAAGCAGCCTGGTGGATTTATTGAGCGCAAAGCAATCATATTGTCTTACCAGATTTTGCCGTTAAGATACGCGACCTGTGTAATTAGGTCGGAATATTTAATTCTTTATTGGTGAGTGAGCCAGTTATTTTGCCTCTCAGCTTGAAATTAAATTTCCTTTTCGCGGATGAATACATTTTTCTTCTTTGCTCTTCTGCTATGAATGTAGATCTTTTAATAGAATACTGGCAGAGGACTGGTAAAAATGATGGGATTGATTACGTACAGAGTATCGGTGCGCTTTGCTTAGGATCAAAGCGTTGCTCCCTACACTCTGTTTATAATCGCAGTGTAGTATCTGTGCACTCACTGTAAAGTGTTTTATATATATATATATATATATATATATATATATATATATATATATATATATATGTGTGTGTGTGTGTGTGTGTGTGTGTGTGTGTGTGTGTGTGCGTGTGTACTGGGGAGTTTTCTAACAAAAAAGAAAAACAAAGTTGATAAATAGACGGCCCAAAGGATGGACAAATCCTTGGATCCAGTCTCTTAATAAAACAAAAAAGAAAAAAAGGACATTTTTCCACCTGGCATTTTGAAAATATCCCAAAACTAGCGCCTTACACTCAAAACAAGTCGGTGTTACTTTTGTCTTCATACTTGAACATCCACGTCATTGTTTATCAGCAAAATTCTTTCATTTTAACAATTCAACAACTTTTTTCTTTCGTTTTATGGCTCTTGAGCCATTTAACTCTCTTATTGCTCTTTTAGCTTTCATCTTTAACACGCTGTATTCTAGTATTTCTAACTTTTACAATTCTGACATCAATAATTTGAACATGTGCGACAGCTCTTAAATTTTGTGGCATTTATAACTTCCTTTTCCGTAACCTTTTGGTGAGGAGTGGCAGAAAGCCGTCGCTTGGGTGACCATGAGTCAAAAAGAAAGTAGCTCTTCTTCCATTCCATACTTTCCTGTGGTATTGTGTTCAAAGACACGTGCAGCAGCCATTACTTGCGTAGTTTATTCATGTCAATAGAGGAATGTCTACTAACAATTGTTAGTCTCATTCCTTGGCCGTAGAACTGCAATGGCTGAAATATCCCTTATTATATGTTCTGACAAGTAAATGTATAGTTATGAATGTGAGCGTGTCCGTATGTTTGTGTTGAGATCCGTTCATAAGAATATGTGGTATGTATCGTTTCATATTCATAAGTTTCAACAAATTTCCATTTGTGCCGGGGTTTCTGAGTGAAGGGTTCGCGTTAATTCTTTTGCATGTTTTGCTTCGTACATCAGTTTAAATATCCAACTATTTCTCACAGACATTCGAACTGGTTAGATGTCAAGGAAACCAGAAAACAAAATGGATGGAATGATTTAGGTGTACAGTTTCATCACCATTATCATTATCAGTAACCTTTTAACGTTTGACCCTAGATTTGCCAGACCTCTCAATGGTGGGCATCGTGGAGCCAAGATTTTCTGAATTTGTCTAGTTTGTCATGCTATCTCATTTTTTGCCGTCTTATTTTTTCGCATATGATCTCTGGGGATCCTCGTTATGATCGGTTGTCTGACATTCTTGCTACTTAGCCTGTTCATTGCTATTTGAGTTTGCTTATGGATTCTATAAATTTTTCTGTAATATAATGTGCTGCTTTGTAATCTCTCCATGAGATGTTCCATCTTTCGAGTCAAAAGTTGAATATTGGTTTGGACACGTTAGTTGTAGACCATTGTCTTTGATATCAATGGATTCCCTTGCCAACCTAGCGTGATTCTTCGTTTAAATTCTTCTTGTTTTGAAGGTTTCATGGAAATTCATTGTTCCTGGTCGATGTAACGGTTTTTTCTTCTCTCTAGTTCTACGTTTTCTACTTGGATTACTGTTTCTTCTTCGTATTTTTTACACATGGTATTCGTTTTACTGAAGTTCACGTAAAGACCAACTTTCTTGTTTCCTTTATTCAGTTCGTCTTACATTGTCTGGGGCTCATGAAGGTTCTCAGAAAAGAGGACAATGTACTCCGCAAATCTGAGGTTACCCAGGTATTTGCCATCTGTTATGATTCCTTTATTTGTCCAGTCTAAGTTTAAGAAGATCATTTCGGGGCAAGTCGCAAAGAGTTTGGGTCAGCAGGTGTCTCCTTGTCTTTTCTTTACGTAGTCTGGTGAATCGCTAGCTTTTTCGACACACACTTTCAAACCACAACAGAGGAAACATTCTTTACGACAATGTTTTGTTGCTTTCCTACGCTACAGATATTACCAACATATGCAAGTACTCCCTTTTATTTCATGTAGTGACAGTTGTTAACAGTTACCAGGAATGCAATAAACAATTACCGGAGAATGTCTTCGTCCAAAGCGGAAAGAAAATCTTCCGACGTGTCAGGCAGGGATTCAAATAGCCCTCCAGAATAGTCAGTAGAAGCGGAAATTGGCGCCACAGTCCCTGCATTCGTGTCGGAAGCTACTCATAACTACCGAATTACTGTGAATGAATCATCCGAGGAGAAACCTACAAGATATGTTCTGTTTCCCCGTAGTCCTTTAACTATTTGTTTATACTTAATATTGATTTATGGGCAATTTAGGTGACACTGACCATTTATTTGTAAAAATTAAATTTAAGTGTATTTTGAGTACATTGTTTATCTCTAAATCATCTGGACTTGATTCCACCCCTGTGGCAAAGTTGATTAAAGTTTCATATCTAGCCTGTTTGGCCTGATATTTACCCATAGCTGGGTAGAGTGTATTCATGCCTTTTCCCAAAGTATTTCTGTGAAATGGATGCAGACATTATCCACCATCATCTCCTGCACAATTTTCTCTTCACACCTTACTTTATCCATGTTTTGTAATTCTATTAATCCTCCTCCATTCTGATTCTGTTCATCCTATCCGTTTATTTTTTACCCATTCCATTCAATTTGTTCAAATTTTGCAAATAATTGCAAATAAAATCAAATGGTACAGATCAATATATGAAATAGTAAATGTCGAATTCATTCGGCTGACGATGATGTAAATGAACATTGAAATATTTACAAATTTATCCATGATTCTTTCCCGGTCAAATATCAATTGCCTACATGCATGTTTTTCGGAGTTACTTTCTAATTGTGATGAAAGAGAAAGAGAAGAAATGGAAGAGAAGGGAACAAGCAAGGGGAAAGAGAAAAATAGAGTGAGAAAGAGAGAAAAGAAAGAGAGTGGGGGCATGAATGTGTGTGCATTTGTGTTATTGCCGGAGTATTTTTCTGTAGACTTGCTCGCGTATTTAAAGTTTCCTATGAGTACACGAAAAACATGTGTACATAATTTCATGCGTGTGCGTGTGCATGTGGGATGTTTTTTCGGGGGGGGGGGTCTCATCTGAACAACAAAAAGCGGAAATGATTCATATTGAAGACGAAATCCATTTAAAAAATTAGCAGAAAAAATATGAGGAATTCGAAGAAAAAATACGGACAGATCGAGAAAAAGACGATGCAAAATCTGGCAAATTAGTTAAGTGACTTTTCCAATGAGTGCCGACCTCTCCAGTGGAGGAGTAGAAAAGATTCCAGAAGAACAAAATGACGTCATTCAAACGACAATCATAATTGATACTCGCTCCCGTCTTTTTTAGTAGCGCAAGCATCTCTACCATCAATCACAGTCATTGGCTGACATACCGAAATATTAGTTGCGTCCCTTGCCCAGTTTTGCCAATTTTTATTTTTTTCACGTAAATCCAGTTGTTTTTGGTTGCGTTTAGGTGTCAGAAGTTGCTATAAGGATGATTTTCAATAAAATGAGTAATATTTTCATTTGATTTACAGTTATAGAACAAATAATATTTTTAATGAACTGAGTAATATTTGGATGAAATAAATGTTGAAGATTAAATTCACATTTAATCTATTAAGAACATGTAGTATATTTCCTAGATTTGAGGACAATGTAGACGTTTCTACTTTTTTAAAGATGTCTTTGATTCACTTTTATTTAGATGCTTGAAAATAAAGTCATCGACGCTGCTGAATGCTCACCCAAGAAGATCACACCTTTGGTTTGAATTTCAACAACCAAACTAGACCCGGTCCAACCCGTTCATCACACTTGTGAAGCTTGATAACTCAAAAATTATCAAACTAATGAACAGAGTTTTCATCAATTGATATCGCATCATTTCATAATTGATTAGGTATGTGTCATGTGTGGTAGTTTATGATGTTTTTCCGAAAGGAAATTTAGTAATCCTTATTTATACAAATGTAAAATACGATTGCAAAACATAGCATACAAATAAAGTTATTTTACATCTATAAGAGTAAAGATTATCTAATTGCAGTTAATATCATTCGCAGGTGCTAACTTGGTCACAAGTCCGGATTAAGTTATCTTATGATTGAGTATGGAGTAGATATGAAATCACAGCTACAATTTTATGCATCCAAAACAGCTATTGCTATGGCCTGATTACACCAGTAAAATAGTAATTTCTAGGATCATAGAAGCAATGCCGTTTTACAACATCCCAGCTTCGATAATGGATGTCAGTTATACTCACCATTGCAAAAAAGTCAAGGTGGTAAGATTTAAAAAATAACTGTCACGGAGCTTCCTGAGCCATACACTTTGGTTCCTTTCACTAAAAAGAATCCTAAACCTTCTGTCTTGACACATGAATATGAATATGGCTTGAAAAGACGAGATTCGCTGGAGAAGTGAATGGTGTGAACAGGTGACATGGTCCTCCTACCGTACATTAAAGAAGAGATTCTCATTTTGAAGTAAGCAAAACATCTGTGTAGCCTATCCTTGGAGATTAAACCGATTCTGTGGCTATGATAAAACGTGATCGCAAAAAGTAAGGAAACAGTGGATTCTCTTAACCAAGGTCGACCACCTGTCATGATTGCTGATCAGCCAATTTATGTAGTAACTGAGTAGATTCAATGGTAGTGATCAAAGTTCTATGTTGAAGAGCTTGTCCTCCTGTTTGGTGAGCTACATATATAGATTGCTACAAGAAGATCCATGGGAACACTACTTCAGTATAGTGAATGTACAAGTACTCTCGTTAGATCTGATGTTGCACCCCAAAGTACAGCAGTTTTGTTCTTGTCAATCTCTACCGTCTCAAAAGCACATCAGTTAACTGCAGTCTCTACAAGCTCTTGACAGCAGCGTATGGGAATTCACTCAAGAGGCTGTCGAGAGGTCAATTGATTTGGTGAATCTGGAAGATTGGTGTTGAATATGCAAACAGCAGAGTCCCCAGTTTCAATTTTGATCCCTGGCAGTGGAAATGGAATTGTCTATTATTACGCTTGTTAGGTCTTTCAGAGGAGCAAATTTTGGTATCTACTGTAAAGCCCTCATAGAGCTGATAATTGATTTCTTTGTCAACGATCATGTGGATTATGCTCTTTGGCTTTCTATATACCTAAAATACATGTTGTCACTTGTGAAGCAATAGCCAAATGTGGTAAAGAGTTCGCTGTACGGAACTTCGCTGTCTACAAATTGAATACTGTTCTCGGCTGTGGCAATAGACCAAGCCCATGAATACAAACGCTATTATATAAGTTGATGTAGGGATCATTACCCTTAGCGGAGATCAATCGGCACTCGAAAGATGGTTGGTTGCTGGAACTAAAGTGATCTGGCTTGTTCAGTGGTATGAAAAATCGACAGATTAAGATTGAAGCTCAGCATTGTGAATATCATGACCAGAAACACAAATGTCAAAGGGTTTTTTTTTTTTTTAGTAGAAAATCTAACCAATGTTATACAGGGGTTTAAAAAAACTTTTCTGAAAGTATCAGGTGACTTTCTCAACCCTGGCACAAAGGATATGACAGTGCTGCGTTCATAGTCACATCAATACCATATATTTATTTAAAAAACACTTGAATTCAAGTACGTTTTACAAACCAATTAAGAATAAAGTCGATTTTCTCGAAAGAGAAACACATTCAAGCAGTTTTCCATCTCTCTACATTTAATCTCTTGTAAAAAGAATGGAGTGTGGCTTAATAGAATTCTTCAAGTGCGAAAACAATCTGTTCCCTGCCTATCTGAATGAAAATGAACACCTTCATATAACCAAGAAATCTCAACTGGCTGATTTTTTTGAATCCAGAGTCAAGATGCCAGATCTTGAAATAGCAGCAGATGATATTGTTACCGATATTATTGAATGCTGTGTCTACCGACCATGAAGAACTTTCGTTCAGTATGCTATGAAAGATGTTATTCCTGCAGTAAAGGCTCATACTACAAAGTACAAGCGCTCAGATCCTAATGTTTATGTTCAATCTTCTCTGAAGGCAAGGGCAAAGCGAGGTCAGGGAATGGAACTTCATTAAAACATCCAATAATTCTGCGAGACAACATTCTGCGAGACAACACCAGCAAAACGGAGCATTTTCATTTTCGAGCCAAAAAATAATTGCTGGGGTCCACACAATGATCGTTTTGTCCAAAAAGGACAATGCACAGTCCAATAAAGCAATGTGTCTAAACAGTGTATCTCCCCGTTTGCATGAAGAGGTGGATGCACGAATGTTTGAACATGCAAAAGATTAAATCCTGAATATCGGCAAAGTATTGTTTATTGAAGCAAATGACGCTGCTGTAACAGCAGTATCGTTTTTTTCATCCCTGATAAGGCTGGGTCTAGCAAAAATGTTGATTGCTCAAGGATGAAGCCTGAAATAGGCCCACGTTCAAAGAAACTACTAAGTACTTGGGGAAGAAGAAAAAACTACGAATACTGTTCTTCCATACCCTTAGAGGTTGTTATGAAGTTTCAGCATTTTTCAGAAGTCTGCTTGGAACACTTACAATGTGTAAGATCAGACTACAGTCGTCCTTTCGAAACATATGCAAGACTTTTGTGAAGTATGTGATCACCACCAATGACAGGTCCTATACTGCTGTTGTAGTTAACAACGAGTGACTGGACTTATTTGCAAGAACGGACTAATAACTCTATTCTATTAACTGAAAATACCCTTCCTCAAGATGCAAATGTTATTTTTTTCCTGGTGCGACAGAAAACTGTCTGCACTTGAATCCTCACGACTTCGGGTGGAGGAAGCATGGCTGGGGATGGAAGGTTCACTTGACAACTCTCCAAAACTGCGAAGTATTGTCAACAATTAGAAGATAGAAACGCAATTGCTTGCCCTACGATTCGTACCTGTGCGTGCTAGTTATGAGGTTCGATAAATACACAATAATGCATCCATGTTTCAATTTGTAAGAATTGACCCCTCAATTACTAATATATGACATTCTGTTTTGATTTAAATGAAGCTAATTGCATCTAATAGCCATAGTTTCGTGGCCATCTCGGAAAAAGGTGGCCATATTGGATTTTCGTTTTGCTAACGTCAACCTCTCGATAAGCAGCCTAAAGGTGGTCAACACACAAAATTCTATGCTTGTTTCACTAATGGAACGATTTTTCATTTCTCTGTCCCACTGAAATGTCACTGAGTGTGCCCAACCAATCTATAAAACGGTAGCACTGTATCTCCAGTATATATATATATATATATATATATATATATATATATATATATATATATATATATATATCCAAGCAAAGATGGAGCAAAGGTATAATTAGAATAACTCTGACATTTGTAATATATACTTACCAAATCTATTTAAAGGGGTTTCTACTGGAAGGTGATTTGCATTCATTGAAACTTTGGCAACTATAGTACATCTCAAAGGAAATACTTTTTGATAATTCTCATTTATTCAAATGATATACTTAAAATATATAATTTTATATTTAATTTATAATCATGTAGATCTAAATGTAATTCGAAATGATTATTGAAGAAAATATTGTATCATTCAGTTGTGGGATTGACTTCCGTTCAGTAACTCCCTCTTTATCAAGGGAGGTAATCCAAACCTTTATTTTACTTGGATGACATCGCGATTCATTCTAGATTATGTTTCGAGCATATACGGGAATATTATCAAATCTTATAAATTGTTACTCAGTCCATGGCCCACCCATCGATAAAATGTCATTGAAATATATTTTAAAAGAATGGAAAACAATATCAAAAAAATATTTCAGGGCTTGACCCAAAATATAATCAATTCTCTCTTGTCCCACGGCCTACCCTTCCACAAAAATGTCGTTTGAATTCATTCAGGAGATATTCTGTGGACAAACAGAATAACAGATAGACAGTCTGACATAAGTGAATACATATACGTCTTCCAAATTCGTTGGCAAAGTCAACAAGATGGTATTCTCCAGATCGGATCTCGATAGAATCCACATCGGAAAACAAAAAGAAGAGAAAGGATTCCTGTTTTTTTTTTCTATCATTATTAGAAGTAGTGATAAGAGAATTAATTCGAAAAGAAACAAATGACGACTCACTCGAGACTATACGATCAAGAAAAAAAAAGAAACTATGCATTATCTAAGAATGTAAACATATACACCAAAGAAATCTTCCAGACGTATGTAAGGAGTAGACAGGGAAGATACTGTTATAAAAACTGGAAGCAATGGCCAGAGAATAATAAAATACAATAAAAGGAAAAGAAATCCCGTTCCAAATAGAAGGCAATGCATTGCGCAGTCAATGCAACAGCTAAATTAGTTGGATAAATCATTACAAGACATTTCTACAGATGAATTCTTAAAGATGAATGGATACAGGGATTATTGTTTCTGTTTACTATTTCCTACTTTGACTTCATAGTGCACTGGTCAATTTATTCTTCAGCCTGTTTTTTTCTGTGGAGTGCAAAAAATTTCCATTGGTATTATTCTGCGCAAAATCCTGTCAAGTGATATGGTTTCATTTAATCGATTCACTGAGTTCATTTATTAATTATTCTCTTTCATTTATTCAGATATCTCATACATGTTTTACCTATATCCAAAAATAGTTGGATCAAAAATTGCGTGTACATCATTGCATGCAGTTGTAACCGAAAATATAAAGGTAGAACTGGCCAGCCCACTTCAAGTTGAACTTGGTCAGCACATAAGGTTGTGGTCTGTGATCAGAATAAACCCGGCATCACTTTTATTTGACTATAGTTTGCACACAAACGCATTATTTTCTCTTGCTTCCTGGAACCATTCTTTGAGTGTTCGTGTGTGAAGTTCCAATATTGTTCTCTCTCTCTCAGAATCTAAACCTCAGATCTCTCTCTCTCTCTCTCTCTCTCTCTCCACCTGCCTTCTAGTCTGTCGCTATTCTTTCTTCTCTACACGACACTTGCCTATCCATATTAATTACCTCTGCCCTTCTTCCTTTGCATTGCTCTCAGAATCATTAGGAAAGACGTTGTTAGGGTGACTACTGACGTCATAGTGGGCGTGGCTAGTCGATCTCATTTTGAAAACACAGGAAATAAAGCACTGCTGTAATATTGCTGCTTCTCTGGGCCTGGCTTTTGTATTTAGTTCGTCGTTCCCGTTGTTGAATCATGGCTACTCGCAATCACAATCCGGTCTTCGTTTTAAAGCCTTTCAAATGGTTTTCCCGGAAAGGCGCATTGAAACATAGAGAGATATTTATTGAGCTTTATTCTAGCCTCAAGATAGTGTTGTGCCAATCTTGCAAGTGGGGAGTGCTGGCCTGAATAGGAACTTCTTTTTCGAAATCCTGGGTTTCAGTTAGGCTTGAACTCCGACTCTGGCGTCGGTGAGATAACGTGTAAACACCTTAATTACCATGTAAGTATACGCACATATACACATTTGAAATCATACACATACACTTGAACTCACACACTGGTACACAAACGCACACATGCTTACACACAGATACACACACGTGCACACACATGCCTACACACACACTCATACACATGAATTTGTGAGTATTTATATGTATAAAGGATTCAAGATCGTGTGTGTGTGTGTGTGTGTGTGTGTGTGTGTGTGTGCGTGTGTGTGTGCATGTGTGATGTCTGCCAGCGTGAGTGCGTCTGAGAGTTAGAGAGGGGGATGAAAGAAAATGAGAGGGGACAGGGAAGTGCGTGGACAAAGTGACATATATACAACGTATACGCGATATCAGCTTTTTGTTACTGGACATCGTGCAGGATGAAAAGTGCACTGGGAGGTGGAGAAAGAGAGACGTGCGGACAGACAGATAGAGAATGTTTGTCTGTCGGTTCACATACCTACATGTGTGTGTAAGTGTGAATATCCTCTGAATTTTACATAGTAAGACATAGGATTACAGTAATGGATCACTTATTGTCCATAGTCTATGTGGTTAGCCTGCTAACGATAGCCCTACAGTGGGTGCCTCATATCTAATAATTTCAGTATAGGTCTATAATCGAATGCAGTAGTCAAAGGTCGGCGGGAAAAGGTTAACCACGAACAAAAGGTTGATACACAGCATACATGGTGCAGAGCCACAGTAATGAGACGCCCAGTGAGGATCGAGCTCACTGTATCAACAATGTTCTGCCAGACCTACTTGCAGGCGCCCAGGTATGTGCGTGTACGTTCGTGTCTATGCTTCATATCTTCGTCGACAATCTTTCATATCTGATCACATACGGGTTCGTACTGATTTGCAAAATGTTGCCTTACACCAAAATAACTATGAGACGGGGCTCCTATCGACATTGACGAGATAACTTGTCTAGGCAAGTCCTCTGTCCAGTGCTATGAACGAGATAGCTCGTCTTACAATCGTATGTCATTCTTTTATAAGATAACAATACTCTGCCCAAAGTGCAAAATGTGTTTACAAAATGGAAAATAGTGAAAAAGTATATATATATATATATATATATATATATATATATATATATATATATATATATATATACTAAATGTTAGGAGACCTTATCTGTATATACATGTTTCAATACATTTCATACTCATTAATGTATTGGTCACAGAACTACCCCATATCTCGGAAAATATTACGGATAGGAGCATGCTGTTTTCACCATTCCATAACACATATTTTGGAAATTCATTTGAATTAAATGACCCAACTCTGTTTGTTTGACACGCTTCTCGAAGTTTAATAACCCGGAAAATAATGAAGTTGGAAGCAAGTTGGTTTCACCAATCGATATCCCAATACTTGAAGAATTATTACGTATGCAGCAACTGTGATTATCTATTGCAGTTGGAGAATATTATTGTTTTCAAGTTATTGGTAATCCATGCATATATGGATGTAAAATATGGTAGCTGAACACAGATTACAGATAACGTTATTTTACATTCGTACAAGCAGGGATTACTTCATTTTAATCTGACTAGAAAATGTGCATAAGATTATTGTACGTGCATCTGATGGTGTAGAGAACTTTCTCTTGTGCAGTCAGCCGGAAAAAAATCATCTGCCCAAGTGCCCTACAGACCCTGTTCCATGAGAGTGACCATACAGCAGTAATGCTCAAAGACTCGATGAAGGTAGTGAGAAAGGCCGTTCAACATCTGAATGCTGCGCAGACACCATTAGTAACGTTTAATCAACCTTTGAACGCCACTATCAAGCATATCCAGTCGGAATAACAAGAAATACACACACACACACACACACACATATATAGATATAGTTACAAGGCTGTGGCCAGATTGAAGCTCTGGTACAAGCAGTCATTGCCGACTCCTTCTTGCGTGCAGCACATATTTCTCGCACTGGACGTGTCCACAAAGTGCGCAGCAGCTGATTTATACATCTATGTTTATTGGTTTATCTGCAATCCATGCGACAGCCCTGCATCAGCATGTACTCAGATGCTCTGACAGAAGTCGTTCCAGGATTTTTTGCTTTGAACGATACCTACTATGCCTGCTGGATCCCAGTTCATATGCGTGACGTGACTGAATTATCAACAACACGCCCAGATAATGCTAGAAAAAATTAAATGCTGGCAACTTCCCGGCAATCCCCATCGAATTATGCTTGCATTAATACTGGTGTGTGTGGGGAGATAGGTTTTGTAGACAACCTTAATGCCCCTGACAGTGGATGGTAGCTGATCCCGAGGTTGCAGTGCTAACAGGTATTAGGGCATGTATGGTTAGAAAGGCTGGAAGGAAACTGGTAGAACTTTCTGTGGGTTGACGAGACAAAACTGTTCAGTTTCCTATCCAAGTCCCTCCAGGCATTCTGTGAGGAAGACAAGTTGTGCTCAACATATAGCTACTGCAGAATCTCGGTGCCAATTTTAGTGGAGCTTGTTCAGAGAACAGTCCATAGGGCTGCACATCAGTATACAAACCTCTGCCTCTGTCATACAGAATGTGCCGACTGACTCTTAGATCTCTCATTTACTCAAACAATGGTAAGTCGTCTCGTCTTGATGAACAATTAACATCATCAAGATGTGTTCATTGAATGGTTCAAATAGTGTACCGCCATTAAATTGGTCTTTTCGACTTTTGATTAAGTAGCATAGATAATGGTGTCCGTACATTCACAGACCATCTGTACAAAGCGTACGTTAAATCTTGTTTACGTTCATTGTGTGAGCTGGGGAGCATTATATCCACAATTTTTGTGAGAATTTTTTACTTGTCTAGATTATTAAACTTGTAAGAATATTATCACTAAAAGTGACGATATAACACTCCTCCGCCTCTGGGTTGATAATAACAAATTGCATAAAGTAACAGGAAGGGTTTTAAAAAGTATCAGATTTTGATCAAAATAGACAGAAACAAAGTGTGTGTCAAGATTCCTGCAGGAATTAATTTTCCATCAATTCACAAATTATATGCCATGTAATTTTCCTTCATTTTTGTGCTTCTGTTTTTTACTTAGGGGATGTATTGATCTGATATGTGGGGTTTATTTGAATCCATGTATCTTATCCTGACATTACATGCACTTTACATTACAATTTACCATATATAACTACAATATTGTTAAACTTGTGCTTCAATTTCCGCCATTTTTACGAAAGTATAGAAAAAAGTATGGCTTATGAGAATTATTTCCCGTTTTTTCCGATTTTGTATTGTCTGAACTCTGTTATTTTTCATTTGTTAACATCATGCAGCTTGCGCAATTTTCAGCATATTATCATGCAAGCCAAACTTCTGTAAGAATTGCAGAAATTAAGCGCCTAGTTCAGCATTATTCTTACATTGTAAATAGTAAGACATCGAAAAACATTCATTTCATTTTTCTTCAGATTAAAAAAGAAATAATTGAAAGGGGAAAAAAATCTTCTAAGAGAACTTTTTTCGGTACGTAAGATGGGAAATTACCTATTTTTATGCTGTGCCTCAATTACTAAATGTAGATAAGGTTAAGATATTCGATTCTAAAAGCTAAATTTTTTCAAGTGCTGTTAAAATTCAGGGCATTCCATTTGCATAAAATCCAACTTTAGATGTCTTTATAGGATCATGAAGAATATCTCAATGAATTTTAATTTTTCAATTTTTTTTCCATTTTGAATGTGAATATACTTAAAAATATTACAACTATCCTACAACTGCATCAAGTTGGGGTGCTATAGGGTCAAAGTCCACTCCTTCTTCTTATCCAACTAGAAATGATGACTGCAACTATTTTATAATGAATAAATTCGTAGATGTATAGGACTCGTCAGTTCGGTCCAGTTGGTAAGGGAGCTGCTTAACAAATTACAGTTGAGAAATGCTTTTATGTTTTTGTATATCAGTTTGGTTTAACATGTGAGGAAAACGAATTATTAGAAGATGATAGGTCTTGTTCTTGTTACGGTCCTTTTTAAGTTCTCCTTACCAAGTTTTGTCTTTGAAATACAAAATAAAAATTTACCCCCTACATTTTCTTTTTTGGATTAACTCATATATTTTCCTGGTGAGCTCCTATATTCATGATTTTAATGATCTCAAATGTCTCCCAATCTGCTACTTCTAACCCAATCTGACAACCCTGCCTCACCCACAATGAATTTAGCCAAAATCATGCGCAGGAAATCTCTATACATTCCCGAAATATACCAAAAATGAGATTTCCTTAATTACACGGGTGTAAAATAATTTTCGTTGTATAGTGTGTCTAGATCACGTATTTTACATCAAAGAAAGTAAGGGAAACCCAAAATTAATTGCTTCAGAAAAACATCATGGTTTCAAAACTACTATAAACAACCATACACCGCATTCGCCATCAAAATCTTTAAATAATGGGCTATCGATTGGTGGTAATCCTAGGTTTCTACATTCATCAGTGACCGAATTATTAAACTTGTAAAAGCATAATTAACGGGTTGGGTCATGGCGATTCTTAAAGACCGAATGAATCATCAAAACACGTCTTATTGAATGGTAAAAACTGCATCCTTGTATCTTTGATAGTTTCCGATATATGGGTAAGTTTTGTGACATATTCATTTAATGAAAGCGACTTTGCTCTCTGTACAGTTCCAAACATTTTGTTTTAACACATTGATGTATGTATTACATTATTACGGACAGCCTTCCCGTGGCTATCACTTTCAATACTTCTAGGGGGAAACCAATGCCTACACCACGCTAAATAATGCAAGCTCTAGGGTCAGAGGGTACTACAAACGTCCTTAACCCACTAACGCCTATAAGCCTTTATTCAACCTGGCTCTGCCATTATATCATCAAGATATGAATGGACTTTAAAGAAAGCGGCCGATGTTTTTGCTGTCAGGTAAAAGGCGACCTCAGATGTTGACTAAATTAAGCATCTTTGTTTTTTACAGACAGGATGATTAGCTAATATTACAGGTCACTGCTAGGGAATGAGTTGAATCCTGACTGGGTGCCCTTCTTTTGTGATCCAATGTTAAACTAAGCCAAACTTGCCAGAATTTTTGAATATATTAGGATTGACAATGCGTAGCCGCGGAGAAATCGATCAATTTAGTGCTGTACAAGACCACATAAGATGTTAAACAAATTAAGCTTAGTTGAAGCCATACATTGTATTAACTAAGCCTATATCAGTCTAGCAAAAGGCTATAAATATGTCTCATAGCAGTTGTTACATCAGCACAAACATTACTTCGCACTATGGAATGGTACAACTATTATGGGACCGATGGAGTATTAACTGGGGTATTTATTAAAGATTAAATCATTATTAAATTCCTTCTAGATAAGCTTTTCAACTCCCAAGTGACGGTATATATCTTAGCATCTTTTGTCCATAATAGATAAATTGTTATGAGTTAATAAAGGTTGTTTATTCCACTCAAATCAGTCGACTAAACTGAAATTGTGTATGGTAGGTAGTTTCGGAACCTACATTCAGGCTTAATGACACAAATCCGAACCAACAATCACTTTTAGGGAGACTGGTTGTCTTCATCTGATCCCTCAAGACACTCTCCTTGGTGAGTGACGATGTGGGTAAATCTTGTCAATGAGATCGTCAACAGGAGAGTAATTCCAAAAAAACATATGCTTGTTAGAATTCATTATTCAATTAGTAAAAAGCTTTGTCAGTTGTTTTGTTAAAATTGATTTTCATCCTCCTCAGAATATTATCACAGGAAATCTTCACCTAGATGCGTACGTATATATGAACAAAATCTCATTATATAAAAGCTCATTTCAATTTTTCCTAGGAAAGGGTGAAGCAAAGCCCTACGGAAGTAAAATCCAACCGTGTCTGAGAGTTAACTTATGCTAAAGCAAATAGAAAGAGAAGAATGGGGTAAAGCAAGGCTATTCTCTGTGTGTTCGGGTCTACATCACTTCTACTTTTAGTACAGCTATTGATAGCGAAGTTTTGGTGGTAGGACGGAAAATAATTCCGCTAAATATAGGCATCTTTGATTTTTCATGAATAAAAAATTCATATAGAGAAAGAAATCGTTTTTAATCCCTTGCTTTACTAATTTTGACGAGTAGTATGTTAGTAAGAAAGTAGATAACTGAAGAGAAAAATGAAAGAAGAGAAGTCAAATGATTCAAAAGGAATCAGTTGGGTCAAAGTTGCATTGGGTGAGTAGATTAACGAAAAATATCCAGACTAATTAATGAAATGAAATATCCAAGTTATAAAGAAAGATTGGAGTCCTTGGGTTTAACAACTTTGCTCAAGAGAAGAATGAGGGATGGATATTTAATTGAGACAATCGAAATAATTAATGGAATTTCTAAATGTCGCACACCATTTTTTGATACCTCTCATTGAACTGGCGATCAATTGACAAAACAAATTTCAGAAACTAAATCTACTCGACAGATCTTTTTTGTAATAGAGTGATATATTTTTGGAATATGTTGCCTAGTCAGGTTGAAAATAGCACCAGTGAAGAGGGTTTTTAAAACAATTTAGATAAGTTTAGAAATCATGAGAATGAGCTTACAAGGACATTTTTGGGATCTGTCTGATGAGATTTTCAAGAGAATCTAATCTGCATATTGTGATCGATTGTAAATCTCCATGAAATCCTTGACAGAAGAGGAAATCAAGCGAAAAATGTTGATATTTATGGACAGTATTTATGAATTTTATATCTATTTTGAAGTTGATGCGTAAATATGACAAATACTTGGAGATGGCCATGGAGGCATAATGAGATAATAAATAAATTGTACATGACCACAGCGTGGCTAAAATGTGGGTGTAAGATCATGATATCTATTGGCTCCAACCCCCAGAGAGAAAATTCGACACAAAGTTAGGTTCAATGATGGGCTCCACGTAGCATTATCTAGTTTCCGTGACACTTTCATTTTAGCACGCTTCAGACATCAGGGATTAACCCTGAACCTATCCCTCTTAGAGCAATAGGGAGATGCAGCCTGGAGGAACGATACCCTAGACGCTTAAACACCTTTGGCCACGAATGGCTAAAGAGGAGTGGGTGGAAGATCAGGGTAAATCTTGCACTACTTTTCGAGATGATGGTGTCTCATCAATCCTTACCTTACATTGTCTTTTCATATTTATTTGGTAAATTCATTCAAGCTAGATGAAGTACCTGTCTACGCTGGATAAGAGGATAAAATTGAATAGATAGATAGATAGATAGATAGATAGATAGATAGATATCAGATCATTTTAATCGATGTGAGCCCGAACGCAGACCCTGTGATAAAAATTCGTTGACCGATACAAAGTAAGGGTCTGGTTCATCATTTTGCTTACGTTGTAAATCGAACTTCTCTTTTAAATCTCGAAAAGTTTCCCAGTTTTCAAAAACTAATTTGCTTTTTGACTCCTTAAAGGGAAAAAAAGACCCCCTTCCTTTTCACCCTAAGTGAGATTATTTTTCTATTCACCACCAGCTTTCAGTGATGCACTTTGGCAACTGACCACCGCAGACAAAATAAGGGTTGGTTTTAGCATAGAATTACATTGTGGATCGAACCTCCTCTAAAATCTTATCGGGGTGGGATATCAAAAATTAATTTACTGAAAACCAAATCCGATACACGTGGAAAATTTCATGGGGATATATTGTGTTTTCTAAGTGTGTATCGCATTATATTTGAAGTTGCATTAGACTCGAGTCAACATGGTAACAACTATTAAACATTAAATTAACAAAACTAAATCTTGAATTAATAAATATTTTGTCATGGTAGCCCATTGTATACTTTTTAGAATCACTCGTAATTTGCTTGTCACATACTTCCATTTTGCTTCTTTTCTTTTCTAATTTAGGCTGTCCATCAAGCGACTTCACTGCTTTGATGTCCGCTTCCTGCTACCCAATTCTTTTCATCTCGGTAACCGTAGCCCATGTGTATGTCATCAGACTACTTAAAGTGATCAGATTGCTGTCGCGGTTGTGTTTCAATCTAGAATATCGGTTTGGAATTGCGTGACAGACAAAAAGACATCTGAATAAAAAAGTGACTATGGCGTTTATGAAGTTAGAAGATTAGAAGATCCCTTACCCGATCAGACTTAATGGGAGAATATTTCGAATTTGAAACCAAAAGTAGATTTCAAGTTAGCCCGCAGCTAAGTATATATATATACATATATAAAAAGATTCACGCAATGCAATATAAACATTAAAGGAGGTGCTGGAGGCATATTGATTAACGACACGGATAAGGAAATCGTCGAACCTAGTTCGAACTTCAGATGGGACAGTTTGCGTTCATTTTGCATTATTGCACCCCACACGCATACACGCCGCCAGCAGTAGTTAAGGCAATACATCCTGGGCGTTGGGCTAGCACCCAGCTGCGTAAAATACCGACAATTGCTATAGAGACAACGATTAGGTCTCTCTAAATCGTTCAAGAAAAGGAAACAATGGGAGTCAACGAGCCTGCGTGAGAGATACAACTATTTATATCGACATTTTCTAATTGAGGACAACTAATAGAATGTTTCTCTAATTGATAGTGACTTATCTTAGGAGAATGCTTAGAGATAAAACTAAAAAACATCCGGGTTGCACCTATCTCTGTCAAGATCACAAACTAAATAATAACTGAATGCAAACCATATATAGCTACAATGGAGCCGGGGTAATCGGGTGAGTTTCAATTTTACAACGTTCGGTCTTTCAAAACATATCTCGATATGGAAGAAAATTCTTGGATCCACACGAAAATTCAACGATTTTTCTAAGTTCATGACCCGCCATTTCACAATATGTCACTGAAATCCACTGACATTTTCTTAGAACAAACAAATTTGAGTGGTTCCCATATTTCGGACTATTGATGAATCAAAATATCACTCTATGGGAAAAAATCCCAGATTCTCCCCCAAATTAAGTAGATTCTTCTCTTATGGTTCAGAAATTGTCATTGAATTACTTGAGAACTTCAAAGACATCAAAAGTCAAAGACCATACGGCGCTGGCAGCTCCCGACTGTTCCTCTTTCAGTTCATTCAGCACCCTCCCCCCTCGACAAAATGCCAATGAAATCAAACTGGAACTTTTGGAGATATTGTGTGCAGCTGAATGCAAAGATATGGGTGTGGATGTTTAAAGTTGTAGATTTCCGCCCTAAGATAATTCTTGGTGCTATTTGGCATATAACGCGCTACACTTCCCTCAAATAAGAGACAAATTAGTGTGGGAAAGTCAATATATGGCAGCTAAATTTCATATCTCCTACCCTCTCTAATATTAGATGATAAGTATATAAATACATGAACATATAAGCTCATTAATATCCAGCAAATGAATGCATGAATATGTCGTTAAATACGATTAGAAAATTATGGTAAAAACATATTTGACATTTCACGATCATTATGAAGGAATTACAGCGCCATCAAACGGCATCAAAAACATTGGATCCGTCAAGCTTTGTTACTTGTAGTTCATATATATATATATATATATATATATATATATATATATATATATATATATATATATATATATATATATATATATATATATATATAGCAAAAGATTTGAAGGAACACATGCAAGAGGTTCCATTTTAGTTTCAGGCTAGATTTTTCGCCCAGTCAGAATTTTGATTTAAAACGTTTTCATCATCATCAGTATTTTATCGTCTGCCGTTGGACATAAACCATCCCCGAGATTCATCACTATATTTTCTGAACCTGTCCAGTTATCTTATATCCTTCCAGCCTCGGTTCTGCATTTAATCTGTATGGATCCATGTTGTTAATAGTGACGTCCATTGGCTGTCTGCTATTCTTGTAACATGACCAGCCAATTGCCATTTGAGTTTCCTCGTGGTTTCTATGATGTCTCAGACTCTTGTTTTCGCCTAATATACTGTGCTGGTCTCTCCGTGTAATGTTGAGCATCATTCTCTCATGCGCACATTACATAGTTCTCAGTTCTCTTGGCTTTGTTCCATGTTCCAGCTCCATAAGTGATTATCGGGAAATGTATTGGTTGTATACTCTTTCTTTTTAGGACTAATAGGATTTTCTTGTTCTTGAAGGTTGAGCTTGTTCTGCCGAAGGCTTACCATCCTAGAGTGATTCTTCGCTTAATTTCTTCGTCTTTGAAGATTCCATTCGAGATTCGTTGTCCTACGTAGATGTAGTGGTCTGCTTTCTCCAGCAATGCGATTTCGATTTTGATCATTGAGCATTTATTTCCGCCATGTTCGTTGTACATTTTTTACTGAAGTTCATGTGAAAGCCAACTTTCTTCGTTCTATTCATCTAGAATTAGTTGGAGGTTCTACAAATGGGATGGTGTCGTCTGCAAATCGTTACTTAGGTATTCACCGTCTATTCTGATTCCTTTGTTTTCCCAGTCAAGGTTTCTGGATATCATCTCGAAGCAGGCTCTGAAGAAGTTGGGTGAGCTGGTATCACCTTACCCTTTTTTTGTAGCCTGATAAAGTACCTTATGTGAAGGTATATATGTTACAATACTCTAACATGCGGGGTCTACACCTTGTAGAGTGATAGCGAACGTAGAGGACGAATTCTTCTCACTGGGTTTTCAATTTTCCGATAAGACCTGCCTTTCTCAAGTGCTACATACATCTCCTTCCCAACATTTATTGACTAAAATAAAAGAAGCCTGAAATTCAAACAATGGATACGCTAGTTCTTGTCTTGTATAAAGATCTAACAAGGGCAGTGTTGCCAACTATATTTTCAAGCTTACAATTACAATCACGGTGAAAAAAAAAACTAGAAACATCTAGATTCTCAATATATATATATATAAATATAATATCAGAGATATATTACATATCATTGATAAATTAAATGGGACTTCAAGCCCCAACATTCATTTCATCAAAATATTTAATTCATTAATAATATTACTGATTGTATTACAAGTGCATTCGCAAATTATTGTAAAAAAACATTTAAACACCTTTACTCTCTCTCTCTCTCTCTCTCTCTCTCTCTCTCTCTCTCTCTCTCTCAATCCTTTTCCTAAAGAAAAAAAAAGAGAACTGGTGACCCTCTGCTTGAGCAAAACATGAAGTTCAGTTCTTTCGCAGAGATTTTTCGATTTTCGCTGTCTTCATTTTTATTAATGAAATATTTTGACCGATAATTCTTTGGTCTTCCTCGCGAGTATGCTCCATGAAATCTTTCAAAAACGCCCCAAGCTTTTTTCCTTTTCTCCCTTCTTTTCGTCTCTTTAGAACATCGCAGTTCAAAAGAATCACGGTACTGAGCAATATTTAGGCCCCGTAATGATGGAATCATTATAAGAACAGGCGAGACTGGAAGTTGTCCTCTTGTTAATCCAGGTTGTACCGAGTTGCTTTTTGTCCAAGAACACAGTGCATTATATATGGGAAAATGGAGAGAGTTAAACACTGAGAGATGAAATTGAAACATGGTTGGGTTTTTCGACGTGATAATAACCCCAAGCCCACTGCGTGAGAGACTAAAAGTTGACTTGAGAGTAAAGATTTATATGTTTTTGAATGGCTCAGTCAATCTCCGGATCTAAAGATCAAAATCCAACCAGGAATTCAGATTCAGATTAGGAAACATCAACCCTCAAATCTGGGAAATCAGAAGAAAATATGCGGAGAAGACTGGTCCAATATCTCTCTTGGTATCTGGTCTTCTGACCGGCTGATATAAACGTTTAGAGGCTTTCATATCAAAGGAAGGCTACACGACTAGATATTAATGTACTCACGGGAAGGGATTGAATACTTTTTTACTGTTCAATAACTGATATCATTGAATTTAGATTTTATTCTTCTGAAAATTTTCAATTTAAAAAAAATATCATTATGAGTAATGTTAAAGGCTTGTGGTATACTTAATTTCAAATAGATCTGATTATCAGAAATAGAGCTAATTAGGAAATAAACAATATTTATAGGGGAGTTTTTTTCCTCTTTGTATTTATCTATCTCAGACTCTTCATATTTATCTATCCATCTGGAATGTCACCCCTGGTATGTTCCCTATTTTACTGTGGTATAGCCTTTTATCTTGACTGGATTTTGGCTAGATTTTATGTATTAGATTTACACAAAAATGTTCAAATTGGGGGAGTGAAATCTAAAAAAATGAACCTGTTTAAAAAAACATTATTTTTTCTGTTGCTTTGTCGCCTCTAAATAAGATTTAGTGCAACCAATGAGCTTCAGAAGTCCTATAATCAGTTTAATGAAGTTCACCTGAGTTCAATGGAAGAGTACATGATCTTTCACGTGATCTCATTGCATATGCTATTTTGAAAGACTCTAGAATTTACAACACCATTAAGCTACGCACCCCCACCAAGAAAGCGGCACCATGAAGACCAAGGAGTTCTCCAAATGTGTCAGGGACAAAGTTTTGGAGAAGCATAGATCAGGGTCGGGTCATAAAAAATATCCCAAACTTTGAACATCTCACGGAGAATTAGTAAGTCCATTTAAGAGAAAATGAAATGAATACGGCATCATAACTAATTTACCAAGAAACTCACAGAGCAGACAAAGACAGTAAGGAATCCATTGAACCACATTTTTCAATAAATATTGAAAAATGTTACACTCATAAATACATTGAAATATCATCTCAAGTTCTTCCGTTGAATATACTGGTAGAAAATCGACACAGGAATTTTTGTCTGGTTAATAAATATTTTTTAAGATGATATGATAAATTGGTTTACATGCTGTCTGAGATTAAAACCGATAAATGGATTTAATATTCCCCTCAGTAAACACTCAACTGAAGTGACACAAACACGTCACATCTGTTGTGAAACTTACTGATCCCTCATCGTCAAATACGTTTTGGGGCAACCTATGTAAGTAAGCTCTTTGTTTTAAAAATCAAATGACGTGACGTGTAAAATAGCAACAATATTGTAATACATTATGATAATACCCTATATAAATAAGGAACTGCATGTATTCTGAATTGGTCCTAAAATGATAAGAAAGGTAAATATCAAAATAATAGCACGAGAGGAGACGGTGTTTAATCAATGCAATTGGGGAGCCATGTTGATAAAACTGTTTTATTTTGACATCCCGGAAACGGCCACATGATAAATAACTGATGGTCCCAACGAGATAAATTCACTTATCATAATATCTAATTCTGTGTAAAACTTATAACAATTTGAAAAGCTTACATAAATTGCAACAACAGGTATATGAATTGACTGAAAGGGCAAAGATTTTGGAAATTTTTCTACAACTTCAGTGTTTAAACTTATAAAGTTCTCTAGACTATCACTTTATATTTCTTTCTTTCCCCCCCTCTCTCTCTCTCTCTCTTTCTATATATATATATATATATATTCATTGTATGTCGCTTTCTCAGATTATTAAGATGTTTTGCCTCCTAAAATTGACGGATAACATTCCATTCGTCATTGAGTAATTATATAAAAGTTCAGCGTAGCATAATACTCTATTTCTGCTACCTTACGTCCCCAGATGTCACTGGAAAAACGTTACGTCACTAGTTACGTCTATGACAGACAAAAAATAATTCTATAACTACACGTGTCGTATCATCATAATGGAAGAGTTAATGTGATGATACAAGCAAAACGAAGTCCCTGTCATGAGGCATAATGAAATTTAACGTCAGTCAATCCGTTCGTCATTATAAAAGGTGGGGGAAGGGACACTTTTCATCATGGGGGAGTAACTATGCGATGTGGAAAGTCGGAATGAATGAAAAGATCGGTGCGTCTGAGAAAAGCGTGCGTAAATTAACTATAATGAGGCACGTGACACTACTAGAAATGAAGAAAAGTGGATTTTGGGAGGGGGGAAAGTGGAAAAGTGAAAATGAATACGAGGGAAAAAAGGGAATTCTCCAGTTACCCGGTAAAGAGTTTCAACAATATCATTTATTACAATACACCTTGAAATACATTCAAAATACATTTAAATTAGAGAATTAATTAAACAAATCCTATCTGTTTATGTTCGCTGGTGACGTACGATAGGACGTCATCCCGTGAAGTTTTTTTTAATTCCACCTATTCAGAAATACCTGATCATTTTTTTGATCTCTCTCTCTCTCTCTCTCTCTCTCTCTCTCTCTCTCTGTATGTGTGTATATATACAATATATACAATTATTTTTTAAAAATTGATGTAATTCCTATCTTTTGATTTTTTCTCTTCACCTTCCAATAGTCA
>OY735215.1:12458477-12508477 GCA_963457665.1 Thysanoteuthis rhombus
TCATACATACATAGGTAGCCAACTAGACCAACTTGAAAACTAAAGAAACCTATGTTGATAATTTTGGTGGCTGTGTGGGTTGACAGTTTATAATAATGGATTTAAAGTCAAGTGCGCCAAATACAGCTCGTGTGAATCAAATGATCGTGGGATCAAATATAATGAAAATCTATACAGTAAGCATTTTTGACAATTATTTTATTCTTATTAGTTTTCTCGACGAAAACGTAAAATAAGCCAATCTATCTATCCCCTCATGCAAAATGTTCACTGTTGTAAAAAGGAAGAACATGCAAAAAAAAAAAACATTTACAAAAAATCCAAATTTCTCAAGTATCAACACTATCATATGAAACCAAATCACCAAAATACTTGATGAAAACCAACCACAGGAAAAGCTAGCTTCAGAAAAAGCTGCTCTAACAACGACCGTCTCCATTCAGTAAACCTACTAAAATATTAAGCAGCAGAATATAGGATGCCACTCACTGTAGCATTGTTCACTTGGGGTAAATCTTCAAAGTCCTTAACGCTATCAAGCAATAAGGCGTCAAAGTATTGCAACATATCTACCAACACAGCAGTTCCTTAATCAGGCTGCATGAAAACTCTGAGCCTTTTCAGCTAAAAAAGGGAGTGGAACAAGGTGATACTAGCTCACCAACACTCTTCATAGCCACAGTCTTGAGATGAAATCTGGACTGGAAAAACAAATGAATCAGGATAGACAGTGAATACCAGATTTGCAAACGACATTGTCCCCTTCGATGAGAACTTTCAAATGATGTTAGACGGCCTAAATGAAGAAAGCAAGAAAATCGGTCTACACGTAAACTACGGTGAAACAAATGTCATATGCAACAAAGATCTTGAGAATAAGGACAAATTGATCAGAATCGGAAACACAGAACCGAAGAAAATAGACCACTACATCTACCAAGGGAAAATGGATCTTCATCAAATCCGAAATGGAAGAAAGCAAGCAAAGAATCATACGAAGTTGACAAGCTTTCAGTAGAGCAAGCCTAACTTTCAAGATGGAGAAAATCTTGATCTTAAAAAGAAGGGTCTACAACCAATGCATCCCCTAGATAGTCACATATGGAGCTGAAATCCATACAAGGCACGCCAGAGAGAATCATGCTAAACCTGCAAATGGAGAGATCAGCTCAGTATATTAAAGGAAAGACAGGAGTCTAAAATATCATAGAAACCATAGAAGACTCAAATGGCAACGGGCTGGTCATATTCAATAATGTCGGACAAACGCTAGACGCCATGACATACAACGTGGATCCCCAGGATCATATGTGTGACGAACTAGACATATTCAGAACGTACTGGCTCCACGACGCCCATGATAGAGAGGCAGAGATCTTGACGAAGATCTACGTCAAACAACGAACCTTAAAAGGCTGCTTTTTTCCACCTAAATTATAGAACATAGACGATCTTAGAGCGTATATTACATCTCTCTCTCTCTCTCTCTCTCGTGTGTGCATTATATCATTCTAGTATTCATTCTTACTCTCTATATGCTTTTTTTACTCTAACTTTATCATTTTTTGCATTGCCTTAAAATATGTTACATCATTTTTGTTCTGCAACTAACATGCATGTATCTTCTTACTGTAATCTCTTTTGTACATTATTAAATACGTATCTTTTTATTTCTGTCTTGCTTGTGTTTCTCTTTCATGTATTTTATTGTTATATTCGACTAAAGCATTATCAACACAGTATCTAAATATATACATGTTTACTATTCAAAAGACACTATGGACATTACATCATTTCTATGATCAGATGGTCATTTGATTTCTTTCCAAAAAATAACTCTTCAATACAATAGCGACCTCAGCCTATTCAATTTCTACGAAGAGATATTCCTCTGAGAAATTCATCTTTTAAACAAACCGTTGAGAACAATTCACATTCTCAAAAAATTGATCCAACGTTCAAAAAAGCACCTATATCACTATAATATACCTGTAAGTATCATATACACTACATGTACATGTATATTACTAACCTATGCATAAATCATATGTATTTAGCATTGATTACAAAAATACTTAATTGGCTGTTCGAAATAGGGGTGGGGCTACTTTTCCCATCTAGCCCAGGGCTGCTTTTCCCACCTGGCCCGGGTTTCTGCTGGCTCTGCATGGTCCTGGGTGACTCTAAAGTCGGTAAAAAAGTGCTCGGTTAATGGATATGTATATGTAAATTATTGTGACGAGATGAGAATAATTTTCTACATCCGATTCAATATTAGTCAGCAGCCAGGATTTGTATCCTTTTTCCGCCTCCCACTTTGATAGCCTTGTGCCAGCCTAGTTCGAATCTTAAACATATCTTCACAACAGCTACCACAAGTCTTATTTATTGGAATGGTGCACTGTAACGTTTGTAATGCCTCAAAAGTGTTCTCTTCCTTTTGCTCATGTATCCTATAGTGATTTATATAAAAATTAACCCCCCCCTCTCTCTCTCTCTCTCTCTCTCTCCCTCTCTCTCTATCTCTCTCTCTCTCTCTCTCTCTCAGATAATTCTTAAGGCGATAAAGCAGAATGAAAAAGAGAACAAAATGTTGGAAGGAATGAAAATAAAAAAATAATATCAAATGGATCTTCCCGAACTATTTCGAAACGTTGATTTTGCTTCCCTGCAGGCAGAGATTTAACACATTCAACTTTTCGAAGATATCACACAAGTATGCTAATTTGTTTGAAAAACAAACAAACAAAAAACAAAACAAACCGTATCCATAACGTATTTGACTTACTCGTGTCCCCCGTCCCAGTCGTAATTCGATAGCCATCGTGAACTGTAGTAATACATTGTTTGGCTTCCTTATTTTCATATAGTTCTTTTGCAAAATCTTGCTCTAATATCCGACTTTTTATAAAAATTAACCGTTTTTTACAACACATTTTAGGACCAAGTTCACTGGGGAACTCGAATACTTTGATGCAAATGCTTCTCTGCAGGTGTGTTCAAAACTCATGTGTAAGCGGAAAACACCTATTTTTTTAATCTACCTCTAATCATCGATTTATTGGATTTTAGCAAAATTTTTGGTACAACGTGAAAAATGGAGAATTTGTTCGTTAATAAGTTTCCGTCCCAAATTTTGGAAGAAAATATTTCCGTGTGATTATACTCTGATTAGTATTAATTCGATAATGTCATATAATAATGATTGCCTGATCTTGATGGTTTTTACACATCTTAAAGATAAGTCCATGGAAAAATAATTCTGTTTCATTTTTTTTTTCACCAATCAACGTAGTACCATTTGCCTTAAGAGTTATCGGAAACCTGGAACGGGGTAAAATGTATTGCTCTTTTTTGCAAATTTTCAGTATGTAAGCTTATATTTTATCGCTAGTTTCCATAAAAAAATAAAAAATATTAGCATGAAATTTTCGCAGAACAGTAATCAGAACGAGGTGTTTATTGCAACACTTCATTATTAAGTTACTGATTGATGTTTTCGCTTAAAATCAGTCTCATCTTAAAATGATTGGAAATTTGCTTTTCTATTTTTCGACAAAATTTGGTCTTTTTCCTATCTAGCACAACAAAAAAAGATAAAACTTCGGAACAACATTTTTAAAATGTTAAATACATTTTCAAAATAGGACGTCGAAGATATTTTCAATAGCTACGTAAAAAAATCTTTGAACATATTTCTCTGTGAATCTTACAAAGGGCCCGAAATGCATCTGGAGGATTGTTGCGAATAAGAGTCTGTAACCCTTCATAAAATCCAAATATAGAACAACCACGATCTGAGTAGATACAAATGCACTTTGTCCACTAAAATCTTTTCAATCATAAAAGTATCAACAATCTTGAGAAAAACTTGAGCTTTTGTATTTGCATTGATACTTTTACAAAAAAGGTCTTCTACAATGTTATTCCCAACCGTCATAATTGTCTGCCACCTCGTCCGACTGCAACTAAAATTCCTTCCCTTTCATTCTATCAATTCATAAATCATTGTGATCCCCTACCATGTAATGGATTCTGTGGCTAAGAGTATTGTTTGTTAAAGGTACTTCAGAGGGCAGTTTCCTCACAGATTCACCAATCATAATGTTTTCCGTATCCACAGCAGCAATTTGAATTCCGTCTTTTGTTATTGCATGAGGCTTTTTACATTTTGTGGCTCTATATGCCACTTTGCAGGACGCTATGCTCAAATAAGTTTTTTTTTTTTTTTTTGCTTTACATGTTTTGACTTTCTGATGAAATAGTCACGTGGTTTATCAACCATGTTGCGACGATTGGTTTCCAGGTGGCGTTTTAGTATACTTGGAAACATGGACTCTGGTACCAAAACTTTCACACACAATGGACTTTGCGATCTCTCTTCATTCTCAATATCAGTCGCTGTAAAGTTAAAGACCAAACAACTGTCAACATGTTCTCGATATTTCCATTTCATCCTGTGTATGTCTCTGGTCTGTGTTGTATCATCACAAAAAAAAAAACTCTTTCCAATTGTACAATGACAAAGATCCCAACCCTAATTTATAAAACCTCATCATTTTTATTCAAACACTTTGGTGAAGAGTTTTATCACAATCCAATACAGTACACAGATATGCCTTGATTAATGCAGTTCTGATTACTGTGTGTCATGGTACTGCAGTACGAATTAATGTAACTAAGTACGACCTGGAAAGCATCAAATTATAATAAGACACTCTACGGTGAGGTTTTGAACGGTACGGAAAACTTTGAAAAGAATTAACTGCACTAATCAAAGTCTACATGTATTCAATCTTGAATGAGATTGCAGAGTATCAGTGATTAATTATATGCAACTATTATGTTCTGAGATTGTTCGACATAGTTGAGAACAATCTGGAATGGAAACCATGTTCATAGACCGAATGCCATCTGGTGTTTAAACGGCGAGGTTCAACACCCGATGGACAAAGTGATTGGAGATGTGCCAAGTAGGTAACTTATCATTGTGGCCATGCATCAATGCATTACATTACGATTGACAAGAATGATTATAAATTTAAAATATCCTGCGGCACACATTTCAGAAACCTCTGCACTATGACATGAGATTTTATTCATAATTGTATCAGAGTGAAAGGACAATCCAGAAGACCAAGTTTTCTACAAATGAGATTTCTTTAGTTTCAACATGTACAAAACATGTTCCTCTGAGTCCTTTCACTCTAATATTGAAAGATAAATGATAATCCACATCAATACACTGTTTATATTTGAATGAATAGATAGATGGTTGGACTAGAACAATTTTGGCCCAAGGCCGGATTTTCCAGAGCGCTTGGTGAGGATCTTGTTCAGTGATTTAGAGATCGTACAACGACCACTTAACTACCATGACTGTTTGAAATCAAGGTAGGTGCATGTAAATGTACATGCTCTTGTGTATGTGTGCGTGTTTATGTGTGCATGTGTGTGCATGTCCACGTGTGTGTACGTAAAAATTGGGCATGTATTGTTATACTAGTTTACACTTGCCGTTGAAAAATGACGGAAATAATTTGCAGCTGCTTTATACTCATGAAAATATCAAAAATATTATGGTGCTGTATATATATTGGTTTATGTGTAATACTCTCTAAATATGAAACAAAACTAAGTTAAAATCAAGTGAAGATATAAACAAATCTGGAAGAGTCAAGGGAAGTAGAGATGGGCGAATTGCGTATTGTCAGTGATCTTTAGTAAAGATATCTAAAATTCAATTATAATATGCTACGTATATTTGTATATTTATTATTTGTCTGTTACACTTTTCTACGACACCATTTGTTACTGACGTTTTTCTTCGTCACCAATGATCCGGTGATAATATATATATATATATATATATATATATATATATATATATATATATATATATATATATATATATATATATATATATAACACCAAACTTAACAATCCTAACAGCACAGATCTCTAACATCATAATCCTTCCACTAATAACAACCTCACATTCATCACTCTACTCTCCTTCATGTATATCTAATATCGGAAATTTCAGTCACATTAAAACCTTTGTATGGTATTTCATTTGTACAAATCAGAGCCAGCAAACTTTCAATTACCTGTTTGGATAATACATATGAAGTTCCTTGACCTCATCACCCGACCACCTATACTATCCCCAACCTATCAACACAATCCATTACTAAACTGCTACCCTCCAACTCTGACATCCTATGGCCTCTCCAAGATCCATTACTATTGCTACTATCACATCTTGCCACGGACAAGCACAAACTTCATTACAGACTGAACTAAGTCCCACACATCAGGATGACCCTAAAAGATTGGATTCCAATTTTTGCTTCCAAAGCGAAGCATCTGCTGGTACATTTATTTTCAACGGGAACCGTTTAACCACTGAATGGTGCACGCGCATACACATACAAACACACACAACACACACTACTGCAAATGGGAATACCTCCCGAAACATGTTTAGCACACCAATTAATTCATTTATGGATTAACTAATTATTAAACAGAGTTCCCACACAGTCTTTCTCCTGAGTCTGTCTCACTTCCTATTGTTCACATTATATATATATATATATATATATATATATATATATATATATATATATATATATATATATATATATTGTGTAAACATTGAAAAGCTATGAAATCGAAAGTTGGTTTGAGAACTTTTCCGAGCTCTGGCAGGTGAAATGTATGTACGCTATTCCACTGTTAAATAAGAAAAAAGTAGTCTCAGGTTTTTTTCCCTTTTCCATATTGTCAACTTTTTCCTCAACATTCTCTCGGATCAACACCCTTACTTCGCACACAAACACACACACACACACACATACATATATGTATACATGAGAAAACGGTGATAGATTATTCGCCAAAAGTGTGTATACGTATTGAAGTATTAAGTAGATCTTGGTTCAAAATATTGCTCAATGCCATTAGATATTGTCGATCTTTTTGCGGAATGAGGGTAGCATCTGCCTCAAGTTTCTTTTTAAATTTTGAAGAACGTTTTTATTTTCATATTGATCACTGTACTTATTCCAGTTTTCTGTTCTTCGGACAAAATTATTTTTATTTCTGGTAGAAAGCAGGGTGAAGATAGATAGATAGATAGATAGATAGATAGATAGATAGATAGATAGAGGGGGGATTAGACATAATTTGCGTAGATGTCATTTGATTCGATATGCACCAATTCCTTCAGCTTACATTTCAAGTTTTTGGCTTTCTGGTAGCCTTCAAATTTTATATTGGAGTCAGAAATATTTAAAAAGCCACATAGTTTAGTACAAATAAAAACAAAATTAAAGGAGACATATTACAGAAAAGCTGACAAAGTTGCAACATCCCATAATGCAACAGTTTTTGCATAGGACAAATTTCCATCTGCAGCATACATGAGAAAGAAGCGGCTGAAAGGGATACGACGAAAAGGTGAGAATAGTAGGGTTCTTCTTTCAATGATTAAAAAAAATAGTAAAATTTCTTGTGAAATCAAAATGTATTCAGGTCGTCTTTCTTTATTTAGCCTTCCTAGGACACACGGCGTTTATAAGCATCGAACTTTGCCGAGATCATTTATGACTAAAAAAAACAATCACACATAAATATTTTGAATTTCATGGTTTCAAGTTAAATAAAGCAAAAACAGAGGCGTTTTAAGATTTGAAAAAAGTTCAAGGTTTTGTTAAATACCAAGGTTAGGGGTGGTGTTTATCTGGGCTCGTATGCTGACCTCTAGAACTGGTGTTAAATACGTAACTATATCAGCAACTGAAGCTTCGTCTGGCGCAGTAATGTGAGGATTGCACTCACTACACAAGCAAATAGTCTGTGAAATTAACTACTTGAATATCACACTGCAGTAAGTATTGTGTTTTATATTCCATTGATACTTTCTCAAACACAATCAAACATCACCTTCCAAACACAAAGGATTGACAGTAAAGCTAGAAAGCCTCCAAAAAGCACAGACCTCCACCAACGCTATTGTCACTAAAAACTGAAAAATCATCGTTATGACGCCATTGCTGTCAATGCACTATTACACCCCAAGAGTCGAAAACTTTTCTTATCTCGTGATGTTAAAGTTTTTTGAAATTCTAGGTATGCCTAAATTGGATCAATTCTTCCCTTGGCCAATGACCTATCCCTCCATAAAATTTAATTTGAAATGACTGAGAATCTTTGGACATATTGTATAAACAAACGTATAAACTATTTGACAAACATAAGATTTCTCGGACAATGGCTATCGTCACAGATAAAGTGACTTTCCTGTTATTTGAATTCACACACAGACACGGATATCATAACCAAAATAACCATAGATAAACGATTTTGATACCAGTGCTAACAATGAATTTTCAACTCGACTGGAAATCTTTCCAAATCACAGAAAAAGTTTCCAGATAGACCAAGCTTTCTAAGGGATATCAGGAAGACCTCAAAGATGGACCAAGAGAGGGTAAACTGTTAACCTCGACGAATGAAGAATCTGTGACTAAAATCCGGAAACTGATAGAAGGAGACCATAAAATTACCATTGATGCAATAAATACTGAAGTTTGGATCTTATATGCTTCAGCATATTCATTTTTAAGCGAAACATTTTGGCCTCAGCAATTTTTCGGTTCAATAGGTATCAAAAGGGTTGTACAGAAATCAGCTTGAGCAAGATCGAAGCAGATGAAGTCGATTGTATGGAACGAATCGTGACCGGGTGCGATTCTTGCATCTACTGATAGGACACAAAGAGCAGGTTCAATCAAAACCGTGGCTCAAATGGGGATTTGCTTGGCGAGTCAGATTCAAGACAGGAAGGTCAGCTCAGGATTTTTTTCTTTTTCTTTTTTTTCCTTTTTATTATTCCAAACAGGTATTGTTGATAGATTATCTTGAAGGACACATGACGATCACAGGGGCTTATGAAGAATTTTTAAGCAAATAAATCGCTATTTTGACATGGCGTAAATCGAAGTGGTACAGAATTTTTCAGGGAAGGGCCAGAAAGATGGAAACACTATTGACACAAGTATATAGACCTAGGTGAAGGATTGACCCGGAAATGATAGCTTCACAAATTGACATTTTTTTATTAGAAGTTCCTATAAATTTGTAACAATACTTTTTGACTTCGTCGTATAAAAGCATACATCACCAATACCTTGAGTCATATATGGACTGGGAAACTCCAATCTTTATACATACAGAAATTCAAATTCATAAGTAAAGGATCGTTAAAACAAGTACATTGTATAGGCTACTACAATGAATGGTTTGGTCAGAATTACTTTCAGTTATATTTATATACATAACAAATGGGAAAATATGAAAAAATTTATCATGCGTATACAAGTCAATGCACACACATAGACACACATATGTTTATATACACATAGAAAACTTATATGTATGTATTATATGCGATTTAATTACTAAAATAATTATAATTAGATATAAATAGAAATTTATATTGGTGCCCATATTTTTATTTTTGTCAAATTTGCAGGATAGATTTTTATTTATTGACTAGTTTATCCGTTCTGGGAAAACTAACAGTATATATGGAATCTATGGATGCACTTTGCATTTTCATATACGTGGATGATAGAGATTTACTTTGCAGTGAGCTTCAACAAACCGATTTTTTTTTTGTTTTTATCTTTATTACTTGACGTTTTTGAAAAATCTTTATAATATTCTTTAGATTCAGCATTTTGATTATGTCATTAGAATATGAATGAAATTCTATCTTACTACGTCTAATACGTCTCTTGCTGTCACAGAAGACATATGCACATCGCTTATTATTATGTGTGCATTTATTCATTCTCTGTTCTGATATCTTTGTATCCTTCGACGTCATTGTGTGACGTCATAAAGCAGCAAGTGATTTGCACCATGAAAGCTCCCGGATGTAGTAGATTAGTTACGCGTGAAAGCGCGTACGTGCAAGTTTTATTGGCTTTGTCTACGCATGCGCGAAGTGAACTCGCAAATCCAAGATAACAATCCATGCTCTGCACAAAGCTGACATTCTACATGCATTTGTTGCAACGACAGCAACATCCATACATACGTACACACGAAGAAAAGTATATATACAAGCATATATATGCATTTGATTTATATGGGATCATGATACACACACCTACACGAATATCTAACTATGATAATACACCATGTTTATTCATTTATTTGGCCTCGATTTTTGCTAACACACACTACTCATCCATATTATCGTTAAGTAGGTTACCACATGATACCATAGTAAAAATAAAATTTCATGATCTGATGATGCTGTATAAAAGTTGAATTCAGAGAATAATGAAAATATTTAAAAAAAAAAAAATCTTTTTAAACAATTGGAAAAACACCCATTTATGGTCCAGAGAACGCTTTTCTTCAAGCTCATTGCAATGCAAATTCCTAATATTCATGAATATAAAATACAAAGAGTATCTATGTATTTCATCATATTTGACGGTATGGGTAAACTTATATATATATACATATATATATATGTATATATATATATATATATATATATATATATATATATATATATATATATATATATATATATCAAAGTACTAATCTGTAATCCAATACATACCAAAATACAAATCTAGAATTCAATATACGATACGATGTGTGACGGGTTTACTTCATCGATCAAAAAAAAAATATATATATATATATATATATATATATATATATATATATAGACATTACGAATAAGGTTTGGTAAGGAGGGGAAGGAAGATGATGTGAGGTTATTGTTTTTCTAAATTTGTTGTTTTTATTGGCTAAAAAGGGATATTCTTTCATGTCAAAATTGAAATCATTTGTGTATAAGTGAAATTGTAAAAGGTTTTCTGTGTGAATATGTAGATTGGTCTAGTGATTGTAATTGAGAAAATCATATGTGTGTATGTAGCGTGTGTAAGTGTAAATTGTTGAAGGTAGTGGGGTCTGCATTGGAATTTTGCAATGTGGACGCATGTGTGTAGTCCAAGATTTTACAAGTGTGTAAGTAGTGTATTTTAGAGCTAACCTGCTAGAAAAGAGTGTGTGTCTTATTTGGTATTTTGTGGTGTGAATGTGTGCGTAGGTTATCCAAGATTTGGGAAAAGTATATATAAATGTGTATGTGCGCGTGTGTGTGTGTGTGTGTGTGTGTGTGTGTGTGTGTTGATCAAAATGACAGTTGTAAGGTGTGAATGAAAACCCAATAGAGATAGGTGTCACATCTCGAATTTTTTTATTACTATTCTGTGGGCGCAGTTTGATGCATTTCGACGGAGGCCAGCCATCTTTTTCAGAGAAAAATATTTCCGGTAGTTTCACAAAGAAAAATATTCTGTTTATATTTCGATGCTGAAGAGAATACAAAAAATTCTGTGATAGGTTCTTTGGTAGGAGGGGGAGGGGAGGTGTTTATATCTGTGTAATTGGTTCGAAATGAGATTGGTCTCCGAGAGGCAGGGTTAGGGGATATGTTTTCTGTCTCTGTGAGTGTTTGGCTTGTCTTAAATAAGAGGGGTGGTGATGGGCTGGAATGGTCATTTCTCATGGAAAGGTGGATTTTGTTATTTCTGTTTCCAGATGGAGATGTTTTGTCTAGCAGTTAATGGATATGTGTTTGTGTACATTGGGGAGAGTAGAAGTAGGTGTGTTGTTTTCATTTAGTATTTTCGGTTGATGGTGGGTAAGACTTCTTTTACTTTTCTTAACGCTTGTATCATTTTTCGAAATGACGGTCAGTTGTTAGCCAATACTTTATATGTGTTGTTGGTGTTATAGTGTATTGTTTCTATGTGGTTCTGTTTTAAAATCAGAGTATTTAGGGTGTTTGCAATTTGAAAATGCCCACACCTTTGAGTTACTGTATCACACTAGGATATTAGGGCTGCCTCAACGCATCCGCGTGTCGAGGAGTTGTGAATTTTTGTTGATGAGATGCGCTTGGTCAAAGTTGAATTGAGGTTGTGTATGTTTCTTTAGAGGTCTTGATGTCTCTCCGATGTAAAATTTGTCACAGTCACTACATGGAATTCTGTAGATGCCGGCTTCCGTCGGTTGGTGTTTTGGGGGTGGTTTGTGTATTAAGTCTTTGGTGGTTGTTGAAGTATTAGTGGCAACGTGTAATCTCATTTTTCTCAGGTTGGAGCTGAAGTTGATAGTGGTTGTGTTAGTGGATGGTATGATGCGTCTTGTAATGGTGTTTCTTTTTCTCTTGTGTGTTGTTTGTTTTGTGGATCTTGTATGCTTTCCTCTTTGTTTCGTATATGAAATGTCGTGAGTATTGAAGGGAGACGAGGGATTTTTTATGTATTCTTTTTCGTCATCAAGGTATTCGGGCTACATTGGTGAAATCCTATAATCAGTTCTGATTTAATTTTGAAGTGTGGTCTGAGTAGGAGTGTATGTGGTCGTTTTTGTTGGCGGCTTCACAGAAGTTGCTGCATTTGATGGTGTTGTTGGTTCTGTTTAGTAAGGTGTCAGGGAAAGATAATGTTGTTGGACTCTTTTTACAGTGTGAACTTAATGGATGGTTTTACTGAATTCAGTCTAGCTACTCGGTTGTCTAGATCTATGTGCTGAAGGTAGATTATTAAAGCTTCATCAATAGAGCGAAAATAGGAGGCTGTTTCGGGTATGATGTATGAGATATGAGAACAGGCCTGATTCCAGAATTTCCAGAAACCGTTTCGGGGATTTTAACAAAAAACAGTTATATTTACGTGGCATCCCAGCAGTGTTGATCAAACGCCACTTTTCTTTCAGCTATTTTTTAATATATATCTTATGTCATTCATGCAGTTTGCTCTTTCATACTGGATATCATCATGTGTATTGTATATGGATATGATTTTATACTACACATCACTTAATTTTTTGAAACAAGCCTTACTTGCGTCTTTTACCCCCAGAACGTATTTAACGATAATGGATCAGTAAGTATAACAGCAGACGTGATTCGCAATTCGTGTCACTTTTATTGAGTGTTCACTCATGTGAATATTAAATCTGTTGTGTCGGTTTTAATCTCAGACTACACACAAACCAACTTATGATATCAAGTTCAAGAATACTAATCACCCAGTAAACTTTCTTCGAGTTGATTTTCTACCAATATATTCAACCGACAATTTTTTCCACTAACTTCAAATTATTTTTTTTCATGTCGTATACCATCAAGCTTCCACCAATTTTTTTCTTTCCTATAAATCATCAAATGAAGTATTCTTATATTCATGGTTGAAACTAAACCAAACTATATATATATACTAGTGCAGTAGCCGTCAAAATGACCGCTTTACAATGGATCCGCACTACTGTCTGGGATCAGAACGTCAATGCACTTTTCTGTACAGTCTCAACATAGAATAATATTCGTGAATTTTATATAATTTAATAGATGCTTGAACAAGTACACGAATCCCTGTACGCGTTTGTGTGTATGTGCACGTGTGAGTATAAATAAATTCGTGTGAAAATATGCACTTAAACACGAATGAGAGACTCAACTTCAAGTTGATGCAGAGTGAAACGAGTAACAGAAAAATATTTGTGGTCATAACTTTTTCAGATTATTTTGTCGCAAGCAGTAACCTGGTGTATAAATACATTGATTCAACTGGATATATTTGTCTCTCTCGCTTGATTGATGAGTTCGATCCCTGGGTGAGTCTCCAACGTTTGGGCCTTGTACCAAACGAAAATAAGTTATAAAGGTACTTGCAGTATGACAGCGTTTGTCAAGCCGCTACTAATATGTTCGATCCTCTCTGCTTGTGTAGTGATTGTGGCCGTATGTCAGTCAAGACTAAGCTTACTTACATCTGATTTTAATGATATTCCAACAGATGTCATCAATTATAATCCACACATATTATCAATTATAATCCAGCAGATGTCATCAATTATACCCCAATATATACCAATTATAATCCACACGTTATCAATTATAACCAAACATGGCATCAATCATAATCCAGCTAATGTCATCAATTATACCCCAAGATGTCAATAATAATCCAACATATGTCATCAATTATACCCCAATAGATATCAATAATAACCAAACATGGCATCAATTATAATCAAACAGATGTCATCAAATAAAACCAAACATATGCTCTGATGTCAGTTTGAACGCCGGATATGAAGCACTGTTTTTTATTTACCTCCCCATAAAAACAGATGTGACCCGTGCCCAGTTTTGAAGTGCGTGTGGATTGGTGCAAATTGCCTAGTCTCTGCGGCCCGTGCCATGAAAGCATCAGGGCAATCAATGACTCTTCCCTTTTAATGCAATGGAGCGGTGATGTCCTGGGATTTGGAACTCAAGGGATGAGACACGCCTCTTTTGTGCCGTGTCTTGCCAACTTGTCAAGAAGCGCTAATTCAAAACAGTGAAAACTACTATTTAAATTTAGAAAAGAAGTGTTTCTTGCCTTAGGGAAAGTCTCAATTAATATGCATATCATCGATTCTTACTGTCTTCTTTGTGACAAGGAGATTTTAATTCCAGCTGACAACCTGGCAACTATTTTCTGTCTGCACTAGCTTGAAAATAACTCTAATAACACTTCGAAGACAATTAGATATGATCAATATATATCAGGGTGTATCAAAAGTATTTTTATTTTTTACAGGCCTTTACCCCAAAGCTTATTTCATGTACACAGCTGAAAACTATGTCCATATTATTATTGAGCGACAGCAAGTCTCCCCTGGTCTCTAGTCCCCCTTTTTCATACTCTCACAGTTCACAGCGGTGCTGTGGCTTACAGTTTCACACCAGTTGCTCGGTGGTTATCGCTGAGGGCTGTGTGACACTTAATCTCCTCTGCTCACATATCTCCCTCGCCTATCACAGCAGCGCTGTGGTTCATATCTCCACTACCATTTGTGGTGTTGTTGCTTTTCTGTTTTTTCCTCTCTCTCCTTTTCTCTCTATTAAGCTACTTCTAACAGCTGAGGTCGTGGATCTCATATTTCTAATACTCTCCTGAGTAATTGCACAGTCCTTACCAGTTCTATGGTCTGTAGAGTCTCGATTCTTCCTTTTATCCCTAGTTTCTTCCAATCTAGCTTCCAGTGTCTTTGGTACGGTTTCAAGTGCACCTACTATTACTGATATTTTCCTGACTTTCATGTTCCACACCTTCTTTGGCTCCGTTGCCATGTCCTGGTATTTTCCCAGATTTTCGCTCCCTTTCCTATTTACTCTGTAGTCTGCTGGTACGACCACGTCTATTACTTATCAGGATATCTTTTTCTTGATCACAGTTACTACGATCGGTCTTTTTGCTTGGATAGGGTGGTCAGTTTGGATGTTTAAGTACCAGAGTATTTGTGACTTCCATGTTCCAAGGCTGTCCCCAGTTTGTGCTGATACCACTTTTCCGAATGGTTAAATCCCATTCGTTTGCTCTGTTCCCAGTGTATCTCTGTTGCTACTCCATCATGTGTATGTTCATACTCCTTCTGGGCTAAATTAACTAGTTATGTGGTTTTCTGACTACAGTCACTAATTTTGTGGTTTATGGTCTTATCCCTTTCTTCACGTAGGCGGCATTCTCTATTTGGTTGCCATAATGAGCAATTTTGTTTCTCTCATCAGGTTTCCTTTTTTGTTGCCATGTCCATGATCTCTCGTCTGCAACACTGTATCTGTCTCTTAGATTCTCCTTATAGCCTTTTCTGTTTCCATTTTTCTTTCCTTGTTTGCTGTGCTGCTCCATCGTTTTCCACCTTTTTGTTGTTGACTTTTTTTTGAGAGTGTTTCAATATGGTTTCATTCAGTACCATTAGTTCTCTGTTATCCATGTCCTTAGGTTCTTTTTATTTTTATTATTATTATTATTATTTGGAATCTCACACCAGTTGCCTGGTGGTAACCGCTGGAGTTTGAGTGACAGCAAGTCTCCTCAAGTCTCCAGCCCTCCTCTCCTAGTACTAGCAGGTCGCAGTAATTCTGCGATTTACAGTTTCACACCGGTTGCCCAGTGGTTATCGCTGAAGGCTGAGTGACAATAAGTCTCCTCAGGTCTTCAGCTAACGTCTCCTCCCTCTTCCGCATATCATGACAGAGCTACAATTCGTTGCAGTACTTATATCTCTAGCACCTTCCTCAGTACCCGTGCAGTTCCCAGTAGTGCTGTGGTCTGTACGGTCTCTATCCTCCCCCTAATCCCGATCTCCTCCAGTCTCTCCCTCAGCGTTCTGGGGACAGTTCCTAGTGCTCCCACTATGACTGGTACTACCCTGGTTTTCATGTTCCACATTTTCTTTAACTCCCTTGCTAGGTCCTGGTATTTTTCCCTTTTTTCACCCTCCTTCTTTCTTACTCTATGGTCTGCAGGCACAGCCACGTCTACTATTTGGCAGGCCTTCCTTTTTTTGTCTACTATTACTAAGTCCGGCCTTCTTGCCTGGATGAGGTGGTCAGTTTGGATGTCAAAGTCCCACAGTAGTTTGTGGTTGTCATTCTCCAAAACTGCCTCTGGCTTGTGCTGATACCACTTTTCCCCATGGTTGAATCCCATTTGTTTACTTAGTTCCCAGTGTATCACCGTTGCTACTCTATCGTGTCTATGCTTATAGTCCTTCTGGGCGAGTTGACTACATTCACTAGTTATGTGGTTTACTGTCTCATCTCTTTCACCGCACATGCGGCATTTGCTGTTTGTCTGTGTTCTGTCGATTTTTGCTTTTATGTAGTTTGTCCTTATGCTTTTGTTTTGGGCTGCCATGATGAGTGATTCTGTTTCTCTCTTAAGGTTTCCCTTTCGTAACCACGTCCATGATTTCTCGTCTGCTATATCTTTTATCTGTCTTTTAAACTCGCCGTACAATTTTTTCCCTTCCCACTTTTCTTTTCTAGTTTGCTGTACCGTTCCATTGCTTTCTACTTTGTTTGTTGCACTATCCCTCGCGCTCTTTATGATTTCTTCACTATTTGTTTGCACATATTTATCTAGGACTACTTTAGCTCTCTGGACACAATCTTCTATGCTGATGAGCCCCCTACCACCTTCTTTTCTCTTCACGTATAGTCTATCTGTATCATCCCTAGGGTGTAATGCTTTATGCATCGTCATAAGTTTCCTTGTTCGCCTGTCCATTGATTGGAGCTCTTCCTTTGTCCATCCTAGGAATGGTCCTGTATACCTAACTACTGACACAGCCCAGGTGTTCATTCCTTTTATTAGATTTCTGCTATTTAATTTGGTTTCTAATATTTTCCTTATCCTTCTAAGGTATTCCCTCTTAATTTTCTCCTTCATCTCTTCCCGTTTTATCGTGTCACATTCAAGGACACCTAGGTACTTGTATCGGTCTTGCGCAGTCAATGCCCTAATCTTGTTGTTGTCCGGAAGTTCAATTCCCTCAGTCATTGAAAGCCTTCCTTTGTGCATTACCATGATTGCGCATTTTTCTATCCCAAACTCCATTCCTATGTCCTCACTATATTCCCTTACTTCGTTGAACAGAGTCTCAAGCTCTCCCCTGTTTTTCGCAAACAATTTAATATCGTCCATGTACATTAAGTGGTTGACCTTTCCTTTTGTTTTAGAGAAGTGGTATCCTTTGCTGTTTTTCAGGATTCTGTTAAGCGGTATCATTATTATTATTATTATTATTATTATTATCATCCACTAGTCGTCTGGTAGACGTCACTGAAGACAGAGTGACAGCAAGTTTCTTCAAGTCTTCATTCTGAATCCTCCTCTGAACACATTCACAGTCTGCTCCAGGACTACAGCTTGCAGTTTCCCACCAGCTGCCTAAGTGATAGTAAGTCTCCTCAGATCTCCAATCCTCTTCTTACTCTTCCCGCTTATCACTGCAGCGCTCTGTTTTCTAATGTCTCGATTTTCCATCCTGGTTGTCTATGACCAGCAGGTCTAGTCTTCTTGCTTGGATGAAGTGGTCGGTTTGGATGTCAAAATCCCAGTGTAATGTATAGCTTCTATTTCCCAGGACTGTCTTCAGTTAGTGCTGATACCATTTGTCCACATGGTCGAATCCCAATTGAATCCCAGTATATAACTGTTGCTACCCTTTCGTTTTTGTACTCCTTCAGGGCTAGTTTACTACATTCACAGGTTATGTGGCTTACAGTTTCGCCCCTCTCACCACAGAAATGGCATTTGCTGTTTGTTTGGCTTTCGTTGATCCTTGCTTTGACACCCATAGTTTATTTAGGATTACCATAATGAGTGATCCTGTTTCTATCTTCAAGTTTCCTTCGCATGGACATGTCCATGATTTCTCACCTGCAGTGTTTTATATCCGTCTTTTGAATTCTCTGAGTAGTGTTTTCTGTTCCCCTCTTTTCTTTCATTGCCGTCTGCTTTGCTGCTCTCTTGTTTGCTACTTATTTGTTTAATGCACTGCTATGCGCCTTTTGTATTTCTCCACTGCTTGTTTGAAAATACTTTTCACATCCTGTTTGGGTCATCTAAGCTGATGAGTCCTTTACCATCTTCTTCTCTCTTCACGTACAGTCTGTGTCATCTCTTGCGAGTAGAGCCTGTTCATCGTCATAAGCTTCCTCGTTCATCGGTCTGTTGATTGGAGCTCTTCCTTTATCCATCCAAGAAATGGGCCGGTGTATCTTACTAATGATACTGTCCATGTGTCCCTTTTACTAGATTTCTACTATTTAGCTTTGTCTCTAATATTTTTCTCATCCTCCTGAGGTATTCTCTCATTATCTCATGCATTTCTTCCTGTTTTGTTTCATTATCTTGTTGTTGGCTTTTATTTCAGTTTATATAAGTCACCAGCCGGGTCACAACCAGAGATCTAAACCAGGCAACCTTGTTGGTTATGACAGTCCTAGCTTGAGAGAGTGGGGGGGGTTACATATACAGACAATAAAATACTTTCCCATACATATATCTATGTGTACACAAAGTGATGTATGTTGGGGGTAGTACATGCATTCCCATTGACAGAAATTTTCTGATAATATGTGCTGTGGGAGTAAGAGCTAAAAGATGGGCAGTCAAGGTATATTATTATTATTATTATTATTATTATTATTATTATTATTATTATTATTATTATTATTATTATTATTATTATTATTATTATTATTATTATTATTAATAATAATAATAATAATAATAATAATAATAATAATAATAATAATAATCCGCCCAACCTGGTTATGTGGTGTAAAAAGACATTTAGTTAAGAACGTTTTATTTCTGCATCGTCAGATGTTCAGTATTTCTTTCACGGGCAACACCCTGATTCTTTATGTATATATATAGAGAGAGGCAGACTGACAGACAGAGGGGAACAGACAGACAGACAGACAAAAAGATTTTTAAATTTTGGTTACCATTTGAGCTAGAACAATTTTCAGATTTGACCGTCAAAATTTTGGGTTGACACAAAAAAGTTATTGTTAAGAAGTGAAGAAAAGCCCACAAGTATTGTAAAAGTCAGGACATTACCATGGAGAGCCTTAACCACTACTTTAATATCAATCTGAGATAGAGGACTCGTAACGGCCAATATTATAATTCAGTTCCTCATTTCATCTGAGTCCTGACTTCCACCAGTCTTCTTCATCTATTCATTCTTTGGTAATCTCGTATACGCTAGCTCCTTTATTTTACGTTCTTTCCAGGTGATCAGTGTAGCAACTATTAAGCATATATCCCCAATCCCATCCGACTGGAGTTATTAAAGCTCAATCGACAAGTATTTTGACTCTTTTTGTTTCCTCTTGCCGGAAGTTGTGTCCCTGTTTAGAGGAGGCGAATGGATGTAATCATTTCCGGTAAATACTTCCGTTTCGAACGCTACGCTTTCGCAGAGTACAAGACATCTAAAACGTTTGGCACATTTGGGGCTTAAGTAGCTTCGAGGTGTAAGCAGGAAATTAAAAGTTTCTTTCACGGAAACATTGCTTTCCATGTTCACCCATATGAAATGACCAAGGCAAATGACCGTAACAGACCGTCGTCTGCTTATTTACAGGATTGAAAGATGAAATGACCACATCAGGGTCACTTGATTACCATATTAGGCAGCATATAAAAATAAACGTTCATGTTTCAGAGATACCAGAACTATTTGGTTGTTCTGTGTGAAATGTCGTTTTTGAATAGTACGAGGAAAGCTGATTTAAACAACAGAAAGCAGTAAATATTAAATCAATTAAAACAATAACATTCTTCAAGTGATCCCTAATGATAATATGTCATTTCTATAAAAATTATTCGGGTTTAGCGGTCGCTTATTCAGTAAAAGCAGTAATTATGGCTTTCCTATCATTGAACCTTTTTTCTTACGGATATTAAAATTCAAAATGCTTGAAAAGATGATAATCTTCACATTACAATTCACCAAGCTTAGACACAATCAGCTGAGAGGTGTGGCATTCGTTGATGTCACGTAGGATTTCATTCAGTTTATGTGGGGTTCAATTTACCAACTTTTTCACTTTTCCCCATTGTGCCTGACCATCACATTAGGCAGCAAAAAAAATGAACGTTTCTTTTCACGGTTTAACAGACACATGGAAATAACATTAAGCAAACTTCGGATTATCTCAGTTTCTATTTCTGAGGAATTTCTGCAAGGGTCGTGGTAAAATGCGAGAAGCAACGCGAAGCAACAAGAAGTGAAGCAAAAATACCTTTTATTACCAGTAAAAATCGTATAACCTTAGAATGAATCAACTCCTACCCTAAATTATTTTATCAATCACCACTAACCACCGCATAAAAGCTTTTGGAATATATTGGATTCTAGTAAATAAAACTGCGCTGGGACCAACAATTTTGAACGCAATAACCGGCTGGCCCTAACAACCGAACTAATCATTTTATCGTGCACCAAACATTAAAAAATTCAAAAAAATGAATACAAGGGAACTACTTGCATAAAAACCACAACGGGTTAATTCCCTTCATTTTTACACTTTTTCTTTATTTTGAAAATTTGAGCCATGTGCTAAAATATTTGAAAGACTTTTGGTGTGAAAACTGAAAAAATATTCTGAGTTATTCAATCAGATCTCATTTCGAAAAACGTCAATTCAGTCGCACTGCTGCTTGGTTCAAATAAACGACAGATCGGTCAAAATAAATAAAGCACATTAGCGCTCCTTATAACGGTCTTAATGATTATTGGTCTTATTAAGCAGAATTCATTGTATATTTCCTTTGCTTCTTGTTATAAGATGCAGAAGGAAGCGACTATAAGCAAAACAAAGAGATTATGCATTACCAGTAACGAATGTTCCAATCAATGAATTAATCACTACAAAACTCAGTATAAGAACTTAAATTCTCTTTGTTTCCAGCTGCTTCTCGATGATTCTCTGTGATTCTCGTATTTTACCAAGACCTTTTTTTCTGAAAAGTTTCGAGAAAAAATCGTTCTGGTAAGCTTTCGAACATTGTCCAAAGCTTTGAAATAACAAAGTAAAGTACAAATTATGATAATTCAATACAAAGGAAATAGTGGCTAGTTTCAAATTTTCAAGCTAAACAGAATTTACTAAGATTTTTTCTGTGTTTGGTGGGATCAAAAAGGAATTAAAAAAGTAATCTGGACCAACTATTTATGGATAAGGGAGTCGACTAGTGATTTTGCCAATACCTGTCTTCTAGTTGCAAATATGACGCAGCAAATAATCCTCGAAGCCTTGATGGGAGGTTCTTCCACATGTGACGTATTCTCACTATTTTTCTCCTTCAGACTGTCACTTTTCTTGCTCCACACAGCACTTCTCCCCTTCTCTTCCGGTCAGTTGAAGATATCGAAAAGATTTTCAAAGAATTCATCTAATTACACAAAACTTTTTTTCTTCGAAGAAACTTCATATTCAAGCAGCAAAACTTACTTGTTTCCTTTTAAGGAATATACTTATTAGCGTTTTCCATACTGTATATTAACTGTGTCTTCATCAAGTCAAAGGGTATTTTTTACTGTTGGTATAATATGACCCTGTACTACTTGCATCATGATACGTTTTAATGAGTTGAACATCGCCAAGTAAACCCTAAATTGAGCTAGGGTTTGTTTTTATATTCGATACAATTTAATCAAGTACTACACGATTATTGGAGAGAAGATGGACAGTACCATCGTTGTGGGAATGCCACGAGGGACAGAAATGGTGATGAAGCTATCATGGATAATTCCCTTGCATCACCATCAAATGAAGATCTTTTGGAGGTGAAGATTGATTTTCGGAAGTAGAGGGGAAGTAAGTTTGTTGACCCAAAGAAAGCCACGTTCCCAATCATCATACAGAAATCACTTTTCATCGAGAGTAAGCACACGATCAAGAAAAGGGTAATGAACAAATAGTTTACAGCAAGTGTTAAACGATGCAATATGCGGATTCATAGACGATTCACTTTTACACTTTCTCCACTTTACTGATTTGTGCTAGTTGTCTTTGGACTGTTGAATGAGCTACACTCAATTTTACTCTCAACGCCTGAGTGTTCGTTTTTAGATGAACCTCGACGGCTTTCCTCGGCTCTTCATTGTCGAGTGATGACTAACGATCAGGCTCTTCTTGGAGATGCAGATTACCAGACAATGCTTTTGAGCCAACGATGCACAAGCTGTTCCAAAGCTGATTCCCGTCCCCGACATGGACATAGCTTCTATCCATATTTGCTTGGATACCCCGTAAAAAAAGATAGAAGCAAATAAAAACAAAACAAAAAAAACAAAATCAATTCCAACAACCCCCGAAAGAAGAGACTGAATGATTTGCAATGACAAAATGGATATTCACATAAGCAGATGGGGGCGCAAAACGGCCATTCATTTTGTCCCAACCTTATACTGTGTATCATTAAAACGCCGAATTAATATTTGATTTTCCCTCATCAACACAACTGCTGAAGGGTACAACGTAAATAGAATTTCAAAGTATTAATCTTTCCCAATTTCACTGTGTTTAAAAGATTTTTTTTCGTCTATTTATATGCAACCTAATTAGATTTCTGTCAAACACTTGGCTCAGTATCTTCATCAAGAAAAATGCCAATCAAGATGGTAGCCGATTCCTTGCTAAAAGCAAGATCGTGCGTGCTCGAAGCACATTGATGATAACAGCATTTTCTTCTCAATTTATCATCGAACAGTGTATCAATAAGTCTGTAGCCTGACATGAAATTACTCTGATGAGCCAAAACATCATGACATTCTGCCTAATAAGGTGTTTCTCCTCCATGAGCCCGATCAGGCATATAATTACAACCTATACAAACAATTTGTGCCACAATAGCCCTTTTGTTGGCCTGAACTTAGTGAGAAAGCTGCGATCACTTCTTGTATCGATGTCTCGATCACCCAATGTCCTGTCTCCAGAGCGCAACAGTCGGTTGGTTCTCACAACTAATAAATAGCACTTCACAAGCCATATCGTTTCGACAATGCTCTGACAAAATCATAACAATTCATACTTTATCAAAGTTATTCGATTTTTTCTTCTCGTCAATTATTGTTTAATTTGCCCCATCAAAATGAAATAGTTAACGACGGCTTATCTCTTCATATACCCTATCTATCGTTATTGCCACATGCCAAATGTCACTGGTTATAAGGTTGCAGCTCATCCGTGTCTTGGCTGAATTTTGATTTGAAATCTTCAAGCTACATGATTGATAATCGCCACTGGTTAACAGGGTGGGGGCAAATATTTTCTTTTTTCTTCAGTAGGCTGCAGACTTATTGATGTGTCTCCATAAGTAATTCTAAAATTGTTCAATGCGAAATGAACGAGGAGTTAATAAAAAAATCTATGTGCAAATACATTCTTAACTGATTTATTCGAACCATTTTACTCATCAACGTTTTGGTCACTGTACCCTCTGGCCTTCTTCATGTGACTCTCGTATTCGGTAACTGTAAATATTTTACGATAGACAATTTATATTCCTCTCAATTTCCCTGAGCTTAAGAACGGAACATTGATTCAATGGTGTGAGATTTGAATTAACTGATCAGATGACAATTTTAATGTACTTCAGTTGGAAAGTCGAGACGACGTTCCACATTATTCAATTTGAAAAGACTAGCATTGTTTGTTTTTGTACTAATCACCCGTATTGACAAACTCTATCTAATTTGTATGCAGAACATGTTGGTCAGAAAATCCAAGAATCACATAGAAAATCAGTAAAAATTTCAGTGACTTCTCGATACATTTGTGAAAAAAAAAATTGACGTTTCGTTTTTCAGCTCATGAATATTGATTTAACAATTACCCAAGCCACATGAAGAAGGCCAGAGAGTATCGAGACCGAAGCATTGTGAATATAAAAACAGTAAAGTTTAGGATAATAGTTTGAATGAATCAGTTCATAATGATGATTCCTTATATCGATTATGAGAGACATTGATTACCGATTTTATATATATATATATATATATATATATATATATATATATATATATATATATATATATATATAATTCATAAGATTTTTAGTAATTTGTAAAATTACAAAAACTAGGTATGCAGGATTTTCATTTGTTGTGGATTTTTAATCGCATGTTCAATATTAAACAAAGTAAATAGGGTTTAAATAATAACCATCTTTTCTCCTTATATTTATCACGATAGATATTAAATTATAGTTTATAAAATCAATATAAGAATTGAACTACTAACTGTGACGGATTTTAAAACCCCACCCTGAGATACCAATACATTCATTAGTAGTGATATGTCCATCAAAATAGAGTCACAAAACTGATAAATTGGATATCGAACGTATGTACTGTCATAAGTAGACCATAAGAGAGTTGACCTTGCTTGACTTTGCCTGGTGCAAGTCCACATTAGTTGGGCAGGTATTGGCTAAAGAGGTTTGCTTGCTATCAAATCATTCCCCCGTATGAATTGATGGTAATTCCTTCTTCGCTCTACGCCATTTTGTATAGTGGGAAAACCTGTCCTCATGTCGATCTTTTCGTAGAAACGAAAAAGCCGCTTTTCGAAAATCGGGGGCAGCTGTACATACAATTTAAGTAATGGTAACATTCCTCCGTTGAGTTGAAATTTATGGTACTCTATAAAATTGTCACATGAATGACAACAACTTATAAGAAGGAGCTTTGTTCATCATTGTGTCTCTCCTTGAAACATAGGCGTTGCTCAACCAAATTTGGCACACATTTTGTATACATACTCAATAAACCAACGGGGGATGATTTAAAGTAAAAAGCTTTAAGAAAAGGCTTCTAAAGGGGGTACTATTTACAATGTAACTACAGTACTAAACTGGACCATTACTTTTCATTCAGTACACATTTATACAAATACATACTAGCTGGAAACCACTCGATAAGCCTTTCATCTATCGCTCATAAAAATATTTGTAAAGATGGTGAGATGAATGAGAGAAATCTGTGCTGCATAATCCAAGTCCTGTACAGCCATAAATTCTTTCGAAGGTTATATAAAGTCATAATTTTGGCATAGATGAATAAGTGCCTTCTCGCAGAGCCAAAGCAATTATGTAACGTTGTTTGGGGCTAAAATGAGAGAAACGAACAGAACGATTGAAGAAAATCTGGTTTACTTGGCTCCAATTACGAGGGAATAACCCCCCCCCTCTATCTTTGAAAAGAAAACAGGTCTGATTAGTCACTCAATAAAAACCGTCACCCGATAATCATCTTTTTGCTGCATGCTGTGTTTGGGATAATCATTTAAAAAACTGATAAAAAGGATGATCAATGAATTCGTTACTTCTCTCCCTTCGTAAGGCAGTGATTACCAAAACAGTCTAAATTTCCAAAAAAATAAGAGTGAATGCTGCAAGGCATAAACTGAGGGATCAATTTAGTATAAAGTTACTTTGCAAATTTAACTCCCAAGTAAAAACCAATGAAGGAGGTGAACTTTCAGAACAAAAATAAAATGTGTTTTCAATTCATAATGAGGGGTAAATGCTCATATTTTCAGCCCTCTAGATCCTTTGGTGCGACTGGTACATGTAATACATACACCCACATTCAACCAGTCATCTAAATAGAACGATTTAAAAACTGAAGAAACAAATATTGACAATTTCAAAGACAGTTTTGGTTGATGGTTTCCAGAAATACGGAAATCGAATATGGTGCACAAACTTTGCGTAGTCACACATTGTGTCACTAGGTGTCACGAGTCGCCACTATTTTGAGTCAGTCTGTAACGTATCATGTTTCTGGAACGACTGATTCGTTTTCTGTAGCTCTTTTTGGTGTTTGCAAGAACGTTTTGTGATTTTGTGATGGCTGATGAATAAAGACAACCGAGTCTTTCGGTGAAAAACTGCTGCTGAAACTATTGTAATCTACTGAGAACCTTTCAGTGGAGAAATTTTACGAGTGATATTCGCGTTTTAAAAACATAAAATGTGACTTGATGACTTGCCCCCATTTGACCGACCCTCCACAAGCCAATGCGATAAAAATCTTGAAAAAGTTTGCCATGTAATCAATGAAGATCGTCATTGTTACCAGGAAATTTGAAAATGAAACGCGTTAGCGCAAAATAAATGCCTCGTTCGCTCACAGAGAATGAAGAAAAAAAGAACAACCGTTTAGGATTTGACAGGACAACCTCGAAATGTTCTACAATTTCTTTCCTGACCGGGACAAGACTTGTGATTCCGGATTTTGGGAAAACTCGTTATATTATAAGCTTAGCTCAGTTTGACACCTGACAGGGCGGCATCAAGTGAGCACCAAATTCATTAGATTAGGGGATCGGATAGAAGAGTTTGGTAACTATTGTGCCATAAAAACATGCTCCTCTTCAATCATTAGATATCACCCGTGAAAAAATTCATGGATATATTTTGATTTCTATGAGATCTTTTTAGAAAAAAAACCTAACAGGACTGGTTAGTCATTCGATAGAAACCGCCTCATGATCAAGGTCTTCTGGCAGCATGCCATGTTGGGGATAATCAAAAAAATAACATATCATTATATCCGTATCATTATCCCGAGTCAGTTAAGGCCGATGCCGATTTTGCCTCAATTCTATTTGCTGCCTAATCACTTTGCATACTCATTATGTTACTTTCTTGCTAATTATCTGGAAAGAAAGAGAATGAGGGCATTTGAGGGCATCCTTTAATATCCCATAGTATGTGTCTGGCAGAATTCATGCTTTTTTAAAATTCAGTTTTTTTAATGGATCAGTGCCCAATAAAGACAACAGATTCATGGATTATCCGCATTTTTTTTTAAATTGATTTTACCCGATCCGGGATAATCGATGCTACTACATCCATAGCCAGCCAGGCAGCATGGCTAACTTGAAAACAGATTAAACACATGGTTGACACTTTCTAATATATACCGAAGGCTGCAATACATTTGATAAAAAGATCTATCGTGTTACTGTGAAGTTCGAGGGGTTTCTTTACATAATCTGACTCACCTTACTTAATGGTTCATCACTTCGAAGCTGTTGATAGTATAAATAAGTGTTTATGTCTTATCAATTTTATCTGAGGTTTTATTAAAAAGTGACTGGATGCATTTGAATGGAATAATCTATTATTTCAAATGCTCTTTACATATGTAGATTATCTGATAAAAATATCTCCTACCCATTTTTGAAACAATGGACTCTTTCACTGGACGGAAAAACATACTAACAGAGAAGTCACACTGTTCATTTTATATATAGATATAAACCTCCTTGTAAGAGACTAACAAAACCCGGACTAACCTCGACAACAATTTCAAGTCAACATGTATTGGCTGCAATTGGTTCACCTTTGGTAAAACGCCCTTTTTTCTGGGAGCATCTGGGTCTCATTAACACCTCGGCCCGGCCACTAATCGAATGACTTCAACTTTTAGTTGATGGTCGATATAAAATTCGCGAAACCCAAGCAGCACGAATATTAATCAATAAAGTGACCGTAAAACGTAGGGAAATTGTGCTCCTACGTCGCTGCAATAAGCACCTTGCCTTCAGTTCATAGTAAAACATCAATATTGAATGGACATGGCCACCTCTTCAGATGACGTTATGTTGCTAATGGGTGTCGATCAATAGCATCAATACTTTATCCAAATATTAATGTTTTGGCAATAACTAACTCACTAAAGAACGGGGGTGTAGGATGGTATGACGGTTACCAGCGTGGAAAATAGAATTATCGGAGTTCGAGTTTCGGTTTGAGGCTATTTACGTTCACTTTGCATTAAAGGCATGAACCCAGTTCATTCCTCAGATACAGATATATTGCAGCCGTACAGCTAAGCAAAAGGTATACTGGCAAAAAACAGCTTAACAGCGTCGGGTTTGCAACTCCATTCCAACTTAACTTGCTTCTGGAAGTGCAGCAGAAGGCTTAAACCCCAAAGATCCACACAGAGTCTACAGAAATAAACAACGAAATAACAAAACAATCCAGGAGAGAAACTGGCAGTTGTGACCTTTCCTGTTTCAAAAGGACCGCTGCTCCAGCTATGGAGTGGTAAGCTGATGGCGAATCTAAAGTCAAAGAAGCAGACGACAATAGCCCTAACTCTAAGACTAATCCAAAAAATACTAACCCCAAAAATCATTAATCCTGCAGCTGGAGCAGTGGCCATTTTGAAACGGCAAAAGTAACAGCAGTCGAGAAACTTATCAGTGAATGAGATTCACGATAAAAGTTTTATTTCAAAAACGTGAACAAACCAATCTTTTATAAAGGCTCTTTATTCATGGGTTACAGATAAATGAGAAAAGGCATCTCAACACCGAAAGAAAAAAATTGCGAGAGAACCGCAGTAAAAATGGAAAACCTTCAATCTAGCATAGCATATTATATAAGCGATCCGAATGGAGTCAAGAAACTAGAGGAATTGGTAGATATGGTATAATCAAGAATCTTATTTGAAAGCCAAACGTGGAAATAGATGCTGTGCTTAGACCAATGATTAGAATATCATACAGAATTTACTCGCCAAAAAGAAAACGGTTATAATCAATAAAAACCTACCTATGACTTCCAACAACACAACACTTCTAACGGCTTGACAGCAGAGTTGGCATCGGAAAAAAATATTGGCTGAATATGCTGGGGAATAAACTGCACTGAATTTCTAGGAGGGAGAAAGTTACAACAACCAATTTGAGAAAAGAATTCATAGAGCAAAATTAATGAAGTCCACCCGAAAGTAACAACTAAAATTTAGGCACTGATATAATTTTGGTTCTAGCCATCAGAAAGTTGAAGAGAACATGGAAAATGAAAAATGGTCGGCAAAAAAATCGATTTCGTTGCAAAAAATGACCGTAAATTTTAGCTTGAAAACATCACTACGGAAGTTAGCATGAATACCTTTTCTAAAGCTCTTGGTTATTTTACAGACCTGCTATCATCTAGAACAAAACAGATCGTGTTATATGCATTTTAGATAAAACAGGAAAAAGACACAAAACCTATAAAATTATTTTCATATTTTTGACAGCATTCAGCAACGTTTGGCCACACTTTACTCTATAATGAAACTACGTTTCTTATTGATTAACAGAAAGAATAATGTAAAGATGTTAAGAGACTTTTTTAAAAACTCACTGACGGGTTTTTCTAGAGCCTTGGTATATTTTCCATTGTACCCATGTATGTTTCGCATAAGAACACTCTTAAAATATGAGATTTATTGAGATAACGTCTTTTTTTATGTCACCTTTTTTATTTCGAGAATTGATTTTTTAAAAATGAAAGAAAAATATCAAGTATTGTGACGTAGAATTGAAAAAATATTCCTCTTTTCTCTTTTTTTTTTTCTTCTGGATGCTTTTACTCTGTTCCAGTTTCATCTGGAAGAAAGTAATCGGGCTTTCATAGAATTGTTGACGTTCATCGCAAGGAAAAATATTCAGCCTCTTTAATAATTATATGGATGCCTTAGCCAATCAACAAATTTATAGCGTCTATGAGATCCTAACCATCGGAGAACAAATATTATACATAAATTTTAAATGAAGTATTTTAATCCACCATTATCAATTCTTGACTACTATTCATCTTATTTTTTGTTGTTTCCATTACAACTCAATGAATGAGTAAACAGCGTGGATCGGAAATGAAGTTTGTCACCTCTAACACGGAAGGTTTAGTTAAATGCATCAGAAGCTTTGCCATCTAAGCTGCAATAACTATATTCTTTCTGTAATTGCTCAATTAGTAGTGCAAACTGTAAGACAAGCTGTCTGGGTCTATCTCTGGTGCAATAATCCACCAAGAAACAACAGAAATCTTGAAGCAAGACCCAGAAAATTAGACATCCTAATCTGATATTGCACGCTGAATGCTCGGATTATGTGCAGAGAGGGTAGCAACGAAGAATGAATCGCACCAATCTTTCTAACGGGAAGGTTTTGTTTACTTTGAAATTAGCATCCAACAATCTTCAGGTCTTGAATACCGACCATTAGCATCGGCAGTATACACGAGACTACTTCGAGCACAGAGTAATATATATATATATATATATATATATATATATATATATATATATATATATATATATATATATATATCTGTAGCAGATATAAGATAAGGGTTTTTTCATCTTATTTCATGAAGAGCGCCACTGCGCTGACATCTAAGATATCTCATCAGAAAACCTTTATATCTCATCCTCTATCTTGTGTCTGGTCTTTTTCCTAGTCAAAGCTGTTAGAACACGATGCAATGCATCAAGTCCCATTTTAATGATGATAAAATTCTCGAGATGCATCATACCTTTTTTCTCAATATTTCGTTTCCACTTTGTCAAATCATTACCACATTATATATATATATATATATATATATATATATAGAGAGAGAGAGAGAGAGAGAGAGAGACAGACAGACAGACAGACAGATAGAGAGAAAGAGAGAAACATCAACTTTTTCTCCGCATACCTAAAGCTGTACACAATCCCAGATATTATAATATAAAGTTACAGTTCTGTTTTGTGTGTTTTCTTTTTTTTTTTTTTGCTGGAATGAAAAGGCATTTATTCGTCTGGAAATGTTGAACAAAAAAACAAGTAAGAAGCCATTCTGCATCGTTTTTAACCTTGGCCAATAAAGTTGGAAAAGGAGTACGTATTTACTGCCTGTGATTTGTCTATCTGTGTTTGTCCACACAGTACCTCCAAAGGTTCTTAGTGAATTTCAATTCAATATACTGGAAAGGTATGCCATGGAGAAAGGAATAATTGATTAAATTTCAGGAATTTCTCCAAATCGAGATATATTTAAAATTTTATGTCCATGAATTCATGTGATAACCCATGTTGGTCCACAAAATATCTCCAAAAGTTCCGATTGAATTTCAATAATATTTCATAGAAGAGTAAGCCATACACTAAGGAAAGTATCATTGAAATAAGAAGAGTGGATCCAGGAATTTTTTCGAATGAAGGATATTTTTCATATATGTACACAAAGTCCGAATTTTGAAAAATCGAACCTTACAGTTACCTTCCCTGTACTGCAGCTATATATATATATATAAACTGATTTCCATTTAGTTTTTAGTTAGTTTATTGCGTTGACAGAGGTATGCGTTCTCTGGATGATTTCCCATTGAATCGATGAGATTTTAAAACTCAGTTAATTGTTCAACAACCTTGGCCACCTTTGGTGGCCAAGGGTTCTATCCTTTTTTATGTGCGTGTACTTGTTTGTTGGGGTGGTTGTTTGTTCATGTAATTATGCATGTTTGTGTGTTCCAATGCTCTTGGCCATACTGTTTTGTCTACAGACATGAAAATCGCCATCAGTACTTCCCACGACCCCTTTTTTCTGATATTTTCGAAAAAAAGAGCTCGTATGGCCTTTGGGAGGGGGGTGCTTATTATGATGAATTTAATGATAAATAAATGTTTTCTGTGGAAAATACCAGTGATGTTGTAAATAGAATTTATTCAGATGATATTTACTTTTCAATGGAATTTTTTGACATGAATTTAAAATTTGACGCTACAGATGTTCAATTATTAACTGTGGTAGTGAATTTTTTTTTATTTTGTTTCAATTCATTTTTTGCCTTTGTCTTTTTCAATTCGTTTTCAATTGGGACAATTTCTTAGGAACGTAAATTCTCACCTCTGACTTGGGTCCATGTTTTGATGTCAACTTTCCTCGGGGTAGGCTTTTTGGAGATTTCTCAAGGATTTAGATGCAGTTGCGAAGAAAAAGAAGTATTGTGAATGGAAAATCAATGTGCTGTGTAACACATGAAATTGCAACCATGAGGCAAAACGAGACGTGTTTTCAAAGACGAGACAGATAATTAAGCCGAACACAACTGTAAGATGCGTTGGAAACGAAAAGATGGGGAAAAGCGAAAATGGCGAAGAAATGGCGAGTCATGCAGGAATGGGGGGGTGCTGATTCAAAGCCGAGTAGACCTGTCTTCTGCTGCTATCTCTACGGTGATTTCACATCTCCCTACTTACTGTGTGTGGCTCACCGAATTTATTTTGCTTCCTCCTCTATTGTCCGGACAAATTCAATAAGGGCGACAATTTCCATTCCCACCTACTAAGCACTTGAAATGACTAACATTCCGATGTGGGCCTTGCTGGCGTCGCTCACCCACAGTTCAAATTCCAGTAGGCCATGATGCACGCAGAATATTTTGCTCGCCGTTTTTTGTTTTTGTTTTTTTTTTTGTTTTTTCGCATCATATACATATATTTACCATTAGAACCTTCTTGTTTATATGACGATTATACGAACTGCTTGTTTCTCTCGCATCGACGATTAGATGAAATGTTTTCCCTTGTCATTTTTTTGATGCAAAGTGCATAGTAATGGAAAGGAAAACAATAAGCACAGAATACATGAAACAAAGCAAAAACAAAAAACTTTTGGTCTCTATGGAACTTTTTCTTCTTGTTTGATCTGTTAACACGTTTCAGTCGATCTCTTCAGGCTTACTATTCAAATGTGTCATGGGAAACAAAATATTCTTCTCCAACGGTAGCAACGCTTATAACGTAAGCTTCGGGAGTTTTTTGTTTTTTTTTCCTTTCCTTGTTAGGCATGGATTTCCATAACTTATTCAGTTTGAGTAGTAAAAGCCACATCAGCTCAAACTCTGCACTTGTCTGTCGCACTCTTAGTCAATGTTGATGTGCTGCTTCACTAATTTTTCTCGGGTTCCAACTACGACCCCAAGATGATAGTGTTTGTCTGTCTCTCTCCAGATCTGGCCAACCATTCCAAACCTTTCTATTTCTCTTTGGTTATAGTTTTTTTGTGCTCCTCAAACCTGGCTTTGTGAAGCCTGCCAGCTTCCCCTGTATAACTCTTCTCACATTAAAGGGAATCATGTAAAGATAGTTACTTGTCTTGAGCATAAGAGACAAACTAGAGAGGTCTGGGATGGCTGATCATATCTGGATTCAATCGTCTGAAAAACTCTTTGAATGTTAACGACCCTTCTCAAAATACCGTTTCTGATTCAAAGGCATATTCTTTATTTCTTTTCTTTATTCTTTCTTTCTTTTTTTTTCCATCTCATGGTCACCTAACACGTAAACTTGGCACTTTTGGGATAAAGTTTATAGCTATAACCCCCAAGCCCAACCCATACGAAGTTAATTACTTCAACCATATCGTAATATATGTGGAATTGGGATGCACATGTATACATTTATATCATATCGGAATCTATAACACTCCAAATTCTGGATACATACTTTTACTGCATGACAGTAAAAAATGGTCATACAGTCATAAAAATGTAAAATTGTCATGAGTAAAATTGCATTGGGACGGACAACCTACCTGTTAGCAGTCGGGTGTTCTGCCGTTCTCCACCATCTTCTTGAAAAGTGAGCTCAAATTTCGAGCCAATTTCTTGATGAAGTAGCCATGTACAAAAGAAGGTCATTTTTTCCGACTGCATGATTATTTATCATACTGCATTATATATTTTTATTCATACGATTTCGAGAAAAAGCATACCTGTTGTCGAAATTTATTCAATTTTGACAAAGGGAAAAAAGGTCTGATTAACGCCTGACATCAAGTTAACGTTACCGAAGATCACAGCAATAGTTTAGAATCGTTGCATTTTGAAAAAAAAGACATTCTTTTTATTTTATATTTGGGAGATCTTACAGATTCGGTCGAAATCACTCTGACTTTACAACGTCATCAAAATTAAGGCTAGATTCAATCATGTGAGAAATATTGAATTTTACATTTATGCCTGAATACAGTCATTTTAAATGATAAAAAATAAACCACTTTACAGACAAACCATTCGCATCCACTTTTAAAGTTAAAGTTAGCATTCATTGTCAGTGTTTGTTTACTTTGGTAACAATTCAATTAAGCAAATATAATTTAAATTTATAATGTAAACAAAGCTGATCTATGAAAAAGTATCTAAATTATGTTTTTGACTTGAGTTGCAAACTGTAACATTAGTAAACAGATCTGCTTAAACTGAAATTGACTTTAATTTCTTTATGGAAATTCTTCGATTAAAATCAACTTTTCCAGTGGAAGCGAGTGATTGGTTCTAAAATCGTATTTTTATCTCTTAAAATGGTCGTATTTAAGCATAAATTCTAAAAATTAATATTTCTCCGAATATTGAATCTGACCTTCATTTTTCCGGAAATTTATAATTTTTGATGAAAATTTTTGGTGTGCAAAAGCTTCCGTTGGGACTAATTCTCTGAGAAATTCGTTTCAGGCGGAAAAATTAGATAGCAGTAATGTTCATCAGTAATTGTTTCGGCTTTCAATCCATAACATATTCGTTTCCTTCAGAAAATTTGTCAGTTTTCACTCAAATTATTCCTTAAACCTTTATTGTATGGGTTGTATTTACATTGTAACTACAATGCGAAAACAGATCATTACTTTCTGTCTGTTATACGAAGATACACCGTCGAAGTATTCTGTTACTTTCATTAGTTCCTTTAAGTCACTTCCTAATAACAAAAAATATCGGGCAATCCTTTCAACCACTATCGGAATCGACTACGGATGCGCAAAAGGGATACAACTATGTTGTTACACCGGGTGATATTCACTTTTCAAAAATTTCAACATGTAATAATTGTTTGTTCTTGTAGACATTCTTTTTATTCTAGCTCTAACTATGAGAACCTGACACATCTTGTTAAGCATGGGAACAAACTTTACCTCAACTACGGCTATTTCTCCCAAATATAGTTTCTGGACAGACTGATCAACTCCGAAGTCAAGTACCGTCTGTGTCGCTAATCTATCCAGGTTGATGCGACAACTATAGCCAGAGCAAACTACCTAATCTTTTTTTTCAGGTTGTCCCACCACAGTTCTTGTCAATCTCCACTATCATTTGTTTCGACACCTTGATAGCCCTTCGTCGACTCTCCTAACTGGTTTGTTGGTTGCCCGAATTCAAGTTGCCCCTAACAGTTCAAGTCCACATAACTTCAATGGGGTGCTCATACTTATTTCTCAATTTCCCTCACGATCTAAATCGGGGTTAAGAACGGCATTCCAATCACCCACTAAAATCATCCATCTTGATGTCGTCTCTAAGGGAAGAAGTTGTTTCACTCCCTTTTGTGATTGGGCGTATAAACAAAGTCAAAGAATACCCCTCGAGCAGCGATCAAAGTATTCTGAGAAGAGGCAGAACCTCATAAAACTTTCATACACTTTTGGTATAAAGTGTTTCTTGTATACAACATATATTCACATCGGTCATCTACACTTGTTGAAAAGAAAGTCATCGTCGGTCTACTGATGTAGAGAATAGGAAAGAAGCAACTGATGTGTACGATGTATGTTAATTTTACAGCCATATAAAGGGAAGGGTGCATATAAAAGAGGGCCCTCAAAGAACAAATTCTTCCAATTTTCAGGTTTAAGCACATGTGAGATGTGGGAAGCATTATTTGCTTCCTTCAACATGCCCAACCTCATTCTCTTTGTCTTTGGGATATTTGTGGGATTTTTCTTTAAGTTGTGGAGAATTTCCAGTTTCCTTTGTGTTTTAATGTCAGGTCGTTTATTTCATGGATGTCCATGTCTACACAGCAAATGTCCCTACCCTTTTATTTATATTTGTTTTGCTTCTTTGTTTTTTGGGGGGGGAGGGGAATGTTCATTTTTGCTGCTCCTAATATGGTTTCATATGGTTTTTATCGGTGATGGGTTGGAGGCAGTGAAAAATTGGGAGAAGGGGTAGGAATATGTATTTGAAAAGTTGGAGTAGGTGATCGTAACTGCAGAGATAGAGAGAGAGAGAGAGAGAGAGAGAGAGAGAGTCAAGGACACGGGTGGGATTGGTTTTGAAGATGAGGTTTCTGGAGGTGATGATGTTTGTTGGAGATTTTTGTTATATGGGAGTTAAGGTAATTGAAAGGGGCCATTCCTTTCGCCGGTCGACATAGATTTCCTGAATACTTCCAAGGGGAAAACCCCTTTAGGATGTTAGTTCCAACCGGTTAAGCTTTGGCCTTCCTTCTGCCTTTCTGTTACTCTCCGTCAGACTCCTCCGGAGTTGACAACCCCCTTTGTTGTGATGAAGAAGTTGACTTAGGTACGAAGGAGTGTCCCAACTGCAGACTTGATTTTCTGGATTAGGTTGTTGACAGGTCTGCAATCGACTTATTTTCTGCAGTAGACGTAGACGGAATTGTATCTTGCATTTTGACAGCTGGTGTTTCAGGGACCGTCTTTCCCTTACATGCAGCAGCAAACCTCTCAAACAGGTCTGCCACCAAAGAATATAACTGGCTGTTTCTGGCTCTCAATCTCCGAGCAGTTTTAGAATGTAGCTTAAGGCTTGTCTATTTATCATCAGGTAAAAACTACACCTCTGCATATGATCGGAAGAAATCGATGTTACATCCCCGAATCTAAAGAAAACGACACATGTGTGCTCTCCCAAAATGTAGCTAGGAACCTCATGAACTAATACTGGTAACGTTCCTGTTCTAAATTTTCCACATGAAAAATATGTTCCTTCGAGTTTTTCTGTTGATAACAGTATGTTTCTCGAAGCAAAGTCACTGCCTTTTACAACTTGTTGCAGCTTCACTCCTATTCCAGTCATTACTTGAGTCACTATGCCTTTTGTGGAACTGACAATCTTGTTCATCTTTCTGTTGACCACGGACATCATTATTTTTTCCGATGCTCCTTAGTCAGAGCACGCTTATCAACAGGCCATCCTCTCTGATGGGATGGTATCTTTCCAGCATCTCTACATGAACTCCGTTACATCGTTTAAAAATGAGGGGGGGTCCCCTGATCCTATATCAGGGGACCCCCCCCTCATTTCTAAACGAGTCCCGACGAGTGTTTTTGTCTCTTGTCGTATCCCTTCTTCCAACAATTTTCAGGGGTGTTTTGACTTGTCTTGTTTCCGTCTTTACCCCTGTTTTCGTTTTTTTTTTTTTTTTTTTTTTTTTCACTGGTCTCATCTTCACCCATGTTGTTTTCACTGTTCTTGGGGTATGTGTCTTATTTTCTTTCTTTTTGAGTTTAACGGGGCGTTCGTGACCCGATTAATATCTTCGGAGATGAAGCAGAGAAGAAGAAAAGACCCTACCGTTTTCAAAGAAGTCTAGGCAGTTACCTTTGTCCAAACTCTTTCTCTCTCGTGGATATTGTTGTGACGATACTATACAATATGAAGTCAAATTTCCGGTCTCAGGAGTGAAAAGAAAACACCTTCGCCCACTTTGAAATTCTTGTTTGAGTTATAAAGCTTCCTGAAGCTATCTTTAGACCACTGTATTTATTTTCTTGTAATATACAGGAAAAATATGATACAAGGTCAAAAAGTGGAGGTTGTTCAGGTGATCACTTTCCTGACTATTAATACATACGGATCACTCCCGGTATGACGATCATATATATATAGGTTATTCGATGTCAGGTGGTCGTAAGGGGCAGATGTGAAACGTTAATCATACTTCTTTTTATCAGTATATGATTAGTAGTTTATTGTTTTTTGACTGTTGAATTGTTTGGACTTTCTTTAAAAGATTTCATTTGGGATTAATAATTTTTTCCAGATAGTTTCTTTGTGCTGAAGTTTGTTGTTAAACGATTTTTTCGATAAAGAGGCTTATAAATTTAAAGGGAACAGAGAAAAAAACTGTTTCGCTGTACTTGATCTTTAGAGTCATGTTGAGGTGATGGGGAGCCTAGGAGAAATTTATCTACTGTCTGCGTTTGGATACGAGTTCTGATCTTTTGTTTGTGGGTTTTTTTGGGGGGGGGTTCAGTGAATGTCATTATTGCATTTTTTTCTTTCAAGTAAAGTGTGCAGCATTAGAAAGTTTTTATTTCTAGGTGTACACTATATTTGTGTGTGTGTGTGTGTGTGTGTGTGTGTGTGTGTGTGTGTGTGTGTGTGTGTGTGTGTGTGTGTGTGTGTGAGTGAGTGTGTGAGTGTGTGTGTGTGCTGGCAGCATATTTCTCTAATAAACATTTCGTTGGAAATGACAGATTAGGAGCATCTTTTTAATCTTTTTTTGTTTTCGCGTAAGTGAACGGATATTTGGTTCCAATGAATAGAGATATTTCCCCCAAAATAGAGTGCTTTCGGCAGTACCTTCTACCAGTTTTAATAGCAGGATGGAGGCGTACTGTCCAGTTTCATTGAGTTGTATCTTGTTTAATTATATCTTAATATTTAATTTTACTGAAGAGAACCGAATTTAATGATGGAATTAAATAGTCAAATATCATGAAACACATGGACGAAAACAAGAAAAAATAAGGAAAGAATTTTAAAAATTCCTTATCATTTTAAATGAAAGCTGTTTACAGGTCATTATGGACATAATTTTTTTCATGTCACTCATGAACACACACACAAATACACGAAAGTTAAAAAGCACCGAAGGTTTGCTTGGATATAATCAAACTTTGGTTACGAAACAAGTAGTAATTGGTTTTGCTAATATTTTGATGTTCAGTTGCAACACCAAGAGAACATTACATAGTATTATCATGATCATCTGGAAGTTTTCAGAAGATATAACAAAATTTTGTTTAAAGGCCAAATATTGATAAGCTGAAAGTATACTTTTGATGTTAACAAAAATAGCCGAAAGATCATGGCCACGTATCTGATAAGGAATTTTGACAAAGTACCTTTCGAATGAATTATAAGTTTCCCTCTAGAGCTTTGCCCTAACATTCCTACTGCCACCCCGCTTTTTTCCCATAGTGCATCCTCGTGTCATCACTTCCCTATGATAATGACGAACATGTAATTTACCATCCATCTTAGTTTGGAGGAAACGAGACACATCCGACCAGGTGACCTCCCATTGATCCAAAGACCTATTTTGATGATTTTGTACCCATTAAAGACGCTTTTCAAGATAGGCATAGGTTAACGTTGATACTTAGAGTAGACAGTGTATATCTACTTGGTGGTCTAATGCCTTGTCGAGGATAAACACTGCCGATAGATTCTGACAGCAACTAAACGCCAGGACCCTTTTGAAAATTTGCTGACCTAGTTTTCTGGCTATAATAACTTGGCTTTCTCGAAGTTACTCTGTTTCCATCTTGTCCATAACTGCGGCATTCGAAGCATCAAAATGAAGTACTTGGAGACGATTTACCTGATTGTAAACCTCTAACCTAGACATATGAAAGTGTTACAAGATAATGGCTGTCATTTTTACCATATTTCAATGGTCAACCAATGGTCATCACGGGTCATGACATTTTGTTTCATCAATGGTCATTTCAAGTCATAACATTTTGTCTCATCAATGGCCATTGCGGGTCATAATGTTTTGTCTCATCAATAGTCATCACGAGTCATGATATTTTGTCTCAGCAGTGGTGGTCACAGGTCATGACATTTTGCCTCATCAATGATCATTACAGGTCATGACATTTTGTTTAATCTCTGGTCATCACTGGTCATGACGTTTTGTCTTATCAGTGGTAACCACGAGTCATAACATTTTGTCTCATCAGAGGTCATCACGAGTCATGACATTTTGTCTCATTAGGGGTCATCGCAGGTCATGACATTTTGTCTCATCATCTCATCAGTGGTCAGTACGAGTTATAACATTTTGTTAGTTCATAAATATACATGTGTGTGTATGTGTGCGTGTGTATGGGTGCATGTGCGTGTGTATGCGTGCGTGTATGTGTGATGTGAAAAATAGATTCACGCAGCAGTTCTTGCTAGTCGTTCTGCGACTTTGTGTGCGCTTCTTATAAGTTCTATCTTTTTTGAAACAAAACATTTCAAGATTAAATACCTCAAAAGCTGTAAACCCTAACTGTGAAAGGAAGAAGGTTTTTTTTCTCCATATTCAACAGATTGGAGGAATGTGTTGAAATGAAAAGAACAGTAACAGTACAGTCACTGAATATTTCCTCACCTCTGTACCAATACGTGGGCAATAAAAAAGATCGTGATAATATTCTAAATGAAATCCAGGTGATCAAAATTAGATTTTTAAAAGGCAAATACACGTAAGCGCTTGTGATATTTTAACACAAGATCTCCTTATTTTCATGTAGCTTATTGTCAGCCTTGAAAGAAACGTTCATATTGATGATCGATCTATACCCAGTTGTGTGTTATAATGAGTTATAATCAGATCAGCGATAAACTACATGGAATACACATTGAGACTATTTTCAATTGCTTACATTGATTTCCTATTCTCTTTCTCTACCTATCTATCTATCTATCAATATATATATATATATATATATATATATATATATATATATATATATATATATATATATATATATATATATGTATGTATGTATATATATATATATATATATATACATCAGTCTTCATATCTATCGACCTACCTATCTATCAAATTAACATTACTTGTTCCAAATAAAGGACTGAAAACTCATATCTATATATTTAAGTTCGCTCATATCTATAACTGTCCCCTCTCTCTCACTATATATATATATATATATATATATATATATATATATATATATATATATATATAACTCATATCTATGTATCTATTTTAGCCTGTTATCTATCTATCTATTCAGTTATCTATCTGTTCATTCTGTCTCTCTCTGGCACTCCTTCTGTCTGTCTCCCTTGCTCTCTATCACAGTCGGTTCATAATCATCAATTTATCCATCTCTGTTCATGCATATCTATCTATCTTGGTCTATTCATTATATATTTATCAACCTATTTCTGTCTGCTTTTATATATATATATATATATATATATATATATATATATATATATATATATATATATATATATATATATATATATCAATCATCTATCTTTCTATCTATCAAATTAAGATTAGCTCTTCAAAATAAAGGACAGAAAGTGTGTTAGGAAGAAGGCAGACGTATTTTTAAGGAAGGTTTTTGCAATTATTAATGAACTATAGAAAAAGAATTGATACAGCAAAGCTAGCCATCCTCCACCTTTCTCACTGTAACTTTTCATTTATTGATGACATTTTACAAATTATATCAACTATAATTTGTCGTGGGAAATGCGAGAATTTCCAATTTTTGAAGGGAGAAATGGCTGAAGATAGTCACGTTAATTTCACCCGAAGATGGCTTCATCACAATATTTTCTACACTTTGATCTTCCTTATTCAAATGATTCTGACACCATAGCTTGTGTTAACATACTCGCATAATCATAGATGAATGGATTGATATATATATATATATATATATATATATATATATATATATATATAGAGAGAGAGAGAGAGAGAGAGAGAGAGAGATATGGCCAGCCTGAGATAGATAGATAGAATTGTTTGATAGATAGTTAGTGACAATGCCGGGTAAATATACGACTACCCCAGTCAGGCGCGTGTGCAATGAAATTACTATGTGCCATCTGGTAGTAGAATGAAATTACCTCAGCCTGCTCTAGAACGGTGGCCTTATGCCATTTTTCACTCTCCTTCCTTATATATATATATATATGAATTTCATTCCCTTGATCCATCTCTCTTTAATTCCCTCCCTCTCTTTCTCTTACAATCCTTCTCTCTCTCTCTCTCTCTCTCTATATATATATATATATATATATATATATATATATGTGTGTGTGTGTGTGTGTGTGTGTGTGTGTGTGTGTGTGTGTGTATCATTCCTACCTTCCCCTCCCTCCGTTACCTTTCCCTTTTTCTCACCATCCATTTCTGTCTAATTTCCTTCCTACCTCTCTCTGTCCTTCACTGTCTCTCTTATTTCCTCTTTTCATCTTTTTTCAGTCGTTCCTCCAGTCCCTCTCAATTCCGTTCTCCTTTCTCGCATTTCCACTCTTTCTGTTCATTATTTCCCCAATTCATCGCACTGTCATTTCCTCTCTCTTTCATTCTCTTTGCTCTCTCTCTCTCTCTTTCATTCTGCTTCCTCACTCTATCACCCCCCCCTTCTCCATCTCTCATTCTCCCAATTCCCCCACTCTGTTTCATCCTTCTCTCTGTCTCTCTCCGGAGAGAAACGCCAGATGCCATGTTCCAAACCGATTCCTCCCAGCTGGAGTCGTCGTCGTCGTTGTTGATACACTACGTCTACCACTAATACTAACACTGATATATGCCATTCTCATGAGAATACTACTAATGATATGAGCATAATATATATATTTACACACACACACACACACACACACACACAGACACACACACACACACACATATATATATATATATATATATATATATATATATATATATATATATATATAAATATATATATGAGAGATAGATATATGATACCAACAGCAACATAACTACTACAATCAGTGGTAATTTTAGCAACAGCAACCTGTCTAGTAGTAGTAGTAGTAGTAGTGATAACATTGGATAAACCATAGAACAACAGATGATGATGATAAGGGTGATAATGATGCTGATGACAACGGACGACAACGATGATGAGGACAATGGTGGTGTTATATGTGGTTTGTTGTTGTCTGTGGAAATAGAGCGATGGTGGTGGTCGTGATAACGACATTAAAATTATCATTAATGATGATCATGGCCATTGTAGTCGAAGTGGGATGATGATGATGTGGGGGAGGATCACAATTATTATATTGATCCCTTATCGATATTTCAGCCACATATTGACAACAGGGCTGATCTCTGCCTGATGATTTCTACTGATGGCGATGATCATGGTCGTCGATGTAAAATGATAATAATCATAAGTTTTGCCATAATCATAATCGCAAGTGATGACGATCATCTTATTGATTTTTTACTGATCAATCATTCTTCTTGTTCTTCCTGTTATTATTATTATTATTATTATTATTATTATTATTATTATTATTATTATTATTATTATTATTATTATTATCATTATCATTATTATTATTATTATTATTATGTAGGGTACCCCAAAAGTAACCGTCTGTTATGAGAATTTTTTTGAGAAACACACACACACACACACACACACACACACACACACATATATATATATATATACCTATATATATATATATACCGAAACAGAATACGAGTGTTTTTTTTTATGCTTAAAAGAATCCGGACTCAAGTTTGTTTATTAGAATATACGTGTCGACGACCATCACAGATCTGAAGGCGATCAACTGTTTTGCGGAACAGACTTGCATGCATTTCAGTCACGAATAGCCTGGTCTCCTGGACTTGTTTCATGTTCTGTTAAGTCTCCCTCTTACTTGATTACATTTCATGCCTTTTATCTTGCAAGTAACAACGGAAATTCTCATTTGCGATTTCATTGTCAGTAATTAATGGGACTGAAAAGAAAACAAAAATTTAGAAATTATCTCAGAGGCGTTTTAAGTATTCAAATGTAAAGAATGCATTTTATATGAAGATATTCACACAATGTAATGTTAATATGACACATGTTTAAAATAGTCCCACCTCACCCCAATCCCACTAAAAATAGATGGTTACTATAAGGAGAACCCCCTACATCAATCACTTAGACTGAGATGATGATGATGATGATGATGATGATGATGGTGGTGGTGGTGGTGGTGGTGGTGGTGGTGATGGTCTCAGTGGAACAAAAACAACAAAAACAACAACAACAACTACAAATAATAATAATAATAATAACAACAACAACATCAATAATAATGAAGCGGAGAGGGATAGAGACATGAGGAGACTTGCTGTCACTCAGTCCTCAGCGATGACCATCAGACACCTGATGTAAACATCCAGACGCATGAATAATAATAATAATAATAATAATAATAATAATAATAATAATAATAATAATAATAATAATAATAATAATAATAATAATATATGGTAATATTGTCGCGTGCACTACCAATACGGTTGTCACTAATATCTCTATTACTGTTACTTGTACCACTTTGACGACAACCGTGACAATGACAGTAACAGCGTTGCCGCTGTCAGTGGCGGCATTGACTCCATAACGACGATTCAACCGTTTGTCTTCTTTTTCTTCTTTTTCTTCTTTTTCTTCTTTTTCTTCTTCTTCTTCTTCTTCTTCTTCTTCTTCTTCTTCTTCTTCTTCTTCTTCTTCTTCTTCTTCTCAAATTATTCTATTCAACAATACCCTGTCTCCCTCTCTTTCCTACCCCTCTTCCTCGCTTTTCTTTTTTCTCTTCTTTCTATCCCTCTTTCTTTCTTTATGAATGTATCTCTAGCTTCTTTTCCTTCCTTTTATCTCTATCGCTCTCCCTCTCCCTCTCCCTCTTTTTTTTTTCTTAAAGGTTAATTTCTCCCTATTTCTTCACTTTTCCAAAGCTTTTTCTCTCTCACCCATTTTCCCAATCAATAATAGCTTGTCCATTCTTTTTTTTTATCAACGTCAGTATCTTTCTGTCTCTTCTTATCCCTCCCAACCCATACCCCTACTAGTCAAAGATTCTTTCTATCTTTCTTTGTTTTCTTCTTTTCTTCCTTTCTATGTTTTCCTATCTTTTGTTCTTTCTTTCCGATTATCTTTTGACCCTTTATTTTCATTTTGAATTAATCAACTCTCTCTTTCTCGTCTACTTTTTCTCATCAACGCTCTCCTTCTTTCTTTCACTACACACGCACTCACGCACGCACGCATATCCAAAAGGTCTGACACGCATGCACCTACACACGTAATCATCCAAGAGAGAACTGGTTAATGCCATTGGTGCAAGCAGCAGACACTATCACAGCTTTGACTACTACTACTACTACTGCTACTACTACTACTACTACTACTACTACCACTGTTGCTATTCTCTGACTATTGCTAAATCACCGACTACGGTTCTCTCTACAACGACCGTAATTATGATTCCTACTACTACCATTACCATTTTCAGAACCACCTACTACTAATAATGTTACTAGTGCTGCTTCTACTACTGCCGCTACATCTACTGTTGTTAGTTGTAACACTACTACCACTGCAACCACCGCCACCGGAGAAGATTCTAATGACTCTCGGTTGAAGCGGTGATGGGAAAGCATACTACAGTGGACAGGTAACTCAACTAAAACATTTCGATTCAAAGGCAGAAACACTCACTCGCACATATACACACACATACACACAGTCATTTACATATCTAGACGCACTGAAAAAAGAATATATATACATATACATAAATATATATATATATTTATATATGTACAAACACATACCTACGTTTATATAGACAAAAAAATTTGACTACAAAACCTATCGATTCAATGAACAAGTGGATTATCTTAAAAGCAGCTGCTAGGAAAGATGTAAGGCTTGGCAGTGAGTGGCAACTCCAGGAATTACTCTTCTTCAAAAACACACAGACAAAATCTCAGACCGAATGAGAGAGAGAGAGAGGGAGAGACAGAGAGACAGAGAGAGAGACAGAGAGAGAGAGACAGAGAGACAGAGACAGAGAGAGAGGCTGAGAGAAAGAGGGGGAGTTATATAGTCACAGATAAACGAATGGTCGGAGACACGGTCGGCTGATCGGTGTAATTGAGACACATTTGGAAGGCGTATAATCAAAGGAATCTAAGTAGTTGATGTGAAAAAAATTGTTGAAGTTTTAAAAAAAAAAGGAAACACACAAATGGAAGAAAATATCCAATTCGAAAGGAAAAATTGAAGGAAGCAAGATTTCTTCAGTTGAACTCGGCGAAAGGAGGCGGAGAGAATTGCAAGGAATTAAAATGTTTCGATAAATTGACGATGTAATCGGTGGAGACGGACTGGGGGATTGGAGAGAAAAAAAAGGAGAGAGTGTTTCTTTCTGATGCGAGAGGAAGTCATTGAGAAAACGAACAAAAAAGGGTAAAGGTTTAATCATAAGCCCCCAAATACGTGAAGAGGCTGAGGAGGTAGAAAGGAAAGAAATAACTTCCACGAAAAAGACGGAATTGTTGAATCAAAGGAAATTCCATCAACAAGGAATTAGTTTTTTGTTTTTCGAAGGAAAAAAAAGTGAATAACTGTGATACGCTGCGAGGAGAGACGTGTGCGACTTGGTCAGCAAACGGACTGTTGGATATTGTCGATTTGGGAGTTTACCATGTAGCAACCAGGAAAAAAGAAAAAGAGAGAGAAAGAAAGAAAAAGAAAACCAGAGAGAGAGAGAAGAGAGAGAGAGAAATAAAGAAAGACTGGAATCATCTGAGCGCTTCTTTCGATTGTCTCCTTGTCCAAGTATCTACACTACCTGACCCTTTTTTAAAAATATTTTATGTCATTTTTTTTTCACCTCGTTCTATTTTCAAAGCTTTAAAAAGCTTTTTCAGATTCGGGTCATTTCCCCGACATCCTTCTTCTTCTCTATTAAAAAAAGGGGAAAAAAAGTATTGAAGGCTTGAACCCGACTGACTTGAAAAAGACGCTCCCGTCTCCACCACTGTCATCGAAAATGTCCGTCTCCTTCACCTGACCATATTTTTCAAAATCGACACCCCTGTGTCTCCGGGGGTTGAGACACACTTACATACGTACACACATACACACTGAAACGCACATATATTTCCATAAAACATAACTAAAAGAAAAGAAAATATCAGCCTTACACTCATCAGTTTTGACCAACATCATCCCTATCATAATCATTATTATTTACATTGTCGCCACCGCCGCCACTGCTGCCGTCGTCGTTGTCGTCTTCGTCACCAATTTCATTTTCATTTACATTAAAATCATCGTAACTTATCATTCTTGTCATTTCCATTGTCACCATCGTCGTTATTACAGGTATGGACAAAAATTGACAGTGTTTACACGATCGGGTAAGTAAAGATTTCTTTTTGTTGTATTCTCTTTAGAATTCTCTGAATGTTCTCTCTTCTTATTTCTCTATCTTGAGTCTTCTTATTCTGTGTTTTTAAAAAAATCTTTTTATCTATTCCTTTCGACATCAAAAACAACCTCAGACCGGAATTGCAAACGCTAGATTTACTGAAAGCCATTTCACTTCCCACAATCAAGCACATTGGCGCTATAGAATCTTCCAAAGAGATTTCAAGATTAACTCGTGACAGCCTGGGCTTAGTCAAGTAAATACATTAATGATTTTATATGAGCTTGAATGAATGCATGAACGCATTATATCCAGTCTTCTTTCTCCAAAAAATAAACACCCCCATATATATATATATATATATATATATATATATATATATATATATATATTGAAAATGCGTTCATGTATGCATTCAAGCTCATATAAAATTATTATTAAGCCCAGTCAATAACTGTTACATCGAAACGTGTATACGTACTAAACACTGATCATTCATATAAGCAAGCTATACACCAATTGTTCCAATATATATATATATATATATATATATATGATTGAGAGAAATTATCTACATATATTAACACGCTAACTTCCCTTGAAAAGAAAAATATACATTAAACATTTCCTTCATTATATTTATATATATATTTTTATATGTATATGTATACATGTGATATATATATATATATATATATATATATATATATATATATATATATATATATATATATATATATATATATATATATATTCATATACTTATATGTATATATGTTTTCGTGTGTAATATATATATGCAATATATATATATATATATATATATATATATATATATATATACATTACATATGAACACACCCTCATAAACGCATCTTTGCACGCCTACTTCATAAGAATTCTTTCTCATTTTCCATCTACTACTGCGCACAGACATACATAGACACACTCACACACATGTATATATTTAATGTATTCTCATTCATTATATGCACATATATTTGTTAGTACACTAACGTGAAATTTAGATATATGTAGCTCTATTTATGCACATATGTAAATGTATACATACATACACTCACACACTCACATATACATGTGCACACACGCACACACACACATCCATATATAGGGACATATGTACATATACATAAATACACACACATATACATAGCGATTTTATTTCGTGCTAAAAATTTGATAAACATAATTAAACCCATGGAAAATGCCCCTCTCCTTTCTATTTTCTCTTTGCCTCACACCTCCACATTCGTTTTTTCTCTTTCTTTATATATGCACAGATGGAGATGGAGAGGCTGGGGGTGAGTTGGTGGGAGGGACATAAGTAGATAGATAAATGTACGGAGTTGTATTCCTGAGTAAATGCGTATATATAATTATATCAATATATTCGGGGAAACGTTTGTTGGAACATATACACCTGCAACCTGCTGACATCGTCTTTGGAGAAATTACGTCGGCTCGTTTGAATGGGTGTGTGCCCCATGTGTGCGTGCATGCGAGTGAGTAAATGTGTGTGTGTGTGTGTGTGTGTGTGTGTGTGTGCACGCGCTCATACGTATGACTATGTGTATGTATGTGTACATGATTTCAGTGGCCGATTGCTTCCGTATGGTTGGACGACTATCAATTAATTATGTATGTATGTTTGTATGAAGGTATGTGCCTGAGAGAGAGAGAGAGAGAGAGAGAGAGACAGAGAGACAGAGAGACAGAGACAGAGGAGACAGAGAGGAGACAGAAACAGATAGAGAGAATTCACTCATAATAACATTTATTTGTTTATATCTACATAATTTAATCTATTTGTCCATATCTTTGATTCTCAAAATCTCACACTGCCTGTGTGTCACAAGCAAGGGAGAAAGAAGGAGAGAGAAGGGGGGGATATAGACATTTGGTCACAGCAAAAGGCGAAGATTGTTTCTTCATTTTTGTCATATATACACCAGAGATCCACTAATGCATACATCCACTCAGTTCGACTCAGTTTCTAGTTATCGAGTCACCCGACTCTCTTTCTCTTTATCTATATATGTATCTATCTATCACTGTTTATATATATATATATATATATATATATATATATATATATATATATATATATATATATGTCTGTCTGTCTATCTTCAAATCTACACACAGTGTATCCATATCTATCTAGCTAGCTACGCTATTCTGTTCATTTCTATAAATTTATATCAGTCTATTCACTGAGGTGAGCACATACTAATATGTATGTATATTTGCCAGTAAGCTCCACACATTTACATAATATAGAATAATCGAATTGCCAACTGAAATAGGCCAGCATACGTAGCGTATTTATATGCATTGGGGGTACTTAATTATTTGATAGCATTATTTTTCCAATATCCGAAATTTTCTCCTCACAAAACCCCATATCGAATAAAAATAACATTGAGAGTGTGATATGAAAAACCTCCAGATATTTGGTCAATTCCCTTGGAACCAACCTTTAAAACGTCAAGCTTGTGAATCAAAATGAAGAACGTGGATATTAGGACTCGAAAGAAAATTATGGATGATGATAACAGCAAAAAATAATTTTCATGGGGAAAACGATAAATGATTCAGAAACCTGTTTCTCTCATTGGCATGTGTCTATGTAAATCAGCCATTCTTTACCCATTTTCTACCTCGGTCCCTCTGCCTTCCCATGT
>OY735215.1:12515977-12553477 GCA_963457665.1 Thysanoteuthis rhombus
GCTTAAACCATCAAAACTATAATTTCTACTAGCAAAACTAACCCAAAGGCCTGTAAGGAAAAACCCACCAGGTGTGTACAAGGTTTACTTTGGGATTCCTCCCTTTATCAGTTAGTCATTCTGTTTTTATTAACTACTGACACTCTTTGGGCTCCCAGAATCCCTTTGGAACCCCGGTCCCGGGTACGATATACCCCCTACCTCTCATAGGCCCAGGTGCACTGACATGAGAATAGTTTCAGCACTGTTTAAATGAGTCAGACTGCTTGTTTATGAAGAGGAAAATGGAGGTTCCGCCCGGGGCCTGTATCGGTTTTCAAGTGCAGGTAAAAAAAAAAACTTGGATTTCGAAAGCTGTTGCTTGTAAGTTTGATGCAGCTCAATCTTCCTAACCAGCACTCCTTCTTATTTAGTCTTCTGTTGAAGTGGAAAATAGGATAAAGAGCAGTTATTCTCAACCTTTTGGGGTCCCGACCCTTTTTACAAATCATTTCCTCAGTCCCAAAGAAGGATACAACCGGAACAGATGGACAGAAATTCATTTATTATTATTTCTGCATGTTCACACCGGATGTCTGAGGGTCATCATTGTATACAGCAAGTCTTTTCAAGTCCAAAACATATCTTCTTAGCATTCCCACAGTCCACAGCTGTGCTGTGGGTTGCACTCTCTCGACAGATGTCTCGTTGCCATCGCTGAGTGGCAGTTAGTCTCTCCAGGTCTCCAGCCTCCCCCAGCGTCCTCACGTATCACAGTAGTACTGTGGTTTGTACTGTACCAAATTTCCACTGATTAACCAACACATGCCTTCCTCATTCTAGCTCCTAGGCCATTACTGAAGACTAGAGGTCTTGAGTCTCATATTTCCAGAATTCTCCCCAGTAACCGTACAAACCCCAGCAGTTTATTATTATTATTATTATTATTATTATTATTATTATTATTATTATTATTATTATTATTACAGTTTATGGCATTTTCTAATGCGCCAGAGTTCCAAAGGGCGCGTATGACCCCCTTTGAGAATGTCTGATGTAAATTTCCTACCTGCATGATGACCAGAGCGTTGTTATACTTGTAAAATCTATGGTACTAGCTTGGTACATCTATCTAACTTAGAAGCAGCTTGTACAGCAACTAAAACTATCTATTCCAACTGGTGCTACTAAAGCCACCATTATTACTGCAAGCGATAAAACTCTTATCCATCATAACTGAGCTGTTTAAGTACCTCTAGGGTTACTTTAAAAGCTTATAGTAAACGCAAACATATGGATAATCATAATAATGTATATTGCCAACATGACAACTTCCGCAATGACGCTCAAGAGTGGATATCAAATAAAACGAGGTGCAATGACTGAATACAAATAAACGTTAATATATAAACAATCAGTTTTTATTGGAACTCTTCTAACCAAAGGTATTTATCCGATTATGAGCAGAACTTCATTTTCTTCAGTCTTTATCCTTACTTCCGCTGGTTTTCAGATGATGATCAAAGTTATTCTAAAAATAGTTGCTCTTTGGTAATTCATCAGCTTTTCTCATCAAGGCTGTCACGACTAATGGGATTTAAACAATGCCATTTTCTCGTTTTATCATTAAGACCAGCAGAACACTCGTAAAAATGACGGGATTATTTACGCATGAATAGATTATATATATATATATTTTAGTGTAAACATATTTATGGCGGAAATATCCCCTCAAAAATGCATACCTTGAACGGAACTAATTTTTCTATTGATTTTCTGAAACTCATCATATTTTCTGCTTTTTATCAATTTCTGAATAATAAGGAACAACAACAGAATCAGGTGAAAAACGAAATTCTTTTGCTAATGAGAAAAGCATCGGTTTTATTCGTGAAAAATCTGTGATGTCTATGTTTGTTTTCTGTCTAACTACGAAGACATCATCATCATCAATAGTTGTAGTAATAGTAGTTATCATGTAGATGCGGATATACAGATATCGGTTTCGCTTTATATCCCATATTCCATATAATAAGATTGTTGTTATCTCAGCATTCATGCCCCTAAATACCACGACAAGGACATTGAATCCATCGCATAGAACGATGATTGACAAGCTAGTTTCGTAGAGCAGTGAGTGCGATCCTCACTTGTGCCAGATTAGACTAAACTTAATAAGCGATTTAACTGGTTATCCAGAACGTAATTCATATACAGCAACTGGTGAGGTCACATTATAACAAATTTATTTATGCAAAATCTGGAAAGTCAAAGAAAGAAAGTCTGAAAACCATGCTTAATATTAGTTTAACAAACAAGACTTGTGGATGAGTTTGTTAATATTTCAATGTTTAATCTCCCAATCATCAGAACATTATTTCTTTCTACCTTTTATTTCAATCTTTTGTGATTCTGTCCAATTTTCTCCGTAATCTCCATTTCATTCGATTCTATTCATTTCTCATTGTGTAAGCCAAGTTGTTCCTGATGAGGATGCAAATAAACATCTAAACATGAACTAAATCTTGTTTGCTAATCCAGTATTGGTTCCACACAAGTTTATTCTCACTGCTATCTTCATATTAGATAACTTTAACCCCTGAAAAAATTGTAGACGTATTCAAATTTCTATGAGATGATTTTTTGGAAAATAAACCACTGAACTGATTTCGGAGAAAGATTCCATTGTTTCAACTGGTGGGTGGTGGATATTTTCATCAGCCAAAATTGTTACCTTTAAGTGGCAGATAGTGTCACACTTTTGATAATGTAATTAAACATTTTTCGTTATTATTGCTATACACAAGCAATACTCTTTGTAAGTGCATTGATTTCCTCAATACCCATGTTGTGCACCTTTTTTAAAAACTTTTTCCTGAGTGATAAGTATTATTCTCTGATTGACAGTGTCTAAGATGTACAGAAAATGTCAATTATTGCCTTTCAAGTTCGTTTCTATGACGAGGACTGTGACAATTTGAAATCTACAGCCCTGTTCCCCAAAGTTTGAAGGGAATACAACCATGTTCTATTCTTTTAAGACATGAGCTATTAGAAAATAAAACTCACGATTCAGGAACAAAAATCACATAGCTCGGTGTTATTGATCACAATGTCCATGTCGGATATACCGACAATTAATTATTTCAAAATATTTACTTTTACCTTGCAGTCAACACAGAATACCTACAAACCTGACATTCTATCTTATAATTATGGCTGCCTTACAACATTTATCATGATTTCGGAGCTATCAGTCTCGTTGAACATAACAAATAGAAAGAGAGAAGGGGGTAATGCTAATATACAAACTCTAAATTGATTGTTCCACTGTATATGTGTACGTGTGTTTGTTCATTGGCTGCTGGTAATATAACAACAACTACTGTTCCTGCTGCAACTGTTGCTTGTCAATTCTCTGTTGGTGTCAATTTCGTCTGTTTTTTTCCCAAAATGAATACAAAATTTTTAATTTACAATACTATCAAATGTGTGTGTAAACATACTGAAACAAACTCAGCTTCTGCTAAACTGTTGGCAAAAAATTAGGCAGCCACTAGAATAGCTATTATAGATACAAATCATTATGATCTACGTAATGACAGTGAAGATTTTTCTCTTTGTTTTTCTGTCCGTAAAACGGACTCTTAGACTTACAGGTGAGAATTTCCTTAATGAAAATTACCCTCCCCATCATTGGAAACAATGGACTCTTCCACTTGAACACGTTCAATCACTTCATAAAACCTGAAATAATTAGTTTCTCCGCTAAAAAATCATCTCATGGAAATTTCAAGATATCCAGGAATTTTTTCACAACTTATTACTCGTGTATATATATATATATATATATATATATATATATATATATATATATATATATATATATATATATATATATATATATACATATATATTCCAAATACAACAAACGAGATTACTGCTAATCTAGGCGAGTATTTGTTTGGTGGGTGAGATAGTGTTGGCATTCCCAAAAGACGTTGATAGTGGGTATACGAACTCAGCATATGTGTCAGTTTTAAGACAGGCATTTAATCTGTTTAAAAGCAAATATGACACTGCATCCTAGTCTAGGGACCGTCTACCCAAGCTCGATATGCGTGGGGCATGGATTTTCAAACAACGGAGGCTTGGTATTTTGGTTGGCAGTCAGGGTCACTCAGTGCAATGGTTGTGAAAAGGTTCCACCACTACAGGGTGACAGGAGAGAATATTTATAGAATTGAAATTAAGAATAAAAATCGGTATCACATTCCGATTATCTATCAACAATATGCATGAATATCTATCTATCTATCTATCTATCTGAGTTTTTCAAATATGACGCTGCTTTTGATACCCCTGGGTAAACTGTTAGCCGAGCGACGGTTATTTTACTAATCTCAAACAAGTCCTTTGTATACCTACAACGATAGGCTGATCCATGTGTGGTTGAAAATATTAAGATAATAATAATAGTTGGTTTACGTTTTAACCATTTAGAATGACATTTTTTAGATAAAATAGCATATCTAGTACTGATCACCGTCACTAACAAATTGAGCAACTGAAATGAGAATACCGCCCTTTGCTAGATAATTAGGCAAGGATACCATAAAAATAAACCGAGCATAATGCGATCTCGAATATCATGCAATCCTCAATCCTTTAGCTGATTATCAATAGTCTATCTATTGATATATCATTATCATTATTTTTACACTCGCGTGTTATGCTACCCCCTAACGTATCCCATCAAAGCCAGTATATTCATATATTTGTAAAATCAGCAATTCTTGATTGCATAAATTTCGACTGTAAGTGTTCTTAGTAGGTTCGGTGGTTACTGCATTGTTATAGAAATTGAGGCGTTGCACTTTCTTGTTTCCATGTTGGATCACTTGCACGTGTTAAGGTAGATTTATCTGAAAGGATAACTTTCAAAGTGGAGGAAAATACTAATAGAAGACATCTTTTGCAATTTGTGTTGTATAAAGACTTCAAATACTTGAAGTTATTATCACAAAAAAAGCATTGAATAAGATATATTTCAACGTAAGAACTGGGATTTTGATTACCAATTATTAATTGATAGATACGCCGGACCAACCCACATATCTGTTGTAAGCTGTTTGCATTTGACGTCACTATCATGTGACTAAAAAACATACATTTACAAATTATAACATTCTTAACATCAAACACCGATACGGAAACAAATAACGTCATAGTTGGTCTTAATTTTCAAACTTTTGACATCTATATTTCATGTTCTCAATAATTACCAGAGAATACTTATGAACACTTCCTCTAAATATGTGTTACCTTGAAAACGGGTGAAATTCAGTAAATAGATTGACGAAATAATCCTTGTTTGTCGTCTTTAAAGAAATCTCTTCATATATATATATATATATATATGTATATATATATATATATATATATAGTGTTACCCCAAAGAATTCGACGATGAATTTGTAATTGCCTCGATTCTTAGTTACAATGGTCTCCCTCGAAGTAGTCCCCCAGGACATGTATACATGCGAAGAGTAATGGCGGAACATCGTAAATCAATCCCAAAACGTTTGGATTACACCTCGTACATACATAGATAGATGTATACGGATCCACCTACTGAATGATGCTAACACTGGAAGATTACCACAAACAAACACACACACATACACATACACGCCCACACACAGACAGATCTATCCCCTACCCGTTCTCTCTTCTCTCTCTCTCTCTCTCTCTCTCTATATATATATATATATATAGAGAGAGAGAGAGAGAGAGAGAGAGATAGAGAGAGAGATAAAATAGATATACAGCAATACCTTTAATAGTGTGGTTTCGGTGAGTGTAGGTTTTGATGTGGTAAGGTTAAGGTATTGCTGAGCAAATTAATGTGATTAAGTAAAAGCTTGAACAGTGCGGTTTCAAACTGTACGGAGAACCTAAAAACGAATTAACCACACTCTTCAATATACACCCGTATGTATGTACGTATAAAAAAATAGGTATATATGTATGCTTAAAAGAGTTTAAAATGAATTTCATGTATGTATGTTAACGTAAAAAAAAATTCAATAATTATATTTTCGTGAATGAAAAGTATGAAATATAAGTTGTACACACATACGCAGAGAGACAGACACAGACAATAACATACATATTAGCTTCATTTGCCTTCGAGTGTTATTATAGTTGATGCAAATACATACCATAAGGTAATCAATTTCTTCAACAACGTTAAACACAAATCGCAGAAATATATATATGAGAGTAGTGATAACATCTTAGCTGTGAAAGCCGTGAGATTTCCGCGGATCAAACTAATTATTATTACTCCATCAACTGTTCGGACTGAAATTCTCATAGTTATTCTTTCGATTTTTTCTTTGACCTTCTTAGTATTGGTTGAAATCTCGAGTTGAATCATTAAATCATGAATTATTTTAAATAGTATCCTCATATTTGTTGTTTTGATGACAACGGCTCGCCTGGTGTGCCTCCCGGTCTTTCTGTCTTGTTTTAGCTCCATCATGAAGTATTGTTAATTTTCGATGGACTGTTGCAACTAATATCCTCATCGATGTTTTTTTGATCACTACGTTTGGTGTATACTGCATCCGATAACCTTTGGCCAAAATCTATTATCGTCATCATTCTTCTTACTTTTGTAATGACTGTTGTAACAAAAGCTGAGATCTGGAGGCGAAAGTTAGGGAAACGCGATAAGGGATTCTGTTAAAAGCTCTTTGATGGATGTATACCCAAAGATGACCGGAGAGTGCATCGACTGAAATTTAGTGATCTAAACAAATAATTAAATGCCATCTCTATAAACTTTTTGTTTAATGGTCACATATTAGGTGAAAACACAAATCAAGACTTCCTTGTTATTAGATTTTTCTTAACTTATATGAAGTTCAAAAGGCTTGAAAAGATGATAATCTGTTGGAGAAATGTCAGGTAAACATGGAGGATGATTCATACCCAAATCTCTTCGTTTAGACGCAGTTAGCTGAGAGGTGAGGGACCTGGTACTGGCATGAAACATTTCATTAATTCCATGCGGGACCCTTTTTTTGTAACTTGTAAACTTTCCTATCGTAATGTGACGTAATATAGTTTCTGCTGAAGTCTTAAAATCTGCGTTGTTCGTGGGGCGTTAGCCACTACTGTCGATAATTCTTCATCATTAAGAACAAGTTTAAGTCTCCAAAGAGGTTAATAATTGGTATCCAGATCTAAAGCTATTGAACCAAGGCTAAGCAATTTTCACTGTATTTGTTGGCGCAATAATCAGCTTGAACAGCATTACGTCCTGATTCTTACTTGAAAGTTAGTCTAACCTCTTGGATGAACATTATTGTTGGAAACGGCTCGATAACCTCCAATATTAACAAATTATATCTCTAATGCAAATTATATTTATAAATATGTTACTTTTAGTTCAATTCTCCGCCTAATGAAAGAATGAAAACCATAATAATTGAATGAACATCCCGCCACACTCTATTTTTTACTCCTGACATAGATATGTCCAACGCTTTGAAATAGGCTAATTCAATTAACTGTAAACAAAACAAAACTGTCTCTCTCAAACTCTCCCCCTTTCTGTCACTCTCTCTCTCTCTCACACACACACACACACACACACACACACATATATATATATATATATATATATATATATATATATGATAGGTAATTTGCTACCCAAGCCGTTTTAAAAAATGTAAATAGATTTGAAAGGTAAAAGAAGAATAAATCAAGCGAAGAATCACACTAGGATGACAAGCCTTTGGCAGAGCTAGCTCAACCTTCAAAAATAATAAGATCCCATTAATCCTAAACAGAAGGGTGTACAACCAATGCATCCTCCCAATAGTCACTTATGGAGCTGAAACATGGAACTTAACCAAGAGACAGACCCGTAAGCTGAGAACCATGCAACGTGCACATGAAAGAATAATGCTGGGCCTCACATGGAGAGACCACAAAACAGCACAGTACATCCGGGAAAAGACAAGAGTTAGAGACATCATAGAATCCATGAAAAATCTCAAATGGCGGTGGGCTGGCCATGTCGCAAGAATAGCTGACAATCGATGGACTTCACGACTCACAACATGGATTCCCCGAGACCACATGCGCAACCGAGGCCGGCAAAATGTTAGATGGAGAGACGAGCTAGACAAGTTCAGGAAGTACTGGCTCCGTGACGCCCATGATAGAGAAGTGTGGCAAATCCTGGGGAAGGTCCATGTCCAACGACGGACGCTAAAAGACTGATGATGATGAATGATGAATTGACATTAATGCTATTGGGACTAAGCAAATAAAGTAAAACTGTTGCTACTATGACCACGAAGGTATGAATCTATTTCTCTCTGCACTTTGTTCTATTGCCAGATATCCTGGGAATATAGCTCTTCAAGGGTGGTTAAAGGAAAATCACTCTCTCATTCCTAGCAGCAGTTGTCCTCATAGTCAACCCAGTCTGGATCTAACCACTACCATTTTGGAGATTAATCATTGTTGATTGATTCAACGGTAAACTGTTCTATATTTCAGATTTGTAATTCTCAAATGGGACCCATGCATGGTTAAATATGATACTACAAGGTTAATACGAACGAGTAATGCATCTGGCCATCTCAAACGCCATCTTGTAATCTATACCTTTCCAGTGGCCAGATTGTGGTAGATTTTTAGTATATTATTGAGCACCCCTGGTGTCACAAAAACCGACAAGAAATCTTTTTTTTATTGTGGTTAGATATGGTGGGTTTTTTCATTAATGCACACGACGATATGATAAGTATGAGAAATTACTGCAAATGACCACGTCATAAATTCTGGTCTCGAAAAATAACCACCGCTTATTTTTAATGTTATCATGTAGAAATGCTGACAAATGTTTAAGGTTGCAAAAATGGAAAAAAAAAAAAAAAAAGAAAAGCTCAACAAATTCTTTGAGGGGTTCAGCTGACTATTGAGCTTTCTGGTGGTTTCTGGGATATCTCTGAAACCGATTTTCTCCAGTGCACGTTGCATGGTTCTTAGTTTGAGAGCCAATTATAATTATGTTCAGAAAATTCCCTTCACTTGGCTTGTCCGATTCTTTGTATTACGTTTCTCCAGATACAATTACATCGTTAGATTCATGTCAGTGAATCCAATAGAGCCACGCATGCGCATTCACAAACTGCAATATTTACATAACATTGCAATTGTTTTAATGTTATCGGAGATCATATCATTTTTTATTTAATGTTGGCGTGACGTATCAGTCCTGCCATTCTTTTTTCTCCTCCGTTACTTCTCCTGTGACGACAATCACTACTTTGCCTGCTGCTGTCGTTGTTGCTGACTTTGAGTCTTACCACAATAGAATCCACTGACTACGACAGACGTTGTTCGTCGTTGTCTCTCACAAAGCCAAAATACAACGAACAACAAACATCAGAAAATGACTAGAAAAGAAACGAGAGAAAAAATACAAAACGAAAACAAAAAACATGAAAACAAAAGGATTGTTGCAACGTTAAATTATGAATCAACGTATTGATTAATTAATTAATTAATTAATTAATTTGCTATTACTACTAGCATAGTACCCGTAAAAAACGAGGGATTATTTATGTATGAATTAGCACTTGCCAAGTATCAAAGTATCTATGCGCTCGAGATCAGAGTGTAGCATCTGTGTGCTTACTGAAAAGTGTTGCATACACACAAAGAATATTGTTGTTGCCGATCAACGATTCGTGTTATAATTATTACTTAGCAGTATCTGACGTCATAACGTAATCGAGTTTCTCACACTGAACACATACTAACATATACCCATCAAAATGACTGAGTTATTTATATTTGGATCGGCACTAAGGAGTCTATAGTTATTTTATTAGGTAACTTATTTTTAGTAAATCAAGTATCCTCATTTTAAGTTTTTTTCCAAGTCTCAACTCATCACAAGCTGTTTCAATGCGTGATCAGACATGCAGTTTGAAGCGTTTTTATGACGTAATTTTCATTGTTATGTCATAATAGGAAGATATATCAACCAATCAGAGTATCCCATTTGAACCCAAACAGACAAACAGAGAAGAAATTTGCATATATGCTTATTATATGTATGTAGCAGTAGACCATGGGAATATAGACAGAGGAAAGAAGTAACCGATAATGATAATAACATATATATTAGTTTCATTTGCTTTTGCATGTTATTATGGTTTAATATAGATATATTCCATCAGGCAAAATTATACACTTTAATTGCAGAACTATACATGCAAGGTAATGATGAGGTTTCAAGTGTGAACAATGGAATCTCTATGAGTTTAGCTTGGTTTGATTATTTATACTTTACATTCAGCCATTTTCTGCTCATTTCAACACTTTTTTGTTTGTCTCCTTCAGACCAAAATTTTCATGGCCAGTGGGAATTGAAAATTTATTGATAGTTCATTTCGTTAGCCCCAACAGACTTCCATACTTTATGATTATGAACGTTACTTTTTGGTGGGGACTAAGTGAAAAATATTTCTGGAAATCATCATCATGGTTTGTGAGCTTGCATTTTTCACATTCCACATGACAGTGGGAAATGCAGGAAAAGAAAGCAAGAGACAGGACACTCAATAGAAAACGTCTTATGACCAACGTCGTTCGACTGCATATCACGTTGGGGGCAATCAATTAAAAAATGGGAAAAGGGATGATCAATGAATGAAGTTGCATCTCTTTTGTTGAATCGTTAAAAAGTTAGGATTTTAAAGGAAAAAAAAAGCATGAACCGCTGTCGGATACAACTAAGGGACCAATTTTGCAAATTGTTGTGAATTCAATCCCGCCAGGATTTCAATTCCACCAAGATTCGCCAGACTTCTCAATCGTGGACGTCGCGGAGCAAGTACTTTTTGAACTTGTCTAGTTTGTCACGCCATCTTATTTTTTCACAGCCACAGTTCCGTATACGATCGTTGGTGATCCTCGTTGTAAGTCATCACGTCCAGAATATCAGACATTCTTGCAACATAATCAGCTCATTGCTATTTGAATTTTTCCTATGGTTTCGATAATATCTCTGGCCAATGTTTGTTTGTTTTTTAAATTTTACTGTTGTCTTGTGATCACTCCATGTGATGTTAAGCAAGATTACCTCTGAGCGTGTTGCATATATTTCGGTTTGAGGGCTTATCTTTTGGTTAGGTTCCATGTTTCAGTCATAGAGGTGGCTATCGGAAGTATGTATTCGTTGTATACCTTTCATTCCAAAATTAAGGAGATTAGTTCTTGAAGGTTGAACTTCCTCAGCCGAAATTTTGCCAACCTTGAGTGATCCTTATCTCGATTTCTTCTTCTCTTGGGGATTTCATGGAGATTGGTTGTTCTATGTAGATATAGTGGTCTACTTTCTTTATCTCTGCATTTTCGATTTTAACCGTTGTGACATGGTCCTAAATATGTTTAATGAACATGAAGTTCATGAAAAGAGCATCTTTCTTCCTTTCTTTATTTAGTTAGTCTAGCATTATGATTGCTGTGTTCCAATCTTCTAGCACTTCTGTTTGAGGCACGAGTTGATGACTTTTCCCATCACGGCTCCAATAAGAGAACAGATTATACTTTTTGGAAACTGGTACACATTATATATATATATATATATATATATATATATATATATATAGCAAGAGAGTGGGTGACTGGGGAAGAAGTGAGACGGCTGTTGGACAGCCATAGTTATAAAGCTAATCTTGAAGACCACTAGCAGGAGAATTCAAGTCTCAGTAGTTGCCCCATTCGTTCATCCTTGTACCGAAGTAAATTGACTCAATAAAAATTACTTGATAAAGATTACTTAAGATGATGCTTGGCAGCAGATGTAGTTGCATTCTTTTGGTGTTCGATCCCAATAACATGCATGGCTTTCGATTGTCAAAGCAGACTGTCTCTTCTCATTTAAAATATTAATGAAGCACGACCTCTTGACTACATTTTGGCTTGTGCTGCGACACAATCTTTCTGTTTCATAGTTTTCCTATACCTGACTCGCAAGATTAAACTGTTCACCATTGGTTTCTAGTATCGATTCCACATTTAAATCTCTTCCGGAAATCTGCCACTTATGGGTATGGAATCGGGTGTTTACAGCAACTTGATGTTCAAATGTCGGCCTTCAAAATGATTATATCCTCTTTTAACTTTTTTTTTCTATCCCTTAACCCAATGCAGGGCCGTTGAAGCACCACAAATGATTTCATCATGAATGTGTCAGGGGTGAGATAGCCTGACGGAGCCCATCCCTTTTCAGGCTAGTTGGGGATCAGAATTGTCCGTATGTTTGTCAACCATGGCCAAAGAGCCAAGCCAGTCCTTCAATTTAACCCACAGCTGGGGGGAAAAGATGGATTCATGCTCTTCCCGAGAATATTAGTGCAAATTAAATACAATGCCCCAACGGAGCTTGAACTCGGCTAATGATTCCATTTCTTGTGTCATGAAGCGTTCAGCCGCTTCACCCCTCCTCGTCTCTTGTTCGTTCAACAACGCCTGTCTCCCTAAATACAACAGCAATCTTATTAGCTCACATCTGGTGGAGGCCGGTGTCTGGACTTTTATGGCTCTGTCCCATTTCTTGCTATTTCTTCGCTTCAATTTGCGATCTCGTAGCATTGTGTTCCAAATTCTTACGGTTGTTGTTGTGAGGTCACTCGGTTAGTTACAACAAAATCCTAATTAAGCAAATATCAAATATAGTTTTGAAAAAAAGCTTTTCGAAGTCATTTCTAACGACAGTATCAATAGTTTTTTTCATTGATGTTGGTTATTTCAATCATAGAATTTCGAAAAAACATGCATTTTTTTAAAACTAAAAGAAAGTGTGCCCCGTCTATATGGTAGAATTAAGATAGAACCACCTAAAGACTAAATAGCTGATGGAGTGTTTACTCTATCTTATTTTTTTATTTGTTTATATTTTGATGTTGTTAGATTTGATTAGTTAGTTTTCTATAGTAACTGACCAAACGGTCCCCAAAGGTAACAATGATCATTAAAGACGCCAAACTACGAGATTGCCAGTTATTTCTTGTCAATAAAATAGATCGACGGGCCTGTCTCGTGACTGAGCTAATTGCATAATTCTTATTGGTGTCAGAAGTCAGTATTCGAGCTCAGCCGAAAGCGAGGATTTTGGATGCTGATTTTTAAGAAAGGCGGATCTATTCTGGAAGACTAGCGTGACAAAATCTTCATTTACCCATATCATTTTTACCTGGCCTTGTGCCTCACTGGGCGAATCGATTAAACAAATTATTCTACGGGAATAATTGATGTCAAAACATAATAAAAATGCGTTATGTCAACAAGCTCAAATCTTTGTTGCGAAATGAAACGGGTCAGATGTTTCATTCATTACCGTGTTTTTGTAGGCCTTTACGAGACACACTATTCAAAAAAGCATTTGGCTAACGACTTTTATTGCATCCTATCATGAGCCCTCATTACTCTCTGACTTTACAGTTCAGGCTTTGATGTTTGACTCCCTAATCATAAGTTTGATACAGTTTTTATGGGAGACTAAGACTGTCAATAAAAGTGAGATACAAGAAGAATATGAATAATCAAAGGAATTCTACTTTTTCATCTTTTTATCTTAACAGCCGAGTAATTGCAAACATTGAGTGCTTGAATCAAAAGATTTTATCGGTCCATTTCCTCCCTCAAAAAGTGGTCTGTCTTTCCTTCACTTCAAGGTGTGATTTTAACCATTTCAATTCCACACCAGTAAATCCACATTTGAAAAATTTATGACCTAACAGTTTTTTTTTTACTCTCTGAAGTATCCCTTTTCGAAATGCTGTCCGTACTTTGGGTCATTTTTTTATACCATCTTCCTATCATCTTGTATCTGAGAGCAAAAAGTTGTATTTTCTGTCCGACTATTTTATTTAGTACTCAGGCTGATCAACAGATGGCGTAGTTGTTCAAAGTGGAAGAAAAAGAAAAGAGTTAAAGGAAGAACTTCTCGTTGGCATATCCAACCTGCACGGCATGCATTTGCAAAAGAACCTATTTTACATCATTTTTTTCTGCTCTTGAAAGCGTCATAGCTTAATTTTCATTCCATTCTCGAAGAATTAGTATCTACGTGATGGGTCGTTTTTAATACCGTCTTTTTATTTTCGTACTCGTCTATCTAGAAGCACAGAGGTCCGACCATTTTGTTGAATACTCAGATTGATCAACAGATGGTGGGGTAGTTCAAAGGGGAAGATAAAGATATGTTTCCCAAAGAATCTACTGTGTGATTGTTGATTACCGATTCTGCGTTGGAATCCGACATCAAACAATGGGAAAGTTGTAAAAAAAAAAAGTAATTCGCAGCAAGGCAAAGGAAAATACGTTTATCTTTTTATAAATCTGAGTAAATGATTCAGAAAGGCTTGAAAAACTCTTACAGTCGATTTGGACGAGATCTGGTCCACGGCAGTTGCAAATCGTTCACGAAAGAGTTTGTAAAAGAAACCGAAAATCTCAGTGCATCCTAAGCGCTTACAAATCCTATTCTATTTATCCTGGTAACTAATTCAGAAAAGTTCAGTAATTTCCTACTTATAAAAGATGAAACATATAGCTCAGTGGATAAAAGCGTGTCTTGGAAGTTTGCAGTCCTGGGTTCAATCCCTTGCTCCGGTTGTACACACTTTGGAATAGTTGAAGAAAGGATCAGAAATCTGAGGAAGAATTGAAACCATGCAGTCGGTAGCTCGGCAAAAATCGACAAGAATGCTGAATACTGAGGAGACTTCTACCAGAAGCCATGGAATGCGATCGATATTAACATCAAAGCTTGGAGCCCGGTCGATGAGACTCGTTAACAATCAGTTCCAAGGAATTTTATCGGAATTATTTTTACTACGACACTTTCCCAATAAATTGAGGGGATGATTCAGTGATGAGGCAGATGGCAACATGCTGAGGTTTTCAGTGGTTATATTCTCGGCATCGGATTGATGAAGTTTGTTAACTCATGCAGAGAAAAGAAATCAATGCGAATAAGACGGCAAAAATATAACAGAGTGTCAAAACTCCACGGGCATGCCCTCGTCTTAATTATACATTGCTTTCTTTGCTGAATGTGCACTTATTCAAGAAGTGGCTTTCTTTTAGTGGTTATGACATAATAACCTGTGTTAATTTCAATTATAGAAGGCCATTTCCTTTTTCAGTTTTCCGTCTTATTGCATGATTACATCTTTTGGGTGGTTGAAATCAGCGTGAACGAAACGCAATGGTTTTCTTTCTTTCATAAACGAAATGTATTATCTCTAGATTGACGCTTGTCTGCAATAATCTTAATTTCGATGCTGTTTGATACTGGCTTCGGATTGGCCCAAAATACACCCCCTCGAAATCTGACAACCCTTGTGCACCAGGAGTACGAGGCATTGTGAAGTGATTGTGCGATTTCTTCTTCTCTGTTATCATATAAACTGAGCAACTGTCAATAAGCATATGATCTGAATCAAATAATGATAAACTTTACACTTCATGCATCTCGGTACATAGTGTACTTGACGGTTGCCCTATGAAGAGTATACGTTCTAATACTATTCAAATAAGATGCTAAAATTTTGATTCATTTATTTTGCTGGGTCGGTGATACTGTTTGATACAAATTTTTATTTCAAATCCCAACTTTTGCTGCTCTTATTGCTTTCACAACCGACATAAATATTTTTGTACAACTTTTCGTCAACTAATTTGACATTTTTATGACAAAATAATTCACTAAATTTAGCTAAAAGCTAAAAGGAACGGAAATTGTGATGCCCCAATTCTATTAGTGGAGGTATTTCTAAAGGCTAGCTGAATCTCGCTTACGATTAAATGGTAAGAATAAAGGAAGTGAGATTGTCTTGTAGCAACGAGCAGATTAGCGGGAAAAAATGGCGGAACAAAATCTTCCTTTCTCTCATTTGGCCTTATAGCATACTGAAATAAACTTGAAAAATATTGAACAACTTAAGTTTTGTTTCCTTTTAGATCAGTTATTCAAACCGATAACTGATAAACAGACAAAAGGACATATCTGAATATACCTCAGAGGCAACCCAATTACCGTAAAAGAATGATACTGTCTTTTTATGTGATTGCGTTTAGTTGGGGTTAGATGAAACAATTGTACAAAATTATTTTTTATTGACAATAAAGTTCCAATTTTCAAATCCTAGATGAAAGGCCTGGGGGTTATTCCCATTCGCTGCCTCTCCCCCAAGCGGACACCCATATGCTTTCGGTAGGAATTTTGACAAGAAGGGCTTCCTGCCTTATAAAGCGTTGAGCCTCACCAAGTCTAAATCCGACATTGCATATGAAATGGCAACTATTCCTTTAAAAACTACCTTCCCCTCTCTAAACATACTGACGATATCATCGACCATTTTGGGTTTCTTTTCACTGTTTTAATTCTGTTATTACACTTCAGCAAATACTTCAGCGAACTAATCTTCAAAAATTTGTAAGATGGATTCTTTCTAGGGTGTGGCAACTTATCGGTCGTCAGCAATTATAGCCTGCTCTTCCTGTTTCGAATTGGACCAAGAATGTTCTTCCGATTCTTTCCTGAAATTGAATTCGTCGACTCAGCCTAATGGACAGATTACCTTGATTTTACACCGCTTTGATTCACGGCGAATAACAAAAACGCCAGTTTGAAATTTGCCCCAATTTTTCTGATTTTTTAAAATTTTTTTATGTAATTCGGTATTTTATTAATTCAGTTATTTATTCATTTAAAATATCAAAATAACGAATCCATATTTTCTTTCCGAGTAAAAACTTGTTTTAACATGTTTATATAATGGATTTTGTGCCGATTTCGTTGACGCCCCCTCCTCTTGGAATGCAAGCCCTGCTTAAAATCAGGACAGCTTGTAGCTCTATAGTCTGTAACGGTTACACCACAGCAGTTGTTGCAGTAGTCATAAGAGTCAAAGGAAGTGGTTGCTGATTAAAGTAACTGCAGCACTACTTCAATCAATTCTAGCATCTCTCCGACTTCTACTCCTTCTACAAGAACTGTCATCTCCGCTTCCATTAGCGACTACAAAATATTTCTATCATTGGGAGACTGATTATTGCAAATATCTTCTTCCATACAGTTTAGTGGTTCTAGAAAAATAGGTTCGCTTATTACATTTCTTGTTTCAAGTTGAAGAGAACACAAAACACGACTCATGTGATTAAAACGTTTTTCAGTTATCAATTTCTCTGGGTGAGGGTCAATGTCCCCTGCAAATGGTCTCTCATTTGGTATGTATTGTTCGTGACTGTCGCCAGTTCTAGTCGTCACCTTTTGCACTTCAACATCGATCTCTTTCACATAATGAATTTGCCATCGTTTTTTTTTTATATCCTAACCCTGCAATTAATTGGTAAAGGATTTTAAAAACGTCTCCTCTTTTCACTCCGTAAAGTAGGTGAATCGCTTCCAGATACAGCACTAACTCAATTAGCGCTCTTGATACGTTCCTTAAAAGGCTGCACTAAACGGGGTAACGCCAGAAGGGGTTATACTGTAATGATTTATTTCATATTCTAACCCTACCATTGATTGAAAAGGAATTTTGAAAAACTTTTCCTTCTCATCTTCTCTGCTTGAAGTAGGGGAACCGCCTTTTCCTATTGTTTGTCTCTTGCGATTTTTAAAAATCTGATTCTCAATGCTTTACTTTTCCTCTTTTAAATTGAGGGTCTTCCTTAATTTTCCCATTTGCTTCTTCTTTTCCATCTTTTCCTCTTTCTTCTTTGTTTCTTCTCAATGTTACTTCTTTTCTTCTTCCTTTTTCTTATTCACTTCTTCTTTTCCAATGTGTACCTTTTTTCTCTTTTTTCCTTCTCTTCTCTTTTTTCTCTACTTTTCTCAGTTCACTTTTCCCTCTTTTGTTTTACACTCTCTCTTTCTTCCCCCCCTCTCTCTCTTTCTCTCTCTTTCTTCCATCCCTCTCTTCCTTTCCAACGCTCCTCTTTTCATTCTATCTAGTTGTTCTCTCTCCCCGTTCTATTTCTCCCTCTCTCCTTCTTTTTGTGTTCTTTTTCTTCTCACTCTCTCTTTCTTTTTGCTTTCTCTTTCTTTATCCCCCTTCTTGCCCCATTATGTCTCTTTTTCGTTCACTTTTAATCCCCCCTCTCTCTCTTCCCCTTTCTGCTTTTTTTATCCCGTTTTATATATATATATATATATATATATATATATATATATATATATATATACATATATATATATATATATATATATATATATATATATATATATATATATATATATATATATATATATCTTTCTGTTTCCACTGGTCCTGTTTCCATTCCCTCTATTTCCGTTCTATCTTTCTCTCTGTTCTTCTTTCCCCCTCTCTCTTTCCATTTTCTTTCACATCCTCTTTTTATTTCTATTCTATTCCTTTCTGCTCTCTCTTCTACTTTGTTTCCGTCCCCTCTTTTAACTTTCTGTCTCTCCATTCTTCCCCCACTCTCTCTCTCTCTCTCTTTTCTTCTTCTTCTTCTTGTTCTTTTTCTTCTTCTTCCTCTTCTTTCTTTTTTCGATTTTCTTGCTCTATCCATTCCATTTCCTGAATGTGAAATGTCCCTTTCTTAATTGGTGGATGAGGAAGCCTGCTGTAGTAAGACCACATATTGTGACTCTCTAGCAGGCCTGCTTTCCTTAGTCTGGCACAAGGCTATAATAATGGAATCGAATTCTCTACATAAGTAATGGTCTACGAAACACTTATTTAACTCCAGGTAGCTAGAACTAATGAATTGAATCATTGGATTTTGACTAATGTTTTTAGTCAACTCTTTCTTATCGGTCCTTTTAAGTCTGTGTCCAGTGTTATTATATTTATGTTTTCATTTTGGATTTGAAAAAATCAAGTCGACACATCAGCAACAATAGCATCAGTAGTATTTATATTATCAGCAGCCAGTAAATGAACATACGCACGCATGCACACACTCACACAGCGGAACAATCAAATTTGTGTTCATCTGTTCGTATTACCCTCTATTTCTGTTCGTTATCAAAGACTGACTGCCCGCAAATGATATTAAGGATCGCAGAGTTGTACATAAAATGATTGGGTTACGAACGAGACTAAGAATAGAATGGACAATGCATGATTCCCCCTCTCTCTGTCTGTCTGTCTTTCACTCTCTCTCTCTCTCCCTCTCTCTCTCTCTCTCTCTCTCTCTCTCTCTCTGGGCCTTGTGCCACGTGGCTACATATAAAATCTATAATTAGATATTTACTCACGTGTTGGATTATATACCTACGTGTACAACCCGATTGAACGCAGAGTTGAAAATGGATTCTCTTTAATTAAATATTGGAAAAAGTAGATAGAATTCCAGTTGTCGAAGAATTAGATTAAATCGTTGGAATGATTCCATTACTAAAACGATTTGGGTCATAGTTTACAGCCCAATTTTCTCTATGCCTTTCAGTTCATTCTATGCTATACATACCTACATAATACATACATACACAAACACAAACATATGTGTGCACGTGTATGTGTGATGCTACATCAGTAAATCCCTCAAATGATAAAAAAAATCATTTACTTTACTTAACAAATCTTTATTTTTCAACATAATCCCCTGCCTTCTCAATCGAGAATTTACACGACTGTCGTCCATAGAATTATTTCCACTCTCATCAAATAGCATCGTACTTAACCAAAGCTCGGCAACTATGACCTACTGGCCAAATCCGGTCTAACATGACATTTCATCCTACCTACCAACCATATGAAATATTCTTGAATAATAATTTCTTCCAACAATATTATTGTGTATAAAATAAGTCTTTTGTCTATGTATCTAATATATGTACATAAGAACGAAAATAATGGTATATTCGATAAATAATATATACAGCAATAAAGTACGTTTTATTTTAGAAAATATTAAAATTAAAATGGTTACTAATCGGGAATATTTCTATTAGATGATAAAAAGTAATGTTTTAGAATGATATTTACGATCCAATTGTATATCAAGTATATTGAGTATAGTACTAAAATTTACTTTCATACATTTTGAAAATACAATTTTTAGAATTACAGCAATCGTGGCTGAAAACAGGTTATCAATTATAGTTTTAATTTATTATCTGTTTTCATTGTTTTAAATGATTGATGTGGGAAGCATAAGTTCATTAGAAGTCCTTATTTATTTTATCGTATTTGTTGATTCTTCATCTTAAATACTAACGCTAAAAGACTTGTATTAGAGATTTTTTTTTTCATAATGTAAAATATCATTTTATATGGTTTAAACTAAATGATTAGAAATGTATATATATCTATATATATATATATCTATATATATATATATATATATATATATATATATATATATATATATATATATATACTTTGAGTTTGTTTTCACCTGCAAATGAAAAAAAAGACTATCTGACCCACTCCCCCAAAAGTTCACCAACTTCCTACACTAAACCATTGCATTTTCTCGATTGCGTGCAAATTCTGGGAGTCAATTTTCCGACTTTTTTCTTCCACCCCTGACCTATGAATAAGAGTCGTTTTCTGTAAATCAGCTTTGCGTGAACTCATTTCAGATTTCAGGGCATGTTTGAGAAAAAAAGGAAAATTGGCAATTTTTACCTTATCCGTTTCAAAGTGGCTGTCGTTCCAGTCACAGAATAACAGACGTTGATGACGTACCTAAAATCAAAGAACCTAACCCTTAGCCTTACCGTAACCCTAACACTAACCTTAAAAATACCGACTTAACCCTATAGCCGTAACATAAAACCTAAACCTTACCCTAAAAGCAGTAACCCTAACAGTGATGGGAAAAGATAACAATTGCCGGAAAACTGACCCATCTTGTCCCACCGACATTTAAGTGAATTTCTTTTCAAACGTTGATTTCCGCTTTCGGTTTTAAAAATAGAAAAAGGCAAGAGTGTAATAATAAAAAAGTTGATAAATCATGGAATAGGTGAGAATTTACAAATGTTATTAAAACATAAAGAGGAGAAATCCGTTATTTTTGACACTGCGTGGCGAAAGATCCTCTATTTTGTATTTTAGTTTCCTCTCTTGCTTGCTTTTGCTTGAAAGTGTTAAGAAGAATATTATCTCAGCTTCAAACTTGAAAATGCCTAAATTTATTACAAAAATTGATCAACTCAGTCTAATGTGAAATTTATTGAGAAATAGCTTCGTGATTTTTAAGCTCTCAGTGCAGTTGGTTGATTGTAGCCGCCTCTATAGACACAAGCAGAAATAATGATGGCTCTCTCTAATAGTGTTGCAGCGGAGAGAATAAAACAATATTTCTGCATTTATTTAAGTATAAGCTAATTCGCCATGAAAGAATTTGCAGACATATTTGGATTTGTATAAGTTGATTTTTTTTAGAAAAGAAACTACTGAAGGCGTTTTACTGGAAGAATCCATTGTTTCAAATGATAGGTAGGATATATTTTTTATTAGAAAAAAATGTCATCAAGTGGAACTGTCCATTGCTGCGGGCAGAGAAACAGAAAAATCACTCAGTTCATTAAACGAGTGGATTTCTAGACGTTTCCTCGCTTCTTCATTTGCATATTTTGGCTAACATTATACACACGCACAGAAAGTGTCTGAATCATAATTTATCACTAGAAACGATGGTATACGTTACACAATGCCGATACTGCAACGCTCTTCAGCAATCCGTTAAGGAGAATTAACATATATACTATCGGCTGAGTGCTATCAATTTATTGCTGCGTTTTGTGATCACCTCACACTTGCACTGGAAATATTTCCCTTTCTCTCCAACCGATATTATTCATTAGTATGAAAGAAATTCAATGGTTCTAACACATGAGCCGAAAGTGAACGGCTGTTTTCCATAGTCTATGGTTAAATTCATTTATTTTATTTTTCTATATATACCAAGTTGATTCACACACACACACACACACACACACACATGTGTATATATACATGTATATAATCCGATAACTATTGGAAGTATTGTAGTTAATTGTGCTTCCGACAGACCAGCCCAATTTTAAGACCGACACCACACTCAGACGGCTTCCTATCGGTCGCAGGTTCGATTCTTGCAGCAGCCTATTTCTTGAATTGTTGATTCTATTTACACTGTTTTGGCCAAATGACACATTCGCCATGTAATAACAGGAGGTGATGGAAAAACGCTTTATCATATATATATATATATATATATATATATATATATATATATATATATATATATACATATATATATATATATATATATATATATATATATATATATATTGCAAGTAAAAAAGACAGCAGATGGAGCAAAATTCTAACCGATCGGTGCCGCTGGGACAGTATACGTAGAAAAAACTGACACAATGAAGCAATGGGATAGAGAGGTGTGGCGGTAAAATATGGCAAAGGTTAGCGCTATCATGGTTGTCAGGGGACGTTTTTGTCCAGCAATGGACTTATAATCAATGATATATATATATATATATATATATATATATATATATATATATATATATATATATATATATATATACTACGGACTTTCATGAATTGGGTAAAAATATCCATCGTGAAATAAATCATTTCTGAATTATTATTGAAAAGTAACTGAAACCATTCAAGCAGAAGAGTTTTTTGCTTTAAATGCTGGGAAATTGATATCATTATCGGTAAGATTGTTATCGTTATCTCGAAAAGTCGATTGTTACGGACTGAGAAAATATATAAGTAGATTCAACAGCCAGGGAGAAATCGGCAACATGATTTCTTTATGACCTCCCACACCTGAACGCTGATATCTCCCTGTGGACTCGGCATATATCTCTGCCCAGTTATTATCCCCACTCACCACAAGTTACAGACAAACCATTAATACACTATTTTATCATATTATCTTCCATAATTCTTGATAGGGATAGCTCGGGCAAAACTGGGTGATGAAAGAAATCATTTGTTCAGCTGGCCTTCCAATGTTGTCATTTCATTCTGATATTTTGGGATTAACCATAATAATCCATACCGATATATCATATATATATGTATGTGTGTAGAGAAAGAAGAAGAAGAAGAAGAAGAAGAAGAAGAAGAAGAAAAAGAAGAAGAAGAAGAAGAAAAACAGAGATTGATAGTGATAGATATATCGAGATAGTCAAAATGTGACAATGAAGAACAGAACATGTGACATAAATTAATTTGAATGTAAAATAGTTTCACACTAAAATGATGGTTGCATAGTTTGTGTTAAGAGTAATATATATTCTAATCAAGAGTGCACATACACCGTGACACATACACACGCACACACACACACACACATATATATATATATGTGTGTGTGTGTGTGTGTGTGTGTGTGTAAGAAATATAGTCGTTAAAATTTTCCTGAACCTTGCTGAAAATGACATGACTCAATTTTGATTCCATAAACCATTACTGTCAATAAATCTCCAACATATTCTCAAATTTTGTGAAAACTCATGAAAAGCAAGGTCAATCGGGTTTTTCCGGGGAGAAATTTCCTCTGAATTCCTCGTTTTTTGTTAAGTGCACTTGCGTCGTTTTCATTCAGTCTGTTAATTGCACATGAAACAGATAAAATCGATCAAATATATCGATCTGTTCGGTTTGTTGCGCTATTTTCCCACTGCGATTCGAATCTTTTTCTCTCTTGGCTTTTAAAGCAGATATCAAAATTTAGTTGGTCTTCTGATCATCTTGTATTAAGGCTACGACAATTCGACAACTATCTATCTATCTATCTATCTATCTATCAATCTATCTCTCTCTCTCTCTCTCTCTCTCTATATATATATATATATATATATATATATATATATATATAATTTTCTACATGAAATATTGCCGCAACACAATCTTTCTACTCCTATTTAGCCTTGTGTCACGCTTAGATACCTAGCTTATTTAATTAGTACGTATGCATATACAAATATACTTTTATTATTATTATCATTATTATTATTCAGTGAATAAAGGAAAAACATATCGTGTACGATGGTAGTAGGGGTGATTGGGCTTGACATCCTATTTGTTATTATCGACAATCTGTCTTTCTCATGTCTGTATGTTTTGTGCTTCTTTAAATTCACCCAAACTCCCATCCATTCTGGCTGTCCGAACCAGCATCTTCCGCACAAACACTTTATTAAATATGATCTGCACTCAAAAAGTAATGAAAAGTATCGCTGTATTTCGCTTCCATATTAAAAAAGAATTCGCCCTTGATTCTTAGGCAGATTCTTAGCGATATAAATCACTTAGGACGGCCGACGGAAAGTGCTTGGCTGAGACCTCGATTCTCAATGGCCGAAACCTTTTTATGATTTATTCAATATTTGTTTTAGAATTGAATGATAAATTGATTGGAGAATCAGAGTTCAAAAGAAGAAATTGATAATTCAGTAACAGAAAACTCTACATTTCTGCAATAATAAATATCAAGAGAGATATGTATAGGTACAAACAATCTCCCATAAATATACACATTTTATTTGTTAATAGATGCCATGATTATTCACTGAACCTATCAGGTTTTAACGAAAGTTCCGTCCGATGTTTTCATCTATTTCGAAACACAAATACACTGGGGATTAAAGATTCACTTAATCATTGCTGTACTCTCCTTAGCTTTTGATAACCTTATTCTATTTATCAACAAGTCTTTCAGTGACAAATTGTAAAATTCCTGAAATAAAAGACTAGCTGATTTTCAACCTCTTCTCTTCAAGTGAAATTTTATGCATTAAAATAGTTTTGCAAACCCTTAAACAAATGATAATCAGTTGGAGCAAGGCGAGAGAGTATGGAGGATGAATAATTTTTTCTTAGTGGAACGCCTATCTGGGATCAAGCGGTACGTGGACATGCCTTATCGTGATGAAGATGATCTCTGTTCATTAAGAATGGGCGTTTTCGGCCCAAAGCTGCTTTCAAACACATGGTCTTTTTTTTTTTAATTTGTTCGTAGAAGTTTTTGATTTGCTTAATGCATTTCTTAATTTGCTTGCTGTAATTTTAAAGTTGCTCGGTAAAATGTATACATCGCTCTAATGAATATTACACTTGCTTTTTTCTGCTGCTATCTATTATACACAACAAACTTACTGAAATATACATGATTGTTGTGCAGAACGAAAACTCTTTTCCTCCTTTGTTGGGATTGTTTTCTTCTGTTCTGCCAGACTAAATCATAATAACTGTCTCAATAAACCTCTTTCCTACAGCCACTGCGTACAATGCGTCTGTATTTTAGAAGAATGAAACTAACAAACTTTACATTTTCGGATTCCTTCCAATAACTGTTCACCCATGAAGTCCGTTACTTCAAGACTATGATGACTTTCCTCTTGAATATCGGGGGTTTAACATGGTTAAAGGTACAATTTGTGGTGGTTATTGATTTTTCCCAGATCGAAGCTCAGGTAATTATTGAGTAAGTATTTTAGGTGACGAAATCACACCTTGCAGGTATTCTATCATCTGGGGTATAGCATTGTTTGCACCTTTTCCTCTGGCCAAAACCTCATTGTCATCACCTCAAAACTACCACTAATTACGCTCTCAAGTTTATCGATATTTACTAAAGCCAGCTCAGTCTGGCATAAGGCTATAAGATCCAGTGACGATCGAATCACTATCAAGTTGATGTTTGACATTGGAGTCTCAATTTGTTCTCCATATTCAGCATCCAAGCTCTGGCGTTTGCTCATATCAAAGTCATGAAAATTGCAGAGTTAACGACGAATCGACTTTTTCCGTCTGTCTATCTGTCTGTCTGTCTGTCTGTCTGTCTGTCAGTCACTCTCTCTCTCTCTCTCTCTCCTTCTCTCTCTCTCTCTCTCTCTCTCTTTCACTCTCTCTGTATACATATATGTGTGTGTGTGTATGTGTGTGTGATCAGTGCTGTTAATTCGTTCCCAAATTTTCTGAACTGGTCAAAACCGCTCAGTTCCAAGTCTTTGTGGCCTTTTCCAGGTTATACTTAGTTACATTAATTTCTACAGCAATACCTTAACCGTTCTACATCAAAACTTCATGGTTATTGCTATCCATTCCCCCTTTCTCTCCCTTGCTATCTCTGCCTGTCTATCTGTCTGTCTGTCTGTCTGTTTCTCTCCCCCCAACTCTCTCTCTCTCTCTCTCTCTCTCTCTCTCTATATATATATATATATATATATATATATATATATATATATATATATATATATATATATATTGCACTCAGTAACTTATCTTCTTTTCGAGTTGAAAAGGAGATTGAATCCGGCTCAATTGAACCCAGCTCAATTTCACAGCAATTATTGGTTGAGTTACTAAAGTCTTTCCCTTAATGAATTTTCTAACAATAGCTGCGTAATGTATTTCTGTCTTTTAATCAACGATTTTGGAGGTACGGATTTCATAAACATACAAATTTAAAGACGTTTTTCCCTTTAAAGGTGACGCGTCTTACTGGGATGAAAGTAACTAGCTTTGTCTTCATCATGTAACATTAATGAAGCTGTTAATATTTTCTGCAGGTGCTCCTCACTGAAGAAGAAAATTTAATTGAGCTGCTTTTCGGATCAGCAGCAGAGCTGTTTCGGATTTTGAAGAGGTCGGTAGAAGTAGATATGGACGTACAGTATCAGGACGAGATAAACAGGAAAAACAACTGTTTTCTCATATATCATTGGCTTCACTTTATTTAAGGAAGATACCATTCAGCTAACATTTATGGGCACAGAGAATGGAATCGACCTCGCAGCAATTCACTTTGGAAAGGCATTAATCTACTTATAAGCTATGGATAAAAGCAGAATTTCTAGTCTTTGGTTTTGAACTGTACTAAGCTAAACTTGTGCTAACTTGAAGAATACAAAACAAAAATCCAGTTGATTTGCTACTTAATAATGATAGTGTAGGATTTGCATTCACACTCACCTCAATAACGATGGTCCGATTTTTATCAATTTATCTCTGTCTTTTCAAATACATTTATCGGTTTGTGATTTAAATGGCCGAAACGAGTAATTGCAGCCTGATGTCTTGATTTGAGGTACCTCTAAAATGCAAAAGAAAATCTGGATGATATGCAATTCAATATTTAGATTTTGGGGTCTGCTTCCTCGCTCGGCTCAAATGAAAAATATTATTTCCTAAAAGAGGGTGACTGTTCGTTCCAAGTAATAGAGTTGTTTTCATTATTTATTTATTTATTTATTTATAAATGCATAAAGATCTGGATGTTTCATCAGGTCGCACTATTTTTTCTCTCGCCAGGCGAACCAACGAGTCACAGCGTTGTGCTAATATCTACATAAAAATCCGTGTTCGGTACCTTGCCTTAAAAGTGATGTTCTTGAGATAATCATTGTTAGTGGAGTGAGTTCTAAAACTTTATGAGTGCTTAATTATCATGACCCTCTACCAGACACAACTTAGTAAATCTGCTTAGACTGTTTGCAGTAGAGCGATGGTTAGGAAGCAATTATAATCACAGATTTTTTTCTTTCATTTGACAGATGTCTAGACTCACAAGACGGACAGATGGCATTATAATTGCCTTCCGTTTTTATTTCCTTTCGGGATTTGGCCCTAGTATTTCTTTCCAGGTATTGAGTAGTTTCAATTATTTATTTATTTACTTATTCTTCTCTGCACTTCATGTTCCATCATGGCCATGTGCTAGACTAAATCAAGCTGAGTAAATGTCTGTATTTATCGTTCACTCTCACATCCATCATGCCCAAATTGGCCAATCCACAATCGAAAGACTTTATTCGTCTTTACATCAGATTCTCAACATGATTTATTCTTTTGTTTGACAGATGTTTAGACTAACAAGACGGGCAGACGGCATTACAATTGGCATCCGCTTTTTTCTCTTTCGTGATTTGGCCCCCTGTATTTTTATTTTTATTTTTATTTTATTTCATTTTTTTTTTGAACTAGAAGATTGAGCAGACCAATAGGAAGCTGTAAATTAGCAAGCGGTGTTGAAAGAGAAATTGTTAGTTGGCCACACACCGTTCATCTCCCATTTGACTGCATATTTCCTCCTTGGCCACTTGATTCAGATGATGAGACTAACCACAATAGCGGTTCAGATAGCAAAAATGATTCAGCTCTTCCTTTTTGTTTACGCTTCTTCAAAGTCCGTTCTCGAGTCTGGTAGTTTCTTCTACAAGTGGTTCCATCAGTAGTCTGTTAAACGCATAGACAGTCGTGGAAAACCTCTGGGTATTCCCTACTTTCCATCCTGCTTCGTTTCCTCGTACTGAACAGCAACCCTAAAGCTGTACCAGTTGCCCTCATCTCGGCCATTGATGTGTTTATACTCGTATTTGTCTTTTGCTTGCTTCCCTTCATCAATTGCTTTATGGTTCTACGCTGAGATTGAGAATGGGGAAGGAATAAAGGGAGACCTGATAGGGGTAGAGTAAGAAAGAAGGTGAAGGTAGACAGACAGACAGAGAGTGAGAGAGAGAGAGAGAAGGAGAGGGGGAGAGAGAGAGCAACGTAGAAACGAGCAGGGCATCAAAATCTAACACGCATGTATACACACTGACCCATATCTTTTCAGCATCTGACGTTGAATGGAGACCTTCCCCAAAATTTGCCCGACCCCTCTATCATGGGTGTCGCAAAGCCAATACTTTCTGAACTTATCTGGTTCGTCACGTTTTTTTATATTCTGCCAGCTACAACTTCGCATGTAGGGATCCACGTTGTTAACTATAATGTCCATCGGTTATCTGACATTTTTGCAACATGAGCAGCCCATTGCCAGCAGAGTTTTTCAGTGGATTCTATGATATCACAGGCACCAGCTTTCTCTCTGATATACTGTACTGTCGTGATTTCTCCGTGTGATTAGATCCTTTCAGTGCATTTGGCATTGTTTTAAGTTTGGGATCGAGCTTTTGGGTTGGTCCTATGTTTCAGCTCCATAGGTAACTATCGAGGGATGCATTTGTTGTATATCCTCCTCTATTCTGGTTCTAGACCACTGAGTTTGCTCAACCGAAAAAATAAGCATTATAATTTTCTCAATGCTATAAACCAGTACTTTTTAACCTGTGGTAAATTTACCCCTGGTGAGGTAAATTTCTTTGTGGTGAGGAGTAGATTTTTGCATGGACAAACTAGCAGATTATTTTCGAATTAATAAAAATGTATTGATTAAGTTTTTCATTGATTGTTTGTTCGATTGCACGAACACGCAAACGATTTTACGCAAGGTGTGAATCTGGATGAAAGGGTGAATTGCACGAAGACAGTTTAGAACAACTGCTCTAAACTATCAAATAGTGGCTTTTTAGAGAAGTTTTTAGACAAAGAGAGATGCCAATATTGCTTGCCTCTTTTTTTCAATAGATGTTTCCTAGACTTGGATTATGTTGCTGCAATCATCCAACGTCGGAAGTGGACACACATTTACTTTAAACATCGACATTTTTGCGTCGTTCTGGGTTCAAACACCACGACTGGCAACATTAGGATATACACCACTACATTCAGCTACCAAGGGGTCACGACGTGCCTTAAACCACGTGGAATAATACGTATCACAATTTAAAAGTTTGCTTCACAGTAAATCAAAATTTTGGGTGAGGGGTATATACATATTGATATATGTTAACATGACTGGGTGTGCCATTGCAATAAACCTATTTTGTTTTTGATACTTTCGAAACAGGACTGAGATGAAAAAGCCTATGAATATCATAATAAAGTGAAAATCAAAATATAGATACAAATATTACTAAATTAAGTTTTCGAAAAATAGTTATGGGACAACATCAATCAGATTAAGAATGACTTGCATGACACGTAGTCGTGGACACTTTGGGACTATATATATATATATATATATATATATATATATATATATATATGTGTGTGTGTGTGTATGTGTGTATTAAAAATCTTTTTCCATATTTTTGTCATTTCGGTCACTTATTTCCCAATATCTGTTAACGTAATTCTTTTACAAAATGAGAAATTAGAATTCCTTAGTTTTGCCAATAGAACAAAAAACAACAAAAAAAGAATTGTTAAACAGAAAGAATGGAACAGTGTTGAAATGCTGGTACCGCTCAAATTTATATTAACATACATAAGTCAATGATCCTCAAATAGATATACTAAAAATAACCACCATAGATATCTTATTCACATAGCCACCTTAAAGAACAATCTAATCATCATAATCATCTTAGACATGAGGAAACAGACCAAACCTCAAATAATTAAAATGACTTCTAAGGTCATATAAAAGTGAACTCTAATATTGAGAAACAGATTTGAATGAGAATGAAATACTCTCAGAGAGGAAATATACCACAAATCTTGATAGACCAACCACATGCTGATGATGAAAATACCCACACTGCATTCCGCTGGTTCGTTATTTATAACCACCAACAGACATACAGCTTCATCAAATAAAAAAAAAAATACAGCAAGCAATGACCAACCAAAAAACAAAGACATATATAAATAGAATAAAAGGAAGATCTTATCACACCGGAAAACAGACCCCCCCCCCAACAATAAAAATGTCCCAAACAAGAATCTAAAATAAACCGAATCATTCGCTTGAAGAAGCCCAGACAGGGCAGAAACATAAGTGTGTTTGTGTAGCGAATCATTACTCCATTATATTCTAAACTCTACTCTCAATCAAATGTTTAATGTTGAATGTATCGAGCACTTCATGAAATAGACCCATCATACATCGGATATTGTATTATATTATATAATATTGCATCCCTGATTTGTATTGGTAAATGAATCTTTTCTTATGTTAACGCAGAAAGAATGCAATGCAAATTCGTGAGTCGCACAATACATTTGTGAAAGATAGGGAATGTCTTTGTTAGTGCCAAGGCACGTCAAAAACTATCAATCCATCGATGGAAACCATTTTCACAATCATTGTGACGCCGAATCGCCGGCTATTTTGAACAATTTGTTCGATTTCTTGTGCAATCTTGCTGGTTCTTAACGTGTAGGCTCGATTACATTTGTATATAAAATATATAATTCATCTATAATAGAAATAATTTTCAACCTCGTCAGAATTTTTTCTCACTACGCAATCGATTGTTAATGTCAGATTTTCTGTGATTTGCTTTAATTTGAACATTTATTTTGCTATACAGCCAAATCATGTTAGATAACCCTATTCTTGTATGATCATCAATGTTAAGCAACATTGAGTCTGATTTGTACCTAGATGGATGGCCGTCTTTTAGTCGAATCTCTATCTCAAGATGCAGAGCATTGGGAGAGATTCGTTTTCATGGTGGACCATAGCTTTCGGCCGGCTCACTGATAATGATGAGGTAAGACATCCTGCAAAATTAAAACACTGATCTTATTTGTACGAAATCAAGGAATGGATTCAATTCAAAACAGCAAGGGACAAGTATTCTGGAGCAAGAATGAGGCGTTGGATAAATCTTTTCCTGGTCGCCTGACAGGAAATACTGACGCGTTGAAGAATTAGGCGCCGAAAGAAAATCTTTCCATGTTGACTCAATGAGTTGTCCCTGTGTCAGCAGGTTCACTGAAAGTGCCAGGTGCAGTGCCATAAAATAAGCATGTTCTCTGCCCATTACAACACGACAGGAGTCAAGCGCTTTGTTCTAGCTATTTATATTGCCGTAGATAAAATTGAGGAATGGACGCATATGAGCGACAGAGGCCATATCGCAAGACACACATATGCGTCGTGTGGTGTTGAACGTGCCAATCAAGGTTGCTAGATGATGTTTTTGTTTTTTTTTTCAAATTCGTAATTCCAGTGTTGACAATATTTAGGTTTTTTAAAATTCCTTATTTCTAAATTCAGTGTTGCCAACTGATATTTTTTTAATCTTTCGAATATGAGAATGACTTCCAGAATCGAAAAATCGGAAAATCACGTATAGATTGGCAATCCCGCTTCCAACCCTCCCTCAGTTGACATTGTTTTAATAGTTCCTTTTTGTCGACTGCTTTACACGATGGTTTGAGCGGATCACCTCTGTTGACAAGTCGGCTACTTATCGCCAACTTTTTCCGGCCAAACTCGCTACCCAGAATAAAAAAAGGTCAGTGTAAGGAAATATTCAGAGACAGAAATTCCAAATTGAAAAGCAGACATAAGGTGTTACAGTGGGAAAATTGTGGGTCTGCAAGCCGGGCGGAAATTTTTTTAAAAGACATGGAAGCACGAAAGAAATGTTGAATAATGGAAGATGATATTAGTTACAAAGAGGGATGAGTAACATGTGTGCAAGGTTGAGGAAAACAAAGCTCACAAGTAACAAATCAAAAAAAAGGAGATGGCCACATAATGGGAAAATAGCCATCTCTATTGAGTTTGTACTGATACATTTTTACAAGCAACGTATATATCTGTCCATCCGTCTACCCCATTCTAAAAATAAGAATGACGTTGAAAGAGATCGGGTGGAAGAGAGGCTTTAAGAATGGAATCCTAACATACAGACTGCAGGTGGAGGGGGACAGAGGTTGGAGAGGGGTATGCAAACAGGTACAGAAAGAAACATCAAGACATCCACCAAAGGAGACAGGCCGTCCAGAAAAGAAAAAAAAAAGAGAGAAAGTGGAATTACAAGTGTCTGTGAACGAGAGATTTCGACAATTGCTGGGGATTGTCGCTTTGTGTAACTCCCATGGATTTTCTGGATACTTATGTGCTTCCCCGATTTAGGTACATCGTAAGCAAAGTACCGGCTGTTTCACTACTACGAAGCAAAGTGACAGATGATCTGTAAGAAAGAAAGACGGAAGTGACGTAATAATGAATTGTTAGTGACGACTGATGAAACGGGTTGGGGTGGAGTAGACAAAAAGAGAGAGAGAGAGAGAAAGAGAGAGAAAGAATGAAAAACGCTTATAAACTTTACGCCTTTGACCTCAGCTCTTCCCATTATCTTCCTCGTCTGTTCATTTCAACCAAGAATTTCTTCAACGTCATCGTCATTAACCGTTCTTTCTATAACAAACTTCTTTTTGATGACGTCATAGTCAGTCATTTTCACAACCACTACCCCAGCCACTGGCGCATAGTAAGAGAGAGGATGAGAAGGGGGGGATGGGGGATATATTTATCGATCCCATCCGGCTCTCTGCTAAACTCTTTCTAAATGTCTTTTTGACCTTCAAATGCTTTAGTATTCTGTGCAAGTCCCTGCCTCGAGTGTCATTCCCCCGGTTGCCAACACGTAAACAAAAGTAAAAAGATATGCACATGTCAGAACGAGGCTTGACATTTAAACCCCTTCCCGCTGCCAATGCACACACACTCTCTCTCTCTCTCTCTCTCTCTCTCTCTCTCTCTCTCTCTCTCTCTCTCTCTCTCTCTCTCTCTCCGATCCCCATAACACAATCTCTTCTGGGCCTAAGTTCACTCCCTTCCGCCATGCCCCAGCCCTTTACATTTAAAAACCACTAGAAAAAACATTATTGTTGAAAATCGCCAACCAAATTTCACTTTGACTTCCCTCGTTGAAGGCCGCTACAACTACTTTTACAGGTAAAATGAGGAAATCATTTTTTTTTTCAAATCAAACATTAAAATATCTCTCTTTCATAAAACAAGTTAGATGAAAGAATTTGGATGAACCTTGTTTTCCTCAAGGTGTTTTACCTGACTGATTTTCAGATTTGGTTGAACGTGCGTATCGAGATTGAAAACAAAAACCTACCTCTCAAAACGAATCAATCTCTACACACTCTTGTGGAGTGAAATAATAATCAATAAAGTTGAAACGTGTTCATGCAGATGGATGATGCATAGATGAGGTTTTCAAAAAAAATTGTTAAATCAATGAGTTCCAACTATCCTAAATCATAAATTTTGATAAACCTTACTTTGATCTTTGAACTAAAGATTAAACACTTCAGATCAGTTTATTTTGTTGCTTAAATGATATCCGGTTGATCATGAGATTAATCTCTCATTCTCTACACGATGCTGTATTTAAAAACCGTCTATATCCCAAGTAGAATATCTTAGTTTCAAAAGTATATTATGTATACAAGTAATAATAATAACAATATATATATATATATATATATATATATATATATATATATATATATATATATCCTACCATTTTTTTTCAAATGAAAAGTTCTCTTTTTGACCAAACATAGCAGGATTTTATCATTTCTAATGGAACAACACCCAATAAAAAACGGATGTTATCAGGTCTCATTTATGAATAGACTATCGATTTTAAATGAATTTCTTTCGTCAGAGTGTGCAAATCTTCAGACGGCTACTTATTCATAATTTTGGCAGAAGAGTTTCAATACAGTAGGGTTTGAACATAAGTAATACTCGATGATCGTTCTGATTTCCACTGGAAATTATAGAATCCTGCAATGTTTGGTTCAGAAGAAAATTAAATTTCTACACAAAAAGGGTGGGGTGTTCTTATTTATGGGCAAGACTGTACACACATAATTTATAAGCATATATATATATATATATATATATATATATATATATATATATATATATATATATATATATATATATATATATTCCAATGGCTCTAGTGAACTAAAGTTTGAACTTAAAATCCATTGTCTGTGTCGGTAAGCATCAAGCCACCCCGGATTTCCCAGATGTAGATACCGTCAAACAAAACTTTCACAAGAATTGTCAACATTGGCTTCTTCAGTTTTGAAGCTAGCCTCGCTGAATGACTGATTATGTACATATTTACCCACTCGTACCGGCCTCACCAACGGAGCTAGAGGGCTAAAAATTAAAACATTCACCCATATTTATGTCTAGAAAAAAGCTTTCCTTTGTTCTTTTTGCAAAGTTTTTACCCAAAACGAAGGTTTACAATGTTGGTTCATGCTAAATTGATCCCTGGTTTGTTTTTTGAAAATTCAGACTTTTTATGGTCCAACAAGAGACAAGAGCAGTAACTTCATTGACCATTCCCTTTTTCCAAAATGTGATAGACTACTTCCAACACGGCATGCTGCCAAATTACGTTGTTCACATGACAGTTTCTTTTGAGCGACTAACCAGACTGATTTCATTTCATATTCAGTTATATATACGTATATTTCAGGTATTAAAAACATCGAATCGTTGTGTTGTTGAACATTTAGGTTTCCGCCTTCCAAGATTAAATACGCAATCTCAATGGATTTCAATTGAATGCTTAAGAATAATTTATATGCGTCGTGTGCTTCTCAGAGATCAATTTGCATCGTTAGAGCTGGGGGTGGAGAAGCATCGTTTTTAGTGAGGGTTTCTCCCACCAGCACAAAATCTCTTTAAGCTATAAAGAAAACGGTTTGAAACCTCACCAAGTCTTCTGGTGCAAACTGTGTGAAGAGGGTAACTCTTTTCTGACATCTTTTCTACACACATCTACATACGCACTTGTACACATGCATCAGCATATGCACTTGTACATACAAGCATACAATCTCGATTTTTGTTTTTTGATTATATATATATATATATATATATATATATATATATATATATATTGATATATATATATATATATATATGTATATATATATATATATATATATATATATTATAGTTTGATGTAATTATAATTTAATGCATGTATAATCAAAAAACAAATAAAATAAGGAAAAAGTTTTCAATACGGTGTTTCAATGCTATCATATTTCATCGAGAGAGCAGAGTTACCTCTTCTTGAATCGATGTAGGTTTGAAAAGTCTCTTCTTACCCGGAACGAAAATGGTTTTAGGGAGTGGTATATGACGCGGGGTTTCGTATTTCGTACGTTGGGTGTATTCTGTATTTATAAATACATTCAAACTAAAATACATATTTGTATAATTGATCCAGGCGTAAATAATCCCATGCTGGAATATAAATACTTTTCATTCGTCTTTCCAATTGGCACTCAAAATCTTTTTGCTTATTTCTCTTCCAGGCTGACTCTCTCTAAAGAACATATGAATGTTCAGGACTTACTGGGGGGAAAAAGCTTTTGAAGCAAACAGTGCATTGGAGAGGATTTCTTTTCTTCGAGAAGAACCAAGTATAGTATTTCGTCTACTGAGCAAACAGAGAGACGGCTGAAAGACTGACCAACACACCCAGAGAAAGAAGAAATTCACGACTCAGTAAACCCCATTTCTGCACGTGGCCAGGACATGCAGCTTTCGAAAAGAAGGAACGTGTCAAGCCAGGCGGTGAGCTCGTAAGGCTTGAGCAGCAAAACTACAACAGTTCCATCAAAAGGTTAGTAAATACATTCTAATCTGGAAAAAATATCTACATAAACACTACATATTCATGACCCAGATACAACTAAAATATGCGTGTCCGTATCTATATATATATATATATATATATATATATATATATATACTTATATATATATGCGTGTGTGTGTGAGTGTGTGTGTGTGTGTGTAAGTGTAATTCACACACACACATATATATGTTTGTATTGTGGATGTGAAGTGATCTGACTGAAAGTTGGTGAAAGTGACAATGGAAGGTGAAGAGGAAAAATTGAAAGAAAATAGGTGTTACATCTCAATTTTTTATTATTCGGTGGGCATGTTTTGATGCATTTTGACGGTGCCAGCCATCTTTTTCAGAGAGAAAAAATTGCATCAGTTCACAGGAAAGTTTGCTGTTTATATGTTTGAGGTTGAGAAGTGATCTTTGACTTAAGTATGCACTTAGAGTTATTAGTGTGAAACTTGGTAAATATATTTTGTTTCAACAACTAATTATTTTTAGATGTAGATCCAGGGCATTGGTATTCTTTTGTGGTTGTTGTTGAAGATTTTTCAAAATCGCAGTCCAGTTCCAATAAATGCCCCTCTCTTTTGAGCGATACATCATATAAACACGATTTTTGTAACTAATATATGGACTCAAAGTCAGCAATGTCACTGATATTTATTTAAATTTTAGTTTTAATTAGCCATTTGTCCCGACCAACGGACTCGTCAGGCTAACCATTTAAACTCTAATATTAAAGATTGAGGTGCAATGGCTATAGCCATGCTTTTTTTGGCTTAAAAAAATCAGTTATTGCAGAAATACAACATAATTTAAATGTCAATTTAATTACCTTACCTTTCAAATGAGGCTTTGAATTTATGTACATATCATAAATTCGAAAGACAATTAACATGTATGCTTGGCTGCATTCACAGTAGCAGAGAGCTGTGCCATGGAGACTGGCCTTGTAACATTTACACAAACCCTCATAGCACGTGTACTGAATTTGTCCAAATTATATCTCTTTGGGTTCTAATCAGCTATTCTTTCCAGCCCAGACCCAGTCCGTGGGACTTGTAAATCTCGGCCCCATTTGACTCATTCACTTTTTACAAATTCCTACCGTATATAAGAGCAGCAAATTTCTCCAGCAAATCAAATATGGTT
>OY735215.1:12558477-12648477 GCA_963457665.1 Thysanoteuthis rhombus
GACACTCTTTATGATATCTTCACTGTTTGTTTGCACATACTATTCTAGACCTTTTTTGGCGCCCTGGACACAGTCCTCTATGCTGATGAGCCCTCTGTCGCCTTCTTTTCTGTTCTTGTACAGTCTATCTGTGTCTTCTCTGGGGTATAAGGCTTTGTCAGAAGCTTCTTAGTTCGCTGGTCCATTGACTGGAGTTCTTTCTTTGTCCATCCAGGGAATGGTCCTGTTCATCTATCTACCGATACAGCCAATGTTTTCATTCTTGTTATAAGGTTCCTACTATTTAGTTTGGTTTCTAATATTTTTTTTTTATCCCCCTAAGGTGTTCTCTTCTTATATTCTCCTTCATTTCTTCCCGTTTTATCGTGTCACATTTGAGCACTCTCAGGTATTCGTATCGGTTTTGTGTGGTCAGCGCTCTAATCTTCTTGCTGTTCAGGAATTTGATTCCTTCTGTCGCTGCGAGCCTTTTTTGTGTATTACCATTATTGCACATTTTTCAATTCCAAACTCTATCCCAATGTCATCATTGTATTCCTTCGCTTCGTTGAACATCATCTCGAGCTCTCCCCTGTTCTTTGCAAATGATTTTATGCCATCTATGTTTATTACGTGATTGACTTTTCCTTTTTCTTTTGAAAATTGGTATCCTTTGCTGTTTTTCAGGATTCTGCTGAGTGGTATCATAGCTAGAACAAATAGTAATTGACACAGCGAGTCTCCTTGGAAGACTTATATATACCTCTGCTAAATTTTCTCCTGTGGCTGTCTTCCAGTTTTTCATAGAGTTTGCAATGAATCTCACCACTGGTTCACTGATCTTGATCATTCTGAGGCATTCGAGTATCCAGCAGTTTTATTGTCTATCCACTCCATGACAGTGTTCTTCTTCATTTTCTTACTTCTTTTAAGATCATCTGGTTGATGTAAAGCAAGTCATTAGCCCCTTTGGTTCCTCTCCTGCCACCTTTCTGATCTTCTGGTAATGGTCCTCTTCTTTCGATTGAAATATACATTCTCTCCGCTATTTGTCCGGTCTGGATTTTCCACATGAGTGGTAAGCACGTGATTGGTTTATAATTGCTTGCCAGGTCCCCTTTTTCAATATCCTTTAGGATGAGGGTGGTTCTGCCTCTGGTCATCCATTCTAGTACCTCGCCTTCTTTTAAGTAACTTTGAAGTTGGTGGGTGAGCTTGTCCTGTAGCGTGGTGGATTTCTCAAACAAATATCCGTGGATCTCGTCAAGTCCTGGTACTCTTCAGATAGCTACTTTTCTGAGAGCGTGTTCCAATGTGGTCTCCTTCAATACTATTGGTTCTCCATTGTTTATGTCATTGAGTTCTCTTTTCATGTTCTCTAACCATTCTGGGGCTTCCTTGTATCTTTTCGGGTATCATCAGAGGTTGTTCCTGTAGTTCTCTGTCTCTGTGGAATAGGTCTTTATGTTCTGTCTTTTTTTTCCTTTCAGATCCTAGTGAAACTATCTCTCGTTGTTTTGGAAAGTGCATTTCTGTGTGTATTGGGCATCTCTTCAGCCTTGCCTCTTTGGCTAGTCTCCTCTGATGTATCTCTTCCACTGCCGCAGGGATATCTTTTTGTCTTAACATGTATTTGTCCCACAGTCTTACACCTGGTCTGTTCATATGTGATGCATTTCTTTGTAGTCTTTCATCTCCCTGGGGTTGTGAGATTTGTTCTTCTAATCCTGTTTCCCTGTTGGATTTTTCCTTACTATTATTATTATTTGAGTTCTTTCTTGTGTTGTGAGGAATTCCGTTACCATTTTCTGCATAGATTAGGTTGTTGAGTTCTGTCAGGCTGTCCGTTTCGATATGCTGTAGGAGTCAGTTGACTCGTTTGGTCGCTTCTTTTAGTTCCTTCCTGTCTGTGTCTCTAAGAGTTGGTAGTGTCGTTTTCTCTTCTTGCATAATTTCTATCGAAGGTAGTATAGGAGCTTTCTCTTCCTCTGTTGGCCTGTCAGTGTCTCTCTCTGGTGTATACCTTTCTTCTGTTTTTTTGTTTTTGTTTGGGTTTCTTTCAATTTTGTCATTTACTATGTTGGTTGTGTTGAGAGATTCTTCGGGTAAGCCACTTTCTTCCTTTTCTATTTCATTGCAGATCTCTTGTAGTTCTATCTCGGAGAACCATTTGTTTTTCAGAGTCTGTTTTACTTGATCAGCCAGACGCTGGCTTGATATCCCCACGGCGGATTTTTCCATCCATATTTTGAACATGCGTTCCCTATAACACTGCACAGATGGTTTGCTTTTGAAGTAGCAATACATTACTATCCTATTTTTTTCTATTGACCATTTTCTCTTCTTTTTCTGGCTAACTGCCACTCGATGGCAACTGTGTTTCATCTGGATGTCATTACTGGAGCATAGCGGGGGTTTTGGCCAACAGTAGCTCAGTAACGACTGTGTCCCTCCTGAAGGTCATTAAGGGTACACGAGCAGGGGTTTTAGCCAGCAGTCACAGGACGAGGGAACATCTGCTGGTTATGATACACAAATCTTTTACTTGCGCCCCATTTAGCGGTTAATTGATTTCGTTGTCCTGTCATTATTGTTTTTGTGTGTGCGCGTGCGTGTGTGTGCTTTCAGGAAGCACCGGGACATGGTCGATTGATTAAAACTGATGTGGTTCAGAAGTAACCTCAGAGCTCCACTGACTCTTACCACTCAGGGTATCTTCTCACCAAGAGAAAGCACATGGGTGTGCACAACATGTAAGTGTGTCAAAATGTTTGTCCTTTCACACCTACTTAAAACCTAAAGCACTGAGCTTTCTCTCTTAGCTATTTAACTAGTAAGTTCATACCTCTCCCTTATTTCTTCTAAGTCTTGACTTATCAAGAGTCCACTATCTATTTGGGACTGAATTTGAAAGAGCCTGGCCAGCTCATATACGAGGGTACCATCCAAATATTCACTTGGAAAAGCCCCTTCTATCAGACATTTGTTTTGCGGCATTATTATTATCATTATTATCATTATCATTAATATTATTATTGGTAGTAGTAGTAGTAGTAGTAGTAGAAATAAGTTGAAGTGCCTTTTTTATATAAATAATGTCAAACAATATCATACTGTGTAAGTGCAAATGCTAAGTATTCATTTTTTTCGAATGCATGGGTCCATTTTTAGCTTTGCAGTTTCCTTGTAATTATGAATATTCAACGTTTGCGCTCACGTGTCATGATTTGTATGAGATTATTCACTTGAAAAAACGAACTTCCAATTATTGTCTCTTTTAGAATTATTTCTTTGGTAAAGCCGAAATATATATTATGAATGCGTTATATTATTTGAAACTCTTTTTTGAGTGCTCTCCCATTGTTACATGTAAAATGAGTCAATCAGCTTAGACAGTGTGATTAGAAATAAACAATTAGTGAAAAATATGGCTGCTGCAAGAATTTTTCTCTAATTGTTTTCTGTTTAAGCAGTCTAGGACGAATGACTCGTTCTCCGTATAATAACACAAGACCATTTCAAATAATACAATGCATTTATGAATATTCTGTCGGATTATATATCCATTCCCTAATGATATATATATATATATATATATATATATATATATATATATATATATGTGTGTGTGTGTGTATGTGTGTGTGTGATAAAATGCCCTTGGCCAATATGTGTGTGGGGGGGGTGAGAGAGTGCGCACGCACGTTCATACCGTGTATGGATGTGTATCTGGGCAATAATTTTTAGGAAATTTTATTTAAAACGAAAGACAAGGATTGCTTACTCAAATTTTATTGATTTTCGTATAATTCTGTTTCCCTGCTCTCTCGCTCTCTCTCTCTCTCTCTATATATATATATATATAAATATATATATATATATAGAGAGAGAGAGAGAGAGTGAGAGAGTGAGAGAGAGAGAGAGGGGGAGGGAGGGAGGGAGGGAGGGAGAGAGAGAGATAATTATAATCTCCAGATTTTTATAAAAGTTATTTTTCTTGTTAACCGAGGATTTTATCATCACTAATAGAACCTTAAACATTATAAACGGATAATATCACGTATCATATCCGAAAGCTATAGCATTGAAACTTTGAAATATGAGTATGTTGCCGTCCAAAAACGAGTAAACCACAACGAAATAAGGTTTCTGGCAACACAGTTTCGATTCTGTAGAGTTTAGTTGTAAACAATACCTGATTTTATCTTTTTTGATGTTTGATAGATACAATAGATAAGATGTACTTGTATATACTAATGTATATTTTGCACTGATCACAAAATAACCTACTGAGCAGTTTGAAATGGGGCCTCCATTTCTCATTTGGTTTGGGTCAATTACCAGCTCTGCACTGGCATGAACCCTAATACTCATATCTTGTGCTGAAACAATTCACATTGTCTACTGGGTGGACAGATGATACTTTTTATTAGGCTTTTCAGTTTGCAGGGTGGTTTAATAGATTATTAATTATTGTGTTCTGGAACAACGCTTAGGGAGCTGGCCCAACAGACCATCATTCGATCCTCATTGGGTGTCACAAGCTCATTAAATTCCTATTTCAGAAATAAGTAATTAAGAATAAATCGAATGACTTGAAACAATATCATTTATCAGTCATTTCACTTCGTGAATATTTCTATCAATATCTATTTATCGATATAATATATATATATATATATATATATATATATATATATATATATATATATATATATATATATATATATATGCACGTATATCTGTGTTTGTGAGAGAGTAAGTTGGATATAAAATCTGACAATATTAAAGTATTATGACAAAAATAAAAATAACATTCAGCTCGCGTTCTTATTTCATGTCGTTATTGACAAGGCAAATAATTGTTAGTTCTCGTCATATCTGGGTTTTTTTCAGTATTTCTTGATGTACTGTTTAGAGTTACGTTAGCATTCTGATTGGTAGATTTTTGCTCATGCAATTTGAATCTTGGTAAATTGTGTAGGTTTTCTTGGTTATAAAACTGGTGAAAGAATTGGTAACTTTAGGCTGTTTGCAGCTTAGGCTACTTTCATTGTTGAATGATTGGCAAAATGTAACTGTTTTTGCACTGTTGTTGTTGTTTTACAGAAAACTTTGTCGTTACTACTTAAAATTTCTTTATCAGTTTTTGGTCGACAAAAAGCCATCTTCCCTGTTCCGAAAAATATATTCTTTGTATTTGATGTAAGAATATCCCAACGATTCTTGATTATTTGAATCGGGGAACAATGTTAATAAATGTTATTATGAAAGAGATGTGATTAAATTTTTCTGTAGTTATTGATTTTAGGGTATTTTGTTTTAGAATCATTTTTGATTCGTATATCTATTTTTCGCTTATATCATTCCTGTATCCTCGATCGATGAATTTCTGTTTGAATCTGTCGCTATTTTTATTAAATTCTCCATCAGTGGAACAGAGTCTTATTGCTTGAGTAATTTTTTGTTGGATTTTTTGGTATTTGATTATCTCTTGGTATTCCTTAAAGCTCCAAATGACTTTAGTCCCACTTTCATCCGCTTAGGTTATGATTAGATCTTCTCTTCTGTGAGTTTTTTCAGCGCTTCACATTGATTTTGGTCAACTTCAGACAATATATATATATATATATATGTGTGTGTGTGTGTGTGTGTGTGTGTGTATATATATATACACACATACATACATACATATATATATATATATATATATATATACTTAAGTATTAATTTGTGCTATACATAGTGACTGAACATGTGGTAACAAGCATCACCAATCGCGTGGTTGGTTGAAATATCAACTTGTTCTAACCTCTGACAAGTCCTTCAGTTTTAAGGAAGTCGGTGGCAACTTCCATAACAATATCAGCCATAAATAGGCACGTTCTTACTTAACCGGAAGCAGCAGCGCAAAGCAAGACTTTGGTGGCTTCTGTTTCCGATCGCCAATCTTTGCCTACCTCAAGAAAAGGCTCACAATATTGTTTATAAATTTATTTTAAAGCTTGACAAATCTGGACAAAGTGGTCGTTTACAAATAATTTTTGTCATAGTTAGGATTAGAAATTTTACAGAGTTGAAGTTTAGGACAGTTGAACTAAATGAAAGCTGGTAATGATAAACTCATGTTGAAAAAAGAAAATGCTGCTTTGGAATCATGATGAAAATTTTTTGTCCAGAGACATTCTTTCATTTCACAACAATCTGTGCGTGATTTGACACTGTCGATTTTCCATTTCAAACTTACCACAGCATGTCTACATTCGTTCAGTGATAGAAATAGAAACGAAGAAGCCAATTGATTCTTTGCTTTCATTGCTGTTGGAGCATATCATCCCCCAAAAGTAGAGTGCCATAAATTTTGAACTTCTCAAGTTTCATTAAAAGGGCCACTGAGACCCTGGCACAAAAAACAGATTTACAAAATGAAAAAAGAAAGAAAAGATCTACACAAATGCAATGCAAAGTGTATCAACTTGTATATTTTTGTGTGTAACACTCTTAAGTAAGTTCACAGATACTACACTCTGATCATAGGCAGAGGGGTGAGGTGTGACACCTCACCCCTCTGCCTATAATCCTTGGTAGAACACATAGATACTCGAATCCCAGGCAGAAATGCCGATCCATACGTAAATAATACCGCTATAACTGACAGATTTTATAAAAAATGAGTTTTATTCTATTCTAAACTAAATACGCTGATTTGTCATTCCCCAAAGAAAAACATTTAATTTATGTTGCTGTTTCCTTGAAATTCTTTTGGTACCTGAGGCAACAGTATAGAAACTTTACCCGAAATATACGTTTTGTAACTTTTGAAATGAGAGCTTTGAGCTCTTTCTTCTAGAATGTTAGCCTTTCCACGAATTCCGGCAGTGCAGTCTGTTTTCAAGAACTCGAGAGAGATTGAATCACTATGAGGCGCAGTGAGGCGTTGGGCTTGGGATTGTTGAAAGGTGGTGGTGGAGGAGGAGGAGGGACGAACGAAGCCACAAGGGGGAGAGAGAGTGGGGGAGAGAAAGAAAGAAAGAGAGATGAAAAGAAAGATTGAGAGAGATTGACAAAGAGATAGATAAATAGAGAGAGGGAACAGAGAGAGAGAGAGACGTTTGAAGTTAAGGTGAGAATCTGATGGGAGGAAAGAATATAGAGAAAAGATTGTTACATACGCAGGCACACATATTATCATTAGTTATGTTACTTATTCGCCTCCCCACGAGGACAGAATTCGTCGAGTTTAAGGTGGGAACCCTTACGCCGTAACTATGTCCACTTCTGCCGATCCTGGATTAGTGAATTATCATCTATTCGGATTTTTTTAACAATGAGTGTCCCAAACCTAACAAGGAAGACTATTGATCCTGTTTGAAAACAAACTATTCATTTTTTCTTTTATGCCTTATTTTTGTTGGAAATCTAAAATACTCTTTAAATTCAAATTGGCTTCAGCGAATGTAAATCGAGCAAACTGTAAAGTACTAATTTACAGCTAGAGATTAGTGCTGCTAAAGAATGCAATCTTAAGGGTTCATTCTCAGACTCCGGACCAGTGACACTTCTTATTACATAATCGGCAGAAGGATAAAATGAAGCAGCGTCTACTTTTCAGTCGTCATGCTTGTCAGGTTTCTTTTAATCAAAAAGAAAAGCATTTTTCGGACGACATATTCTTACGTTTTGTGTCGTTGAAAAGGAAACTGAATAAATTTTAAGGCAAATTATTATTATTATTATTATCATCATCATCATCATCATTATTATTATTATCATTATTATTATTATTATTATTATTATTATTATTATTATTATTATTATTATTATTATTTACACCACACGTACAAACCTTACCCATCTTTACTTAAATGTCTTCTTCATTCTAGCTGTTAGGTCATCGCTGACGACTAGTGGTTGTAAGTCCCATATTTCAAGTACTCTCCTCCGTATGTGCAGACCCAGTAGTACATCGTATCAACCCTTCATCTTATCTCCAGCTTCCCCAATCTTGTTTCAGATGTATTTGGCACGGTTCCCAGTGTCGACTACTGTTGTAACCACGTTTCACTCTTCTTCCAGCCCTCAGGTCATGTCTTGGTATTTTCCTTGCTTTTCACTCACTTTCATGTTCACTCTGTGATACGAAGGCACAGCCACGTCTATTATTTGGCAGATTCTCTTTTCCTTATTCATAGCTGCCATGTTTGCTTGTTTTGTTTGGATGGGCTGGTCGGTTTGAATGTTGAAGTATCAGAGCAATTTGTGGCTTCTACTTTTCAGAACAATTTCTGGTTCGTGCTGGTACCATTTGTCTACGTGGTCTAATCCCAGTCATTTGCATAGTTCTCAGTGTATGACAGTTGCTACCCTGTCTTTGTTGGTTCATGGACGCCTTTGGGCTAGTTTACTAAATGCACTGGCTATTTAGTTTACTGTCTCATCCCCATCTCTACATCGGCATTTGCTGTATGTTTGGGTTCTGTCGATCTTCGTCTAGACATTGCGTGTCTTGTTTGGGGCCATCATGACAAGGGATTCTGTTTCTCTCCCCAGGTTTCCTCGACATAGCTGTCTATGATCTATTGCGTGCGATATTTTCTGTTTTTTGAATTTACAGCGTAGTTTTTTTCGTGTCCGTTTTTCCTTCCTTGTTTTCTGCTTTGCTACTTTCTCGTTCGCAACTTTTTTGTTGCATTGTTTCGAGCACCTTGCATACTGTACATATTTTTATAATCCTGTTTTGGTCATTTAAACAGTCTTCAATGTTGATGAGTCCTTTGCCGCCTTTTTTCCTTTTCATATACAATCTATTAGCGTCATCTATACCTTGTACATTGTCATGAATTTCCTCGTTCAGTGATTCAAAAAGCAAAGAGAAATAGCTTATCCATTGATTAAACTTTCATCTAATTTTGGGGAAATTCATCATCCCTGAAAAGGCATACTGCCAGGAAACGTTGGTCACGTGGTGGTTTCATTTGAGTGACTAACCAGACCTGTTCCTTTCTTTCATTTATTGCTGTTTTTTGTTATATTCGAGAACCCCTAGATATTTATAGCAGTCCTATGTGGGTAATCCTCTATTTTCCTGTTGTCTGGTAAGTCGATTCCTTTTGTCACCATAATCCCTCCTCTGTGAATAAACAATTGCGAGCATTTTCCTATTCAAAACACCATCCTGATGTCATAGCTGAATTCTTCAACTTTATTGAATAACATTTCGGGTCGTTCATTATTATTATTTTTTTATTGTTGTTGTTGTTGTTGTTGTTGTTGTTGTTGTTGTTGTTTTAACAAGCATTGATCGATAACTCCTTGCTTGTTAATATTTAAGAGAAGAAGAAAAGACATTATTATGAAAGTATGAAAATATTTATATTCTGAATATCTTCATCGGTCATTAAATGAAAAGGAAGTAGTTCTCAACACCAACCATTTGGATTTTTTTGGAATCGACAAAAACACATCCTTACAACTTGTTTCACTTGAATGAATGATCAGGACATTTTACACGTACAAACAGAAAGCAAAATGAACGGGTTGGTTGGTTGGTCGGTTAGTTAGATGACCATGGAGACCCTTGCCATGCCAGGTTGTAACCATTTTCCTTGCAAGTAATGTGGGATGCCGTATATGACCTCAAAAATGATGCTTTAATATTCGGTTGATAAGTCGACTCCCTCATATAAGGCAGCATTGTATCTATCAGTGTGATGATAACTTAGAGAAAATACTTTGATACTTAAAAAATCTAGTTTTACGCTGGTATATACCGGAGGTATATATAGATTTCATTGTACCCGTAGCATGAAAGAATCGTTGCACTTTCTCTCAAAAACTCGTGGAATGCCAATAACAAAACCTTCATCGTGTCATCTAAATATGAGACGAGGCGATGTGAATCCATAGGATCTTGATACGCCCCAGCTTCTGGTACATCCCAACCTCCTATGACTCGGCCTCACATACCATCATCACCAATTTGAGGCCTGGAAACACTCAAAAACTTTTTCCATGTAATAATGGCAAACTACTTCTTTGCATACATAAGGTTATTGCAAGAACGCTCAACTTTTGGATAGGAAGGCAATCCTGTATTGTTTAAACTTTTAGTCACTCGTTGTTACTGCTACTTGGTTTGTTTTCTAAATCGTCAGAAGTACGTTCGGGCGTCTTTATAGAATGATGTTTGTTCAAAACTCCGACGGCAAGAAGTTGTTAAATAGAGAGATAGTGAGAGAGGGAGAGAGATAGAGGTGATGTGGAGAAAGATAGAGGTTGTGCTAAGAAGAAAGAGAGTGAGGGTCGGAGAAAGACAGAGGTTGTGCTAAGAAGAATGAGAGGAAGAGAGAAGGTTGGAGAAAGACCGAGGGTGTGGTGAGAACGAAGAGAGAGAGGGGGAGGGAGAGAGAATGTCTAAAACCCTTTTGGCAGCGTCGTTTCATTGAAAATAAAGAAGGAAGGAAGTAGGCAAATCTCTTTTGCAGCTGGTGTAACTCAATAAATCAAATGAATCCCCTAAATCCCAAACGTATACATTCGAATTCGCCCTCGCCTCTACGGACAGAGACAACGACTTACAATTGGTATAATGGTTCAACTAAGGAAGGCGTACTTTCTTTATCGCTAATTATCCATTTGACTGGTTCATTCGAGTTCGAGTCAACAAGAAAGTGATCATTCGTGAATAAACAGCGTTCGATTCAGGATCAAGAACAATGGAAGCGGCCCAAGTGGAAGTTTTTTTTCAACAAATACGTGAAAATGAAAACAAATCTCATCAAATACCAAAAAAAAAAAAAAACACTTCGTATAAATGAATCTCTGTTGCCTGCATGTTTACCAGAAAGAATCATCAAGAAATATCTAAAATAATCTTAAATGACAGATTATCTAAAATCATCTAAAAGAGATGCTGGCACAAGATGTGGACATTGTTGTGTCCCAAATGATCATAGAAACTACAAAAAGCATTTTTTTGAAAAAAAAAAGTTCTTGGATGGTGCTTAGTGGTGTACTCATGCAAAGGTTGTAGCCCCACAAAAGTGACCAAGGCCGCATGCACACATGCTAACTTACAGACGAGCTTTTTGGCTGGTTGATCGGGTGGGCCATCTGTGGCTCTACGGTGATTCGATAGATGATTCAAAACGTTTTTCACTTACATTTGAGTCAAAGACTTTTAGCATCAGAACTGTGAAAATAGTAAAGTATATGAACTAATTACAGAAATTCATCACAGAACCAATAAATATTTCGCCTTTTCTAAATATTAGAACAAAATCTCTTTGTACTTCGCTCAAGTAGAGGGGGGTGGGTTGTCCGGAAGGTGGATCCCCACCCCCTCCGGATCCACGCCTGATAAGCCTCGTTCCTTGCACTTGGTTACTTCCTGTTCTGAAATCTTTGCTACTTAGCGGCATACATATTTAATCAAAGGCACGCATTCAATCTTGAAACAGGTGCAAATGTTACTGCCAAATCGCGTTTAGACGCATCAGGACATCGAAGTTGAGCAACATCATGTCTGATCAGTGCCTAGATGAGTGACTGAGAACACCAGATGCAGTAGTGGTGATCATGTAGAGAACCTCCCTTGGCGATCCTTTTAATCAATTTCTACTTTGCTAAATAATGTACAAGGTATCTTTCCCATAACTCTGACTGGCCTGGCAGCCATCAACAAAAGATGAATGATTGAATGAGTTGCAAATGACGCCCTTCATCTCCTTGTTCTACCGACAGTTTTTCCATGTTTACTCACAAGATGATAGATAAATCGTCTCTAAATTGGCACAACTATGAATTGGCAGGGGCAGGGCAACTAAGTCATGTCTGACTGCGGTACAACAGGTCACGTTGAGAGAGAGAGAGAGAGAGAGAGAGAGAGAGAGAGAGGTCCCTTATTTTTGAAACACGAAACGATACTGGGCGAACAGTTCTGGCAGTCTTAATCTAATCTTCCTATTCATCAAAGGCCACGAAGAGAAGCCAGTCTTAATTTCGCCACCCACTGATCAGAGGCCACGACAGACTCCAACGTTATCATTCTATCCGATGCTTTATCTTGTTACTTCATTATTCCCTGAATTATCTGGACTAATATCCTCACTATTGATGTCTTCATCAGTACATTCCTGTCGGCACACTTCCTGACATTCTCAATATTGCATAAAGGTCTGAGATGAAGCGTCTTCATTACTCCATGAATTGTTTGGTCGTAATATTTGTTGTAACGATCACAACCGTTCGGTCGATTTATTCTTCAGCTTTTTTTATTCCGAGATGAAGTATTGTAATTAATCAGTACTCTCAACTGTGTGATTTCGATCTCTTCGTTTCGACCATTGAAATCCCCGGTCTTCTTCATGTGAATAATTTATCCGGCGATCTGCAAGTGTTACCTGGTGTTTTACGGATAACCACAGCTCTATCAACTCAAAAAGACGCCAAAGAGACACGCAAACAAATTGATGTCAAAGAGACAATAGTGCAAATGGACACTAAAGAGAGACAAGCGTAAAAGTACGTCAAAAATGCCCATGCATAAAAGGACGTCAAACTCATACTGACACGAATTGATGCCAATGAGACATTAGCACCAGAGGATGCCAAAGTGACACTAACACAAGAAGTAACAAAGGAGAGACTAACATGAATGGAGGCCAGAGACACTAATAAGTGAGAACGCCAGAGAGACACAAGCACAAATAATGAGACGTGGGCATATAAGGACACCAAAGGGACACTAGCACAAAAAATCGTCAATGTCTCCCACAAATTGACACCAAAGAAGGATGTGCTTGCTTAAGAAAAATCAACATTCGATATTCTAGTTTTCGACCCAGATCAAAACCTTGTCATTGGCGCAGGTGGGAAAGACGTAACTATCTTAATTATTAATCAAATCCCAAATGTGTAGATATTTACTGAACTGAGCTTAGTCTGACACAAAGCTAAAAAGAATCAGGGCCCTAGTGGAAATTTAAACCATTAAAGTGTTGAAAATTTGCTCGTCGCACTTCCCAATCACAAAGACTCATACATTTATTGGTTTATACTAAGCTCAGCTTCGTACGGTTATAGGCTGTATATAAGTAAAATACGGAAATTTTGGAGATTGTGTTGCGCTAATTTCAAACTGAGAGCGCCTGCCTTGAAATCATTATTCGAAATCCTGAGCTCAAATAACGATCTCTGTGATCAAAAAGGAATTATAGAAGCCGTTAGGTACACCTTCAAAAGTCCAAAGATTTATCAATGCATCATCAGGTTTAGGGTAGGGATGAATAAAGAAACAGAAATTGTACTTTCTGTAGGTTTCTAATTGTACCAGCGTTTCGAGACCAATCAAATCTGAAAAGGTTATTCAAAAGACGTTAAAAGATTATTTTTTAAAAACGCGAAGAGTCAGTAAATCATCTATCTACTGTTTTTATCGAGGGTATCATGGAGTTATTTCACGTAAGCATTTATAATGTCCCACTCCCAGCTTGTTAGGTTCGTCGAAGCTTCATTACAGCATAGTTACCCGTACCTATCAGTAACACGTTTCCTATTCTGCCCGTTGCCATCCTCTCACACCATTGAATGAGGGGTAGCACTTTCCCAGTGTACCATTTTACCCATAGTTGTGTACAGTGGGGGAGATATGAATTCATGTCTTTCCCCAGGGCATCAGTATGGAATACACGCAGATTATCTCAGTTGGAATGTGAAGTCAGCTCGTTGATTCCACTTTCTGTACAGCTAACCGCTCGGCTACCGGCACCCCCACTGCTTGAGTGCTGATATCCATAATCAATCAACTTGGGCTGTTTTATGCCAATTGGTGAGCAACTGTCTCGTTTGTTGTGCCATTGTTGGAAAGAAGCGTACGGCTCGTGTTAATTTGGAGAAAGGCAGAAGAGACACAAAGAAAGAAAAGAGACATATCCGATTGGCTAGGCGAAGAATGTAGCTGTTAGATGGAACAACAACAGCGGTGGCAAAAGAATGAAAATGATCACTATAGCAACCAGTGATGGGTTGCTAGTCCGACCGGAGGGGGGTTGCAGTCTGGTTAGCCAAGTGGATGTGTGGCAAGTGGGACGGTCGGTCGGTCGGTCGGCTGGATGGTTAGTGTATTGCTAGGCTGGTTGGTTGGCTTAGTCTAAGAAAGAACACAAGACGGCATTGATCAACGCTTTTTCTAATTCGGGAACAGGACGTGAGAGGACGCCACCATACACTGGCTTTATCTCCGCTTTTGTTTTGTATCTGAGGAAAAAGTCATCAGCTTTTCATTGTTGTTGTTGGGAGGGGGAGTTTCGTTATTATTCTGAAGGCAGACGCAGCATACCCCACACACGTACACATGTGTGCTTATTCACACATGCAGATAAACGTAGATTCAGAGGTAGATATCAGACAACAAATATATACTCACACAATGTGGGTCACTCAACGATGTCTTTAGATAGATGTATACCAACAAGTAATACATACCTAAGAATGCATACATTGATAATTGCATTCGATTGTATGTCGTAATTAACTGAGTTCACCCAAGTCTGGCACATGTAAAAATGGTAGGTCACCCAACCTTTCATCATGGTCACAATGAATCTGATATGTGAACCACCGCTTGCCTGCAATGGTCATGAATCCAATAACATGTTTATGCAAAATGTATACCCATATATTGTAATATGTAACTGGGTGCCTTCCCTGGCGCTTGTGTAATAAGATCAATCCTTAATGAGTACTTCTCAGCTATGGCCTTGTGCCAGAATCATCTAGGCAAATATCCATGGTAATACACACAGATGTGTCAATGTTCAAAGAATTACACGTATTAACACGAGAATCTCGCATCCACACTACACCCTACACAAAAGAAAAAATGAACACTCACACACAAATTCAAAATCAGAGGAAATCAGGCACAAACATACAATCACATTGACGAACACACACACACACACACACACACACACACACACACACACACACACGAACGAACACAGAGCCGGATATTTCTAGGCGTATCGACTAAGCATAACTTAGCATTGCACTAGAGTCAGGCGGCAGGTGTTCACATATTTTACCTACTTTGTAAAATTTACCATTTTTTTTTTTAATTTACGTTAATTTTCTGAATTCAACATCGCCACATTTGTATTTGAGTTTTTCCTCGAATATCGAACTCGAAATCTTTGCATAGTAATGTCATTAGAATATACCAAAATGAAAAACTAATCCATCGGAAACGGAAAGTTATCTTTTTCGGGGTAGTATCTTGGCTACCAAGTTAAATCATATCAAAAGCCATCCAGATTAGGAGAAAAAATGTTGCCAGTTTTCCGTTGAAGTTGAGAATGACCACTTTGAAATTCAAAATGGACGACTGTGAATATATATTTCTTCCAATTATGATAAGGCCAGATAGATTGCAATGAGGGTTAAGAAGTTTGTGTTGCATCTTTAATCCATGAGGAGAGGGCCTGCTTGCATTGGAATTACCGTCTTTGATTGCATTTCTTCCCTGGAATGGCTCAACAATAGACTAAACCTTCGTTGTTCAGCCACACATCAGCCGGAAGTTGCAAAAAAGTTTGATTTTTTTGTTAAGTGTTAAATGGGAGTAATTCAGGGGAATGTGTTCCCTATATCTCCTGCTGAAGGTGAAATGACACACAGGTTATCAAATACGCTGGAAATACATACATATGCTTATTGACACGCACACGAATAGACACACGTGCATGGGAGTTACCATGTTTAGCCATGTATAACACAAGAAATTCAATCTAAGAAATCAGGGTTTAAATCAGGAGGATAACAGTGTCGCCATCACAGTCAATAATTGAACAACTGTAGCGTCAAAATCTGAAGTCATATAAAAAAATCCATCAGAGATAAAATGTGGTCAGAGTTAATTCTTTTTATGACATCACTGGCATTTCCCACGAGAAAACATCTGAAAAAAAAAGCATGTAGAAACATCGATATTCTGGAAAATCTAGATTCATTAATGAACCCGTCAAAATAAGGCCCCGAAAGATTAAAAAAAAGTTCCTTTCCAAAAATTAGAAATCAAAATATCAGAAGGGGTCTAGGGGAGTATTGATGCCAATTTTCAAGTCGGAAACGTCATGTCAAGGAGCTCTGGAACACACACACGTGGGTAGGATGGAACTTTTCGCCACTTTTGGTGGCTAAGGTTGTACCGTAGATAAAGGTCAATTACTGATTATATGGTACAAAAAGTGGGGGTTGCATTATATTCGATACGGCATTTTACTTGAGTAAATATGGTAAATGGTGGCCATACAATCTGTTATCTGGACTCCAGCAGGCGCCGGCCGTGAATACCCGAAAACCTCACTCGCCAAATAGGCCCAACTCAGATATTTATTATGGTGTCACGTGATGAAATGAAATCTGAGAATTCGTCGGATGGTAGGAAGTTACACCACACAGCCTCGTTTCCATCTTCCTCAGAGGAACGTAAATGACAAAACCACCATTTAAGCAAGAAAAAGGTAATTTCACCACGACGAACAATCAAAAAGTGTGGACTCAAACCTGATCACTAAAATTGTCATCAAGGTTATTCGAGACTCTACACCAGCAGCGACCGTTTTTTTTTACTGGAGATCACATGACTGCTAGTCTCTTCAATTCTGTTGGACTTTCCCCAATACAATTCTTTGAGCAGAAAATATTGCACCAAAACTGCAATGACGGATAAACACGTACAGATTCCCAAATATTAAGAGGGACTTCAACTGGAGACGTACGTCGATAGTGAGCAAACGCTTATATATATATATATGAATGAAAGCGCCCTAATCACACAAACACACACTCACACACACACACACACACACACGTATATATATATATATATATATATATAATGAGTCGTGGCTGTCACACCCATAGTATCAGTAGCCGTCACCGAACCCCTCTTCCCTCCTACTTTCTTAAGAAACGACCGAAAAATCTTGCTGCCTCCCACTTCCTAACGTGTCAACCATCAGTCGAGCCTGTTGTTGTTCACTTGATAACTGTCAATAAAACAATGAGCCATGGATTAGTGGCCATAATAGGTCTATTAAATGTTTTATAATTGACATAAGAAACATTTCATTACAGGCAAAAATAGGATGTTGATGTTAACTCAGCTCTGCATTATCTAACAGCATATGTTCGTTCATAAATGCTCCAACTTTTCGTTACCTGACATCATAATCGAAACAAGTTCCTCTCACAAGACAATCAGCATGACGGGTGTATGGGAACCGCTGATCTAAGGAATTCAAAGGGTTGTTTGAACAAGAATATACAATACTGACTATACTGCATCTTGGATTGGCATTCGCGTTTTGCGACTTCACGTTGAAAATGGCGTAACAAGCCGAAATATACCCTTCGTCAATCCATATGCTAAGGAGAAAACTCATTTGATAAAGAAAAATGTTTCAAACTTCACGTTTTAATCAGAGCGATTGCTTGGGTTTATGGTCGACTTTGTAATTGATCAGCTTGAAAAAATATCTTCTATGACGTCACGACTACGATTGAAAACTATACAGTTTTTGTGCAGCCATCGTAGTTGACAATTTGAATTATTTCTGTTCATTTTTCAAATAGAATTTGAGCGTGGATATAGAAACACACTGTTTTCGCTTTTTGTTGAAAGTGGCGAAGATATGACACCGGATTTCATGCAGTCAGGTGTCCCCACTGGATTGCTTTTAATATACAAATGAAAATAATACAGAAAGCGGAGCTTCTAAATATCTTTGTTCAATCTGCGTGCAGGTGTCCGTGTGTATCAATTGTGTATACATATCATACGGTTGCTAAGGAGAAAGAAATTTCAAATGGTTGCATCGCTTCTCAGAAAATCTTCCTATATAAAAGCTTCTTTATAGCCATTGCATGTGTACGAACGGACTAAACTTGTTTTAGAGTAAGACACTGTGGCCATTCCAGATTTTAAAAGTACTCGATTGATAACCAATGTTACAAGTTACCAGGGAACTACGCTACAGAAAGAAAGAGAAGGAAAAAAAATGAAAAATGGAGATTGAAGATGAAGCCGTGTGAGATCGGTGTCCATGACAACCGTAGGTGAAGTAATTACAGGTGATGTACCTGTTGTTGTTGGACATTGTCGCGTGAGAACGACGCAGGTGAGAATTTATCAGGCAAAGGAAAATTTTCATGTCAGAAGATAAAAAAGAAATGGAAACAAAGAAAAAAGAAAGAAACTGTTTTAGCAGGTAATTCATTGCAAAGACGTCCCATAACTCCAATCGTTTCCTTCTTTGGGGCGGGGTTACATGACCAAACTAGTCTGACTGCTTTCTAATCATCCACCATTTTGAGTCGACCATGTTTGTAATTTGTGGCCTTTCTTCTAAGATTACGACAGTCATCATTGCTTTTGCTGCAAGTGCTGTTGTTGCGATAAATATAACTTTAAATATTGACTGATTTTAATTTGTGCATATTTGTTTGTTTCAATATTCTGGGGTTATTCCTTGTGTCCTTAATCACAACCGAAATGATGTTATAAATAATAACAGTGTATTAATAATCGATAAATAAATTCATCAATAATCATTCCTCTCGGTAATATGAACAGATTTTTTCATGTGCGCGTGCGCATGCAATTATGTGTATGTATTTGAAGGTGTATGCGAGTGTAATTTGCTTGGGAAGTATTGGTATTTGTATCATCACACATTTTATCTTTCAATTCATTCTATTTTCCCAAATTTTTATTTACTTTCATTCATTTATATAAATAAATGAAAGTAAATAAAACAAAAAAAAACAAAGACATCAATGATTATATAATCATTCATGTGTTTGTTTTCTTTTGTTTTGTTGCTTATCGATGTCAGAATTTTAAAAATTTAGTTCAGGAATTTGATGCGAGACCGGCTCATGAACATATTTTCATAAGTAGTAGAAGATATTAATATCAATGTGTACTCAATCCCGTGCAGTTGTGTAGGCTTCCCCATTTAAAAAAGTTGCTATTTCAGCTTCTGCCCCCGTGTGGTCCTCTCAACGGTTGAACGCTGGAAGCTGTCCAGATAGTTTCCATTTGCTTCGCTTTTTACAAACGCGATCCTCGTGCCAGAAAGCCGCTTGTAATGACTATCAATTACGGCCCTATTCTCGACCGATGGCCATGATGACTTTTCCAGTCTTATAGCTGCCAGCCGGAAAAATGGTTGCTCTTTCTTAAAGCAATGAACGACTTGCCAGAACACAGAGCTTTTCTTACAGCCAAAAGTCACAAGACCAGATAATTTAATGGCATTGCTTTGATATCAATTTTATCCTCAACCTAGAAGGTTGCGATTTGCAGTGAAGCAGGCGAGAAGTTTCAAGTTTATGAAACATGACGTGTTTGACTGAGGCTACAAACAATTAAAAGAAGGGAAAAGATAGCAAATAAATTAATTAAAAGATTAAACATTCCATTTTACGCCTAAAAAATCTATGACAATTTTAGAACTGAATATTATTTTTCTCAAATCTGTAATGAATACTGAGGCGAATTTTGTTGTAAAAGTACCACCCAGCACAAGATTTCCCTATTGCTACTTGAGGAATATAATGTGAAGTTCCTACTCAGCATCACATTTAATTAAGATCAGGTTTGTCGCCTGATGATTGAGTGCCAACAGAACTGGACAATTTCTGGAACCATCCACACGAGTGTGGGTCCCCATTTTAAACTCAAATTTGTGTCAATTTCTGCTCTCAGAATATATATATATATATATATATATATATATATATATATATATATATATATATATATATACATATATAAATATATATATATATATATATATATACATATATATGTATATATATATATATATATATATATATATATATAACTGGCTTTTATTGAGGTTGAAAAGGTGTGACAGCTTTTCATTGCTACTACTTGAGCATGGAAGGTAGTTATGGGAGAGTGGTATGCCTAAGTGCTCAATCATCCACATTTTCTCCTTGCCATATCAGTTTGCCCTGATATCTGGCGATGAGACTAAATGAGGGAATATGGATTTCACCTTCTCCACTATTGAAGCCATATTACAAGAGATTCGCCTTGGGAGGATCGAACACTTCGCCAGGATGAAGAATCATCGTCTTCAAAAGAAGAAATACTCTCTAACCGGTGAGTGATTCCTCCCAAAGAATCCCATCTCCCCTTGGAATCATCTACCGCCAATAGGCAACAGAAGCAGCCGACAGAGAGACAAGGTGACACAACGTTCACCAGGCAACCTTCCTCCTCGCTTGAGCAAACCACACAGCAAGAGCGGGAATGAGAGCTGGCATCGCAAAGCGAGAGCTCGTTGCAAAACTTAACCATGATTTTTTTTCTGAACGATGTCATTCAGAAGAGACCTTAGTAAAACAAACGGAATTTTACTCGAACCCCGTTTCCTCAAGTCAGTAATTCTAAAAAATGTGTGATGAAAGCGTTTAGTACAAACAACAATATCCTGAGACTTTTTCTGGGTTTTATGATACGCGTTGTTGTCTCTAAGCCAGAAAATTCTATCCGAATAGTACGAGAGATTTCTATTTCAGTTCATTGGTCATTCATCTTTATTCATTACATCTCGTTAGACTTAGGCAGACGGAAAAAAGAAATAATAAACAATCCTCGTTAGTCACTCAATAGAAACTATAATGTAAACAATGTCTTTTGGCAGTATGTTGCACTGGGTGATAAATTAAAAAAATGGAATAAGTGACGATTAATGAATAAGTTACGTCTCTTGTTGGGCAGTAATCATTATAAAAAAATGGATTTAAAAAGAAAAATAAGTGTGAATGCTGCTAGACATAAACTAAGGAATCAATTTAGCATAAACTTACAAAACAAATTGAATCTTTGCTAGAAATCTATTCAAGGTGGAGTTTTCAAAATTAAAAAAAAACACCTTTTCAAAACATAATAAGGAGTAATTTTTCAAATTTTCAGCCCTTTAGCTCCATTGGTACGTACCCTATGCATGATATTTATATAGAGATAGACAGCCAGACCAAATTGAAAACTCAAGAAACCTGTGTTGACTGTTTTGGTGACAGTTATGGTTGACGTTTTCTATTAAATAGGAAGGAGGATCAAATTTCCAACCTTTGAAAAAAAGATCTAAGAATGTTGCGTTAAATATAACTCGAGACTGCCAACCTTAGTTATTATATTATCTATAAACTTAACTAACACTTAGCTAAAAACATCGTTGGTAAAAGTTTCATCCAAGAATGTGAAGTGAAGGTGGGCCATGCATAATTCTATTAAATAGTGTGCGCTGGAACATGCCCAGAGAATTGTTTGTAATCATAATTTAAGGGATTCCAGTCTTGTATAAGTAAAAGAAAATAAGTGTGAGAACTTGAGTAGTTGTGTCTGTCAGTGATTAACAAAGTTTTTTACGCCAACAGAACCACAAAAATATGTTTATGCGTACCACAGAAACATAAGCATTTATATACTTTTAATTTTCAGAATCCCTATCATAGTAAGCAACTGGAGATCCTCTCAAGATGAATTCACTTTTTTGTGTAATTGTAGAAACAAGTGAATTTCGGTTTACCGTAAGGTTAGTTCAGCACCGTAGCTTAGCTAACAGAATACCTATGAGTGGACATCTAAAGCACTATAGATCTGAAAAAGCCCATGTGATATGCCGGAAGTGGCCGTCACTGACACTGACAAAATCCTCCGCTCAGAGAGACTTGAAAATGAGTTTGATTCCATTTCATTTTACTTTTGAGCCTTTCGACTTTACTCAGTAGCCGAGTTCAGCCGTTCTTCTTTAGCGAAATGTTTATGCGTGTGTATGTGTGCGTAGGTGTGCAGGTGTGTAAGTGTGTTTGCATGTGTGCGTGTGGCATCCAAACTGATTTTTCGAGAACATAGACTGAATGATCAAATTATTTGCCAAATTTGTACCTGAGGTGACCTGAAATATTTTCATGATATAAAAATCGATTTACGTACATTGAATTGGAAAAAGCAGTTTTATGACGATTTGTTTCTATTTATCGTTTTTCAACTTTTTTTATATTTGGAAAAATGTCTATTATATTTCCAGCATCATGAAAAATCTGACAGGAAGACATTAATTTATTATGGATTTTGAAAATGCTCAAAACATTGCGATGAAACCGCACGCGTGGTACTAGGGAATACCACGTGATACCATCTCTTCCTCCCCGCCCCCCTCTCTCTCTCTCTCTCTCTCTCTCTCTATATATATATATATATATATATATATATATATATATATATATATATATCTTTTTTCGTAAAAGTGGAGTCAGAGGAACTTTCAAAAAGTGAAGGAGACCTGTACTTAGTTTTTACCGTTGTCTTTGTTCCCGAAAATGCAGGAAACAACTCAAATTCTGACATCTAGAAATTCCTTTATCACAGTCTTCGAAAGCAATCTGTAGGTTCTCAATAAGGAATCAACTTCTGGTACCCAGGCAAAATATGCATACATCGATTGATATTTGTATGTATGTAATTGGATGAATTACGCGTGGGTGCGTTTTAGTACTTTTTGCCTGTATGTTAGTGCATGACGTACCATGTGTATGAGATCATTTCTTCCCTTTCTAGAAAAATCAAATTATTGTTACGACAAAATTATTTGAATTTTTAGGTTTTCATCCGTACCCTTCTTTTGAACCCAAGAATGTTTACGTCTCTGTGAATATGATTGTCTATAGCGTGGTTGTGGTTTTGTATATTTCTCTGTGTGTGTGTGTGTGTGTGTGTGTGTGTGTGTGTGTGTGCGCGCGCGCGTGATATATACATATAGAAAGAGAGGGGGGGGAGAGTTTATGTGTGCGTGTGTGAATTGCAGTATGTATGAAGAGTGCCTTCAATGGACAATTACATTTCTCTTGTTTGAAAAAAACATCTGTTGCCATATGCCCAAATCGGGGGCACGAAACCTGACTTCATTTTCTTTCATATGTTTCTCAATCAATATTATCAATTAAGGTCTGCGTTTCTAGAGACGCTTCGTTGTTTGACTTGGGAATCGCACTTTAAGAAATGGAACCACCTGAGTGAAATATCCATTCTGTAAAGACATCAACTGTATGAACAGCAATCAGTAACTCTTAGAAAATCAGTAACGTTTTTGTTTTTGTTCTTTTGTAAATTAATGTACTTTAGTGAACGTCTCCCATCACAATTGTAAGTTTTGGTTTGGCCACCATAACAACAACAATAGTAGCAACAATAACGAAAACAAATCAATCATTACAAAAATGAGCCAGTTCGAGGTCTGTTTTCATTTATTTGCAACAAAAAATTTCATTTTCACAATATTTAATATCAGAATATTAAAAAAACGGCTAAAAATATATGTTTTCATTAAAACATCCAGTGCAATAAGAAGAGAACTGGAATCAACATTGATAGTAAATGGAAGTAAGTGATTTGTAGAGGTTTCTAGAAAAAGGAAGAAAGGTGAAGAGAGAGGAATAAAGAGTGGAAGGAAAGAAGGGAGAAAGGGAAAAGAAAAGGGGGAATGAAAGAAAGGAAAGTATTAGAAGGGGGAAGAAAGCAGAAAAGAGACACGAGGAAAGCAAAGGAAGAAAGAAGAGGAGAAAGAAGAAAAGAAGGGAAGGGGAGAAGACACAAGGTAGGGGATAAGGGAGAAAAGAAAGAAACTGATAAGCAAAGAAAGAAGAACAAAAGCAAAGTAAGGAGGAAAGGAGGTTGGGAAGAAGGAAGCAAAGAACGAAAAAATGGAAATGAGGAGGAAGAAGGTAACCAAGTAAAGAAAGGAAAGAAATAAAGAACGACAGGAGGAAGGGGAAAGGAAAGAAGGAAAGAATGGAGATTATGAAGAAGGAAGGGAGAAAGGACAAATGGAAAAGAAAGTTAATGGTCTATGGGGAAGAAATAGGAAAGAGGATATGAAAATATCAACCTGGAGAAATAGCCCCACAGAAAATAAAAGAAAGAATTTCAGAGAGAGATAGAATGGTTGATACGAAAGGGAAGAAAGGGTTTAGAGTGAATGCTGAAAGAAGATGTCCAGGGGTGGAGAATCGATGCATCCTGCCCCCAAACGGACGCTCATGATTCTGGGTCTTATGACACACGTTCTTGTCTCTGTACTTTATTCTGACATAGTGACACAAACAATTCTTCCTGAATCGAGTGGATCATTCCAATGCTTCGATCTTTTGCCCTCTCTTCTTTAAATGCTCCTCCCATAGAGACATAAACCATTCCCCCCTTCCTTCTTTAATTCCTTCCTTCCCTTTTTCATTCATTACTTGTTTCTTTCCTTCTTTCAATGCTTCCTTATTTCCTTCCTTGCTTCTTTGCTTACTCCCTTTTTTCTTTCTTCCATTCCGTTCTTTCCTTCCCTCCGTCTTTCTTGACAATTCGTTTCTCCCTTCTTTGCTTCTCTCCTTCTTCATCCCCTTTCGACTTTCCTTCTTCTTTTCTTTGTTTCCTGTCTTTCTTTCCCCTTTCTTCCCTTTCCCTTCCCCCTTCCATCGCTTTTTTTCTTTCTCACCTTCCTTTCTTCTTTCTTTTCTTATATCTTTTCTTCCTTCATCCTATTCTGTCTCCTTTCCTCTCTTTCTTCCTCCAGTGTTTGCTTCCTTTCTTCCCCCTAAATCGAGTGGACCATTTCGATGCTTTGATCTCTGGCCTTTCTCTTCTTTAAATCGTCCCATAGAGACAGAAACGTATCGTCTCTACGGAGCGGCCTTCATGTCTGCTGCTGTTTCCATAGAGGCGGCGGTGGCGTGATCAGAACAGCTTTTATGGCTTTCAAATTGCGTCAGTCAATGCTGATTGGTCAGTTATTGGAGGACGACCAGCCAATCGAATATGCTGGGCAGTAGGTGTGCGAATCTTTTGTGAATTGAACAATTGCTTATAGAATCCATCAGTATGCTGGGAGATGGGCTGAAGCGAGATTCATCAACAAGAAACTTTTTTAATTAATAGATTAAAAAAATTCTGACCTTTTATAATTAGATGTCTGATGTTCTTTTCTAATAGGAGCAGACTATCTGATAGCGCAAACCGACAAGTTGTTTCCCCAATGTGTCAGGACCGTTAGCATATGTGTCCAATTATTATTCTTACTTGATCCAATCAAAAATCTTCTTTGTACTTGATTTTTGACTGCTGTATACTTTCACTTCTCAGTCGCTAAGATAGATAATAGTCAATAATTGATTTTAAAGATTTACAATGATTCATCTAGAAGGAAGAAAAATGAAATAATTGCAGTGAAATATTAATTGAATATATGTATTCATGTTAATCATTATTGGAAAATATCCATTAAAAGGTAACAAATTATTTTCAACTCTCAAATAAATTGATGATTACTGAGCAGTTTAAAAACAAACATGCAAAATTGCAACTCCCCACATTTCCACTGCTACGTTTTTTGTATTTTAAAAAGAAATAGCAACTACCCAAAAGCTCGCTAAAAAATCGAAAGGCAAGTTATATTCATTATAAGCTAAAGCAATTTTTTCCAGATAAACATTACGTAACAAATGGTATATAAAACAATATCATACATTTAAACTTCATAAGGGGTTTATATAGTTGCTTCCCTGTAGAATGATGCCAAGGCGTGGCCTAAAACGTCATCTTGTAATATACTTTAAACGTAAGGTATGAAAACGAGATGTATACCAACGGCCTATGTTTCAGGTATTGCTACTGGTAGTGTTACCTTTAACAAACTTTGAGTAACATTTAATCAGAGGATCCCATGCAGTTTTTTATACCTATGCTAGACCGACTTGATGGTTGTTTCTTGACTAAAGTTTATTTTATTTGTTTCATTTGATTACGTGTTATCTGCGTCCTAGTTAATTGCATCACGTTTTGTGGTCTACGTCTTCTTACTGGCTTCAAGATTCTAAATATTGGCGTATTATCTGTATGTATGTGAGCTTAGAGATATGACAAATATATATGCGAACATGCAGAATTATATGGTTTATTTTTTCTAGATTAAATTCATTTTCAAAAATAGCCATTCGAGTTGAAGTTTACTAACGATTTCTCATTAGCACTGGAAGTTTTCACTTCTAAATATGACGGCCATACTTTGTCTGAATCAAGGGTTGTCAAAGACGGGTCAAATCCAGCTTCATTTCATCTGTCCCGCTGACTTCCTGGAATCTTTGACGTTGCATACATAAATTCTTTGTTCTCTTTATCTGTCTTTGGTTAGATAACAGTCAAGTTCAGAATTGAAAAATAGAGCAAAAGTCTCAATTTTGCTGTGTGCCCCAACAAATGTTTTATTGCCAGAAATGTTTTAACAAAAATCATTCGTGCTGTTCTGTATAAGACAACCCCGCCAAAAAAATTATTGTTCTCATCAATCGATCTTACATCGAAGTTTATCTAGCTATATACACTTATAACTTCAACAACATTAGAGAATTTTTTAATCAAGCTGTTTCTATAGCCTTGTATGATCATCGTTTCAATTTTTATTCACTTCAGACATCAAACCATTTCTAATACGGCCTGCCTCCAAAAAAGCTTCGCTGACCCTCAGTCTAAATGTCACTACGTGCGTGCACCCCCCCCACACACACACACTCATAAATATGGATGTCAATATGTGTATATAAGAATGAATCGTGGCTTTCTATGAAGTCCAGTCTCGGTTTTTAATGTTTTTTTTTTTTTATATAAGATGAAAATATCAGACAAAATGCAAATGAAAACCCCTTTTTTCAAAAAGTAAACAAATTAATTAATAATTCATTTCATATGAATATAACTTCTTACTCAAGAATAACTGCAGAATGTGTTCTGTGAATAAAACGTATTAACCTTTGTATTCAGGAAGATGGCGGAGAGGTTGAAAGTTGTCATTCCAAAAATAAATATGCTGCAACGTGAATAAATTTTCTCTCATTTACATTTTGTCTTCCATTTTTATCTTCTATAGAAGGGAAATAATTTAAAAAATTCTAACTGTACAAGACCTTTATAGACAGAAAGAAACTCAACAATAAATGTGCTTTCATTTGCATTAGGTTTGATATTTCTATCTTATGAAGAAGTGCAAAAGAAAATCAAACTGCACAAAGATAATCTCTTCAAGTGGATATGTGTATATGAAATTATGACATAAGGGAATGCTCGTGTGTCAATGTATGTGCCACTACGAACATGTATACAGCGGGCTGATATTTGACATAGATAAAGCGACAAACAGACAGACAAAATGGTGGATGATGTGGGTCTAATTCGGTTTTTTTTTTCTGAGAGTATTTTGCTTCTAGCAGGTATTTCGTTTAGCAATTACCGTATTTGATGGCATATAAGATCCTCCTTATTTCAGTTTGATACATTCAGAAAAAAACGCATTTCCCTTAATTCATTTATCATCCATTTTTTCAATCTCTAAATTCTAGCCAATAAGGGACTGGACAACGCAGGTTGCTTTCATCATTTGAGCCCTTTTTTTAAATGAGTGTTTTATATGCCGTCAAATATGGCATCGCTTTCAACAGATTGTAGTTGACGAAGGTAACTGCGAATGGCCGAATGTGCATTCTTTTTCTTCTATTCTTCATCTTTCGAAGTTCATTTTTCTTTCATTCCCTGGTCACGGAAGTACAAGGAAAGATAAACGAAGTATTCTTTGGGCGAATTGAAGTTTGGTTTTTTATATAACACTGCCTGATCACATGACTCTATGTGTAGTGGAGGGGGTCCCATGGAGAAAAATGAGAGAAAACAGTGGAAAAAAACTCTCCCGTCTGCTCGGGAGAGTAGACAGGAGAGAGTAAAGTAGGCAGTTACAAGTGAATGTTGTAAAAGAACTCAAAAGTCTAAAAGTAGTAACGATTGTTACCTACCTGGCACTGCTATTAAGTTACCCCCAAAAGCGTCGGCGCAGCATTGAGAGGTCGCTATTTGTGAATATCAGTCGGTGCAATTCAAAGACCAAAGGACATTGCAGGCTTTTGGAGCCGTCGAACAGTCTAGGAATGAATATAAGAAGTTCATAAAAGAACCTGCAACACGTGACTAGAGCAGGAGTGGCCAAACCATAGCTCGCAGGCCACATGCGGCTCTTCGCTATTTAATGTGCCGTTCGTGGTAATGTGATGGCTGCTCAGCTCTTTTTCTCGTCACAGTTAATATAAAAGGTAAATAAGAGCAGAAAATCAAACTCTATAGCTATTTACTGGGTATGAATTGAAACCACAATGGATCAAAAAATAAGTTTGATGTTTATGGTTCGTTAAATATTTCAGAATTTAGATCGTGATGTTAATGCTAGATTTGATTGAGATATCGTTCTTTAATGTTGAGGGGAGGAATGGGGGAGGTAGAAGGATTGACGAAATATCAAGTCAGCATTGGTTACCGAGGAATGTTACAGAACTGAGGTAATGGGGAGCGGTATATATGTACACTCCCTTATTACTGAAAGTAATATAAATCAACTGAATCAAACTACATACACGAATAAATATTATTACATACATAAATTTGTTAATATCTAGCCCTATATTGAGCTTATATGCACATTTTTCTGTTTGTTTCTGATTCCATTGGTTGATTTATCTCTCTCTTAAGACATAAAAATAAATTTACTTTCATTTGCAATTAAAATAGTTTTAGGCTCTTAATTATTGATCCACATATGACCCCGTACATTCTGATGGGTATTTAAATATTTTTTGCAACAAAATGTGTATGTAATAATGAAAACATGTATGTAAATTTTGTTGATGTTTTACAACTTTTTAATACCTATTGTTTATCGTTTGTGGTACTTACATAAAGCAAGTTCGGCCTCTTGGATTGGAGAGGGGAATTTGAATAAGGATTAGAGAATTTTAAGCTTCTCTCAGTGAATTATGCTATTAGTCTGTTCTTCAAGTCGATTTATTTACGCGTGTCTGATGCTTCTGTTTATGCCATTGTACAAAATAAGGCCGTCATATTTGGAGTCGAGAGCATTCTCAGATAATGAAAGATGATTGGTTGGCTTTTCCTAAATTTATCTAAAAGTATCTGTTCCCGAATACATAAAATCTGTCGAGAAAGCGTACAGCCATTTAATATCAACAAAAAAATAAGCTAACGAGGGCACTGACACCTTAGTCTGCTTCAAAATGATCTCCTTTGGATTTTTTACTTTTATCCCAGCGTCTTCTTTCTGAATCGCCATCAGCTGCCTCGCCACATCCTCTTAATCTGAAATCTCATTGGAAAAGTCAGTAGTAAAACGGAGCTTGTAACGGTATGACATACCTCACACACATACACGCATGTACACAGACATACACGGAAAGGGGCTCGATGTCCGAAGACTAACACATAGTTATGTTGAAAAATATAAGTTCGTTGTGTAAACTAGATGATTTTTTTCCTCATTAGGATACTGATTAATTACTTGTTTGTTTGCTCTCTTACTCTTTCTCTCTCTCTCTCTCTCTCTGTCTCTCTCTCTCTCTATATATATATATATGTGTGTGTGTGTGTGTGTATGTGTATGCATGTGCACGTGCGTGTCGTCGTGTGAATGAGACTCAGCGCTCTGTAACTCCAGTGCTGGACAAGGGGCTGGACCTTCCTATTTGCTAATTTGCCCATAGCTGGGAGGGAAATAGATGAATTCATGCTTCCAGAGGTGGTGCAATATATCCGAGGAACCCCGAAAAATCTTTTTAAAAAATTTCAAAAAATAATCTGAAAAAATCTAAAAATCAATGCGCTAGAGGGACGCTGTTGCACCGAGCGCCACCAATGCATCTTCCATTCGCAATAGTGCGAAGTGAATGCTGATTGCCTCAGCTAAAGTTTGATCTTGGCTCGCTAATTTCATTTTGTTCTAACCATTTGGCCACCGGCAGTGTCTTCTTCAAAGAGAAGATACTAATTATGTTGTTAGAAGGTTTTGAAAAATGGATTACTTTCTTCTACGCTTGGTTAAAATCGATTAGCCGCATTGGCTCCAAAGTTGACTCTTGAGTCACTAGCTTTAGTTAAATCCTGCACCACAGGACTGCGACTGTTCGTATAATTGTGCTGAAAATGAGGAATTTAAAGAAGTAACGCAGAACTGCAGGAGATGGATCACATCATCTACATGATGATGATGATGATGATGATGATGATGATGAAACAAGAGGCAGACGATTAAATCTGGTTCAGTCTTCTATTGGCTGTCTAGACAAAGAACAGCACGCATGCGCATTGACAATTATATTTGAAAGACTGATTGGTCTCGTTCAGATGGGAGGGTGACAAACTAATTATATTTTCATCATTCATCTTCGTTGGCCAGACGGATAAGCTGAGAAAGAAGAGAGAAAGATGAACACATGGAAATGAGACCAAAAAAAGGGGTTTGTAAATGATGGATGGAATTCGTGATAGACGGGAAGGGAGAAAGACGGGGAGAAAGAGAGGGACTAAAAAAAGCGTGAACATATATCGAAATGTATGTAGGTGAATATTTCTCCCCTTTTATATATATATATATATATATATATATATATATGTATGTATATTGTAAATCATACAATACAGTGATCTATACATGCCTCTCTCTCTCTCTCTCTCTCTCTCTCTCTATATATATATATATATATATATATATATATATATATATATATATGATCTAGAAAGCTTTAAATATTAAAGAACTTTAATGGTACAAGGCCAAATAGGGGGATGAGATAAGAAGATTGTACGGAAGAGTGTATCCGCCTTGAAAATCATCATTTGAAATTCTGGCACCTGCAGTAAATACACAACTTACTGAACCACGTTGCAGCGCGGCACCCGTGAATATACCTAACGTAAACCTCACAGTAGTTGAAAAAAATCAGAAATAACGACGTTGGATTCATGGTTGCTAACCGTCCACTTGTCTACTAGTCCAGCTGAAAACATAGCCTTATTACCACTAACTTCTTCAAAGAAGTCAATTTAGAAACACGCACTTCCATTCTATATAGAAATAACAGCTCTAGTTTCATCAAACACGGCACAAACTTCTAAGATATTGAATAAACCTCATATTAAAGGGCATCAACCGATTCCTTTGAGCTGTGTTTATAAGCAGTCTCTTTCTTCAGATATTCGGTTAATATTTAATGAACCAATCAGTCATTTTTATTGCTTTTTATGTAGTTTTAAAAAAAACACAAATAAAAACATTTTCAAGATGATTGGTGCTTGAAACTATAAAAAGTGTCAGTTTTCATGGGTAGCAATTTAAATCTCAAAGCTCCAATCTTTTTATTTGTTTATTAATTGTAGTTGGACATAGAAATGTTTTTATAAATCGTTTATATAGGCCGACACATGTAGGCACGCCTGCCCAAACATACACATACATATCGAGAGAGAACGATGTAGAAAACGATATAAAGACAAAGGAAAAAGAAACTTACACTTTAAAGCTAGATGTGGTGCAAATAAGGTTGATTTTGAATAGTTGCTGCGCTATTATGGCCTTGTGCCAGACAATGCTAGATTTGATAAATATACACAAACTGTGTTTGTGTATGTTAAATGAAGGTGTCAGGATGAACTGGCAGAATATCAAAATTAACAAAAAGAATCTCATTTAAACACGACATGGTCCTCTGAGTTGTCATGTAATATTGTCGGATAAGTAATAATCCATCTAAGAATATGTATATATTCTCAAGTGGATTATTAATATTTCTCAAAACTGTGTTTGATTCTGAAAGATAGCCTGCAAACAATTGCTTGTAAGTTCAATTCGCACTGAGTGCTTCTCTATTGTGACTTTGTACCGAAATAAGATATACTTGGCCGATATCCACATTCTTTGGGATTTTACAGACTTTCCCATTCTGTGATACAACAGAAGATGGTCGATTGGAGATCGTGGCTGACCAGATAACATCATATACGATTTGTGTTTCGGTACACTCATAATCATCAATTTCTTCTAATGAAGCTGCTTTGCTTCATCATCTGCACTACACGACCCAGGAAATGAACTATATCATGACTTCTAGCGAACTGGAAGGCCATTACCAGGTCAATCATGTCTTTGGAGTCTTGAATCTTATTCTTAAATCTTATGTCCGTCCTTTTCGTATAAGATTATCCTACACGCTTTTGCATATCTATGCTAGACTCACTTAGGCTTACAGATCATTTGAACATAGCGTATGTGCTGATTGTTTCAGCTGTTTTATTCTCCATTTTTGTGTATATCATTATGACGTTATAGCCTATTGCTTGCAGTTTTCTGTATTTTGTTTTTCTGGGGGGGGGGTTGGGGGGGGGGTTACAACACTGCTCTGTCTTCACGATATTCATTAATCTTGGCTTAGTACGGGACACGATCAAATGAGCAGAATGGTAGTTTGGAAGATTCTGTTGGCTCATCTGCTGGATTGGGAAGATTTTCTGCTGAGAAAATCAGAATTTAAAATCCTGGTTTTCATCAGGACTTGAACGTTGACTGCTGTTGCCAGTGCAAAATTCGCAACTATCTCATCAATTTGGAAGGCCATAAGTTTGTATTTATATTCAAATCTCGTATGTGTTTCCATTGAAATCCCGCATCGTATCTCGTTCAGGGGTGATGACTACGCATCTACAGCGACATTTAAGGAATAATAGATGATAAGGAAATAATCGAACAAAGAGAGAGAGAGAAAGAGAGAGAGAGAGAGAGAGAAAGGAAGGGGGTAGAAAAAAGGGGATCGTGGGAAAGATAAAGGAAAAGGGCACAGTGGTGGACGGACAAAGAAATTAAGATTGAGAGCGAGAAGGGGAGGTGGAAACGGCTGTAGCTCAATTTCGTCCATCCATTAATATTCTCCTTTTTCTCGTGGAGCTATCACTTCTCCAACAACGAAGTGGTAGAATTATTTGATAAGGACTGGCAATAGGACGATGTATTTTTCAGGTTTGTCGGTAGGATGTAAACTTTTCAGGTTTATACCTTCCTTCTGCTTAGGATAACTTGCATGTTAGATTTGAAACTGGATTTGGCTGCCACTTTCTGTTTGTCTTCCTGTCTACATTAGTCTGGAGTTATTGCAACACTAAGGGGCCGTCCAGTCCTTAGTGGACCTCATGCAGAATTTCATTTGGTGGCCTCAACCTCCTTCAAATGGCCCTAAGCAGATTTATTGTGCGTCCCCACCGCCTTTATAGGATCTTAAGCAGAATTTGGTTTGGTGGTCATCTCTGTCTTTGATAGGTTAAGCAGAATCTGATTTCGGGGCCTAATCTTCTTTATGGAGCCCTCAGCAGAATTTGAATTAGGAGGGCCTGTCGTCTCTTGGGGCCCCACAGATTGTATGTGTTCCTTTGTTTTCTGACGTATTTTGTTTTTATTTTTCTAGAGATCCTCGACGCTGGTGCCTGGCAGCAGGATTATTACCGCAAGTTTTCAACTTGGATTAATAGTCCATGATTGGGTGAGTCAATTATTTATTTTTTTTTAAATCTCTGTCAGTTGGATGGGGTATATGTATTCTCTCATGTCTGTCTGCCAGTCTATTTGCTTGTCTGTCTGTCACTATGTCCAAAGAATATATCCTGCAGTTGTCAATGAATTTCAACAAAACTTTTTGGAAGGCTAGGACATAGGCCAAGGAAGAATTGAGCGAAATTTGAAGTGGATCCAGGAATTTATACCCATCAAGAGCAATTTTTTTATGGGATGACTAAAGTCCGAAATATGTAATATAGAAACTTACACGGTTACCTACCCTGTATCCTAGCTATACATAGCTGATCTTATTCAGTTTCTATTTAGTGTATGGTGTTTGCAGATATATGAGCTCTCTGAGCGCTTTTTAGTTATTTTTTTATTATTATTCTTTGATTTCTAGTTGATGTGCTAAATATTTGACAAAAAGAAAATTTTCAAATCCAGAGATCGAGAAAGTGAGAACTTTGAGACCCAAGGGAAGCCTGGAACATGGTTGGTTGGTGTCGGCTGCCTTGAATAATAGATTTGGCGCGAAGAATTGTTTGCTTCCACAATGCTCTTTGAATAAACGACAGAAAAGAAGAAAAGGGAAATGAAGAGACAGTGGAAAATAATGAAGAATTGGAAGTTCAAAGCCTGACTGAATGCCCGAATGAATGCAAATAATCTGCTTAGCAAACGTGTTTGAAGATACAACCATTTCTTTATATTGATAGCACATGTTGGGCTAAACATCTGTATGTTGAGCTAATGTGCATGTGGTTAATAATTCTTTTTTTTCACCTTAATTGTTATTCTTTTCTACATCTCTCTCTCTCTCTCTCTCTCTCTCTCTCTCTCTCTCACTCTCTCTCTTGGCTTCTTGCAATAAAATGTAATAATAAGAATAGTCTTTCATGAGAAAATTTCCTTTAGTTTAGGAGTAAAGGAAAAGTACACAAATGGAACAAGAAGGATGTACGTTTTCTCTTCACAAATTGAATGAAATGGACGCTATAGCATCATCTCTTTCTTCTCAATCAATACTGCTTATAAAAAGCAACAACAACGATAACAACTACTTGTAATCTGTGCGATACGTTGAATCAGAGGTGCAGCGTGACCTTACGCTTAGGGGCCACGAGAATGGAATCAATGAAGTGAATTCAAACTCCTGCTGGGATATTTAATATATATCATGCCCCCGGGAAATACATGAATACACTTACCTCTCTTGTTATGAATAAATAGCAGGGAAGTTAGAGCCCTTTATCCAAGTTAGGTAGTCTATCTTGGGTGTCGAGCAAGCACACCGAACCGTAATAACCCACAATTGCTGCAGAAACTATAATTGAGTCCCAATGGGTCGTTCGAGATTCGAAGACACGGGAAATCCTGAGTGTTTAGGCGATGTTAGATTCGTTCAGTTGCAATTTTGACCTTAATGGTTTCATTGATTCTCGTTGTTGCATCCATATTTAGCACGCAGCCGAAATCAGAGGGATCAAGTGGGCCACTTGGTATGAGCTTACCTTTTTGAGGAGGTCTTCTCCCCCCACCACCACCACCATGATGAAGGCATAGATGGTTTCTTTGGTGAAGAATACTGAAATTGTAAAGAGAGTTTATGTAAGACCTCCCTGCTCAATATATTCAGATTTTAAAGGATAAAATGCTTGTCATTACCTTTTTTACCTTTTTTTATAAATCGTTTCAATTAAAATATTCTGTTCTGTTACTTATAAGTACATTATGTACACGATCTCTTATATATATATATATATATATATATATATATATAGAGATATATGTATATATATATATATATATATATATATATATATATATATATATATATATATATATATATATATATATATATCATTTAGTGTTTAGAGCTTGACTTGATGATCGATTTAGAATGGGGCCGATATTTCTCATCCAACATGGGCTCATTACAAGCTTTGCTCAGGTCTGTTTGCAAACAGATTGGGACTAGGAAATTTGTTCTGGCCACTTGGGAAACTTTTAGAAAAAAATCACTAGGGTAATGGATGTAATCAATTGTTTGCAAAATGCGATCTAAAAATGCCATACGGTCAGCTGCAACAAATATCCCCCTAACACAGGCCGGTCATTGTCATAAAGAGATTCACAATGCTTTGTGACAGTTTGAAGAAAATTGTCCTCAATTAAGCTCGAGCGCTGAGAATTTAAACATTTATCCCTTATTATGTGTAAGAAAAAACAGCTTTTTTAATATCTACCCAAAATAGATTTTAGAGTGTGATTCAAATCATAATGTCAGCTCACGTAAAATTGTCCCTTTGTTTAATTCGGACTTTTTTCAGTGATCACTGCCTAACAAAAGGGGAGAGAAGTAACTTATTCATAGATCAACCCTTTAGTCTCGTAATTTGACTAACCTAACTAGCTGTATTTTTATCAGATGAAAAAACTATTATTTTCATGAAGTTTTGATGTATTTTTCTTTCATTTTAGTTGCTTTCTAGCGCAAAAATTAAGATGAAATAACAATAATAATAATAATGATGATGATGATGATGATGATGATGATGATGATAATCGGAAGAAACATGGGAATAAATAAGGATTCCTTGAGAACATGAACTGAGATAAAGAGAAAGGGGATCAAAAAAAGAATATATATATATATATATATATATATATATATATATAAATATATATATATATATACATATATATATTTATATATATATATATATATATATATATATATATATATATATATATATATATATATATATCAGGAAAAGAAGAGAAACAAGCCTGGCTGCAGCAGGCTCGAACACCACTCCTACTCTTAATTCAACTGAAGATGATTATTGCTACTTTTCTGTTGAATATACAATGAATTAAGAATTATGAAAATATGTAAGTATTAATTCTTAGTGTAAATGTAGTTATCCATTAGAATGAGATTAGTCCATGTTTATTTCTGACATATATTTTCGTAATTACGAAAAACTAGTCCGTGTGAGTGAGGATTGTTGTTGTTGTTGTAGGTGGTGGTGGTGGTAGTGATACAGTGGTAACAAAGTGATCCACATCGTCCGACTGGGATTAGAGTTTGTCAATAATATAAAAAGAGAAGGTGAAAAAAATGAGGGAGAGAAAGTAGAAATGAGATGAAAGAAAAGAAGAAGGAAAAGAGGACTAAAGAAGGGAAAAAAGAAAAAGTGATCTCTTTTCTCGCTCTAAGGCCACTGTCAAATATGACGTCAGCAATTTTGATGACTCTATCAGGACATCCAGATAATATCAGCTTGACGGATTACTGCGGCCACCGTCGTACCAAAAACAATACCATGGTTAAAATGAAAGTTGATATTAGAGGTCATAGAGGAAATTGGATTTGCCCTTTTTGGACTAGAAAACTATTTGGTTCAGTCAGGTCTGAGGTTCATCATTGCGGCTAGTATGATGCAATCCGGTAATAATCAGATATATCAAGGGTAGGGGGAATCGATAGTAACCCTCTTTAATTAGCCTGGCATCAGGGTCATCTCCAAGGCAGGTGTGAGGGTTCCATAAACTCTAGGTGAGGCTTGAAATTTGCACCTGCGTTATATACTAAAAAAAAAAAGACTAAATACATGTACGAGTGAGAAAAAGAGAACGAATGGAAAAGAGGGGAAGAGAATTGATTGATACCAATCAATGTACGATGACAATGAACTCTGCTTAAGAGAACATAAAATTATCGCTGAAATGATAAAAAGGATATGCAAGAAGCTCATCCATGATATATTCCAAGAATTGGTAACGAGTGTAATAAGGATATAACTGTCGATATTCGAAGATGCAAAACTGGGGAAAGTAGACCACTATATCTACCTGGGACAACGAATCTCCATTAAACCCACGAAAAGGAAGAGATCAAACAAAGACTCACCCTAGGATGGCAAGCCTTTGGCAGAGCAAGCTCAACCTTCAAAAACATGTCGATCCCAATAATTCAGAAAAGAAGAGAATACAACCAATACATCCTCCCAATAATCACTTATGGAGCTGAAACATGGAACCTAACCAAGAGACAGACTCGCAAACTGAGAAGCATGCAATGCACATATGAGAGAAGTATGCTCATGGGGAGATCACTAGTTAGCACAGTATATAAGGAAGAAAACGGGAGTCAGTGACATCATAGAATCTATTATTAAACTTGAATGGCAATGGGCAGGCCATGTTGCAGACAATCGATGGAGATCACATGCGAAACTGCAGCTGACATAATACAAGATGGAGAGATGAACTGGACAAATTTAGAAAATACTGGCTCTACGACCCCATGATAGAGAAATGTCCAGGGGAAGGTTTATGTCCAACGACGGACGTTAAAAGACTGATGATGATGATGATGATGATGATGATGATGATGATGATGATGATGATGATGATGTCTCTGAGAAAAAGAGATGTTTGTTGGCCTTTGTTGGCCCTCATCAGGTTCATTATAAAAGTAGATAATAGCCCTGGCTCATCATTGCCTGTTATGGATTGGGACTGATTCTCTTATTCTTGTTACCTTGTGTATGGGGGGTCTGATAGAGAATTATCTGTTTCATGCCTTCATATATTGGAATCAAAGATAGTTAATATTCTACCGGCAAGGCCAGTTTACGCATCCTCTCAAGTGCAAGCGTTTTCTTTTTCTATTTCTAAGCCAACACCCGGTGTCATTCTTCAAAGTTCAGAGGTCAGCCTTTGTTTACGTTCCGGTGATCAAGTGAGGCCGAATGTTTCTAAGGTCACTTTAAGCAGAATCTGGAACACTGGGGAAGTGTGGGGAGGGGGGGTTAAGAGTAAGTGGGAAAGTGCACGAAGAGAGGGAGTGTGACAAATAAGATTGAGAAAGAGAGAGCACATGGAGGGAGAGAAGAAGGTGAGAGTAGTGAGAAAGACAGCACATATAGAGCATATAGAGAGAAAAAAATAAATAATTAGAGCGAGAAAGGGAATGGGCAATAATAATCCACCTAGCAGATGGAGAGAGAGAGGAAAACTAGACGAGGGTGGGGGAGTAAGAGTGAAAAAAGGAGCGCACATCGAACAGATGGTTAGAGAGCGAGGATAAGAGAAGAGTGAGAAAGTATGCATCGAACAGAGAGAAAAGGTGAGACAGGAGGAAGCAGAAATACAATGACGAAGATAAGAAGCAGTTGAGAGAAATTCTAAACAAAAGTATTACTAGTTGGCCTTCAGCTGCCGAAAAAATTTTAAACTTTGAAACCTTCCCCTAGGTTCATTGAGCATGCATGATAAATCTGGTTGGATGACTCTGACTTTGAGTATTATATAAAAATAGATGTAAATCAGATCATTATTATCAGGGTAAGGGCATTTTTTTTTTTTTTGTTTTTGCTAAAAGGAAACAATATGTAAATTTCTTTACACATATAGGGGGTATATTGGAACTGTTTTAGGCACTGTGTAAAGTCTGCAGATGAAAAAATGGTTCAACCGAAAATCAACAATCGTAGAATAGTATAATGGATTCTGAAGCCAAGAAAAATAATGCGAATTGACACTGGATTTTTATCGATTGAATTTTTGCTCTCAACAATTTATTCTCGTCTGACTGTGTGTTTGAGCGTATGCATGTCTGGTCTGTCAAGCCGATACTTTGAAGAATATAAATAAACAAGTATCTATTCATATTTACTAAGCCTACAAGAATCAGTGAGAATGTTTTAAAAGATTCGAGCAAATCTTTTAAAATGATCGATGACCAGGACCAAATTGCAGAAATGATCTCCATCGATAAAGAGACGGTTCTTGACGTGCATGGGCATCCACAATTTTCGTCATCATGCCAGAAATACATATTTACTTCAAGCAACACGTAAGTGCAAACAGAATACGTGAATGGACTGAAACCTTCAGGGGTTGTTCGTGCATGCCCATTTATCAATGTATAATACCACCAAGTCGCGCCCGTGCGCTTTGGTTTGACTTACATATGCTTAGTATCGTAATCTAACACTGGTTCTGCATATATATATATATATATATATATATATACATACATATATATATATATATATATATATATATATATATATAGAGAGAGAGAGAGAGAGAGAGAGAGAGAGAGATGGTAAGACATTAATGAAATGATGAGCAGATAACAGACAAGAAGGTATGTATTTGTATGTGTGCATCTCAGCGAGAACAGTTCGGTAGAAGGAGATAATTACCAACAGGCTGAAACAAATAGAGACAAGTATAAGGCCGTCGCCAAATGACATTTATTTTACACAACAAATTCTTATAATCCCCTTCTTTGTAAATAATAATCGAAGAGATCCAAAATTATACGGTGAAATTTCAGATCCAAATCCAGGTACTAGTTACGCGTCATGGTACGAACTCATTGATGCATCCTTTTAGATGGACAGAGTTGGGAAGAGAGAGATGGGTAGACTAAAATGAAAGAGAATAACTGAGGGAGAGAGAGAGAATTAGGAAGAGAGGGATGGGCAGGCTAAGAGGGAGAGAGGATGAGAGAGGGAGAGTTAGGAAGAGAGGGATGAGTAGGCTAAGAGGGAGAGAGGATTAGAGAAGGAGAGAGAGACTTAGGAAGAGGGAGAGAGGATGAGAGAGGGAGAGAGATTGACTGAGATAGATGAGAGGAGAAAGAGTTGGACGTGGATAAAGAAAGAGAAGGAAACGATGGTGAAGGACGCAACCAAAACACTTAAATTTATATGAAAAACATCTAAATTTCCAACACCGAGAAAGGGACGTAACTCAGTTTTCAGTATGTCAGTTAGTGCTAGCAATCGATGCTAGAGATGCACACGCATGTGAAAACGACTGACAAAAGGATCGATCGATCGATTTTGTAGGTAAATAGATAGATTGGAAATGGCAGATTGATTCAGACGGAGGTCGTTAGAGAGAAAAACTGCCAACAAAATGATTGGAAAGATGATTGATGATTGGCTTGTGTTCATCGATTGATAACGCCGCTTCGATCTTTTGTTTTTTATTTATTCATCCAGACTTTTGGTCTGTCTATCGCGATTGATATTGAATTTTTCATTGTTCTCTCCTTTGTCTCCCTTTCACATTTCTATCTCTTCTTCATTGTACTCCCTCTCTTTTACTTATATCTCTTTCTCCTTCCTCCATTGACTACCTCTTTCATTATCCCTTTCCCTCCTCTTATTCATCTCTCTCTCTCTTATTATCTCTTACTTATATCTGTCCTCTTCATTTTCTACCCTCTCTATCTATCTATCTATCTATCTATCTATCTTTTGCCTTCCTCACCTCTTTCCTTTTGGGGGGTCTCTCTTCTCTTCCTCGTCTCTTTTTTCTTCTTTGTCATTCTTGTTTCTCTTTTCTCTTATTGGTTTTTCTCAGTCATCACATATTTCTCTTCCCACTCTTTTCTCCCTCATCTCTCTCCTCGTCTCTCTCCTAGTCTCTCTTTTCTCTATCTTATTTTTCGTCTCTGCCTTTTCTCCTCCTCTCTCTGTCCTCTTTCCTGTTCTGTTTCACTGAATATTTTCTCCTTCTCCTTCCATTGTTCTCTTTCCCTTTGTCTTTTCTATTCTCAGTTTGCATGCGTGTATATATATGTGTGTGTGTGTGTGTGTGTGTGTGTGTGTGTGTGTGTGTGGCACACGGAGAATGCTGCGTAGAGCTGTTAGAGATCCTGCATCAATATTCTATGGGTAACAAAGGAGAGGGGATTGTCTGTTTAACAAGTAATGAACAGAAAATCGTTCTTCTGCATTAGTGAACGTGGCTCACTGGTGAAGCTATGGGGCTGATGACTTTGAGTTTTGAGATATTATCATTCAAGTGAAGCATTATAATACTTCTTGGTGAATGTAAATTAAAGCTGGAATCGGGCTTAGTCCCTGCAGCACATTACGTATTTGTAAATCCACCGTATTATAGATATGTATACATACATATAACATGAGCTTGAATATTTTCACTTGGTTACAGCAGACTGTACATTCTTGAAAAAGATTTTCAAGTGAACAGTTGAGACTTTTTTGCTATTTATGTCCTTTCGAAATTTCACCAACATCACCCATTTTGGGGGACATTTACGTATTACTCGATCTAGCTTGGAGGGGCGGCCATTATTTTCCATCTGTCTAACGGAAGTAAGACCTTCAGGTATGCAGGTCGTAAAGTATGTGTATATGGTTTCAGACCAATATTTAAAATGAATAACAATGAGAAAATATTTTGTAAACAATTTGTTCTACTGACAAGTTTCGACTAACGTCGTCATCAGAGTTTTCAAGCTAAATGGAACAATTTCTTCCAATTCATATCATGCAACAATAAGAATCGGAAGAAAACATTTAATTTAAATTCAAAACTTCGAAAACGACCTTCGTCGAAACTAGTCAGTGGAATAAATCATTTCAAAATATTTTCCTATTGCTATTTAATTTATGTGTGGGTGAGTGTATGTGTGTGCGCGTGTATGTGTGTGTGTGTGCGTGTGTGTGTGTGTTTCCCTGCTATCTGAAATTAAAGCGTTTCAATAAAAATTTTTAAAAATTTCGTAAGCCATAATGGTTTAAAGCAAAGAAGCAATTACCATCAATTTATACTGAATTTTCTTTAGCATTCCCATACCCAAAACAATTGTGATAATGATCTGTAACGCTGAAACGTCAGGGTTGTGGTTGTGGCGATGGGAGATACATGAGGAGGGGAGAGAGGAACGGATGTGCTGCCTCTGCAACGGCTCGCCGCAAAACAAGCGCAGAACGCTATTTTTCCCTCCCGAATGCAAAAAAAGTGGTGCAATTCAAACTCTCGAAAAGCGAGGGAGACCTGTACTCAAAAAATCTATGGAATCAATAGGTCTACCTGTTGCTTTCCCCGACGCCTCTGATTGAGAACTATCAAATTCAAAGAGCGCCCCGTTAGAAAAGAACGTGTAAGAACTGCATAGAAACTTGCCAGACTAAACTACTGCACTGTTGGTATGTGTCGTTATTTAATTGCTAGGCACAAGTACAAGTCAGGTACATGCGTGGCGTCGATGACTGCAGTAATGGCAGATATCGGATGTGTTTGTCTTCGGAAGAACTGTGAGAAGAGCAGCCGAGGCCGTGGTGGATATGCAAAAAAGAAAATGCTTAGAAATGAGGGAGATGGGGGGGAACACTTACCATAGATCCTGTGCTACTACCATCAAGCACATAACGCCACCACCCCTTACAACCACTTCCTTCAGCTCTTCTTGCCTGTTTCGCACACTCACTACAAGTAAACACAACTGGAAGAACGGAACAATGCACTCGGTATTACTGCTTCAACCAAATATGCCAAATATGGAACAATGCACCATTGATTAGTAGGCTTCGTTACGTGCTTTCAAGTTGATCTCGGCATTGTACGTGTGGGGAGAAAGGACAATACCATCCAGAAATAGGGAAGGGCCCCTTTTTCAAAACGACATACTAACAAGATTTTGCTACATTCATTTTTATATGTATACATTTGCATCTGTATTTACATGGACATTTCAAAAGAATGGTCTTACTTATGTGTCTGAGTGTGTTTGTCCGTAATCGAGACAGGCGGTGTGGCGTAACGGTTATTGGCGCTAACAACAGAATATATCAACCGAGTTTAGATCTCAGTTTACGAATGCTCTAGCAAAACTTCCGATGCTTTATATCACTTTATATCACAAGATAACTTGATAAAATGTCTAGTTCCTAGAATGCCACGATGGATGATGGTGAAGAGAAAGAGTTAGTGCACTTAAGGAAACCATTCTCGCTCAACTATCTTGCATCCTTATCTATATGTGTGTGTGTGTGTGTGTGTGTGTGTGTGTGAATGCAATAACTGTAGAGATAACTTATTGGGAAACAAATTACATCCGAAATTAACCGAGTAGCAAACTGAACAGCCGACCACGTAAATGAATGTTGAAAATGAGTGTTTGACGGGACTCAAACCTGCATCCACCTTGAAGCAGTCTTCACTCGACTCTGCTTTACTGACTGAGCTAACAATGCTTTCAAAGGAGAAGTTTGAAATTGTGCACTCAAGTCACCCATCTACTCTGCAGCCGTAAATACTAATATATTTGCACGTTCCCATGTTCCTGACTTTAAGTATATATCATTAGATTGGACAGTTTATGTCTGACAAAATGTTATAAATGTAGAGACAATTCATTTGGAAACACGGTGCCGAGCGAAATATATTTCCAAATCAAAATCTCTACAATTATCACATTCTGTCAATCACACACACGCGCGGGCGCGCACGTGCATATATATATATATATATATATATATATATATATATATATATATATATATATATATATATATATATATATCAACTGAGCATGTGTATAGCCTATATCAATGCGTGAGTCTGCCTGTGTGCGTGCATGCAGAAAAAATGTGTAAATGAGTGCCTGCGTGTTGTTTATAGAAAACTTTATAAAGATCTTTGGAAATCACAAATTTATAACGTGTTGATGCATCATATGAATCGTACAAATGTTTTGATCAAGATGCCGATAATATGGAATTAATGAAACAATTTCTTTTTACCCTAAATGATATTTCTTTTACAAATAACGGTGTAGTTAAGCATTATAGTTTCAATGTAAATAAAAACACGTTTCTGAAGGTATAAAAAAATTGTAATCCATCTTTTCGAATGTGTCTATAGTTAAAAACTTGATTTAGATGATTTTTCATGGTGTTGCTCTGTGGACATTAAAACTTTGCGTTTGCTCTTCCCGAATCTTATCTGAGAAAAAACATTGTAGAGAATGAATACTTACTTAAAAAAGAGGAAAAAAAGAAAAAAAAGGCTGATTGAGTGCAACTGCTTTTTGTCCACCCCAAAGGCTATCAACAAGGCCTGTTGAAGCCATCTTCTGGATCGCTTGTGCATACAAAGATACTTACAGACAACCATGTATGTCTGCCTATCTATCTATCTATCTATCTATCTATCTATATATATATATATATATATATATATATGCATGTGTGTGTGCGTGCATGAGTCTGTGTGTGTGTGTGCGCGCGCGCGTGTGTGTATGTGTGTGTGTAAATAATAAATAAATGCAATAAGGATTAAGTTTATGCCAAAATGTTATAAACACATATGCTGCAAGAAAGACACACGCATTATGTCGTTTTCCCTACTTTTCTAGTCATTTGAACGTGTTCATCTCCCCCCTTCTCCCCCTCTCTCCCCCTCTCTTTCCACGCTTGTAAATGCTGACGGCGTAGAATTTTCGAGTAAAAAAATATATCCATTTCTAGATTAAGTTTAATGTAAATCGCGTACGCCTGCATATCGAAAACCGCTGATCCAATCGACTTCAAATTTAACACAAGATTGATCGGTGTGTTGACTAATATATCTGGTGAATATTGCACAAAGACCAATCGTCGAGTTATTGCAGTACGTACATACACACAAACACACATACACATGCAAAAGCGAAAAAGATAAAAGATTTATCAAATTATAGATAGACAATAACATTCACTTGTATTACATATGAACATTTATGTGTATTACAAATAAACATATTTACATCAACGAAGCATCATGTACAATGGAGGACATTTTAATAACAGTGACGCAAATAAAAACTGCACAGATTACGTTGACATTGGGTGTGCAGGCCTGTACAAATATGCCTAGGAATGTGCGTCAATCTGCCCAAGTTATGCAATACCCATGCCAAGTTTCGATCGAACAACCGGCCAGTTTCTATTTTCCGGTCAGCGCCACCTAGCTGGGTTGTGTAAGAAGACATTTATGGAAGAACATGTTTTATTCTTTCATTATCAGATGTTTAGTTATTCTCCCTCAGGTAACGGCAGGATTCCCTGCGAAAAAACATTAATAATTTTGACGAGTTGTGAAACCGTCAACGAATACTGCTGGCATAGGCTTCCTCAGTTTTTATGTTGGTCTGGCTGGCTGGCTGGCTATCTTGTCATACGTACAGGCCACACCCATCAAGCTAGAGAGCTGATTATTTCAGCATTATCATGTCTAGAAAGAAGTTTTTTTAAATTATTTTTTATTCAAATTCCCACTGAAATGGCTTTTTAATGGAAGGGAGGTTCTTCTTAAAGGTTTTCGCTAAGTTGGTCGCTCAGTTCACGTTTTCTATTTGAAAATTCGGATTTTTTGTTGATCACTTCCCAACAAAATGCGAGAGAATTAATTCATTTATTGATCACCCCTTCTCCATTTTTTAATTGATCACCCCCAACACGGCCTGCTGGAACTAGGTTAAGAAACAGTTTCTTTTGAGTGACTAACCAGACCAATCTTCATGGTTTTTTCCCTGTTTTTAATCGATTCAGTGTTCAACAATACAAAGTGTTGATTCGGAATTACCTTCGAATTTCCGTTGTGTGATAGGTGTTCGAGTCTTGTCTGTAGCTATCGGTATTTTGTCAAACTCCAGTCCGAGTTGGAATTGACTATACCTCCCCGTAACAACAAGAACAAAAACAATCCACACCTAATTTAAAGAGTTGATTCTTCCCTGTGTTTCAATCCCGTTGCATCAAACCAAACCGATATATAAGATCAATATCTTAAAATCACGACTACGAGATCGCTAAAAGACTTTCTTACCAACTGAGCCAAACTGACAAGAATTTTTTTTCATTAATTAATCAATACAAGTTTCATTGATCATCTTCGTTTGGAGTAGAAATAGGAGTGGAGTTTGACCCTGCAGTAGCCAGGCCCTTTTTTGTTTTTTTGTTCCTTTCCACATATTTTACTTCAACGCTCAATGAATGAATCAACTGACAGCTTTGTGATAACAAGTTTTCGCTCCATTTTAGGGCTCTTCTCTTTATTTTCTAACGTTTTTTTTCCTTTTACCATAAAGCTATCCATTTGAATCCAATCGGTTATGCTTCTAATCTTGACCCAACTGAACGAAATACAGTAGATTACCATTAATATGGCACCTTTGGGGGCGGAAGAGTGCCGTCATAAAGAATTCACCGTTATAACGGGTGGATTTCATACGAAATCTAATGATGAGGAATCAAAAATTACAGACAAAAATGAATTTTCATTACCCTCTCATCATATATTGCTTGGAGTTCCGAAAATGAAGTAAATGAACCATGAAAACAAATCCGCAACAATAGTCTTGCCAGAATATGAAAACAAATCACTGTTAGAACGCGTTATCGTTAAATATTGCCGTTAGAACGAGAGTACACTTATTTTCTTGCTACTTTTTCCCCTCGTGAAAGTGCGATCAAAGCTATGTTCTTCACTCGGCTCAACGACGCCCCCTCCTCTTAAGCAGCTAATTACAATTACTAGACACTAAATTACATTTCCATTGATACCAGCAGATATTGATACGCACCTTTTAACTGAAGGCAAATTAATGCATTATAATCGACGGTAGAGAAATGCAATGATGGTGACGATGATGAGTGATACGAAGTTCATTTGTGTTGTCGAAGGAAAGTAATTTCTCGGGACGTATTTTGTTGAAACCTTTTTTTGCGTGTTCATCCCCAATTTCTTCTTATTTCTAATGAGTTTTTAACAGATAAGAACAATTAATTCCATGTAATACACTTACCTGATCACCAACTGATTTCGGCCCTATCATTCTCATTCTGCTTTGTGTATGTGTATAATTCTTTATCTATGGATAAATAGACGCGTATGTATGAATATACATGTATGTGTATTGATAGTTTACAGATTTCTGATCCTCACCTTTTGTTGTATACCTCAAATGTAAGGTTCTTCAAAGTAGGGATCCCGATTCTGATTACATTACTGTGCCGTAGGGTTTTATATCACAGGTTCATAATATATAATTGAATAAATAAAGAGTAAGTGCAAAAATGTTGGTGACAATGAAATAAATAAATTTGAAACATGGATATATCTAATAATCTTATTACTTTTGTCATCAAGAATCTATTTGTTAGATTATTCAATTATAACAGTAATAATAGCCTTGTTGTCATGGGCAAAAGATGATAACAGAGGTTTAATGACTGGAAGAGAAAGGTGGAGCCAGAATGGCCGTAAGGTTATTGCAGGAAAACTAGGTCATGATGAGAAAAAAGTCAAAGAAACCCTTTTCTAAATCAATTGATTTTCGGACATGAATCTCTTGCTTGATGGTTTTTATTTCATTCTTTCAATCCTCCTTGAAACGATCTGATTGGTTGAGAAATGCAACATTTATATTGGCTCAGAATTCATATAAAAAATCAATTTGGAAAAAAAACGGACTGAATTTTGACTGTAACAGTGAAAAATAGTTGTATATAGATAGTTATGTATCACTTCAATCACACACACACACACACGCATACACACACACACACACACATATATATATATATATATATATATATATATATATATATATATATATATATATATATATATCCACAGGCACAGTATATGTGGTACAAATCAGGCTAGCAGTATAGCATAATATAATAATATATCAATAATATAAAGCCACTTCTGATATGTAATGGATTTATTTCATAGAGTGCTCGGTACATACAACTTTTTACTCTCGAAGTTAAGTTGTTTTAGAGTAGAGCTGGGAATGAATAGTAGATTGTGGATTCGCTACACAAACTAGCTCATGTTTCAGCCCTCTTTGGGCTCATCAGGCGAATGATCGTTCGCCTGATGAGCCCAAAGAGGACAGAAACATGAGCTAGTTTGTGTAGCGAATCCACAATCTACTATATATATATATATATATATATATGTGTGTGTGTGTGTGTGTGTGTGTGTGTGAAGGTGACACGTACAGAGAGAGGGAGAGGGAGAGAGAGAGATCAACTGATATGAGACTTCGTCGATTTCAATGAGACAACCCTGTATCCCGTTGAGTAACGCTCAAAGAGTAAATTAGTGCAATCTGATGGGATCAGAGAGAACCAGGGTTTTTTTTAATACATGTTTGCAGATGAATAAGTAAATAAATGAATTAGGGAAACCAATCCATAATCAATATTCAATTAGGTTTTAAATCATTCAGATTTTTTGCATTTTTTGGATTTTCCTTGAATTCTTCAAATTAACGTTTAAAGTTTAGGGGTATTTTAATTCAATACCTCTGGCTGCAATTCACCATTTAGACTACATAGAGCTTAAAAAGAGATGAACGAAGTCAAGCTCAGTATTATATAGGTAAGGTCAAATTGAAATCGGCAACTTGAGTTTTCTAACGTTGGTATCGGGGATAATCTTCTGTCCAGATTTCGCCTTCGCCTTTTTCACTTGGGAATCGACCTGTCACTGTCCGCCGTCAGCCTCCACTTGCTTAAGTACTTGTGGAGTCGGAAGCTTAATCTGGCTCCTCTACACACCAAGCAAGTCGACGGACGTAGGAGGTAGTTTTCGGGATAAATCACAACATAATGATGCCTTCGTTTGTATTAGTCTTTCGAATTGTTCACTGTTCGTCTTTAGAAAGAGTATTATTTGTGTCAGTTACTACGATTTATTCCAGACTCCAACAGCTTAACGGCTTTTCAAAGATACAAGGGTCTCTTTTTTTCTTCTAAAAGAGCTGCTGTTGCTGCTGTTAGTAGCGCAGTTATCCTTTTGTTTTCTCCATGTTTCTGATTGTTGCTTCCTTTATCTCTCGTTAGAATTGTGAATCTACATGACTGTCAATGGAAAAGAACATGGTGACCGAGAATTCATTCTCCCCACAAAAATAAGGAAACTTAATACTGATACAAATCTGTCTCACATCTATATTTAGATCAATATTTATTTATGCATTACAAGTTGGTAGGTCTTTTTGCTACGTCACTTCATTTTTTGATCTATCAACTTTATTTTATTGTTTCTTTCCTTGCTTGTTTATGTAATTCAGTCTGTTCAAATGCATCTATCTATACTGCATATATACACACTTATAGGAATATACATATTTATATGTATGTATGTGTGTGTGTGTACGCGCGTGTTTATAAAGGCGTATAAGATAAATTGGGGAATAGACTATAGTTGTCAGGAAAATTTGTTAAGCAACAAATATTCCCCGTTTTCCTCCAACACATGAATTTATTGTCCGTAAATAACGAGATTTCTTTTTCAATTTTCACGTGTATTTTTCATTTCCGTGCCTCTCCTCATTAAATTGTCTTCCAATAAAGAGTTCTTGCCTTCGTGAAGGCGTATTTCATCCCAACCTTTGCAATCGGGCATTATTTGGCCGCATCGTTAGCGAAAGGCTACACATATCTTAACAACATAATTAATGCCACAACCATTTACATTTTATTGTATCTCTGCAACCTTCCGCATATACATATATATTCACACACACACACACATACACACACACACACATACACACACACACACACACACGTATATACGTAATGAATTTCTCATTTCATGTATCCAAGAGTTTCCAAGCATTCTATCAAGAACATGGAATATAGATATTATGACTTTAGAATCCAGAAAAAAAACTGGTTTAATTTTTCTTTTGTTTTTTCATCGACGCTTGCTGCTAAGAAAGTTGCAATTTTCAATTGTACGTTTTTTAGTCATGTGATAGTGGCGACATGCGCAAACAGCTCATGACAGGTTACGTGCGCAGGAGTGTGTGTATCTATGAAGTTTTCTTTCACACCCATATTCCTGAAATGTATCTTGTTTAATGTAATTTATTTTGTTTTTTATAATAAGTCACACAATAGAGACCATAAAGTGATCAAAATATTTTGGCAGCATACTGTGTTTGAGTGATCAATAAAAAAAACTGGAAAAGGGATGATCGATGAATAAATCATTTCTAGCACCTTTTGTTGGGTGGTGATTATCAAAAAGTTTGAATTTTCAAAATACAAGCCTTAATGCAGCTGAAAATAAACTAAGCAGACCAATTTAGCATACAGTTGCATTGGAAATTGAACCCTACACTAAACACCTATTTGCAGAGGGTAGAAAAGCAAGAAATTCGTTCTAGACATAAAGAGAGTTTTTTTTCAATTTTCAGCCCTCTAGCTCTATTAGTGGGGCTTGTACGCGCAACACATGCGGCCATACGATAGCCAGCCAGCCACACTCGATCAAAACCCGAAGGAACCAACTTTGACAGTTTTGGTTAATAGCTCCAATTATTGGAAGTCTTACTTGTTACATTGGAGGGAACGAGAGAAAGGTACTAGAAAAAAGATGAGACAATCCTTGTCAGTTGTCTTCAGAAAAACCTGCTTAAATAGAATTGAAAATTAAAAAAGAATTTATATATATATATATATATATATATATATATATATATATATATATATATATATATATATATATATATATGTGTGTGTGTGTGTGTGTGTGTGTGTATGTTGACGTGAGATGATCCGACAGAATGTTGATGAAATGACAACTGGGAGGTGGAGAAAAAAATTAAGAGAAAGGCAGGTGTTACCTATTGAAAAATGTAATATGGGCTTTTTTCGATGCACCATACAATTTTCTCTGCATTGCTGTAAGTTTCTCTGAAAAAAAATGGCTGGTAACCATCGTAATGCATCAAAACATGCCTACGTGATGATGGAATTTTACGACACCTGCTTTTCTCAAATTTCTTTTCTCTTCACCTTCCTATCATCATTTTCATCAACAAACACGCACACACACTCTTTCTCTCTCTCTCTCTCTCTCTCTCTCTCTCTCTCTCACACACACACACACACACAAATACACATACACACATGTATCGTATTACGGCTCTGAGGGCGTAACAGTCATCTACAGTGAACTCACGTCTGCTCCTGTCAGAGTGTCTAGGATCTGAGTTTGAAGTTGCAAATAGCGACACTGTCCTGATGATACATTCTTAAAATTGCAGACAGCTCTACTGTCCTTATTTCTCTTCAAAGGGACGGTAGAACTCAATAGAAAGCTCAGGCATCAATCAACTACCGAATGTTTACGTTTCTGTGCCACCTCGGTGGACCATAAAGTATAAACCCCCGGTTCAAAGGTTGGGGTCGGCCCCGAGCAAGTCACACATCAACTAAAAAATTCCATTATCGTGCACACAGGCCCAGACGCCTTTGGCTCTATTGCTTTGGAAAATCGTTCAGAAAATCTTCGTTCGCGAAGTCAACCCATTCATTCATATGCATGTGTAGTAGAAACATCGACGTCCGCTAGGGGATTCAAACCGGAATTTGCCCCCACCTGGGGCGAGGGGGTTTGAATGAGGTGCCTTTATAATCAATAAAAGATAATTGTATTGTACAATTGTTTAATGTGATCCCAACTTGACATACCAATATAAAAAGATGGTATTATTCTTCGTTGGTAACAGGCTTACCGCTAAGATATACTCCAAATATCTATCCCCCATCCGCTTGAAACGTGCTGGACGTCTATGATTAGAAAGTTCATGTGATGTCCAAATGAAAATGAATTTCAAGATCATCATCATTTCAGATTTGCCATTATTATTATTTGATGATAATAAACCATTTCTGTTGAAGCCGATGGAATCGTTCGGAAGTGAAAGGAACAGAAAGCCTCTTGTTTAACGTTTCATTGGGACAGATAAAACGAAAATTCATATTCTCCGTCGAGGATGGATTCCCTACGTTAAGGACATACAAATTAACTCATTATCAGCACAAATAGACGTATAATAGTGATCATCCGTAATATCTGAAATTCAGAACTAACTTATACTAAGCGTATGTGATGTCGTTTCCATTACTTCCAAACTATTTTCCAGTGTCGTTATAAAAATAGCATGTACAGCCTGGAACTATGTCACTCAAATGTACGGACTATCCTGATTTGGTGATAGCTGAGAAATTAAAAATGAGTCATGATTTCAATATCGAGGAAGAATGCTCTATGTGACAGGAAAGATAAGCATAATCCCTGAGAGTTCTGTTCAAGTATCTTCGGAGGTTATCGTATGTGACACACAGCTGAATAAGTCCGGAGAGTCCACCGACCGAAACATTTTGAAACAACGACGATGGCATTTGAATTATTCATGGAATAGATTATAAGACTTTTTTCCAGATTTCGCTGATCTTTCAAGTGCTTCAGTGAATTTAACAGAGGCAGATGGTGGATGTACGAAGTTTGGCTAACGAGCAGAATTTTGCATTTGTTGACATTCCAAGTACATATATTCTTAAGAACTACAGGAATATGAAGACAGTGTAGCGTCAACTTACTAACAGGGATTATGATAAGTTCGTTAATATAGCTTTGTACGAGAATCGGCAGGATTTATCTGATATGTAGAGGCGCTTATTGTAGAGTCGTTATTTAGCAAACTAATTTAGCAAAGGATCACAAAAGGGTTAAATTCTGATCAGGCACCTCATTTCGTTGCCTTGTGCTACGCAAAGCAAAACATTGTGCATATATCTAGTCGGTTAATCACTTACTGTACCATTGAAGAATTGATGGCAACATTATCACTTATTATAGGAAGAAATTTATCCCCTAATTCAGATATGCCACTGACCTTGAAACGAAGTGGTAATCGTTAATTCTAAGATCTCCAAATAAAATCAATTTAAAGTTGATATTCATTAAAAGAAAGGAACTGGAATGTTAAATTGTTATTATTATGACGAATTTTTAGTCAATGTCAAAAATGAATGAGAGAATTTATTTCGTTGTACATGGTTCCACGAGAGATGCTGGTGGCCGAGTAGTTATAAGCATTGAAAATTGAATCGGTGAGACAAGTTCAAATTCCGGCTGGGACAGTGTGCCAACTAAAGGTATGAATCCATCCCCCCACCCCAGCTATTGGGGCCGACTAGACTCTACAGCCCTGATTGGCAAACCAGTCCAGGAGGTCTCGTTAGTACCTGTTCCCTGAATATAAAGGAATCGCTCACGAGTGTAATTTAATATCAAATGGGGAAAAGCAAGATAGCACAGTATATTGGAGAAAAACAGAGGTCAGAAATATCACAGAATCCATTTGAAAATTCGAATGACCATGCAGCAAGAATGTCAGAAACCAATGATCACATCTCACAACGCACAGAGTTTATATACAAAATTGTGGTCGGCAGAAAACAGTATGGAATGACGATTTCAGGAGATACTGACAACGCAATGCCAGCGATAGAGAGACTTGGTGAACTTTGTGGAAGGTCTCTGGGTCTCTCGGGCGGTAAAAGAATGATAATGATGTCTGCCTGTCTCGAGGTTCGTCGTCTGTTGTTGTTTATTGGTGATAAACAACTAGACACACTTGAGTAGCTTTTTGAAAAATGTCATGCTACAACATGCATGAAAATGTCATTATTTATTATCGGATGTTTTGGCCAGTCGCTTCTTTTCCCTTCAGATGATATAAAAAGAGAAATGAAGCATCAAACGGAATTGATTTTTTGGCAAAACTCATAAAAAATGAATGTTCTGTGGTATTGTCAATAAAAAAGCAACTGTAATAACGAATAAGATAGGTCCACGATTTTCATCATAATCATCTTTAGTTTGTCATGTGCGAAAGCGCAGCTCGACCACTTAAGAGTTCCGAACCAGATGCAAAACAAATTGATGTTTTAAATCTGACTGTAACAGTTGAGAATATCAAAGACTGTGCACACACAACAATCACATTTTAAAATTTAATCCTAGCATTGATTTTTACGTCTTTGCTGACCCTTAAAACTCACATCTTCTAAACAAGTATTTTAATTTTTCCCGTACGTATAATCTTTCTTATCTTTATACCATTTATTTTCCTGGAAGTGAAGAGGAGAGCTTCTTAGAATAAAATCACAGCACGTGAAGAGAGAGGGAAGAGGGAGAAAAAAAAAGCTGTCTAAGATCATGGGCCAAGAACGATTTGAAATCGCCCCGCCCCTTCAGCTTGCCCTGTTTGGCAGGTCCATAAATATAAGGTTAGCGAAGAGTCAGCGTCCAATTTCGTATTCAAAATAAACATGGATTAATTAAATCTTGCTCCTTACTCAGGAAAATACATATCTTTTCGCCCTCTCTCTTCTTACCCTCTTATCAAACTACCTAACTTTCTTTTCTTTCCCCTCCCTGACTGCCCTCTTATTAAACTAGCTTACTTTCTTTTCTGTCCCTCTCTCCCTAACCTCTCATCAAACCACCTAACTGTTCATTCTCCTCTCTCCCAACCTTCCTACTAAGATACATAACTTTCTTTGGGTTTGAGTCCTTAGTTTTGAAAATTCTGATTGTCGAATATTGATAGTCGTTATGAAATCCGCCGTGTGGGCAAAGCTAGCCTCAGAGGATATGAGTTCATCAATAATGATGTACAGAACTAGACTTCGAATAATGGAAGGCAAAAGACTTGGTGAGGAGGGGCTTAAAAAGAGACAAAAAGAGGGGATGGAACAATGGAAGAGAGAGAGAGAGAGAGATAAGAGAGCAAGTGATTTGAGAAAAATAGAAGAATTAGCATTGAGAAAAGGAAATATCTAAAACAAAATATCACACACACACACTCATATATATATGCACCAAAACACGCTCATATATATATATATATATATATATATATATATATATATATATATATATATATATATGGGGGTGTATTCGTGTGTATGTGTGTAATACGAAATGTATATACGATCCAACAGAATGATTATGACTTGCGTTATATTATATAGAATCTCTTCTTTGAAATGCTCACCCGTTATTCCTATTTACCATTTAGCTTAGACAACATGAGAAAAATAGATAATTGAAAGAATTGGGCTGTTGCAGGAATCGAACCTTCGGAGCCTTTGCATTACCGGCGGCTGTTTAGCTCAATGGTAAGCGCAACGCTACGCTGAAGCAGCTGCCCTATCGGTCAGGGTTCGATTTCTGCAGCAACCCCATTTTCTTTAATTGTTTATGTTGTCTAAGCCAAATGGTACATTTATTGTGTAGTAACTGGTGATCATTTCAAATAAGAGCTTCTATATGACATTCATGTATACATATATATATATATTCATGCATACTTTTATTATTATAAATATAATTTCACTGTTTATACAGCTCTTCAGACGAATAGACTATTATTTAATTCAATTCGTAATCAGTTTGCTATTTCTCTTTTACTTCTTTTTCCCTCTTCGACTTGTCTTTGCATACACATACACACACACACAAACACACACACATATATATACACATATACACACACATATATATATATATATATATATATATATATATATATATATATATATATATATATATATATATATATATTGTAGTAACTTTCCCTCAAATTCAAGTGTGATGGTTCGCGTAACACAGAACTAAGGCGCTTGTGCATGTATTAGTATTGTTGTTGCACTCAAAGAAGCAGACGATACTTCACGAATCAACCAACTGATTCCAATGACAAGGAAATCTAGACGATTGTAGAGGATGGATGTATTATATGGACTTTAAAAAGCCGCTTGTTTTTTTGTACATCTGTTGAAAACTGGTTGTTTTAATGGTTCGAGAACCACGTCCGTTTCCATTGATTGTTAGAACCTTTCTTTCCCTCTTATGTCTGTCACGTGATAGATACCACCTAGACATGAGTGCAGCTGAAGTAAATTTGACATGCATATGCAATGAACCTCGGGGAACGTTTTAAAGTATAAAATCTTTGAGAATGATATTTTTTAAAGTTTTAGAGCTTGTTTCAATTTACGATGTAATTGTAATGCTAAAGTAGTCCCTTACTTTCTAATTTACATACATATCTTCTTATTCTATAAGGGAAACTTTCATTTTCCTTTAAGAGTCATGATTTCAAGTCACGGTACAGGAATGCTAACTATTAACCACTCCCCTAAATTTGATGAAGATTGTTATTGTCGTTTTTGACATTTTTGTTATGGTGGTGAAACAAAATCAAGTCCAGATATGAACGGGGGTTTGATAATCTTTTTTTCAAGACTTCGTAGCAAACAGGTCAACAATTCTACTTAATACATTTTTCAACTTCTCGTCTGCTTTTTCTTCTCGCTCATTTTTATTCATTTTTAGACCTGGTTTCATAACTAGCAAGAAGAATCCTCGAGGCAAATCTTAATGGTGATATGGAACGTGCTCTTGTCTTGGCCATGTTAATGCTTAGGTTAATGCATGTAAGGGGGATTAATGAATCTTTACATTAATAAACATACAATGTCTAGAATCTATGCAAACAAGACTGCCATAAAATCGATTAATTGTTATGAATCAATCGATACACGTGGATATGCACTCAGCTTTATAAATGCACGCACACACATACGCGTGTATGTGTATGTGTATGTATATACGTGTACCGTGGTGTATTGAGCCTGTTGCGACTTCAGCCATCCCTGCTCGGACTTTCTCAGTCGATTTGCAAAATTCAAAGTAGACTTGGAGGTAACAAGTTTTCATTTCATCGTGCTATTTCCCTTATTAGTGGAGAGACGGGTCCATATGCCTTTCCCAAGAAATTGTCTCAGTTTGAACGCTCGCCGGGTCCATTCTCCATCTTGTTATCTGCTCAGCCATCTCTGTGCCATGTCAAAGACGTATATGTCTGATATATAGGACGCACTGACAAGTCACTGATACACGGGGCATGCAATATTGGGCAAAATATTTTATGTTCCAGTATTATCTTTTTTTTTTTTCAATTAGATGAATTATTGTTAACAGTCATTCATTTTTTATTATTTTTTTTGCAACATACTCGGATCGTCAGTCTACGTCAGCGAGTAATAGGTAGAGAAAATAAGAATAAAGTTGTCGAACTGACGTCCATTGAAACTTGGACAATTGCGTATGCCTGAGTTATTAGAGCTCCCAGGGCTGGCAGAGGATCAAATCCAACAGCGTGTGTGTGTGTGTGTCATTATGTGTTTAACCAAAAATCCTCTCTAAATTTGTTGATAACAGCGTTTGAAATCAAACATTCTGTGCATTTTACTCACTGCTGTAAAGTGATGGTCTGAGTAAGTTGCAATAAGAGGCAACGAGAAAAAAAGATGAAAAAATACGAGTCAGGCATTAATCATATTTCTTTCTAGTTTTTCTCCGTTGACTTATTTTGCGGAGGAAATTTTCTTGGTGAGAGGCAAATTAGATCTGAGAATGCGTCATTGAATGCAATGCAAACTCAGTTGTCTACCGAGACACAATGAGGGTGATTATGCTTTAATTAATTTACTCTAATAATGAAATGCATTCTGTCTTCACTTTCATCGTACCAACAGAAAAGAAAATGATACATTTTTATCCAACACTACCCGATGAGATAGAATGGTAGATTGGAGAAAGCTGAGATAGATAGATGATAGCTAGCTATCTACCCACCTACCTACCCAGATAGATAGGTGGAAAACTGAGGCAGCAAGCCAAGTTGATAGATTAATATATATGTCTGAGATAGAGATGAGTCTATTGAGGTTATCATAGTCTGACGTAGATGGATTGAGAACTTGGTTGTATCAAATAGCAATAAATGAAGACGTGTGAGCGTTGTATTAATAGCTAAATGAAGAATATCTGCACATCTATCTATATATTGATTAGTTTATCAATGTACACAATCAACAAAACTACAGTGTTCTTAGTTAAGTTCCTGACAAATAACTGCCATTAAACCGTGAGAGCGTCTCCATTTGTCATTCCAACTACCTTAACTTGTTATTGTGCGCAACAGGAAGCAGTGCCACTGCGCAAGTACCGGAAGTAAATCCAGTTTGATCTCTCACCCACCACCATCTAGCCCCCTATCTTTCCTTTCATTCGTGAATTGAAGACGCAGCTGAACACAAAGCTGGAAATATTGATTGAATGAAATTGATAAGATTTGGAGTCAATCCTATCCTCATCAAACACTATCAGGTGACTAGGTGTACGTGGGAAGGAGAGGTATAGGAATGTTCGTTATATTGTATGGCTTACTTTCTTGCGTTTTTGCTCGCTTTTTGAGCGAATGTACGTTTGCAACTAATTCATACCTTGTTATTCTCACAGACATTGTAATCAGCGTTCCGAATCCAAACACCGATTGGGCCTGTTCATGTTCACTTCATACTAATGACCTAGGGAAGGGCGTGAATATACCCCTCCCACTCCAGCTATGTATAAACCAGTAGAGGAGAAGGACAACTATTATAGAGGGGACGTTCCATTGTCTATAAAGACTGAACAGAGGCTATTTATAATTTATCGCTTCAACAACACAACCAGGCTCGACATAGAGCTCAGGGGTCTTTTCACCCTGTGGTCCTATGACTTGCAGTATTTAGTTTGGTGTACAGGTTGGTCTCCTCCTAGAAGGATTAACTGGGATCACATGTGGATTCGGATCCTGGGAGACGGAGTCAAAGTATCTTGTCAGACAAAGTACAATTCATCTTTTTAAATATTGAGATAAGAAAATTTTATGGATAAAAGAAACAAACATCTCAAGTAGCTATTAATTATATTTAAAAACAAAAAACGTATTATTTCATTGTTATCTATCATAAGTAAGATGTATTCCGCCTTATATATTATACTTTTTTCTTTTATTGGTAAAATGGTGAAGTTCTTTGATTTTAAAAAAACTTTCTCCTTTTTCAATTCTAGTGCTAAAAACACGACTGAAACGTAAGTGAAAATGCTGGACCTTATACCACTTTCGAAGTTTTCTTTTTCACGGATTTATTTGTCAAATTTTTTTTTCCATCTGGACCTTCCCGTCCAAAATCCTGGAAGCACCCTATAATTTTAGCCCACGTTCCTACAAACACACGCCTGCTATAAAAGAGTTAACAACTGAGTCTGAAAGACCAAAGTTTGTATGACTTGTTGATCCGTGGATACTTCTTTTATGTGATAGATATGAACAAATTAATTTGTGAACAGAGGTAAAAAGATTTGAGCCGACTGATCTTTAGTTTGTTAAAACAAGTGGCTATCTATCTATCTATCTTTCTATCTATCTATCTATCTATCTATCTATCTATCTATATATATATATATATATATATATATATATATATATATATATATATATATATATATATATATATATATATATAGTCAAGATTTATATATATACATATAGCCTATATTTATAGATTACATACGCACGTATGTGTGTGCATTTATATACCTGATATTGTTGAGGCATATACATATTTCCTCACATGATCGCGTAATAAAGAGGTAGAAAGAGAAAAAGGTTTGTGTATGTGCATATGTGTGTGGGGTGATATTTATTATCAATATGTCCATGCATCAATGTAAAAGTATATATATATATATGAACGTATAATTGTATGTACACACCTGGAAATGAGTACACATTCACTTTATATGGACACACATCTGCAAATAAATACACATTCACTTTATATGGATACACATCTAAAAATGGATACACATTCAATTTATCTGGGCATACTGGTGGAAAAGAGCACACATTCATTCCATATGGACACACACAAGGAGACTTATACTTTACATATCTACATGTTTTTACTTGAAAGGTTCAGGTAATTTGAACAGATCGATTAATCAGTTCATCTTTCAAGTATCCCTGTGTTCTCAAGGTCTTGCTGCGGGACATTCACACGTCTCCCGCAGGAAACATAGAACCTCATTTTTAAATCTTCATTTCTTTGGGGAGGCCATTTCGTGTATGTTTTTCCCCCTCTATCAATAACCATGCAATAAATGTTGAATCATCTTCTAAATCTCGGTTTTCAATGCCAAGTCAATATATCAGTATGCTCAAAAACATGCGCATTCATATGCGCACGTGTGCTGAGATTTCGTTAACTCCCGATTCGTCCACTGAATTTGTCCGCCATTTTTCTAAACGAGAAAGAAACCCATCGAAAGAGGAAAGTGTCATGTCTAAGTAAGTACCAATAAGTTAAAAAAAAAGAAAAAGAAAAAGAAAAAAGAAACACTTCATGGAAGTGGTGAGATAATCACCTACTAGGATAATCCATTTGGATGTTGGATTAAATGCTCAGCTCGGAAAAAAAGAAGCTTTGTCATGTAATTTTCAGAGTAGAGATTTTACTGTCAGTCCAGAAAACAAGCGCTCTTAATTCAGGCTGCGTTCTAGAAATCTGTCTTGAGGCTTTATAATCTTGACTTATGGTCGAAGAAATCGATCCTCTCTCTGACATTTTGGGTTTTCGAGTCGATTGTCTAGATAGCAGCAACCAATATCTTTTTTGAGCAGTGCACCTTACATCAGGCGATGGCTAAAAACCTCTTCACGCAAGCGATTGTTCGTAGGTTTGAGCTTTAGAGAATCTTCACACTTGTGGCCCGGTAACAGACTAGGCTACACACAGGGAATTTCTATAGGGCGCCTGCTGTAAAGCAATGGTTAGCAAGCTAACTTCGCAGAACATTACAGGTGTTATGATACTTACTGAGTGCTCCATTATTGTTTCAGTGAGACAGACTAAGTTAAATTCAATATATGACGATCGATATTTACTATGAGATTGCAAGCAGATCTACCAATAGTGTTTTCTTGGGAAGAAGGAAGTGGTTTTAAAAAAACTTTTTTCACGGTAATGATAAATGTATAAAGCAATTGAAAGGATCGGCACATATGCTATGCTCTAATAAACCCTTCAGTAGATCTAGCATAGACATGAACGCCATGTAGGAGCCTTTTAAAAGGACAACCTCTGGATTACAGTATTACAGCAAAAATTCATACCCAGGTTCAGTGAGAGAGGCAGACAGGCGACTTTTGATTTCTACCAACGGATTATCTCACGGGACACGATTAAACGTATGTATTAACCTGTCTGGGGCCATGAGTTCAATCCATAGATTGTATGGTGCAAAAAGGTTATCTGTTTCAGTGGAAAAGACACACCAGCGACATTACAAGAACAAACTGAAATGAACTGATCCGAAATCACCAGACGGTTACCAACCACGACCATATTTACCCTTTGATTTTCCCCGATCGCTCGACAATAATAATTCTTCAAGTGCACAAAAACAGTACGACGCTTGGCTTTTACCTGGGGTTGAACATATACAGCTGGCGTCATTTGGAAATACGCAACCATCTCAGTCACTAGTCTCTTCAGGACCGGCCCAAGCTTTCATGAAGACATAGCAGAATATGATTTGGTGTGGGTCCGCTTAGTTCTCTTATGCCTTCGGCCGGCTATTGGTCTATTGATATATCATCGTCTCTTGTGTGCGAGTGCATATGGCTTAATGATGTTAATATTTCTTCCAGCAGAGTATTGCTGAGTTTATTGATCGGCAGGGAAAGATCTGTCTGTGTAATGACTGGAAATCTCTTCGCCATCTTGGATCGGACAGAAGATAACGAAGAAACTGGTATTTCAACGGGATATCAAGTTCTATCTCGTAAACATTACTAGTTCTATTTTCTCCACTGCTAAAGGCAGGGCTGCTACTTTATTTCTGAGGTAATAATGGTTGACCATTTCATTTTATCTCCTATTCTTCTCATAACTCTTTAACCGCGTGCGGACGTTTCAAAGAATGAGGTTTCGCCGACGTTTTACTGGCCGGACGTTTCGCCGAAAATCTTCTTGTCTAATTGACGTTTCACCGATAAGGCTTTTCACAAATGGACATTTGGCCAAAAATATTCTTGTTAGAGGAATATTTTTATTTCTTATTTTTTTTACTTAGGAATCTACATGTTCATTGGTTCAGCATGTTTATACTTGGGAAATAAATAAATAAATTAACTTATTCAAACATATGTTGATTTGAAGTAAATTCTGTGGGTTTTGTTTGTTTTTTTGCTGTTTTTTTTCATATCCTTTTTCTTGATTCTCACCGATAGACGTTGTTGTCTTTCTCCATTTACCACTTAAAGCGAAACAATCAAAACGGCTATACGGCAATACTTTCATCCGAAGGGACTCCTTGACAATGGGGGAGAGGGTAGCCTTTCGCCCACTCTTCAATTAGTGACCAATCAGAAATGAGGCAGTGGTGTTGTTTTTGTTATCTTTTTTGTAGAGACGATATTTGTGAGATGCTCAGTAAGACTTAAACTCACTACACTTGAGAATAATCAGGCACAAGCCTACTCTAGTTGGCCATCTAGTAAGGATCGAACTCCATACATCAGGGAATGATCTGTGAGACAAGCTAAAAGCAGAATCTTTGCCCATGGCATCAGTTGACGATCAGTGAAATGGGCTCTTCCTAAAAACTGACGTAGATACTCATACCATGGAGGGGTTATAGATTTTTTTAAGTACACAAATGTATTGACTGCTGAAGGGGTAGACTTGCTTGTCTTGAATAACGGTTCAAATATCCTGCACTTTTCGAAAACTCACTTTATATCACTAATTTGCTTCTACGAAAAAGGGCAAAAGCGAAAATAGCGTTCAAAGTCTTCTTTAAAATAAAGCGTTATAGAGGCAGCATACACCCTCATGCTACACCACATTCTCCTCTACCTTCTACCTTCTACCACCACAATAACTTGGCTTAAAATACTATCATCTCTATTTTTGGTTCTGCGAACGCTCGAAAAACTCCCCCACATGAATGAATTGACTTATGGAAGGTTGTTTTAAGGCAGGTTCAGCTTTGGATAGTTGGGAAACCAGTATTTGAAATGCTAGCTTTTACTTAGGCTCGAACCCCATTGTTGAGTAAACGGTGCAGATCAGAAATAAAGGATTCACTAATGGCCGTATAATGCCGGTCAGGCGCTTGCGATGAAAAGAAACTGTACATAAGATGAATTATTAACTATTCAAAAATGAAAGATCCAATAGAAGTTCATAGGCAAGGAAAATAGTCGGATTACATTGCTTACAAAACATACAGGTATTAACGATTTTGCACCCCTCTAGATTCCAAAGCCGTGTTGTATTATTCACATTGCCGGACAAGCAGAGATCACGTGATAATAACTCGACAATACATATCTGATCCCTAATTATGCAAAGCACCTATCTTTAAAGCATAAGAGTTTTAGGAACTTTAAACAGATTTTTAGCATGAATTAAAATCTAGCATTTGATACATTTGATATATATAAGTGAAATAAACTCAGGTATATTGATTAAGCGAATACAGTTCTATACTTACAAATATTCTTGAAGTATTGTCACTTTCAATGTGATTAATGATACCATTTTTAGTGTTCTGAATAATTAATCATAAAGGTTAGAAAAGGGTTGCCTGTCAGGATTACAGGTTGTTTAACAATTGATAGTTGCATCACAGACTTGAAGCGTTTAAGGAGTAATTTTCTAATCACTTGAAACGAAGGATTTGTACAATCTTGAGCTAAGAAATGAGCCCAGGTTTTTTGAATATTTTCTTAGCAATTACTTTTTTATTCTAACAATTGTTGATGAAACATTCGACAATGTTATACAACGGTGCAATACTGTGTTTGTGTTTTTCTTTTGTTTTTCTCCAGAAAACTGGACCTTGTCCTTTGATAAAGCTGTCCGGTAGTTGTTACAGTGGGCAAAACAATTCTGTTCCATTCATCTGTGATAGCTTCCCACTGCTGGTCAGTATTTATCCCAAAAGATATTTTATATAGTGGAAAATGCTTTGCTCATTTTCTTTCCACAAAAATGAAGATACTTGACAATAGCATTGAAACTCATTATTCTTGGTTATCTTCTGAAAGATATCTTTGAGGCGGGGATTTTTCATATGCTTTAATCATTGGCTTCTCAGTGAACTTATATGAGAGCCATCAGAAACCTAGGTGATAATTTTATCCAAATTAAAAGAGATGCCAAACTATCCGTTGCAAGAATATTGGTATTATACCTGCATTAATCAGGCATATTGGTTCAGATTTTTTATGTGTAATCAAATGAGCAATAAATGAAAGTCACAAAATGTGTCAACATAAAAAAAAATGACAGATTGATCTGATGACGTATTCAGTTGACAGGTGTCAAGAAGGCAGGGATGCAGCCACTGAACATTTGTAGCAAAAAGAAAGAACAGCGGCTTAAAATGCGCTCAATTATTACGAAGCGGAAATATCCAAGAATTTATTCGTCATTCCTGCATCAAGTTGCGACTCACATTGATCCATCACGAAAAAGTCGGGTGAAATTTTGAGCAAACATTGGGATTCGCCAAATGTTTTGATCTCAAGTTGAGCTTGAAGAAAGAGTCAAGTTTCTGGCACTTACTACTTCTGTAAAATTGTGGAGGGGATGAAGAAGGGGTGCCACGTGAGATCGAATCAGTTTGCCGATTGAACTTGGATCAAATTAGTCTAAAAATGACCTTAAATTGTTGGTCCACGTCCGGTTTTGCTTTCATGTAATAAGAATAAGCTTCACCGATTTTTGTTGTTTTTTCTTGCTTTCCTTGTCTCTCTTTTCTTAGGTTCATTTATTCCCTTGGTTGTCCAGTTTCCCTATTTGTCTATCTTAGATTCACATTTTTAGAACATCATCTACATTATTATTCTACTTGTTTCTACCAGTCTCTGTTGCGCTGTCAGTAATAACATAATGGAAAGGTTAAGTGAATTAATTAGGGAAGGAAAAGAGAGAGGAGAAAAGAAAGTTCGAAAGGAGAGAAATGTACTTCAATAAGGGGGTAGCAAGATAGAAAGGAGAAAGAGAGGAGAAAGTTAGGAACTTCATTAAGAAGGTTGAAAAAAAGGCCGAAAAGAAAGTTACGAAGTGTGGTAAGAGAGTGAGAAGATGAGAGACAGAAGAGAAATTTCAGTAGTTTGATCCGAGGGTACGAAGAAAGAAAAGAAAAGAAAGGTAGTTTGATAAGAGGGATTGAAAAAAGGGCAGAAACGAAAGTTTATTGACGAAGTGAGAAGATTATCGTACATGAGACTAAAAGTGTGTATAACATGTAGATAAAAAACATGGATGGACCATGAAGATTGGAAGGGATAAGGGTTAGAATGAGAAGATATAGATAAAGGGTGAAAGAAGAACAAAGGCAAGAGATAATGAACGGATAATCTTACTTGTTAACACCTGTGGAATTTCCACGAGTTCAGCTTGTTAATAATAGTTCTTTTGCTTTCTGTTTCTTGTTTTTGTTTCGTACACCTGTCTACCCAAAAATACTTCCGAATCCCTTATCTTAAGTGCATTAGATTTGCATAATTTTCCTCTTGAAATTGCTCACTTCGATTTTTGAGCCCTTTGCTACTTTTTGAAAGAATGTTTAATGACTCACAATGACATCACGCTGATTAGTACAGCTTCTCATGGGTTCAATTTTGAAAGCATTTTTATCTGATGCCAGTGAGAAGTATTACCCCAGCCATGAATCAGATCCATTGTATTTATTATTATTATTATTATTATTATTATTATTATTATTATTATTATTATTATTATTATTATTATTACAGTTGTCTGTTGGTCGTTAGTGGAGACTGGGTGACAGCAAGTCCTCTTAAGTCGATAGCCCTCCTATCAACACTCCCACAACGCAGTGGTGTTATGGTTGCCGTTTCACAACATTTCCCTGATAGTTATCCCCGAAGGCTGAGTGAAAGGTCTCGAGCCTTCCTCTCATATCGCCCTCACGTATCACAGCTTTGCACTGTGCCTTTTCCATCCTGGCTGTTGAGCCATTGCTGACAACTGGATGTCGTAGATCTCAATTTCCAGTACTCCTCTCAGTATTCGTGTAGACACCAGTAGTGCTGTGGTCAGCGTAGTTTCTTATCTCAGTATCTTTGATACGGTTCCGAGGGCACCTTCTATTGCTGGTACTACCCTGACTTTCATCTTCCACACCTTCAATTCCCTTGCCAAGTCCTGGTGTTTCCGAAGCTTTTCACCCTCTTTCATATGTACGCTGTAATACTCAGCCATGTCTGTTATTTGGTAGTTTCCCTTTTTTTTGTCAACAACTATTATCATTATCATTAGTATTAATTGTAACTCCATTCTAACGTGTTCGACCGGTTATCACTGGAAATCAAATGACAACAGATCTTGAGGATAAGAGTCTTCTTGCTTGACTGGGGTGGCCAGTTAGAGTGTTCAAGTCCCAGAGCAATTACTGGCTTTCATTTTCCAGGACCGTCTCAGTTTTTTGTTGATGTCATTTGTCCGTGCAATTGAACCTCAGTCGCTTGCTTAGTACCTGTGTATAACTGCTGTCTATTCTTGTATTCTTCCAGGACCTGTTTACTACATTCACTGCTTATTTGGTTTACAGTCTTGTTCTTTTCTCCACATAGGCACCATTTATTGTTTGTTCTAGTTCTGACGATCTTCCAACTTGACATAGTTTGTCTTGATGCATTTGTTTTGGGCAGTCATGATTAGCGATTTCGTTTCTACGCTAAGTTTTCTCTCCTCTCTCTTCCTATCCTCTAATTAAACTACTCAACTTTTCCCTTAGGTTATTTCTGGAAGCGTCACATTCGAACACAGAGGGACGCAGATTATTATTATTATTATCATTATTATTATTATTATTATTATTATTATTATTATTATTATTATTGTTGTTGTTGTTGTTGTTGTTGTTGTTATTATTATTTGCAATTTCACACCAATTGCCAGGTGGTTATTGCTGAAGGTTGAGTGACAGTAAGTCTCCTCAGGTCTTCAGTCCACATCTATCCTCTCCCTCGCCTATCTCGCCAGTGCTGTGGTTCACATCTCCACTCCCATTTTCCTTCCTCTGTTAGGCCACTGCTAACATTTAGTGTCGTAGACCTTATATTTCTAGTACTTCAGTAATGCTGTAGTACTTGTGGACATGACTTTTGTTCTGTTATCTTTATTATTATTAAACATATTTCAAAGGTATATTTTCGTGTTTTAAAGCAATTAGATTATTGCATCTGTTAGATTCTTTTCTTTTACAAACTAAAATCTAGAAAATGATCTGTATAATATATGCTGTATAGCATCAAATACCTATTGCGTTGCCATTATTACTAGGGGTACAACATCTTGGAAATCCAGAGATAGCTGCGAAAAAGATGAGCCGTAAATAAAAATGCGCACACATTGTGAAAACCACGGAACTGAAGCACACTAGGCAGAACTCGATGCATAGAAAACGAATATTTCATTTTCCAATGGACTGAAAGAGACTATCATACTAAATAGAGTTTGTCATGATGGCCTCTGGAACGTACTCAGCACATCCCAATCTCCCTCAGCAATATTCGTGTTGCAGATGACATAGACCCAATGGGGGACGGCAACAAGGAATTGCAAAACCTGGTGAACAGATTAATTGTAAGCACTAGCAAAGAGGTCAGCACGGAGGTCAGCACAAAGAAGTCCAAGGTTATAATGAACAGCTTGAACAACACTTTAACTAACATCACCATAAGAAATCACCAGATTCAAATACTCGATAGTGACCCAGTGAAAGGATGGCACCTGCCCAGCTGAAATTGGGATCGCTACAGTCACGGCAAGAATTGCCAGACTCAAATGTGTGTGCAAGATCGATAGTCCAGGACACTGCTGACAGAAACGGGAAGACAAAAGACGTTCGAAATTGAATATCTTAACAAGATTCTCCTAATCTCTTACTCGGAGCACAAAACCATTGAATACGTGAGTAGAAAGGTCGAGAGCCTTGTGGGTACCCAAGAACCTCCCCTTGCCACTTTGGAACGACGGAAGCTGACATGGTTCAGTCACATCACAAATAACAGTAAACAAATTTCCACAGATACTAGAGAGAGAGAGAGAGAGAGAGAGATCTTGGTGCTGCGTTAGTTTCATTTGTGCTGATGAGGTAAAATTTTTGGCCTGTTTCCAGAATTGAAGTAGAGACTACCAAAGAAATGCGTTCTTTGAGCACGTTGTTTCATATCAAATTTTGGCACAATTCTTTTTCGTCTCTTGCCAAACGGTTAGTCCATAGTTGATGTGTGGGGAATTGAAGCTCTAAGCCACCGGCCTCTCAAACCTCTCGCAACCTGAAACGTGCCAAACGTTATCATTAACCCCACCCAGCACTCATCAACTTTGCTTCCATCGTATAAATGTCGACCATTGACCGAGCATCCATTGCACTAATTAGGAATTACTTAGTACTAATCACTAGCGTCTATTGAAACTGATCGATTGAAATTGTTGCAGATTCTTGACGAACTTTTTGGCTCATATTGGCAGTCGGTGGGGCAAGGGTTTCATCATCATGATTAATCAGTCATTTAAAGTCCATTATTAGAGACCTTCCCAGGGGTTGCCAGTTTTTTCCTTCCCCAATGTCATGGTGCCAATGCTTTCTGAAGTTTCTAACTTATCAAGCCATCTTACTGTGTGCCGGCACCAATTTCGCGTATGATCTCGAGGGATCTACGTTGTGAGTCCTGTTTAGTGGTTGTAATATAGCCTGCACATTGCCATTGAAATCTACCAAATGATTTCTAGGATATATCTGAAGCCTATTTGCTTTCTATTATGATCTTTTCATGTTATGTTTACATAACCGATTAGACAGCCGCTTTAACGTAGCTTTACTCTAACCATTGTGCTAAACAGCCCTTCTGAAAAGCAGACGCCCAAACAATCACTTCATATCCAACCTTCTCGTTCTCACAATTTTCATTTATCATTTTTTTTAAAGTAGGGTGTCGATGTCTGCTGGATTCTGCTTGGATCCCTCGCAGAAATTCATCATATTCATCAACTTATTCTTCCAATGTTGTCATTCCAGATTTGAAATAAAATTATTTTTCATTGATTTCCGTTTTTTTCCTCGTTTTTAACCTCTAAATGGTGTAAAAAAAAAAAGAAGGTATTTAACGACTTGGTAGTCAGCGATAAGGCAAGTCGGCAAGATATCCCTTCAAAGGTTGTACACGAATGGGCTGCGTGGCGTAACTGCTGTCGGCAGAATGCGTGACGACGATGAGTCATTCGACGAAACAGCTGAGACCCAAATGTAGAAGAGTTCATGAGAAACTGTCAACCAAAACTGTCACCAAAACAGTCGACATTGGTTTCTTTAGTTTTCAAGTCAGTCTGGCTGGCTGGCTTTGTATGTATCCATCATATGTGCAGGCTGCACCAATGGAACTAGGGGTATTTACACCTTTTTCTGTTTGGGTTAGGGGTGGGGGTTGAAAATTCACCCACAAAATACATTTTTAGTGTTTTTAAAAATGCAGACTTTCTAGTGATTACTGTTCAACTAAAGGCAATAGAGGTAAATTATTCATCGATCACCCTTTTCCCATTTTTTCAATGGATCACGACATGCTGCCAAAAGACGTAGATTACGTGACAGTTTCTATTGAGTGACAAACAAGTCCAGTTTATTATTTTATCTGAATTTTCATCCTCTCATGGGTGGAACAAAAGAAAAGATACAAAATTTCAGTTGGGCGACGGATCCAAATTGAACAAAATGGAGAGATAGAAATTTCGTTATTGAAATATTTTGCACAATTGAATTAGCCACAAAGATTAAAAGATTCAAAAAATTATCTAATGAGAAAAATGTAAATAAATTCATCGACAAGATTATTTTGTGCCTCAAAATAATTAAACCGAGATTTGATTTAATGATTTTAATGGTGACTTTAATCTGAAAAAAAAAACAAAAAAAAACAGGTTTGGTCATTCACTCATTGAAAAACAATCACGTAACCAATGTCTTTTGGCAACGTGTTGTGTTGGGGATGATTAATTATAAAAATGGAAAAAGGGATGATACTTGAATAAGTTACTTCTCTCACCTTTTGTTGGTCAGGCCTCACTGAAAAGTCTGACTTGAAAAAAAAAACAAGCATCAATGCTGCCAGACACAAAATAAGGGACCAATTTAGTATAGACGTACATTGCAAACTGAACCCCCTTCCCCACCCTACTGAAAACTTATCTAAAAACAAAAGTAATCTTTTTACACAATGAAAAGTAAATATTTAGATTTTCAGCCATCTAGCAGCATTAGTGCTTCCTGCATGCATGATAGAAACATAGCCAGCCAGACCAAGTTGGAAACTGAAGAAACCTATCTTGACAGTTCTGATGACATTTTTGTTGGCGGTTTTTAATTGACTTTTACCAATTTTCTCGATTTTCTTCAAAAAAGATTTCCTCGACGCACTTGAAGCATTTTCAAATTCAACTAAAATTTCCTTTGCATTTGAAGCCATGTCATGATGGATGGGGCCAGGAGGAGGGGGGCTACTGAAACACTGAGCAGCACACTTACGAACTGGGTACGGCTTATCGGGAACGTTTGTCTGAAAAGCGTTGTAGAGGCTGGCAAATATGATAGATATCAACCATAGAAAATGCATACATACTCAAATACGCGTACATACACACACACACACACACACACATATATATATATATATATATAGAGAGAGAGAGAGAGAGAGAGAGAGAGAGTAGCCCGGAATGGAACAAAATCCTTTATACCAGAGTATATGTTTGTGTGCGTGTGTTTATAACAGGGAAAAGCTGAATACTCTGGTATAATGGATTTTGTTCCATCCAGGCTAGTCTCTCCAGTGCTGAGAAAAGAACCTCAAATTCCATATCCTGTAATCCAATGTCCTCACCACTGGGCTTCACCTACAAGCGCTTTAACTATAGGGCTCTCCAGTTAGTATCTACGAGACAGACAACTGATTACAAGCCAAGCTAAAGAGGGATGGGCTCAGTTATGTTATCTCGCCCTTGACACACCTATGATAAAATCAGCTGTGGTGCCCAACGGGCCTGCACTGGGTTATGAGATACGCTCGTACCAAATACCTACCAGAAGAAATCTGATAGGCTTTTAACTCAACAAATGAAAAGACCAGACTTCTTCATTTCAACACACTGTCAGCTTCGTAGATAACGAATATTTGGATATCCAAATGATCTTCAATATGTAATTTCAAAAACAAAATATTCTCAAAATATTCATTCGGCAAATAGAGCAAAGTTGGAGTTTTATCGAATTATCACCATTCACCATCCTCGAACAACAGCCTGGTATGAATTGTTCTTGCTTTGGTGATATCCTTTTTTATCGCAATGTTTTTGAGGTGTTGACGGCCAAGCAATTAGTAGCACGGAAGAGGAATCGGCAAGCTCGGTTTACTTTGTATCAATGACCTTGGGAAAGTCATAAATCTATCACCTACCCCTTCTATGGGTAAATAGCGGAACAAACTGTGCTCTTTAGCTTTGGTTGACTAACCAGTCTAGGAGACAGACAAATCTGAATTCAAACTGGGAAAGTCCAACCTTTCGTCCAGCATCGAGAGAGGCTTGTAATCGACAGAGTAAGGGACGTGTTCACAAAAGGTACGGTTAACAGGGCGTTGAATAAGCTTTGATAGACCTAGCAAGCCAGAAGTGAATTACGATTAGATGCTCAAGTAAAATATCTCTGCGACACCCTCGATGGTACAAGCGAATGGACAATGAAAGACTGCTTGAATGTGTTCTGTTGTTTTTATCGATCGAGCCGCCAATTAATGCAATTATTAAGATTTCATTTTCATCGACTGGCCGTCATATTAAGTGAGAGATTTATGCATTGTGCATTACTGATAACCCTATTCAATTATCCAACGGGATTTCTCTTTATCACTTTGAAGTCACGACTTTATTTTCCGCTAAGCAATGTTGCGCTTGGCAAGTTCTACGCTTTACATTAATAATTGAGTTTTACATTGATATTACGATGTTGCTCCTCAGAACAACGGATGTTGTTTTCTTTCCAACGGAAAATCATTGTTCTCTCTTCAGTAAAGAGAACAGGCTTCAAATTTGCGTGAATAATCCGAACATCTTTTTTTCATTATCAGATTGAGTTAGGCTTTCCAATAACCAGATCATTTTACTAATCATATTTGATTGGCAATTAGTATTTCTCTATTAGCCTCTTAGTGGCTTGTTGTAGAATTAAAAACCGTGTTTACAATTAACTGATATCTCTGTCCTTCTCCATAGGACAAGACCTTCACTTTTTCTTTAACAATTGCAAGGTCACCCTTTTTCAAACCGTATTTCTATTTTGCACATTGTGTTATTTTAAACTGATTCAAAGAAGCGGTATCAACCTCAGAGATTTTAAAAGATATTTTTCAGAACCGATTAATAAACTTGGTTGCTAAGATGCCTTAAGCCCGTAAGTATATTGATTTAGAAGAATGCAAGTGAGAAAAGCAGTTCATAGAAAAACAAAACAATCGTTATGATAACCATCGGCATCGGCCATTATCCATTGACTGTTGCTGTTAATTGTCGACATGAAAATAAAGTTGTTCAGAATTTCTGTCATTCTAGATTTGTCTTCTTGCAGTATAAAATGTAAGAAGGTAAAACAAAACTAATTTCCCTTCCTTTTTTTTCAGATTACAGGACTTAAAGCGTGAAAAAAGCGCAGCAAATTAGGATTACCTTGGATCGATCCGAGGGATCTGAAAGAAAATCTCACCCAGGGAAGTGGTAAGTACAGACATTTTTTATCCCCCAATGCTAAGTGGCCGCTTCGACGTCTCAGAGGAACTTGAAGAGTTGGCTCTTCGTTATATATCTTGGATATGCTACAATAATTTATAAATCTTAATGTGTTCAATATTATATTACGCATGCTTTGTAATAAGTACTTATAAGTAGGAGTTATGTGGAAAAATCACTTTTTTCCATACCGAAGATAAAGTTTTGTTTTTTGTTTTTGTTTTTGTTTGAGTTTGAGTTATCGGTTTTTAGCTTTATTGAAAATCAAACAGTGAACGTCGTAATCTTTACCGACGTGAGATTTAGCCTCAGTTGAAAATATATTTTTTTACGTGATAAACTTTTGCCTACTCCCAACTTTCTTTTTAAATCAACACCGTTTATGCTTACGTCGTCTCATTAAAGTTAGAACCAGTTTACCTACCGAAGATTTGTTATAACCGGACAACAGCTCTAACATCTAAATATGCTTGTAATCCAACATCAGGAATCCAGGTTATTGTTCGATCCCTGAAAGTAATGATGTCAGATCAATATTCTGGTGTTTTTCTTCCAGGCCACATCCTTCATATTGTCACAGATTTGTATAGTTAATTTTACGGTAAGATTATAATTAATTCAATGATTATCATAATCAGTTGCCCCGTGAAAATGAACATTTTAAAAAACTTAGACTCCGGCCAACGTTTTTACATGTTTTGTTTTTGTTTTGTTTTGGGGTTTGTTTTTTTTTTTCCTATTTACAAAGGGTGACTTCTCAAGGAATGATTAATATTTGCCACTATAAATCGATAGTTTTGTTCTAAATTTCTCAGACGAAAAATTATTATAATCGTACACCGATTCATCCGAACTATTGTCCTCAACTTCGTTATTATAGTCAGAACATTTCGGCTATCGCACACTTCAGTCTTCTTCAAATAGCTATTAACAAACACATAACTCAATAACCCACAAATAGATATACTAAAAATTAACCATCATATATATATATATCATTCCTCCAACCACTTTAAAGAACAACCCAATCATCATAATCATCTTAGATATGTGGAGACAGACCAAACCCAGAATAATTGAATTAACAACCAAAGTCATATAAAAGAGAACCCTAACATTGGGAAACAGATTTAAGCGAGAATAAAATATCCTCAGAGAGGAAACATACCACAAATAACTGATAGATTAACTATGTGCTGATTACAGAAATGCCTCCACGATACCCTCCAAATTTATAACTACCAACAAACACAGCATCCCCAAAAAATGAAACAGAAAAATATAACAAACGATGACCAACTACTGAAAAATCTACAATAAATCATATCATTCGCCTGAAGAAGCCCATACGGGACAGAAACAAACGTTTTTGTGAAGTGATTCCTTACTCCATCATATTTTAAGCTCTACTCTGAGTCAACTTAATGTTTAATGCTGAATGTCTCGAGCACTTTGAGAAATGAACACATCGCACATCGGATATTGTATTATATTATATTGTATTCCCGATTAGTATTATATATATATATATATATATATATATATATATATATATATATATATATATATGTGTGTGTGTGTGTGTGTGTGTGTGTGTGTGTGTGTGTGTGTATGTGTGTGCTAATCTAATAGATAATTTATTTTTGATAATTCAAATGTTGTAATTTAAAATCTCAACTCGACTCGAACTGTTTCAAAGTGTGATCTGATAAAGTCTGAAGACAAAAATAAAATTAAATAAGAAAACACCATAGATCACATGTGGTATAAAAATGTTTTTATACATGTTTTATTAAAAATATAATATATTTCATTACGAAAACAGTTGAGTATTATCTTATCAGAAAAATAGGAAAAAAAGTGCGACCAACTTTGGCATTTTAAAACTTATTTGGCAAATCTGGCATTTAAAAACTTATTCATTCTTATTTCAATTTTACATGTCCTGCGTTTTTGTGACGTATTCTTCATTGTTATGTCACAATAGCCAGTCTCAATTTACTACTCTTTTATAGTGTTATTAGCTATGTTAATCTACTTCACATGGATCAATCCATTGTAAGTTTGAGGCTATGACAGGGATCGGATACGAAAGACAATCAGTTGTACAATTAATGCTCTTATGTCCTTGCGACAATAGTTGTGGGGACGAAGGAGAATGTTTGTTATATTCTTACCTATACGTTCACGTATGAAGGATCCCCACACTCGACCGGCATAGTGTCTCTTCAAATATTGTTATATTTATACATGAATAGGATTTATGCAATCAAGCATGCTAATTTGGATACAGGGCTTATATATATATATATATATATATATAGAGAGAGAGAGAGAGAGAGAGAGAGAAAGAGAGGGAGAGGGAAAGAGAGATTCACCTGTACAAATAAAACTGATTAAGTGAGAATGATTAAATCAGAATCAGTAAAGGAGATTTCGGCCGTCAGACGTGTCGGTTTGACGACGAATGAAATCAAAATCAAAATGGTAACAGCGATTATCATCATCATTATCACCAGCAACAGCATGAACATCAATCATATCGTTATTAGTACTGTCTTTTCGTCTCTCCTTCTCTTTTCCATCTTACCTCTCTCTTATCGTATCAATCTCTCTTGCCTTTCCCCCTCACCTCTTTCTTCTACCTTTGCCCTCTTCCTCTTTTCCCTTCATTCTTTTTTTACTTTCCCTCCTCTCTTTCCTTCCCCCCTAAAGATTGATTGACAGCTAGTCCCTTCAGATCATATGCTATGCACCCCCTCCCACTCAGTGTCCTTGCAGATCCACGCAACGCTGTGGTCTGTGCAGTCTGAACCTTTCCTCGAATTTCCGACTGGTAATAATACTGTTAATATTTGTATATTCATACCAAGTATTTTGAGGTAGATACCTCTAGGCACCCGGATCATAATGCTGATGACGATGGAAGTATACATACATCAGAAATATGGTTCCAGTGATAAGAAACGGAGATAATTATGATGCAGCCGATACATCCGAAAGGTTGTGCAGAATAATATCGAAAAGAATTCATTGTGGGAAGGAAAGAAAGCGAAGCTGAATATAAAAGAGATGCCGATGAGATGCCCACACAAAGCACAAATAATCTTTTTTCAAATATTTTTTCGTATTTTTCCGGACAAAACCCCAAATAATCATAAATTAACATCAAAAACAAAAGTTACTTTTCTGTTTTTCATCTAATATAAGTAAAAGATCTTCCGTTTTCTTTTTTTTTATTGTCGGTTCAGTGGTATATTTCGTTGATTATTAATTTTGATTTTTCTCTCTCTAATACTAAAAAGCTCCAACTCAAATGTAAGTAAAAAATGCCGGATCATATAACCTCTCTACGTCTTCAAGAAGCTATTTTTTTTCAATTTGAACCCCCTCCCCCTGTTCATTTACCCCCCACCCTGCTCATAATCCTAGGTCTACCCTGTGATGGTGATGATGATGCTGGTGCTGGGGAGACAGGAAGAGCCGTAGTAGTCGCAGTGGAAATGATTGTATTGTCGAAAGAGATGGTAGTCGTAGAGAAGACAGAATCTAACACACAAGACAGAAGGAAAGATAGTAATGAGGTTCGAGGCTGATAGCTGTGCTACCAAATCTACTTGTACTAACAATGCTCCCTGGCACTCTTGCCGACTTGGCTTTGTTGGCGAAGCACAGGAAGCTGAGCTTCGTATGACTATTTCTTTCTTATATCGGTTCACTTCTACAACTAACACGGGAGGAAGAAAGGCATATTTCTAACAACGGAAATTATGTTCATTTTATAATAAAATACACGATAACTTTCTGAAAGGTAGCAACATTCGGGAGAAAAAACTAAGCTTATTGGAACTATGGTGGTGAGGAGATAAGGACAGTAGTTAAAGTTATATTATTATTAGTAATGTTGGTTATTCTTGAATATTTTAACTGATGTAGTAGTCAAACAGGTAGGTGTTTAGATTTTACTGTTTATTTTATCGGGATGTGCAGTGGTAATGATGGTGGTGTTAGAATAGATGAATTATACTGGTTAGGTTTGTAATCAGGTAATGGTGCTGCTATTGGAATAGACAGATTATACTGGTTGTGTTTCTAGTCAGGTAATGGTTGTTTATCGGTATACATTATACAGGTTATTTTTGTAGTCAGGTAATGGTGGTGATATTCCTGTCATCCGCTCTTAGAGAGTCACGCTCTCTTGGGGGCGTATATGTTATCGGACGTAAGTCAGTCGGACGTAAGTCAGTCGGACGAAAGTCGACATATGAAACTGTATTTTGTAATTTTTATCTTTTTTTTTCCAAAACTGTTTTCAAGCTTTTTACTCCTCATATAATCAATTTTAGTCATCTGCTTTTGCTATCCTGGTCTGTCTGATTTAGCGTTCACTTAGCACTAATGCATTCGGGAAAGGCATGAATCCACTTCTCTTGCATCCAGTTATAGATAAATGATTGGACATGTGAAGCCTTTCGCCCCTATTCATCTTGGGTGACGGGTTAGCATCCCGTAAAAACTAACAGTTACTACGAACAGTGATGTAGTCTTGATGAATCGTTCGAGAAACAGACAAAACCATTGCCTCGTGAGTTGCTTATCACCAGAAGCAACTTGGCCTTTTCTGTCTAATTCACCATTTAAATCCCCGACCTGCTCCTCTCTAATCATTAAAACCTCTTCCAAAAGTTCATTGAACAGTTAGACATAAGAAAAATATATTGTAAAAAGGATCGTCTGAACTGATACTCAGCTCGAGTCTACAAGCGTCGAAGTTTATTCCGGTAATGATTTTCGTCACATTAAGCAAAACTCTCAATCCTATTTTGAAAAAGGAAAAATGATTTCAAATATCACAAAAAGACTGCGCGAAACTTTAATGAAAAAGCAATTTGTGTTAGAGAAAGAAATAAAGGCAGATAATATTACTATTTACTAAATTAGAGAGTAGTGATACTGGTATCAGTTGCTAAAGGTGCTTTTGTTGCAGTGAAAGCCGAGATAATGGTAGTATTACAAATAACAGAATGAAAAGAAACTTCGGTGTTTTATTTAGAATGAAAATGTTGATAGAAAAAATCGAGAAAAAATCTCTTTCTCCAGGTACAAAATCAGGTGCAAGTATCTTCGCTTTACGAAAATTCGCTTTATGCCACTTCGCTTCTACGAAATATTTCAAGTCGTCATAGCTTTGTCCGTGAACATCTGTATCTATCTTGATTTATTTTGTGCATCCGTGAGATGCGTTCTAAGGAATCAGAAAATCCTAAGAGGGTTCGTAAGGGTGTCAAAATTGTCAAACATAGAAAAGCGTTATTTGAGGTCACTTGGCACTCTCTGAACATTTTCCCACATAAATAATAATCTAAAATATAAACAAACTCTTCGCTCTACGCCATTTCACAGGAACACTGTTCTTCGGGATAGAGAGAGAAACCTTTAACACTGATTACTTTTTTACATTTTACATTCCAAAAGTGAACGAAACGTGAGGGTCAGAGGTTGGAGTTGACTCTATATTTTTATCATAACAATAAAAACCGAAATATAGAAATGAACAATTTCCTACCGTGATTTGAAATCACGACCAAGTGGATTGGTAGGCGACTCTCTTACCGACCTATTATATATACCTCGAATTTATGCAATGCAAAAGTTGCAGTACGTAATCATCTTCAGTTGGAATAAAAGTAGGAGTCGAGTTTGACCGTGCAGCAAACAGGATTGTCATCAAATCTATCATGAGTTCTAGAGCACCTGCCATTTGTACCTCAGTAGATGTCCGAATGCTTTGACATTATTCCAGAGTAAGTAATTAATCAATTACTGGAGGCTCTTAGTAGAGCAGTAGTTAGAAAGCTGGTCAGGAATCATTAAAGTAGTGAGTTCTACTGCATAGGCAGCCATATGCCGAACAAAATTCAACTTCGTAAACCCAGGCGCTCACCGTAATGCAATGGTAAGTAAGCTCGTTATACAGACCGATTCACTGGAGAAATGAGTCCGATCTTCACTTAATGTCTCACCTGCCCAACCAAATAAGGAAAGTATTTCGAGTCCCTGTGATGAAAAGATCTTGCAAGTGCTGGCACCCGTCGCTTCTTGACATTTTTTCGTTTTTACATCGTTTGTTTTGCAGTTAGCCCTTAAAGAGGTAGCACGCACCACCTTCTTCTCTCCTTCCTAAACCCCAGTCTCCTGTAATTTCTACCTCTCCAAACTCCAACGACCCAGACTAACGTAACCTTCGCCGTTTTTGCGCCTGGAGTCACTCAAAATTTCGTTCAAATAAATCAATCATAATTGCTTCGTTGCTTTACACTATTTCTGCTTACGGAAGGTTTTTATAGGAATGCTCCACTTTCGAACAGGAGGAAAAACCTGTACTTGTCTTTTTTTAGAACAGAGAAATGTACAGCTTAAATTCATTTTTGAAATAAGGTTCCTCAAATCACTCTCCGTGGAAATCACCCTGAATTCCTCGTGTTGAAAAGAGGCTGTTATGTAACAGTGGAGATTTTATCACTAAACAAGAAGATAAGCTAAGTAAGCAAGTCTATTTGTACCCTTCATACGCAGGAACTGAAGGCATTGGTTTTCGGAAACTAATTCATTTTAATATTTGCCTAAATATCACTCCAAATAGTTTTAAAACGAATAAATAAAACTCAGTGGACAAATGGATAAGAAAGTTCTCTCACAATCTTGAGAGCCATTCACGACCTGAAAATCGATGTCTTTAATAGATCGGCTCTGAATCTATTCTTTTCTATTGACTTCTATAGTAGTAGTAGTAGTAGTAGTAGTCGTGGTCGTCGTCGTCGTCATCGTCGTGGTTATAGTAGCAGTCGGGGGTAAAGAAAGCAATAATCAATAAAGCTCTGCGTTTGGGATTCGTCTCTCCAATCGTTCAATGTTCGTTCACTTGTTCGTTCGTTTTCTCTGTTGCAGGAGCAATAGCTTCCGCCACCACTCCTACGCCTTCTCCTGCACCATCGTCATATACTCCTCCTCCCCCTCCTCCTCCTCCTGTCACCGAGCAAGTGCCACAACCAACAACAAGATATACCAACAACGATCGTAGATCTGGTTGCTAAACCGCCTTTTTGCATCCTACTTCTACCGCTCCTGCTCTTGCAAGATAGATAACAGATCAGTAATCCTAATTTATTTCCTCCTAGTAAAACGCCCGTTGCTTTCAGAATGATATACCTCGAGCGGATATCCAAAGCTCTGTAATATCTGTCTCTTCTCCTCTCATCTCTTCTTTTATCCTAACCATAACCCTATCAGTCTCTAGTTTTTATTTTTAAGTGAATTGGGATGGAACGAAATTGACACATCATCAACAATAGTAGTAACAGCAGCAGCAGTAGTAGTGGTAGTTATATTACGAGCATCCAGCGAACACACGTACACGTACAGCAGAACTTGGTTAGCCAATTTTGTATCCGTGTGTACGTACAATCCCCTTTCCTCTCCTTTTTATGCTACAGGCAGACAGACAGACTGATACGTCATAAATTATAATATAGATTAGATGAAGCATCCTTTACGGTGGAAGAAAATACGATTCAAAAACTTCTATTGGTTAACGATGTTTCATCTAAGAAAGGATAAATCCTGTTAAGATTACTTTTACGACAACAACAACCAGACATGAAAGTACTAGCAAACATGGCGTCGAACGTTTAGGGAAGAATTAAAGGCTTGCTTAAAGATTGGATTTGATCTTCTACCAGCCGTAAGAGCTCTCATAGCTCAGTCGGTCGAGCAGTGCTGTTCGTAGGTAGGTTCCTGGAATAGAAACGATACAGACTCAAACTCAACCTAGAGCTGATTCTTTGTTCTTCATTTCCCATTTGTGCCGTGTACTCAGTGTCGTAGACTGAAGGTCTGGGTAAGTTGCGATAAACAGCAACTAAAAATAAAATGAAAGAAAATATTAGTTAAAAAGTCATAATGATCAAGTGATTTGCTTTTAATGTGAGTCTGATCCTAACTGGGTATCACACGAATATGGCCTCGTGCCAGACAAAGCTATCCCTTTTAAATAACCCCACCCAACACTTTATTATTCTTATTGTTGTCATCAACTCTCCAAATATAAATCTAATTTACATGTTTGGGTGTTTGATGATTACAGATCGGATCAAGTGACACAAGGTCCCTTAGGTTATTATTGTTATTGTTGTTGCTGTTTTCATTCTCGGTACAAATTCTAGTTAATATCGTTATTACTGGTCCATGAGCCGTCGCTTCGCTGATGGTCATCATGAGTGTACAACCACAGAATCGACTAATGACTGTTACTGATATAGTGTGACAGACTCGATGGGAAGGAACGAGGAGAAAAGACAATTAGGTAGTTTAATAAGATAATTGGTAGGGAGAAAAGACAATTAGGTAGATAATTGGGAGGGAGATGAGAGGAAAGAAAATTAGTTGGTGAGATGGTTGGAAGGGAGTGAGACTGGCGTCGGAGGCTGATATTTTAAATGTGACGAACACGGCTTTATTATATATGCTACAATATTGCCCGTCTTATGACAGCGGTTCATTTTTCGGCAATACTTACACATTTTGGATAATATTAAGTTTCGTGTCTCTTTCCATCGTCCATATTTAGTTGTCCAATAAAACTCGTAAATTGAAGCAGGCTTTTATCACTTATGAGGGAGGAAAAGTGACACAACATTCACTTAACATTCAACTAATTTGATGATCTGACGGGAGCAGATATATATTTCATAATATTTCAAGTAAAATTCAAGAAATATTTTTTTTTAGTTGGTAGTGACTACCCTTACGCTGACCACGGTAACAGTCAACCTTGCCCGAGCTTTGCATGTCATGAATTTCTTTCGCCTCGGACTTCTTTTTGCAACATGTGAAAAATAGACTTCATGTTGACAAGAATCAGAAGCATAGATCAATCCTAGTCAGCAGAGACTCCTATACTGATATGGGCTAATCCTGGAGGGACCAAATTTTACGGAAATAGAAATAGAAAAACAATCCCCCATTTCATGTCCAGAGACAAAGATATAAAACAGTATAAATCTTACTTGATGTAAACAAAAGTATTTTTCTCTTCGACTAACATTCTAGTATTTTATGCAAAACAAGGGAAAAGCGAAAAGTAAAAATGCCAATGACGATCACGGCATTCATTACGCTTTATGTTCAATACTTATCCACAGAAGTATGAAACATTATGTTCAAGATGTACTTCACATTTCTTACAATCATTTGAAGAAATGATTATGTTTATTTAGCTGTTGATCACACAGAAAGGTCACACACATGAATCAGTCATGAGACAGGTCTAGTAGTTGGTTAGACGTAGAATATACATCTAATTGGAACTCATGACACAAAAAGTTTCATATTTTATTTAATAGAAGAGAATGTTTCGGCCAGCTGCAAATCCCCTATAAGTTAGAGTTCCACTTCTGGAGTCGTAAAACTCATACTCTCTACCAGTAACATGTCTCGAACGAAAGAATAACGTCTCCCTTGATGACAATTTGAAGTTTATAGGCTAAATTTCCCTTCGAACTGCGAGTCTAAATGTGATTTTTCAGTATTAATCTCGTTATTATGATATGCTTTTTATAACATGCGTGCTAGGAGTAAAAGAACCAAAATAAAAAAAGTCATCTTTCTCCACCATACTCATGGGATCTGAGAGAGATTTTATAAGACAGTACAAAGCAGTTTGGGGGCGTTTTTACCGACCAAATACACACACACACACACACACACGCACACACACACACTGCTCAAAAATTCTTTGTCCTTTAGCCATCCTATTTTCGTACCTCTACACAACAGAAACTGTCGGGTTGCCCTGACACTCCGGACCTCAGTGTAATCTATCTGCTGCAATCGCTCTCGTAGACCCGGGCAATATTGCAGAATATTTCACACCAACTCCTGTTTTCATCGGTAACAGTTGTACAGAAAAATCTAGCGCCCCTTGCCCCTCTGTGTTCCTACTGACCCTCGTCGCTCCCTTAAACCTTTGGGGCAATGCATCGGTTGCACCCCCTCACATGCCCTGGAAATACTGTAGAATATTTCTGAAAAACTCCAAGCTTTGAAGATGATTTGTACTTTGAGCCTCGTTTTGATATGGAGTATTTTCTAACATGCGCAGTACTCAATTACAGTGAAGAATTTTGCTTGGCTCCATATCCAAAAATGTTACTCCCAGGGGTGTTATTTATCATGCAAAGTTTCATGCTTTCATCGCAAAAATGAACGGTTCGGTCACCTAGCAGCAGAACTAGTACGCAGAATACGTGAATCTTCTTTTTAACCATAGTATTTGGACATATTTTGGGGTTATGTTATGCAGAATATGAAAGATGCAGCTGGTCGACACATTTAGGAATTAATCTAAATTACTTTAACGAATTTAGCTTTACAAAACCACACACACTTGTGTTTATTGGTAGATATGACTATCTGTCCAATTTCTGTAATTTTTACCTCTGTTACTATTGCAATGACTACTGCTACCAGCAAAAATCCCATTATTATTATTATTATTATTATTATTATTATTATTATTATTATTATTATTATTATTATTATTATTATTATTATTATTATCATTCATTTTCACACCAGTTGCCTGGAGGACACAGCTGGAGACTGAGTGGCAGCAAGTCTCCTCAGGTCACTAATTCTCCTCTTCACACTCTCACAGTGTACAGCAGTGCTATAGTTTACAGTTCTACACCAAGTTCCCCGGTGGTTGTCACTGAAGGCTGAGTGACAGCAAGTCTCTTCAGCCTTCCTCTCATCTCTCCCTTATCTATCAGCTGCGCAGTCGTTCATCCCCCCCCTCTTCTCTCCGTTGGGCCTCTGCTAACAGCTTATATTTCTAGCACTTTCCTCAGTATTATGCAGTCCCTAGCAGTGCTGTGGTCAGTATAGTCTCGATCTCGCCTTCAATATCTTTGCTACAGTTCTGGGCGCATCTATTATTACTAGTACTACCCTAACTTTCATGTTCCACACCTCTTTCAGCTCTCTTACCAGGTCCTGGGATTTTCCCAGCTTTTCACTCTCTTTCCTATTTACTCTGTGGTCTGTAGGTACGGTCAAGTCTATTATTTGGCAGGTTCTCCCCTTCTTGACCACGATTACTAGGTCCGGTCTTCTCACCTGGGTGGGTTGGTCAGTTTGGATGTTAGTATCCCAAAGTAATTTGTGACTTTTATTTTCCAGAGCTGTCTCCAGTTTGTGCTGGTACCACTTTTCCAAATGTTTAAATCCCATTTGTTTGCTCTGTTCCCAGTGTATCACCGTTGCTACTCCATCGTGTCTGTACTCATACTCCGTCTGGGCTAAATTCACTAGTTATGTGGTTTTCTTACTACATTCGCTAATTTTTTGGTTTACAGTCTCATCCCTTTCTCCACATAGGTGGCATTTTCTGTTGGTCTGTGTTCTGTCGATTTTTGCTCTGATATAGTTTGGTCTGATGTATTTGTTTTGGGCAGCCATGATGAGCAGTTGTGTTTCTCTTTTCAGGTTTCCTTTTCGTAGCCATGTTCATGATCTCTTGTCTGCCACATTCTGTATCTGTCTTTTGAATTCTCCGTATAGTTTCTTCTGTTCACATTTTTCTTTCCATGTTCGCTGTGCTGCTCCATAGTTTTCATCTTTTTTGCTGTCCGTTGCGCTGCTTTGGACACTCTCCATAATTCCTTCACCGTTTGCTTTCACTTATTACTCAAGATCTGTTCTGGCCCCCTGGACACAGTATTCTATGCTGATGAGTCCTCTGCCACCACCTTTTCTCTCCACGAACTGTTTATCCGAGTCATTTTTGGGGTGTAAGTATTGTACTGAATTGTCATAAGTTTTGATCGCTGGTCCGTTGACTGGAGTTCTTCCTTCGTCCATCCAAGGAATGGTCCTGTGTATCTTACTACTGATACAGCCCATGTGTTCATTCCTTTTATCAAGTTCCTGCTGTTTAGTTCGGTCTCTGAAATCCTCTTGATCCTCCTAAGGTATTCTCTTCTTATTTTCTCCTTCCTTTCTTCTCATTTTATCGCGTCACATTCAAGATTCCCAGACATTTGTGTCAGTCTTGTGTGGCCAGTGCCTTAGTTCCTGTTTCTGCGTAGGTTCTTCTTTTACAATGATGGGAATCTAGTGACCGCTACGAGTTTTTTTTGTTTTTTTCTCATTCAATATCAGGCAAAAAATCATGTTTAAAAGACAAAAGAACCAATGAGAGAAAAATCCACTCCACTTGCGACTATCTAAGCTGTGCAATTTTCCATAATCCCCCGAATTACACTCGCTTCCATCTCAAAATTTTTGCTGAGACTTGTTTTTCGAAATTCCCTTTTATTCCTATATTTAGGGACACAAATCACAGTCAGCAGCAAAGGGGGGATAGTTCATTAATTCCACAAACTGGAAAGGGAAAATGCTTTTTCAATCTATCTGTTGGTCTATCCGGTCGTGTTTTGTGACTGAGGTAGTGGATTATACTAGGTAAAAACTAGTATCCAAGTGTTGATTTTCAAGGCAGTTAGAACCTATGCACATGGCATAATGGTGCAACACAATCATTCAACTCCCATTTCTCCACTTTATCGCATGTGCCAACTTGAGTGACAAGATGAAGATACTAGCCGAAATTATGTGTTGGATAATGAAAATATTTCATCCGCGAACCTCAGACAAAAATTAATATCGCAGGAGGCTTTTTTCTTATATTTTTAGAAACTTGTGTGGCATAATTCGTGCCACCCTTCCTCTCCTACCACCAAGCAGACACAAATAACAGCTTGACCTTATCACACAGTGAACAATTACCAACAATTCTAGAATGAAAACTCGAGAAAATCAACAGCTCCTTGACATTAAAGAAATGACATTATCTTAGAAACATCGACAACGCAATGGTATCAAGATGTGCACAGCTGAATACTATATAAAGAAGATGACATTAACCATAAACCCCAATTCTTAATGTTTCTCCATCGGCCATTCAGCTATCTTAACTAACATCTTTCATCTCCTGATTTCAGCACTTTTTGTTAAAGCGCTTAAATTATGACGACGTCAGATTCGCTTTGCATTTGCATGGTTTGATGAAGAAACAAAACTTCTCACAGTCTGACCTTAAAGATGTCCTAATATTTTATTGATTTTAACAACATTTTACTTTCATCTAAATTTGCAGTTGTTCTAACCACAACTTCAACTTGAATGACGTAGAATGGTCGTTTCAGTTGGAGCTGTCATAGAAAACTAAAATCAAAATAAAACAAGGATAACTGGGCTAAATCAAGAAAATATCAGGTTACAATACTTCATCTAACAATGAAAATGGATTCAATATATCTTCATAAAACCGTCCAAATGACTTGAAACTGGTTCGATATGTACTGAAAATTGTGATGCATCTATTCAGTCTTCCTGATGAAATTAAGGAACTTCCTCCAGGCTAATTTCATCTTGATTCTTTCAAACAGTAATGTCTGATTTTCATCCGGCTTATTTACGCATAGTTTTGTTCAATTATGGAAAAGTCAAGAATATCACATCGTCTGGAGAAACCGGAGAACTTCTAATGTACTGAGTATCATCATCATCATGATCATTATCATCAGGTGGGAAACGCATGTGGGACCCTTCTGAATCTTTTCCTCCATCCATCTCTCTCAGAGATTTCTATCGGAAGATCATCAATCTAGTCTTCGGAAACTGTTGCTAGTGAGTTCAATCATCATTGGGGATTCTACTATGGCTCTGAATTAGATAAGGATTAGCATAGTAAATGTCTGGGAACGATGATTAGCGATAGTCTCGTAGATTGGAACCGGCTAACTTCGTACCACAGGTCTAATCCAGCCTGCAGTCTCATTTGATCCGATCTACCAACTTCATTGCATCCAAAAATAATTTTATTTCCTTGTCTATCTTGGATTAACAAATAATAAAATTTAGGACGGACAAATTGAGCAAAAAGTTCCATTTATTGCAATGGCCTTGAATCGATCAATGTTTTAGAGCCAAATGTCTTAAAACCAGGCATTTTTGCACTCCTCAATGATTGATGATAGTTTATGTAAAAAGATACTACTAGAATGAAAAACGTTAACGTGATTTTCAAAAAACATGCCGTTTCTATAAACTCATATGATTATTGTTTCGTCTTTTTATCCACTTTGAGCGAAAAGATTTTTTATCAGACCAGCCTCCAAAAAGATTTGCTGACCACCGTCTTGAGGTCATTGCTAGAATATGGGTTTCAATCCAGACTGGATGCCTAATTACTGTGACGTTGGGATCATTTTGGTCAAGCTTAGTAAAATATATTCAATGTTCATTTTACAGCCAAATTACTCTTATACTCAGATTCGAAGCCCATAAGGTGTAGCCGTCTTTATGAGATTTAAAATTGCCAGCAAACAAGTAAAGAAACACTCGTCGTCGTTTTAGTATTAGATGAAATTGGAACAAGCGTGGATCCAGTTTCCTGCATACGACCCTCTTGCCGGTCATCTCAATGCAATTGTTCCACTTGCATACTATACCGAGGTAGCCGGACCGGAAATACACCCACTTTGTCACGAATTGTCTCGGCTTCTGTATCTTTCGTTAGTATCCTCTGTAGTAGGATGATAAGCGAGCAAGATTCACTGGGGTAATGTCTTTGGCCTCGTGTGATATTAAGATCAATAAATACCGATATGTGTGTATGTGTGTATGTGTCTGTACGTGTACATGTGTGCGTAGGAAGGTATGTATTCACGATCGAGTGATAGTTCTTGTCTTTTGAAATACCTAATAAGCAGAGATGGGGCCTCTTAGCAAAACAATTGCAAATATATAGTAAGAAGATTTTGATAAGAATTGGGGATTCATATAATGAACAATTGGAAGAGTGAAATGAAAGAAAGATTTGCAATAGCATCGGACCAGGCAGAAGAATACGAAAGATGAACTCCTCTCCATGGGTGATCAGTTCAGCGAGTCCTCCTTCAGCGACTCTACTGTTCCAGCAGATCTGCTTCCAACGATTTTACGTTTAGTAAGTCTACTGTTTCAGCAACTTCTGTTTTCAGTGATTGTACTTTACATGCACCGCTATACATTGGTTGAACGTATAATTTACAAGAGTAAACATACTTTCTAAAATCGGTCTATAAGCCTTCCCTAAAGAAAGTGTGAGTTATGAGGGGATGATGGGCTCATACTGGCCCATGAAAGGTTGATAGGGTAGGAAAGGTTGATACATACCTTTCCCGAGGACATTAGCGTGAAATGACTGCAAACTGCCGCAGAGATTGAACTCGGCTAGCCGATCCTATTTTCCATGTCGTTAACCGATTAGCCAGACGCACCACCGTAAATGTGTATATTAACATTTATATGATTGATATCATGACATAATATTAAGTCACAGCTTATACCTAGGCCGTATCGACACTTTCATTCATAATACGCTCTCAGATATTTCAAGATATATTGAGGCTTTGAAAATTTTCACCAGTTCTTGAGTTCGAAATAACCATAGCATTTTGTAGTGATCAAATCTAAATATGGTAACCATGATTTCTAATACATGGTTTGTAATAATGCACATATATTACAACCTGGTTCAGACGCTGCTGGTGGAAATCAATGGAAGAGTTGGGGCTGAATGTAGACTGGCTGAAAAGTGGCTATAGCCTCTTCCCCCCCCTCCCCCTCTCTAGAAACCCTAACCCGGAACATCAATGGAAATTGTATCCATTCTCCAAACAAGAGCAACGTTCGTCACCTAGACGACAACGTTCTTCTGTGGGTAAGAACGGAATGAAATCTGTTTACTTTCTCTTTGGCAACAGTCGCCGTCATCGATTATCGATAGACTACCAACAATTCTATTTGTGTTCGTATGTTTTGTGTGCATCTGTTGACATAGCTGCTCTTACTTTTGTTTAAATAACCTTTATTTGTCTCTAAACAATTCTTCCCTTACAACATCCTCATGTATACACACGGGCATATGTATATATATTAGAATATGCGTATGTGTCACTTTGCACAATCGTGCATGCACTAACTGATATATATATATATATATATATATATATGTATATGTATATGCTTATCTATATACATGGATCTGTCTATATATATATATATATATATATATATATATATATATATATATAAAACATAACGTAGCAAAAGCCATACTTGACAAAGTCATCCCTCATGGCCATGAATGTACCCATTTCATCAACGATAAATGAAAAAAAAAACAATAAAAGGCTGCTGAAAATTCGTTCAATTCGATCAAGAAATACCATAGGTAAAAAAGGGACACGAACGGAAACTTTGACGTAGAAAATACATTGGTCTGAACAGAAACGACGGACTCATAATTCTATAGAATCTTAATGGAGCAGAACTGACAGAATATGAAAAAAAAAACCTTTAAACCAAAAGCTTAATTAAAACACTACTAAAAGAAGTAAACTCCTTATACTTTACGGTCAACCTACAAAAGAAATTTACCAACCATTTAAAAAAGAAAACAATGAACCAGTATTCCTGAAGACCTCTTCTGACAACTCCTTTCCTATCATCAAACAAATTTACCAATCCATCTGCCACAGAGTATCTGACATCTCCTCAAGCGAATCAATCTTCAACAATGCAAAAGAAGAAAATGAAAAAGCACTGAAAAAATAGTGGATTTTCTACAAAATCAGCATTCACAACATACAGAGAAAAGAAAGAAAGTAACTGAAAAGGGAACATATGCGGTTCAATCCACCATATAACAAAACTAATATCGGCAGACTATACCTCTGTCTGATCGATGAACACTTCCCACCAACAAACAAACGATATAGGATATCTAATAGAAACACATCAAAAGTTAGCTATAGTTACATGGAAAATATATCAAATTATTTTTAAAAAATTGAATTACAAACAGCATACAAACACCACCTTACACTTCTTTTACTGCAAATTTACAGCAGCCTATTAAGGTGGATTTCAGCTAGTATATGGGAGAATTTAGAAAAAATAAAACAGAATGCACCTAG
>OY735215.1:12650977-12744804 GCA_963457665.1 Thysanoteuthis rhombus
CTGAACAACCCTCACCACACAGAACCCTAATATACACAACTCCTATCAATAATATCCTCACACCCACATCTAAAACACATTCAATAATGGAAGCTTCAAAGTCACCCAGACCCATAGGAAAAACTTCACCTTAGCCTGTTATAACCCCTGTCCAAATCATAGCCAAAACATTTTCAATAACTTATACCTATGTATCTCCTTGACCTCACCACCCCTCCTTCTACACTACCCCAAACATACCAAAAAATCCAACTCCACATCACTACCCCCTACCTTGACACACTCTGCCCTCCCAAAGACCAAATGCTGCTGCTTTACCAAAGACCTGATACCTACTGGACATTCTTCCATTCAGCAGGAGGCCTCCAGCAGCCCTGACAACAAAACTCACCCACAATGCATAGCCCCTGGCAGTGGACTCTGGTTCCACATGGTACATTTTAATTCACACTCACACAACACACACCACTGATGATGGGAGAAACCCCTAAACATGTATGGACTATTGACTTATAAGGATTAATAAACCTTACCACCAAACACTTCACTCCCGAGTCTGTCTCACTCTCTAAAGTACACACACACACACATATATATATATATATATATATATATATATATATATATATATATATATATATATATATATTATTGTGTCATCCACAGACAGCTGTTTCGATGTTTACATCTCTTCAGTGTGGCTATAGACTTTCCATTATCCCATCCAGTACCGCGAGGCAAAATTGAAACCTTCACATCAGACCAGGAGGCCGATATCCTAGCTCTGGATTACGGAACTGTACAGTCAGTAAGGCTGGATTTAAACGATATATATCTATTTACACAGAAATCTTCCATCCACCAGAGTGCTCAATTTTTATGGAAGAGCATATATATAATTATGGCGTCCACAGACAGTTGCTTCTTAGTATTACAACTCTTCAGTGTGGCTATAAACTCAATATCCCTTCCAGTACCGCTAGCTAGAGTCGAAACCTTCGCTCCGATATATATATATATATATATATATATATATATATATATATATATATATATATATATATATATATATATATATACTGATAACGGTAAGATCTTTGGCGTTATCAATTCTCTTGGTTATTATGATGTCAATTTCATTCTCTTTTGTTGTTCCGTTTGAGATTTTCTGAGTTGATTAGCGACTTTCTCGTTTTCCAGGTATATATTGAGAATAGATTCGAGGCCTTGTGAAATAACGAATGTATAATAGAGGAAAACATTAAGTAATGTGGTAAATATAAAGTAAAGAATCTGCTGAGATGGTAAGCAAAACTAATGAAAACAATAACAGAACTAACTGAGAAGAGGAGAAATATAGAAAAAAGTCCAAAGACGAAATCCAAAGAGCCGAACTCGATAAACAAATAAACGAAAATTGCGACAAGAGAGGAAGAAAAACCTGGACAGGATAGTAAGAGCTATCAAAGTAGGGAAGAGATTGAAAATCGTTCAAACTGCAGACCATAATGACAAGCAACAGATGCTTGCATCAAAAGACAGAAAAGGTGAAATAAACAGAAATAGGGACAATATGTTAAGGATAACTGAAGAGTACAACGAAGAACTTTATGCTTTGAAAAAAGAAGTGCAACCGGTCGATACTAGGATAGTGACCAGTGATGCTCCAGATGAAACGGGTGAAGCAGAGACCCCCGGGCGAAAATGGCATAATGATTGATCATTTAGAAGATGTCTGGGGATCTATCACAACTGTCTATTCACTTACAAGGGAAGGAAGTCTCAAAAGTTCTGTATCTGGTGTGACCCTACCAGATAAGAAAGGTGACAATAAGCACCTTTGCGATTACTGCTTTATAATTTCACTACTCAACTTTAACAAACTCTCTACATAAGACCAACTGCACAAACAGACAAACTTCAGAAGTGGTTATTTGACAATAGACCACCTACACACGTGAAACTAGCTTATTAAAAAGACACCTGAATACAATAAACTACTTTATTTGGCTTACGTAGGATATGAGAAAACTTTCAACTTAATAAAACAGATAAAAAACTTCAACGCAATGCAAGATCAAGGTATGAATGATAATTATAAAAAAGTAATCGAGAATATATAGGAAAATGTCACTGCAATAATTAGACTTCATAAAAATACTAACAAGACAAAGATTGGAAAAGGAATTACCCAAGGGTGCATCATATTACCAAAGCTCTTTGTAACGAGTTTTGAAAGCACATTCCGAAAAACAGTTTTAGAAAACGTTTGAGTAAACACGGAAAAGAAATATTTCAACAATTCAAGGTACTGTGGTATTTATGCATTAATTGAAGAAACTGTGGAGAATTTATATGAAATATTAAGTGATATAAATAGAAGAAGCTGAAGAATAGGGTAAAAGATGAACATAACAAAGACAAAAGTATGTTCAACGACAAAGTCCCGAAAAAAGACCATAAGAAAAGGTAATGAAGCATTAGAAGAAGTAAAGGAATACCAAGGAGAGGCGATAAAGCCACGGAAATGAAATGAAATGGTGCCTAATGCAAAAGCAAACGACCAATATGCTTAAAAACATAAAGTATATAATTGATTCATCATACCAACTATGGCGTACAGGTGAGAAACCTGGAAACTCACACAACAACTCAAAAACAAACTGGATGGAAAGAGCAATGTTAGGAATAATCCTCAGCTATAGAAAAAGATCAGAATGGAGACAGGAAGGGACAAGGGTGAAGAACATTGTACTAGTAATTGAGCAACAAAAATGGGAACGAACAGGACACATAGCCAGAAAAGGGACAGCAGATGGAGCAAAAGGCTAACCAACTAGTGCCCGTGTGACATGAAACGCCGAAGAAAAAGACTAGGCACAAGATGGAGAGACGAGATGGAGAATTTTACCGGTAAGACAAGGCAGATTAGCTCAATCACGTACGTCATGAAACGATATAAGAAATCATATATATATATATATATATGTATATATATATATATATATATATATATATATATATATATATATATATATATATATATATATATATATATATATCTCATGCAGCTGTTGCAAGAACGAGATCGTACAACATTTCAAGACTCAAATAACTGGAACAAAAACAGAGATATTCGATCAAAATTGTTCGAACAAACAATACTTGAAGAAAATCAAAAAATTCAATTGATTTTCTTTTCCAGTGGACACAACGGCTGATGGCTATCAATCACCCCCCAGATTGCAAATATATGTCATAAACACGCGAACGCACATGCACGCACGCATACACGCACGCACACAGACGCGCACACATATATATAGATAGATAGATATCGATATATATATATGTATATATATATATATATATATATATATATATATATAGATAGATAGATAGATAGATAGATAGATAGATAGATAGATGTGCAAAAATATATCGATAACAAGACAGAAATACACGAATGATTTCGATATTTCGAAGTAATATTCTCATCCACAATTTTTTTCATACGATGCAAATCAACTTTTATCATTCCATAAATGATTTGAATAAATTTCTTCACCTTTGTTGTTTTGATTGCAGCCTTTTGAGCTTTTGCTTTCTCGATGCTGATTGAACATCCTTAATGAGATATTGTCATGATTCTATTCCCAGTGTTTTCAGTTCAGTATTTCAACTCTAACGAACTTTTCAAACTGGTTATAGACATAGAGCAAACACAATTACGCAAAGAATATTTTCTAAATCTTGATATTCTTTGTAGTTTGATTACTACATTTCAGTCGATGCGTTCTTTGACCTTCCTTACATTCGTTATTCTTTGAATTGAATCCGTTATCATCTGGAGATTTTCGTAAAAATTCTCAAGTGTCAGACCAATTTTCATATCTTTGGTCGGTGAATTGGCTGTATATTAAGCGTACAAACTGCAATAATGGTGCTACACAGCAGGCAATTTAAACATTTACTCCTTATCATATCAAGAAAAAAAGGTTTTTTGATTTTCAAGTATCCCCCGATGAGTTTTTAGTGGGGGCTCAATTTTCAATCTAAGTTTATGCAAAATTGATCCTTTCGTTTGTGTCCAGCAGCATCAATATTTGTTTACCAGGAAGTATTTTTCCAAACATTTTTTTATCAAATTTCTTTGTTGACAGCGTTTTCATAATTCAAATCTTTTTGTGATCAAGTGTGTGTGTGTGTGTATGTGTGTGTGTGTGTGTGTGTGTGTGTGTGTGTGTGTGTGTGTGTGTGTGTGTGCATGCGTTCGTTTCTGGGTATATGTTGTGGTTGGGTGCATGGATGTATTTTGTGAGTGAGGGTTTATCTGTGTGTGTGTGTGTGTGTGTGTGTGTGTGTGTGTGTGTGATACCTGCATGTGTTTTTGTATTTATGTGTGTGTCTATGTCTATGTCTATGTTTTTGATATCTGTGTGTGTGTGTGTGTGTGTGTGTGTGTGTGTGTGTGTGTGTGTGTGTGTGTGTGTGTGTGTGTGTGACTGAATTTTTAAGTATGTGTGTGGGTGTGTTTTTGCCGATCCAAGCGGCTCTGTGTAGGTGTTATAAAATAATCTGTCTTTTTCCTGCGTCCCGAACCCCAAAACATCAAAAAATTTCATTTTCTATTTTTTAAAATTCTATTTTTATTATTTTCAAGACGAAAGGAATATCTGATGTGCAGGGAGGGAGGGTCAGACAAATATTTCGAAAAAGAAAGAAATAAAGAAACCTGCTAAAAGTTGGTGCCATGTATTTGATAAATCGTCACACAAGAAGGCAAAAACAGAAAGAGATACTATGCTTAAGGATTAATTACGTCTCTGAAAACTTGGCTATGAAACATAAAGACTGGCTGAAGGGAAACAGACGTGAGTAAAAGTTGCTATATAAAAGCAACTGAAAATGTTGAAATTAAGGTAAGTAATAAGCTGAGAATCCATAATGATGATTCACAATTCCTCATCTAATGAAAAACAAAGTATTTCAGTTGCCGTCTGCGTCGTCAATCAAAAAATTGGAAAATTGGGTGATCAATGAATAGGTTATTTCTCTTGACTCTTGATTACCAAAAAGTTTAGATTTAAAAAAAAATAAGCATGAATTATGCTGGACAAAAAAAATGGGATAATTTTAGCATGAACTTACATTATGAATTGTACCCCCACTAACCTATTTAGGGGGTTCTTGGCATCTTAATGAGTGAATGTTTCAATTTTCCGTCCTCCAGGCCTATTGATGTAGCCTGTGCATATAAACATATCCGACGAGCAAGCAAGACAAATTGAAAACTGAAAAAAAAAATTTTCTTAGTTTTGGTTGACGGTTTCAAACAAGCTTTCAAATCACAATAGGAAAATGCTAATTTTGTATATCACTTTGATTTAACATGACGAAACAAGCCAAGTGTGAAGAGTTTACTTCCATAGATAAGGTGAGAATTGTCCTTATTGTCGTTGTGACGGCGGAAAAAACTCAAAAGAAAAAGTCAGCACCATCCTCCGTGTTTAAAAAATGGTTGCTGTCTCAATATGGGCGATAACATCTCGTGATATGAACAAACATGGCGGTGAATGATCGGTACAGAGGATGATTTTAAAAGGTTTGATTTGAATTTCGGTCGATGGTTGGTTTCAGTAGTTCAATTGGTAAAACAACCGGGCTTAAACTTGCACCCTCAGGAGGGACGTCAGTTCAAGTTTCATCTTGAACTTATCTTTTTTCCGATGATGCCTTTTACACACTGCCAAAGGGAAATCTTTTTGGGTAAAAGTTACGATAAAAAAGCAACTGAAAAGAATTGGTGATTAAGGTAAATTATAGGCTGAAAATGGGTGATAATACAAAGACTGACAAATCGATCTTACAATTCATTAATCTGAAATAACTATTCCAAAATTCCAAAGATAGAATGATAAAATTGATAAATCAGCAAAACATCCCCCACCCATTTGTTCAGATGATGAACGTTACTTATGGAGCCAACCAAAGTATTTTTGTGTTTGTAAAATCTAATTCGTTAGAAATAAAAATAAGACAATTACCAATCGATTTTATACAAGATTACTCAGTCTGCTATGAAACAATTATCTCGTTGAAACAACATTGAAAATGTAAGGGGGGCTGGGTGTGGGGAAGAAAGAAAGAAAAATAGGGAAGCAAGAAAGAATGGTAGGAATGAAGGAAATATGACAGGAAAGAAGAAAGAAAGAAAGGAGGGAAGACACGAAGGAAGAAAGATAAATTACGATGTAGAAAAGAAGAAAGAGAAAAAAAGGAAGGAAGGAATGGAGAAGGGGAGGAAAGATATGAATGAAAGAAAGATGGCAGGAAATCCATAAGAAAGAAAGAAAAATTATGAAGTAGAAGTCTCAAAGATAGAAAGAAAGAAAAAAGGAAGAAAGGAAGGGAAGAAAATACAAAAAAAAGGATGGAAGGAGGAACGAAGGAAAGAATGAGTGCAAAGTGGAAGGGTCAAAGATAGAAAGAAAGAAATGAAAGCGAAAAGAAGAAAAGTAATTAGATCTATTAACCATTTCCAATCGAGATCGCTATAACGTGAAAAACTACCCAGTCCCCGTGACCAGTGTCGCGTAGGCGTCAATAATGTCCTTCTGAGCCTCCCCATATAGTTTAGTGGCGAGATACTGCCAGGGGGGAAATTCTTGAGGATTGGACATCCTGGGCCAAAAAGTTTTGATATTAGATACATTGATACATAACATTCTTCCTGTCTTGATTATTCTTTCTTCACTTCTCCTATTTCACTCTTTCTTCTCCTACCCCCCTCCTTTACCTCCTTTTCCTTCACATCTTTCTCTTTCACCTTTTCTTTTATTGCAACCAATCAGAATTAGAGCTACTCTCCACTGAGAAAGAAGTCCTCCTGCCAAAAGCGATGCATGAATTTAAATGCTATGAATGCAAATGACGCGCGTAATACTTCGTAGCCCACCCACGGATAAACTGATGGACGTGCCAAGAGGGTCAGAACGAGTGCATATGGAATACTTGTGTACCAGACGGGCGTGCATTGCAAATTGTTTGTTTTTTTTCAATCTATGTATATAGCTATACTTATGGACACACTTTCCGACACAAACGTACACGAATTAACCCTTAATTTCATAGATCTCTCTCCTTCTCTCTCCTTCTTTATATATATATATATATATATATATATATATATATATATATATATATATATATATATATATATATATATATATATGTACGGAGCAGAGTCAAACATGAAGATAGATAGCTTGCTAGATAGATAAAATGAGATTCGTTGCGTTCGTTTTTATGATAAAACATTTTCTTTTCTCTTGTTTTCTTTCATAATTCTTTTCTTTAACGAAAAAAATGAACGGAAGTTTAACATCTACTTCTTTGCCTCTGTTCTCCTAGAAAATAATTCCTGGGACCACACAATGCAGTCATGTGATATGCACGCCTTCATTCTAACCAGCGTAACTTTAACCTGTGCATATTTGATATTTACCGGGTGCAGTCGACAGAGTGAAACATTCTTCCGATTTATACATACGAACCAAACTTGAAGTCATTTGAAGGCAGTTATCTTACACGTACTTGCATGGTACGCGTCAAAAATGATGCGATTATTTACGAATATTTAAATTATACAAATATATATATATATATATATATATATATATATATATATATATATATATATATGAATGTGTAGCGAACAGAAAAAAACACATAACCATTTTTCGGTCGACTTTCTACAATTCTTCAAATTTTTAAAACTATAAGACACCAGAATTGAATGACAAACGAATTTCCCTTTTTGATATGTGAAATAATATCCACAACCTCTACATCTGGGTTCTGTCATACCGCGAAGACAGCAGCAGCAGTAATAGTGGTAGTGTAGATTCGAACACGCAGACACATAGTTATGTGCTTCAGCGTACGCGGACATACAGGTACAGGCTGCATCTTATTACCCTCCTCTCTTTCTGCTTTAGTGAGGCAGAAAAATTCCCATGACTTTTCTATCATAGGATTTATACAGAACTGAAATTGTGTTTCCCAGACATGCATATTTGGGGCTGCGTATTCTTGCCTGGTAGAATTCCATTCTATCTTCAAAATCCTTCCAAGGAAAGCTCATCATCACATTTTACTGTTTTTTGTAATCACTTTGGCTACCATCTGAAATCTGGCACACTTACATTCACATGTGTTTTCTATAAGGCAACTAGTGTCACAGATCTTTGTCTGGAGCTCGACCCCCACTGCGTGTCCTACTATTTCAGTATCATTCAGTGTAAGCAGAGTTTAGTTAATGCTTACAAGATATTTTTTGCCATATTCACTCAGCTCCATGATCAGTGCGTTTGAGTTCTATCGTTATAGTCTTGTGTCTGATTCGACTGAGCATTATAAAAGATTTGTATGACATTTATCGGGCAGAGATTGGCTGAATGCCGCTCACATACGTTATCCAGTGCTCATCTTAGTGATCTATCCATTTCACTCTAGTTTAATGCAAGGTCACAATTAGTGTGTTAGGCAGTGAGCATTCAATTCACTACTATTGGCTTACGAGTCTAGCTTGTTAGATATTGTTCTATGACAAGGGTACATAGTGGGTGAGTTTGGACATGTTTGTCGCACCGTAAACATATGAGGCTTGCGTCCACTATCCATGGCTTTTTAGAACAGCTTGCTAACAAACAGTCTTCAGCAGATACTCTAAAAGTTATGCATTGAAGCTGATTTTATAGAAGGGAACAGACAAAGAGTGATTTATCAATCTTAAAGTAAATTTCTTTTTATTTTCGTACAAGGTAACAAATGCTTGAATCAAATTTGTGGAAGAATTGTTCTTGAGAAAGCACGCTTTCAATTACACAGTAACGCCAGGAATGAGTGTAATTTTCTGATTGCTTATGTGTAAGAAGCACAGAAAACGGTTATCATTCCCTTCAAATTTGGCTTCTGTAACCAGAACGGTGACATTCATGCGTAATTGTTTTACTCATTGAAATCCAAAGCGTGTAAATTTGTCCGTTGTTCAATTGGAAATGAGTAGACTTCAAATCATCACCGTCTTGGTCACAAAAGCCAAATTTGAAGGGAATAATTGACATTTTCTATTCTTTTTAGATATAATCGATTAGAAAATAATATTTAATACCTCGGAACACAAAGAAATAATGAGAAAGCAAAAAGTTGCATGATGTTTTCTGATCCTTAAATGAAATATGGATTTGAGTTTTAAATCATGAAAAACTATATCATTTGTTTTACATCTTGGCATCGTTTTTAAGAACCTCCCAATTTTTGTTGTACATCTTTAGTTATGTGATAGTAACAGCAGTTACGTTGATATATCAATTTTTCGGTATATTTAGAAGCAGGGTGTAGCTAAAATACATATTCGAAGGTTTGAAACTATTTTAGTTGTTGCCGGTTCAGACAAGAAATGATAGGTTTTTATTATGGGTGTGCTTCGAACTAAAAGAAGAAAACCAAAATACTGTAATATTGGATTAATTCATTCAATTCTTGTCAATTGCAGCCAGAGGATTCAGGGGTATAGGATCCTTTGGTTGGCGTTATTGAGCGTGATATAAAGAACGAATCAACAGGGTCACAACAGAGATTCTCGCTGCTTACGACACCTGGTATCCCCAGACAATCACCCGTCTAGGTAGTAACCAGACTCGACATTACTTAACATCGGTGATAGTATTAGAACTAGTGTGTCTAACGCGATTTGGCTATAATAATATTTGATTGCAAGAAGCTTATAAATAAGCTGTGAGTCTTCGATGGCTTTCATACCACAAACATGAATTTTTTTTGTAAATGAACTGTGAGGCTTTTTGTCCGAACTTTATCCCGATGCATATCCCTGTGTTGAGGTCTACATTGATAAACTTTCGAATTTCAACACAATCCAATATTTCTGGGGATATTATTATGAAATAACCCTAAACGATGAGCAACAACGTTAGTGATTTCATGCTCTAAGATTGCCGGCTTAAGCAAAAACTTACGATGTTCTTGAAAGCAAGAGATTGGAAAGAACATGGACAAGACAGTTGATGGAGATCCCGAAAGATATCTGTGTTGAAAAATGGAAGGGATGTCGAGATAAGTGTGCGATGTCCCAAGGGGGGTACTTTACTACTCATGTGTATGAGCGCTGTCCCAAGGGGCGTACTTTACTACTCATGTGTATGAGCGCCTTTCCTTAATTTTAAAGGATTACAAGACTTTATTCTCTTCTTTAACAACAAAATCTAGGGAAAATCATTGGGATTGCAATACTCACACCTAATTGCGTTTCACAGTTCATTTGACAAAAAATATTTGTTCTTAATGCAGTACGATGTGGCCTAACGGTTATAAGCAGTAAAGATGGAATCGGCAAACCAAGTTCAAATTTCGACCAAGACTGTTTACGTTAACATTTAGTCTTGTAATTGCAGTCTATCAAGAAAAGGTTACTCTGACATTTTTTAAAAGTGCAACTTTGCAGCTACCATTGCAGGTCCCCATCTCAGCTAAAGAGGGGGGTAGGGCGTGGGACAACAGCAGGGGTGTTGTGTTCCTATGATCCACAAGAAGTCCACTGAAATATCTTTTAAACGATTTCTAAATTTAGAATCGGATGACGATGATCCCGTTCGAACTCTTTAGACTAGTTGCTTATGTATTGTGCCAATATTGTACAACTCAAACTTATCAAGAACAGTCCTAGAATTCCCCCAGTCCCGGGGATTCCGACCATGCAGCAGCTCCTCCCCATTGCACTGAAAGGGTGGGATCGAAAAGACTTTTCTGATGCCTGAGTGGTCACATGGCAATTTCTATCTTTTTCCTCACGTACGCATGTGGGCCCCTCGTTAAATTCCACCATGTGTCAAATTCTTCTCCTGTCGGGTGGCGGATGAAACATCCACACCTATTAAGATCAATTTATTCGTATGCTTGGAAAATTCAAGAAGGTCATGGATATAAATCCCTGCTCCATCTTCATCGACTGCTTAAATTTGTTTTCTGTTCTGTTCTGCAACTGCAAATGTCATCGGGAAGAGAAGAGAAAGGCACAAAGGTTGAGCACCCGGATAAGTAGGGAGATTTTGTCAAGCCAGGAACGTCGGTGGTGGCAGTGATCAAAATGCTGGCAGCATGTGCGCTTGGAAATGCAGATTTAGAAAAAGACATTTGCATATAGATTGAAATCTCTGAATCTCTACCAAATACAAGACATCCATTCTCCTTCCTTCTTCCTTCCTATCAATTCTTCTTTTTCCTCACACACACACGCACTATATATATATATATATATATATATATATATATATATATATATATATATATATATATATGTCTTTCGCTGTTCTATCAAATATTGCCATATTGCCACAGTCCTTTCATCTTTATTTCCTTTTTTTACCCCCTTCTTTTTCCCTTTCTTCTTCCCCTTCTTCCCCTTCTTATTCTTATCCCCCTTTTTCTCTCTTCTTCTCTCCGTTCTTCTCTCCGTTCTTCTCTCCCTTCTTTTCCACCCTTCTTCTTCTTTCTTTTCGCAACGAGAGCTCTGTTCTCTATTCGACCATTTCATCTCATTTCCATCTTTTCTACAACCAATCTTTTCAATCGCCACTACCTACTACTGCTCGGTTTAAACACAGTTGCTAGGTTTAGATTATCCATGCATTCTCTCATTTTTATGTATCTAACCATATAGATTTCGCCCAGTCTTTATCGCTCGTAGTAGAAACTTCAAATTTTGTGCACACACTTCTCTCAATGAGTGAGAAAAGGGTTTTTTTTTTTTTAACTATACATACGTTTTAGTGTGGGTGGGTGAGGCCTCAATTTGCTATGTAAGTTTATACTAAATTGATCCTTTGGTTTGCATTCATGATTGTTTTTTGTGTTTGTTTTTATTTCAGTTTTTTTGGAAAATCCAAACTTTTTTAATGATCATCGTCAAACAAATTGAGGGAGAAATTTCTTCATTGATCACCCCTTTTTCCAATTTTCAGATTGGTCATTACCAACACAGTATGTAGCTTGAAGACATTGATCATAAGACAGTTTCTATTGTTTGATCAATCAGACCCGTTTGGGGTTTTGTCTTTGTTTTTGTTCTTCCAATCATTACTTCATGGTTCAAAGCATACTGGTATGATTTTCGTCAAAGTAACCTGAATTTACCACCAGCACTGCTACACCTACTAGGTAAAAAGCAGCATATGTGGGTGGCAGTGATCTATCATTTTCCCCTTCAAACGCTAGATTCTTTCATCTTATTCCTGTGGATAAGTTTTATTTTTCTTACTTTCAACAATTTTCAAACTTTCTTTCTATCTTTTTCTTTCATTCATTCACGTTTTATGCTCCTTCCTTCTCTCAATGATTGCCACTCCAATTCTCTCTTCAGTTGTCTCCCTTTCTTCCTCTTCGGCCAATCAAATGCTCGCGTAACCCATCATATTCACCGATACGAAAGAAAAGAAAATGGCGATAGGAATACTTTGGTGCATTAATCTTCTTAATGTGGAAATACCTACCTGTCTTGAAAATCAGCATTCAACATCCTTTTTCATACCCGGGCTCAAACACCGATGACTGGCACTGGTGGAAAAAACGAAAAGGTTAAAATAAGTAATTTTTAGTCGGCGCGTTTTGGGGTAATTTTTTTTATATTGAAATGTAACAACTATTATGGGACAGAATAATTGTTTATTTAAACTAGTCTGTCACAAGGTTATGGTAGTAGGTCAGTGAGTGAGGATTGAACACCAGTGAACCGTTCAGGGAGATGAGCTTTAAAACAATTATGCTACAGTAGGTGTTTTATTAATGTACTTCATCACTACAGACGCTACAGAGAATCAAGTGATAACATAAAATTTACAATTCCTGCGATAGTTTGGATTTTTGGAACCCAAGAAAACGAAGGCAGATTTAAAACTCAACAAAGTGTAGTCATCCAAGAAGGTTCACGAATTCGTATCAGGGATCTATGAAAAGTCTTCTTAATGCAAGTGAGTAAAACCAACACTTTTTATCGACATGCAAACCATAGAGACAGTGATATAGAGTTATGATTTAGATCTAAGCCATAGTGCGCCCAGTGAATTGGGAAACCTTGCTCATTAAGTTAAAATCCTGCAGAATCTTCGAGCAGAATTAGCACGCCAGGTCTAAAACTTCGGAGCAGAGCAAGCAGTGGGGATTGAACTCACTAGCAATAGTCTTCTTTTCAGCTGGCTAATCATAGCTCTACGGTAGGCGCCTCAAGATTGAAATTTTAGAAGCTTTATGAGCACGTAGAGAGTTGGCCTTGTGATTGAGTTAGTTGGACGAGGAAGACACTCAAAAGCTATGATTTCAAATGCTGACAGGCTTTCCCATTGGTCACTCATGAAAATAAGGATACTATCAATTTTTCGAGCCATTGAAACAGAATGAAAAGGAAAACACTTGATCATTGTCAAACAAAAAAGAAGTCCAGATGAAAGATAATCAAAATGAAGCAATTTGCTGCATTCATCACATTGGAAGCAATTATTTACTCGTTTTGATTTACAAATTTCACAAGAATGTACAATTTGTCATATTTACTGCTAATCGAAGAATTGAAGAAATAGAGCCTCGAATGTGGAGACATTAGGTAAGGTTTGAAATTATTCAATTAATCACTAAAAACATTCAATGATACAATACGGGGAAAACTATAGCATTATAATCGGAGTTGGAGGTCGTTAGTCGGACTTGGAGGGCTTTCATTCCGGTGATTTCCTGTTTTTTTCAATGACTCATTATTTCGAAACATCGAGGGAAAAATTCAATTTTTTTCAGCATTTGCCCCTCTTTCTTCTTGATTTCCCTTAATTTTTCAAATTGATACCAATTTCTTTCTGGGTTATCACTTTTAGGCAAGAAGGAAAAATTATCAATGTTGATTGAATGAACTTTCAATATGAAATGAATGACATGAGGATTCCTTCAGTTCCATGAGACACAGGCTCAAAATTTGTTGTTTTCCCTTTTTTGCCTTAGCGGACACCTTGACAAAGATCATTGTTACTCAAGGCCACTATGACGTCAATCTGTTCTTCTTCTCAAAAAATCATCATGTTGATCCAATGACGGACAACAGCTGGAAAAAATTACACCCCAAAACTACATTTCTCTCCCGATTCCCTCCATCACTCTCTATGCACTACTCTCTCTCTCTCTCTCTCTCTCTCTCTCTCTCTCTCTCTCTCTCTCTCTCTCTCTCTCTCTCTCGTAATTCCATCAGCTCTATATCTCGCAATTGTTTATCTCTATCAAATTCCTGTCTGCTCTCCTGACTTTCTTCCTTGCTCTGAATTCACAAAAAGCCAGCCCGTTTTCTAACTCAAAAGAATAAGACAGAAATTGGGGTTAAATTTCTGATTAGGAAATGAAAATCTAATGATATTCCCTCAGAATAAAACTTAGAAAAGGGTCAAGCTCAGTCCACCACCAAGAAAGACGGAAGATGAAAAGAATGGAAACGAAAATGATGATAAAATAGTAAGCTCAATACCAACATTATAACCACTACTACTACTACTACAGTAGAGTCCCTGCCTTTCCTCGCCCAGCTCCTTATAGTTTGCTTAAAGCGGTAAAGCATTTTTTCCCTGAAAACTGCTTTTTTTTACCCCCCCCCCCCAAAAAAAAATGGTTCTATGCCAAAATATTCCACTAGGGTAGGTTTCAAACAATATTTCCGGTCCGACCAAAGACTTATGTCCCTGAATTTGAAGTACGGAAGCTTAAAAGGGAAAAAAGTTGCATTTTCGTTTTCTTGCCGACTGAAAACTAAATTAATGATATTCTTTTTTTCTTCTCCTTACAATGAACACATTTGTATTAAAATATATATATCTGTATGATTTATCCGTGCGTAAACAATTCTGTAAATCCAGAGCCTTGTTAGTACATAAACAAGCAGTAATCAAAAGAGAATTGTAACTTGATTTAATTGACTGTTCGAAGATGGTTTACTTTTGGCTGTCGTCTGTTCACCTTTTTTCGCCAGAAACTGTATTGCTGTTGATTTTATTCTTCGCAATGAATACATTTATATTAGAATACATCGCTTCAAGTTGATGATCTATTATTTCCGAATTAGATATATTTGTAGGCCCCATTTAGATCTTCCATTAAAGCCTCTCCTATGAGACGGTTTTCCAGCTAGTAATAATAATGATCATTTGGCAGAAAAACAGTATAACGGGTGTCCGGATTTATTGTTGATTATATCCAACGGATCCCACCCTAACTCTGAATTTCCCCCTTTCAGAATATTCTTCAATCTGCCCATCTGAAAAATTCGTCTGTCAGTCCGTTCTTTTTGTCACTCTATTTCTCTGTCCATTTTTATCGTCTTTTCTCCAATCTAACTGCTTTTTCTATTCGTTACCTGTTTTTTATCTTTCGATCAAACTCTCTCTCTCTTTCCATATACACACTCACTCACACATACACACATATAAATAGACACACACATTTATACACATACACACACATATATATACATATATATATATATATATATATATATATATATATATATACATACATATATATCCACACACACACACACACACACACACGTATATATATATATACATTATAATAATAAATTGTGTATGTGTGTGCGTGTACATAATAATAATAAGTTATATATAAATATATGTATCGCGACTTCTCTCCTCTGTAACGTCATTTTTTCTATCCAATCAGGTGTCTCTCTTTCCGCCACTGTCACATCTGCTTTTTGATCATTTGCTTGTCTATCATCAAACAGCCATCAAATTTTCTCTCACTGACGTACCGAAATGAGAGTAACGTCTCTTGCCCCGTGTTGCCAATTTAGAAATTTTTTATCTAGATATTTTTGGTTGCGTTTCGATGGCAAAAATGCAATTTCAATGATTCTTGAGTTTTGTTTTGATTTAATCGATAGTAATAAGATAAGTAGTATTTTTGATAAATAAATGTTAGAGATTAAACACACTTTTGATTTATTGATTATATTTCATATATTTCCGAGATTTTATGTACATCTATCTGGAGAATCTAGACGTCTCTAGGTGTCTCAACATGTTTTTGACTCAATTCTAGATGTAAATTTGGAAATAAAGTTAGCAATACTACCCTTACTAGATCTTTATACACAAAAGAACTAGTGCATCTATGGTCTGACTTTTCGGCTTGTTTTCCCATCTGTGCATGTATATTTCAACATATATGTTCGTATGATCTCTTTGTCCGTGGAGGACAACGCCCACTATTACTGCTGCAATTGTCACCGTCATTGATCGAATGCAGGCAACTGCAAGGACTTCACGGGTGCCTACCACCCTGAAATACATACCCAGATAGAACAATCCGTCTGACCACACCCTTTTCCTCTGGCAGCAGCAGCTACTCGTGCTACTGTTATCACCGTCGCTACTGCTACCTTCAGTGTAGGCTTTGTCACTTTTGTCAATTGAACATGATACAGTCGCTGTCTTCATTATGTTTGTCAAGTATCGATATGCTGCCCATCACTCCGCCAAATCATCCACCCACTTTTACCATTGAGAGTGTCACGGGATGATTTTACTTGAATTATTTACCTTAATCCACTTCTGGCTTGCTACGCCCGTCGAAGCCTCTACAGAGTCCCGTTAATTGTACCTTTTGGTTGCCAGTCTTTCATGATGCTGGACGAGAGGAAGGGTTTGACTTTCCCAGTCTGGATTCAGTCGTCCATCTCCTAGACTGGTTGCCAACTAAGGCTGAAGAACCAACTTTGTTCTGCTATTTACCCATAGTTTGGGGGAGAAAAGATGGATTCACACCTTTTCCATCTGCGTAAAATTCATTGAGAACTTTTGGAGATGTGTGTTCATATTGCAACGATTCGAGTGAATTAACAGTGAAAAAAATATCTGTTGAATTTACCCTCAAATTTAATCAATTCTCCCTTAGTTTATGGGACGCACTTCCTCTGAATTGGGAACCTTCGGAGATACAGTGTGGACTAATAGACAAACAGACAGACACACAGACGGATAGAAGTGAATACATATATCTCTTACAAGTTTTTTAGCAGTGAATTAAAAAAATAAATCAACATCAGAAAACAATTTCGTGAGAAGTTTGAAAAATGTCAGAAACTTTTAATGAATTTATGTAATCTATGTATTTTTATACGCGGGTTCAAACGTATAGATTCGAGATAGACGTTAATCAGGATAAGGTACTTTTCTATCATCACCTTGACAATATATAAGTATATTTGTCGGTCTTACACAAGGGATACATACTATGCATGCACATGTATGCATATGCACACACCTATATAGGAAGGTTACTTACTATGCCTACATACACATGCATAAGCACACGGCCTTACTTGTAGGTTACATACCACAATGTGTTTGCACATGTGCTGCCATATCAATATGGCTCAGTTACCAAAAAAAAACATGGCCGAACAAGTCGCATCATGCGATTGCATTATACGTCCAAGATAAGAGATTATCGAGAATAATTCATTAACACTATGATTAATAAATTGAATTACTTTATTAATGAACAAACGTACATGAATAGATGAATAGATATTACTGAGCTAGGCTTCGTCTGGTTCAGAGTCTTTATCAATAATTGGGAGGGTTGGCGTATGTTGCAACAGTTTCACAAGAGAGCATTCAAACCTTGCCTTTTCCAGTGCTCGAACACCAACCAATGGCGGGAAATGCGAATTTTAGTCATCAAATAATTAGAGATGCAGACAGATACGTATGAAGAGGCTGACAAAGGAGATATATATGATTAGACAGATATAGATTGATAGATATGAACAAACGGAGATGGATTGAAATATATGAACAGACTGAGATAGATTGATAGATATAAACAGAGTGTGATAGATAGATAGATAGATAGATAGATGGATAGATAGATAGATAGATAGATAGATATGATATGATATGATATGATCAATGAAGACCAAACCATTGTTCCCATTGCAATTGAGGGTTTTTACCAAACTGGAGTTCTAGCCCAACGCTCAATGTTGACTTCCTCTCAGGCGTAATGCAAAGAAAATACAATCCCCGCAGGAATTTAAACTCGATTCTATTCTCTGTGTCACCTGCACCTTATTTGGATTCTTTAAGCAACAAAGAAAAACCAATACAAACTAAGAACGTGAAACATTTTTATTACAGCTCGTCAAAAGTTGGTTCAGCTACTACTGGGTATCTTGAAAATAACAAATAGATTTTACTCTGGCGTTTTTACTTTCTCAAACTGTGTGCTGTAGCAACTATTCTCTACGTGTGCTGCATAAATCTTTCGTTTCAGAAATTTCTTTTCTTGTATCAAAACAATTGTCTGCGATATGATAAGTCGAAACTTACAGTTACCTCCCCTTCACTGTAACTATATATGTTTGATTATCATTGCATTCTTAGTTGATGTATTGCAATGGCAGAGGCATTCGCTCTCTGGGTGCTTTCTAGTCTTTAAAAGTAACGCTAGTTTAATAGAAGTGAAAGATTATTCGATATGTGCATCGAACCGTTATTTAGTGCCGATTACTTTTTCGCAAATCGATTTTTCCGTAAATGTAGTTAAATCTTTAATACTGTTCATCTTATGCGATCGATTTGACTATTTATTTGGCTGAGTGTAGGATAAGGTAGTTGCTTGTTTACAATCGTCTATGATTTTGAATTTCAATTCGATGTGGATTTCGCTGCTCTACAGGAACACCAGGTGGAATTCATTGCTTAAAAGAAAAAGGAAGTAAAAACATCATTAACCAACATGAAAGCGATCCCGTTATCAGAAACGTATTTTTGCGACCGTATCGGAAAAAGGTCCCCCGCTTAATATACGGATGGCACTCAAGACAGCCGTAGAATTGATCGACCGTCTCGTATTGGAAGAACAAGTGTCTAGAACCACTTGCCGAATCGCTTATTTGCAGATGGTCCCACTGGTTGATGTTTGAGCCCAGATATGAGCGAAGATTTTGATTTTGATTACTGATCTTCAAGGCAAGCAGACAGTACCCATTAGGAAAATTTGTGCACTTTCCTTTTACTGCAATATCATTCATTACATTAGCGTTATTGTAAAATGGTCTGTCTGTGGATTTCAGTCTGCGTGTCTATGCATATGTTTTTGATAACCAGTAACCCGGTGCTGGGCCGTTGGAGTGCCATAGATGACATCATCATGGGTGAGTAAAGGTGTGACGAAGGTTTGGAATCATTGTCTGTCTGCTAGACTGGTCGCTATCCAAGGCCAGAAAGCCGTGCCTGATTTGCTATTTTTACCATAATTAGAGGAGATGAGATGGTGTCCCGTCTTTACAAATGTATGGATGAATGTTTGTAAATGGTGGTAAGGCCAATACCCTTCGGCTGGCCACGGTAACAGCCATCTCTGCCTGAGTTTGCGACCTGTGGAAATAGACTTAGAGACGACAAGAACCCGAAGTGGTGTTACGCACTCAACGATACCTTAATTTATCCATAGCTGGGTGGGAAGGAGTCGGATTCATGCTTTTCTCAAGAGCATTAGTAGCAGTCTCAGTCGGAGTCAATTTTCCGCTATGGTAACCGATTGGCCACTTCCTTCGTACGCAAATGGTTTGCTTAAATAAAAAGGAAGATAGCGACCATTTTTTTTTAACTCTTTAATGCACCTTGGATTAAAATTCGTCCCATTTTTCAAGTGCTTGTATCTGCGTGGTGGGTCATTTCTAAAACCACTCTTTTTTTCATCTCCACGTATCTAGAAACACAAAGGTTTATATTCTATCCCACCATTTTGTTTGAGAAACAAGCTGGTCATCTGATGATAGTTGTTGAAAGGGGAAGAAAAAGAAATGAATTTCTTGCTCTCTTTCTGGAAATTCTTTCTCCTTCTTTTTTCTCTATTTTTTATTTTCCTTCTTTCCTTTCTTACTCTTTCACTCATTCTCCTTCTCCTTCCCTCTTTCCTCTTCCACTTCCTTTTTCCCCACCATCTTTATTTTACTTATTATTTCTCTTTCTCTTTTCTACCCCCACCATCTTTACTAATGATTGTTGCTTCACTTTCGTTTTGTTTTTTCTCTCATCTGATTGTTGTCAATGTCTGAATGTTCTTCAAATTCGTCACAGCCATTACATTTGACTCTTACATAAACCTCTTTGATGTATATCTAGGGAACTTTTTTCTAAGTATGCGCATCTGTTTGGAAAACAAAAACTTTACATGAGGCTATTCACTCGGATAGTGTAATGGTTTGCACATCTATCTCACGCGCAATTCGTCCCTGGTTCGATTCCCCGTATGAGCGAAGAGTGTAGAAAACTCTTCATCAGAACTGAATTCCCTTGTGCATTCATCAGCTGATTGAATACAATCTGAGTTGTGTGATTATGGTGGAAGTACCTCTTCGTTGGATTTGCTTGCAGCTAAGGGGCCAGGTTTGAAACTTGCAAGGATCACCAATCTGACCCATACAACGGAAACAATGGGAGTTTTCTCCTAAGAGACGGGTTCTTCACCTACTTCCTACAATTCACAAGTCTCTTCTGTCTCTTTTCATGTTTATGGCAGCTTTATTAAATCTAACAACTAAGTTGCAAGTAACATATGTACTCAGTCATGTATGTTTGTCTACATAATATTCCCGAAGGTTCTCTGTGAATTTTGATGGATGTTCATAGAGAAATATCTTCATATGTGAAGAAGAGGTAAACATGTAAAATTGAATGTAGTATAGTCGGATGTGAACTAATTAGGAAACACTCGTTAATGCTGCTGGTCGGACCCCAGTTGTAGAAAGATAAAGAATGAAGTGGCCTCCAGTGTTGTATGGGTATTGGAACCGTAACTGAAGATTGGCAACTGGTGCTGGTTACTCGCTATTCGACTGTGATGGAATCAACGTTTCAATGAAGACGAGAGATGACAATTCATATTATATAAATACTTCTATTACGACTATTCTCGGTAGCAACACACTGGGAACTTGTACTTTTAAGAACGTGAGATTGCAAAGTCAACTGTTCATAATCTTGTCGCTCAAAGTTGTAATCTGTCAAACGACTGATAGATTTAAACTTTATGGTCCACTACTTTTGGTCACATTTCCTTATTCTTTCCCCTTATCCGTGATCCTTGTTCAATTTTTTCTTTCGGTCTTTCTTTTCCTTTTCTTTCTACACTTCATACCAAAAGCGGTGTAGCTAGATAAAAAAATTTGAGTTCAGCCGACAGCGCCGTCAGGGGAGCAGGGCGGCAAAGTTACAGACTCGGGGCCAACCTATCCCCTGGACAACTGGCCCACACGTGATTGCATGAGTATTTTCACCCTATTTATCGGCAGTGGACATTTCAGAACGTGTCATCCATTATGATTGGATATAAGAATTATTGCACGATCCAAAGTCTTTCAAAATTGAACAACATGTTGTTATCGACGTTTTTTTCGTGTGAAATATCAAAAGATGAAACTCCTGACAGACACACAAGCATTCCATCTCCGTTTTGACACTCATCAACTTCTCGCACCTGCTTTGCTAACCGACAAAATAAAATTCCATAACCAGAATTCGGCCTCAGAATTTTTCTTTGCTTGACATTTCGATTTTAGCGAAATAAAATTGAACAAACCATCTATTTATAGAATTTTTCGTTGATATTTAGATAAAACAAAATATACATTCCAATCTATATGCTTTGCATTGTTCATTTTAACAAGCTGATCCTTAATTTGTGTAGCCTTGGCATTCAAAGGCATTCGGAAGGTGCATCCAAACTTATCCCTTATCTATCTATCGAGCTATTTGTTCATTTCACCTTTCTACCTATGTGTCTGTCCGTCTATCTATCGAGCTATTTATTTACTTATTTATTATCATGCGTGGTCATTCTGGTCGTGCACCATGCATGGTCATTCTGCTACAGAAACAGTCACCTCCCTGGTATTATAGCTATTTATGAATCCATCTATATTGTGTTTTACTTAGTGTATGATGTTAGCTGGTGTATGTACTCTCCGAGTGCTTCCTACATCATTGTGTATTTGTTTGGTATGACACAAGATTACTACATTGGAACACTCGGCGTCGAACGACTACACAAACAATGGTCTGAGAGACAAGCTTTCTAACCATCGCTCAATGGATATTTCCCTAGTAAATAAGAACTAATCTTGATCCCACTTTTATTCAAGTCAAAATCACTAATGAAACGATTACCCCGCTATCAAAATTCAATTCAATCCAAATAAGAATGAAATGTAAAGTTCTGACACCTTTAATAACATAAAAGAATGACATGATTGTAATTGATTTTTTTACTCGAATCAATTTTTGGCCCCTGATTCTACATTGGACCCTCTGATATTCGTAGAGTTTAACACGACTAAATAGAAAATGTCTGGGGAAAGAAAGATTGTGTATGTTCAATCTTGCTACTGTGGAAGACCTTCCAACTGGGTATGTTCGAAAAAAAAGCGTAAGGTATATATTTCGATGTATTACGTTTTTGTGCGGGGGGGGGTGCAGGGGATTACATGGCGATTGTCGGCGCACAAAAAAAATCAGTAAATGGAATTCCAATAACTTGTGTTCACTTTGCATTAATCGTCTTTGTTGCAAGACATCTCGACAAATGTTTTGTCTCTTGAAGACCACTGACAAAGAAGGAAGTGGCTGAGTGAGCAATTGGCCAAACCGTTCTTCTATTTCCCAGACAGTGGAGACGAAACGCTGCTACCTCCATTGTGAACCTCGAAAAGAGCCAATAGGATATATCTTCATCAGTTGGTTACTATTACGTTGCAGTTTGCACTCATTTGAGAGAGGGGGAGAAGAGAGAGAGAGCGTGAGGGAAATCTGTGTTAGTGTGTGTGACCATGAGAGTGTGCATTTGAGAAAGAGAGAGAGAGTAATAGAGGGAGCGTGTACTTATGCATTAGAGAGAAAGAAAGAGAATATGTGGTGTGAAAGAGAGAGATAGTGTCTATACAGCCTCGTGGTTGTTCGTGCTTGTAGAAGATAATGCGTGTGAGTGCGCGCGTGCGCATGTGAGTGTGTGTGTGTGCGTGCATGCGTGTGAGAGTGATACAGAAGAATGTATTCAAGGATGAATACATGTTCTTTTTCTTTCACTGTTCGTCACATCCCAAACCAAACGAAAATGCCCGAAAGGGGCTTTTCAAAACAAACATGCTGCAAAAACAAATCCTCATCAAGTGAAATAGACTCATGTGCCAAATTTTCTCCGAATCCACAATTCAAATTTAGTCTCTTTCCTTCTCTTTTAGTTTCATTCTCTCTTTCTATCACTCTTTCTTTCGATCAGTTTCTCTTCATTTTTCTTTCTTTCTTCTTCCCTTTTTGTCTTTCTTTCTTTGTTTCTCCTTTAATTGATTTCTTTTATTTTTCTCCGGGTTTCTTTCTTCCTTTCTCTGAATCTCTCTTTATTGCCTTCTCTCTCACTTCTTCATTTTCTTTCATTCTTTTTTTTTTTCCTTCCATTCGATCTTGACATTTTATCGATGATACTTACTTTTGAAAGTCTTTTCTCTTGTGGGGAAGGATTTCACCCTGAACTGAGTAGACACTTAGTCGTTAAATTTCATCAGCGAAATTTTCTGTGAATCGCTGCAAAAAAAAATTCTCTGAAAAAGATGGCTGACACACGTCGAAGCATGCCGAAAAAATGACTAAGAAATTGAGATGTAACATCTGCTTTCTCTTGAGTTTCTCTTTTCACCTTCCAATTGTCATTTTTATGTACCTTCTGTTGGATCACTTCACATCCACAATACAAACATATATAGGTGTGTGTGTGTGTGTGTGTATACTAAGGTTGGCTTTTAAATCCGAATGAAGAGGATCAGCATTGAAAATTAGTAATCGAAATCCTGACTTCTATCTAGGCTTGAACACTGACCAATAACTCCGGTGAGAAATGCGGAACTATTTCAACCACCAAACAAAACTAATTCCATATGCTTTATAAACAATCTAAAACAGACTTCTACCTTTGCACTTGTAAGTTTTTTGCTGTTCACAAGTTGGAGATGCTGGTGGCGTAATAGTTAACGTCGAAGAAAATACAATCGGCGAACTAAATTCACTTGATATTCACTTCGTACTAATGCCTAGGGGGAAGGTATGAATACCTATGTATAAACAGTAGGGAACAGTGAGATTTCTAGCCTCGGTGTCGAACAGCAATAGATAAATAGGATAGGCTGGGATCTCGGTCTTTGGTTGTTAACCATTCTGAGAGACGGACAACTCTTTTTCCAAACCAGGAGTGGAGCTCTCTAGGCAAACTGGTCCTACCTTACCCCTAAGTTCAGGTCATGGATTACTGTTTGCTGCTGATACAGTTTAAGAATAACCTGTTGTATGTGGTTTGGAGAGGAGGTGGGCACTGCCCAGTAATCCCATTACCCTGAGAAATGCTAATAAGAGGAAATACTCAGCATGGTACCCCGACGATCTATTAGGTTATGGGAAGACGAGAATTGGAAGTTGATAAATCTACTTTTCAGCGGGGTGCAAACAACCGCTCGGCAATAAAGCCATGAGAAAAATCAACGTACAAGAGAAATGGGGAAGACGAACACTCATGAAGAAGCAACGGTAATAATCCTGATTATTAATCGGCATAATCGAACTAAACCAACGTGTTGGAATAGGATTGAATTATCTGCAAGTCTCGGACGACTTATCTGTAGGTCGTGTATATAACATGATCTCTACAACTCTTTTGACCCAACATATTGCAAAAGGCTTACTCAATTCATTTAATAATGAATCATTAGAGGCAAAACTTTGGAAAGTATAGATATCTCCAACTTGGAGGTGAACGTACTAATCAATAACTATGGAGAGATTGCATAATAAAACACACTTTGTCTGGTTTCATACCCTCTGATATACCGTGAAGTTTTGACACAATGCTTTTAGAGAGTAGTAGCTTTATGGTTAATCTTTCACGATACATGTGCAAGGAAATTCCGTGAAATTCACTTTCTTCTCTGTCACTTAGACGTGTCTCATTAACTTTTTCAATCAACTCAAATAATAGCAATCTTTTTAATTAGACTCATCTCCCAGCAAATATTAAGCGAAAAGAAAGTTTTTTCTGACATTTTTGCCCCTCCACCAATGCTGTAAAAGTTGAAAAAATGAACCAAAATGCCTTGACTAGTTGGTTTGTGCCACAAAACACGCAGAACAATTTATCTAAACGATCCCCCTTTCTGAATGACAAATTTGCCCGGTTTCTTGTCGGTCAATTTGGCATATATATATATATATATATATATATATATATATATATGTATATATATATATATATATATATATATATATATATATATATATATATAAACCAAAACTCATGTGTTCACCATTCGCGTGTGCGCAACAATTTCTTGAAAAAAGGATGAATGCGGATTTATGAGCTTTTGATTGCCAACAAGCATGTTCCTAGTGGGGGGTTGAAAAAGAGAGGACGGTCATGTTGGGAATTTGAAAAGGAGACAAAATCATACCCTAAACCTGCCTTCAGAATCACTGCCTAAGAAACTTCAGGTCTTTATGTTGACGCTCATACTATGGCTATAGCTGTAAGCAAAATTCCAGTTTTTAATTCATACCATCGAGGAGTTAATAATGAATTTTTTTGTTCAGTAACAGAAACCATGCTTTGAGAAACTAATAAAACGGCACCAAAAACTAAAAATTCAAATGCAGGGGTTTCTGTCGGCCAGTCCTTATTTGGCATATTGCATAAGTTAGGCCAGAAAGAAAAAAACATAAAGGCCCTCATAATTTCTTATCGCTTGCTTGTACAATTCTTTACGTGTTTACGTGTTTATTCGTTCGAAATATTTTGGGCTCACACACCTCGATGTTGCCCAGGGACAATCATAAACCCAAATAGCCAACATTTTGGTTGTGGTCCAATTTATCTAGATCTATTAGATGATGCCTAACACGTGGGAATTGTTTAGAAACGTCTCTAATAACACAAGGGATGCAAGGACATTTTCTAGTCATAAATTTTTATTGGTTCCTGACTGAAGATTAAAAAAACTCATACATTGGTTCTAAGAAAGCTAACACTGTTCGGTTTTTATTGTGCACACATATATCCCACGGGGGATGTCCCATATCAAAGCAAACATGTGCCCATCTTTATGGGCTAAAAGCATATCTAATGTCAAACATTTAATGATGACATTTTTTTCTTATCGGTACGAATCTATCTTTTATGACAGTAGCTCTGGCTTTATTGAAGGGAACGGTTCCTGGCGGTCTTTCAAATAGGTAAGAATGAAATACATGCACCTCGTTTATTCCTACTGCTCGATACTCCTTCGTACATGTAAAAATCACATGCTGCCGGGCTGGATAATATCCACCCCGAGTATGAATGAATGTCTTGGGTTTTTTTCTCTCCTGTTGACCAGGCGGGAACATCAAACTTGACCAGCATTGCACTCGATTAATACTGACAGAGGTAATTCTTTTTCCCCGTCGACGATGTCGTAACTGCGAAGACATTTCAGCCAGGGCAGTAAGTATAGGAAAAAAATCTCTTCGTAAATAATAATACTTGGAAAATATCTATTATATATTGTGCTTTTTTCTTATTCATTGTCTTAGCATGTGAACAGTTTTCCAGTTTTCTTTTTGGTTTTGTGATTCAAGCCGAAATTGCGACAGGCGTTGGTGTTTCATTAGGAAATAGATATTTGAAAGAATAAGGAAGATTTGTCAGCTGAATGGGGTCTTTCGAAATCCCTACTGAACGTTATATTTTTTTGACCTAAGATAAATTCTGGGTTATGCATATGCATACCCAATCTTGGCATAAAAAATGACGACATATATAAAATATATAGATACACATCACATTTTATATACGTATATTATAGAGATTTGTATTGCAGTGAGCTTTTTAGTTATTCTTTGGTTTTTGTGCTGATTTCTCTTTTTAGGCTTATCATTCTTTTAATTCATCATTCTTACAAAGTCATTATAATATGAAAATTTACCACGTCAGTTGCGTTCCTTGGCATGATAGAGTAGAAACACACATTGTTAATTATTATATGTGTGGATTACGTAAATGATGCAATGTTAATGTCCCAAGTTTTGAGCATTTATTTGCAATGCCTGCGTTCGTTTATCTATCTGCGATTATCCTGTCTCTCCTTATCCTCATGTCCAATCTGCTCCTTCCCCAATTTCCACATCTCTATCCCCTAGCTCTCCACCTAATTCCAATCATCCGACCATTAACCCAGCATTAATAACTATTCACCATTTTGGTTCTCCCTCATCTTCTCATCGTCATCCTTACACACTGGAAGCGTTCTCTGATTATCGATCAAAAATAAATCTTCGATTAGACATGAAGAGGCTATTACTCTTCCTCCACCCCCGTCACCTGCTGGTACAACCCAACTGTCCGTCTCCTCATTTCTCTCTCTCTCTCTTACCCTTTCTCTATCTATTTATCTATCAATATCTATCAATAGCTATCTATCTATCTATCTATCTATCTATCATCTAAATCATTGCAAATCTCCTGTCTATGTTGCACACTGTTACACCTAAGCTGCTTTTCCTGATAACATCTTGTCTGTAAGATATTTTGGCTTTCTTTTCTCCTCTCTCTCTCCTTCTGTATATATATGTTTGTTGTGTGGATTTCACAGGGTAATTTTTTTGTCTCTGTTCGTAACGTACTTAAAAGAAACGATTTTGTGGACAAATGTGTTTCATATCCACCTTTTGAAACAAGTGACTTCTCCAAAGAATCATTTCATACAAATCCAAATATATCTGTGATTTTCTCGGAGATTAATACTAGGATGGTGCATAAGTTACGGAGGGCTTCAAAACATCTATATCTGTTTAATTCTAATGATTTTTACAAATTCAATACAGACGTGCGAAATTTGATCAGCGTATATACGAAAGATTGTGTCTTTCAAAGGCCCGCCATTTTCAAATTCACTAATTCTCAATTTTTCAATATCATCCGAAATATATCTCGTCGTAGGTCACTTATTTCTCGTCGGATATTAATCTCCAGTTCGTGGACAGTCGTTCATTGTTGATATAGACTTATCTTTCGAATAACCCTTAAGGAAAAAGAAGGAAGCTCTTATAGCCAGCGAATCACCGACTAAAATGACAGTGTCCACACATTGAAACAACGGGGATGTTGAACTTATTTAATGCTATGATGAATTCCCAAGTACCCCTTTCTCTATCTGAGAAAAAAAAGAAAAATGAATGGTGGAATAGAATTTGCATCATGATATATATATATATATATATATATATATATATATATATATATATATATATATATATATATATATATATAGTATAATTGAATAGCAATTTTTTTTTTAAATTTCAATTGTTTTTTGTTTTCCTTGTTCTCTTGGGAACTACTATTATTAAAACGACATTCCTTTCTAGTTGTGTTCAATCAAATATATACGTATTCTCACTTTCACCAAAAAACAGACCTACTAAACGGAAAAAATGAAGTATCTGTAAAACATCAGCACTGATAAAAAAAAGTGTCACAAACATTCCAAGTAGTTCATAACAAATAGTCAGGAAGCGACTTCCCTTGTGGAAGATCAAAGAGGGATTCATAACTAAACAAGAAAACAAAGAAAAATATGAATAGAATATGACGAAGGTTTTCCACTCTGAGAAACAGCCCTCCTCCCCAATAACGTTCTAAATAGGGATCCAAATAAATCGAATTATGTTCGTTATTAGGTTATCAAATTTATTGTATGAAACAACTTTATTTTTTCTCTTACATTCATAACAGTATGCAGATAATTTGCAATGATTTTTAATTCGTTTCAAATAAAGTGTTACCGCGTAATTTCATCTTTGATTATAATAAACTGCTTCCTCTGCATAGATTTCTTTTCTTTCGCTTTCTCTCTCTCTCTCTCTCTCTCTCTCTCTCTCTCTCTCTCTCTCTCTCTCTCTCTCTCTCTTCATCACACATGCACGCACACATGCACACACAATTAGAAGTACTGTCTTTTATACTTTTTATCTTACTGTCATCCATGATTGTTATCAGTAAAACTTATTAATCAGAAAATCTCTGTAATAAAACTGTCAGTGTCATCAAGTGCATTCTTCCGCGTATAACAAAAAAATTGTAACCAAATTCGAGCAAAAATAGAGTGTGTCGTGCTGTACAAGAATGTACGCAAAGAATTGTTATATGTTACTAAAATCAAAGCTACTTCATGACTGTGATGATGCAACTCCCTTTTCCCGCTATGAAATACATATTGACTTGGCAGACCAACAGTAAAGATAAAATAAATTAGACAAAAACATTTTAGTAGTCAGTGAGTTTAAAAACTAATTTCTAGATCTCCCCACTGAAGGTACAGGGGTTAAAGTTCAATTCTTGAGTGCTATGTGCAACACAAATACTTCAGAAATAACTTAAATATATCACAATAATTGAAATAGATCAAGAAATAACTAAATTTAAAAACGATGGCCACAAATTAAATGCCCAAAGTGTACAAAGTTGGATACCTTTTTTTTCTTATATCATTTTGAGGTAAAAAAAACTGCTGATATTACGATGTTGAGAGTCATTAACTTAAAGCCCCATGGATGGATTTCATCTTCTTGTACCAACACTCACTAAGAGGGAGCTATTATAATTTCCTCAGTGAAGGAGCCAAAATGAACCCTTTTAGATGTGCTCTTGAAGCTAATATCTTGATAAGTATTTTAGCAGAAAACTAGTATGTGTGTGTGTGTGTGTGTGTGTGTGTGTGTGTGTACGTACGTACGTACGTGTATGTGGATGCATACGAGCGCGGACGGTCGTGAGTGTGTGTGCTTGCGAATGTTTAGATTCACATCATAGATTTCTGAACCCATCTTCCGGACACCTGCAAAGCATCAAATGATCAACTTTTTAAATAATTAATATTCGTTATCACTGTTCACACACCAAGTGTACCATGGAAAGTTTCGCATTACTTCCAATGCATACTTTTTAGTATTTTTTGTGTCACATTATTATTAGAGTAACTGACGTATATGACGAAACTTTGACGTATCTGTTACAGGAATTTTATCTGGGATATCACTGCAACATCTAATTCGATTCCTCCTCATTTTGCTTATTCGTCTTTTTTCATTTCTCGATGGCCAAGTTCAGCTGTTTTCCTTTGACTGATATCTTTATTTTCCACCCACACCCTGCATCTCTCTCTCTCTCGCTCTCTCTCTCTCTCTCTCTCTCTCCCCTCGCACTCTCCACAGTCTTTATGTTACGATTTTTTTCTTATAACCTCTTCTCTATCCCATCATCTTTCAATGTAAAACCTTTATTATTAATACCTGACGGACAGACGTAGATTCGAAACTTTTCCTTCTATTTTTATTTCTCCTGTCCTGCATTCACCTGCGTCAAATCGATTGTCTTGTCTTATATCGATTTCGCCTTACTGATTACTTACTTTTATCGATTTCACCTTACTAATTACTTACTTTTATCGATTTCGCCTTACTGATTATTTTATCAATATCGCCTTACTGGATACATCTATCGATTTAGCCCTTCTAATTACTCACTTTTGTCGATTTTGCCTTACTGGATATTTACTTTTGTCGGTTTTGCCTCAATGATTACTAAATTTTGTCGGTTTTGCTTTACTGATGTCTTACTTTTATCGATTTCACATTAATTTATCAGTTACAATATTTTAAGGATCTTTTTTTATGATGATTTGATTTTAATGATGTTCAACCATTGGTGTGCTCGGTGGCTGACACAATTACGTATTTCCCAACCGAACCAGTCATTGCTTTCCTTGCCCCGGTAACAGTAAGGATTTTTGATTGCAGATTTTCTTTGGAATAATCCCCCACCCTCGTTGGCATAATGCAATCTTTCTACCTCTATTTGACCTTGTGCAATACGATGCTAAGTTTAGCCAATATAAAAAGTATCCAAACGTTTATTTTTGCTTGAGACTTTGGGTAATGAAATCTGGACTCGGGCCATCATTCCTTTCTGGTGAATATGTTTGTTTTCGACTGCAAACTGCAAATATGTCTAATATGACAAATGTATCCCATCATGATTTTGGTTCTTAAAAATGTGGAATTGTTTCATTCGAAGAATAGTTTTCTTTAACCACAAAAAAATAACATGTTCAGCTAATTGGTAACCCTTTGAATATATTCTGACATTAAGCACCTTAAGTCTTGAAAGGGTTTAGCCAAACTTTCCATTTATCACACTTGGTCTGGAGGAAGCTGCCGTAGAGTTTTGTTTCATTAGGCATCCATGCAAACCATTCTAAGTACCCCAGAATACTTGCCTTGTACCAGACTTAGTTTCTATCAACGCTTACTATAAGACAGATTTTACAAACGTAAGACTAACAATAGGACGGAAAGAATTTTCTTTTCGTCTTTTCGTTTTTTTTGGGGGGGGGGGGCAGAAGGTTCTAGGGTTTTAGGTGAAAGAATACTTTTTTATATCTCCGTCAACGACGTGAGTGCAGGCATTTCGATTGACTTCAAATTGGACGGAAGGATCGTGTAGCATGAATTTTCAATATATGTATGAGTGTTTTTGTAGGCAATCCAAAAGTTTACTGTAAGTGTGAAGGATCTTCTGGTGAGTCAAAAAGCCATGTATCCATTGTTAATAGAGTAAGAGATTTCATATCCAAAATAATTTATGCTGAATGGGATGTGAGAAAATACAGAAAAAGCAAAAAGAAACTAGAAATCACTCTGAGAGTACATACGTCTGACAACGCTATTGTCACTGAAAACTGACAGAGAAAAAGTTCATATAGTGCAATGGTTAAGACGTCTGCCTACTCACAGATGGTCCCGTGTTCGATTCACGACATAAGAGAAGAATATGGAAAAATCTTCGTTAGAACTATTTCCCCATGTACACCCAGCAGCTAATTGAGAAACCCTTAAGCTGTGTGATTAGAGAGGAGGTATCTCTTGGGTGGACTTACGTTCTGCCAGGATTTAGAATTTACAAAGATCACTACACTGCTGCATGCAAAGGAACCGACCGTTTATACTCTAATCTAATCTCTTAAGAGACCCTTCACCTTTTTTTATAGCTTTGATGTCAGGGAGATGACAGTAAAAAATTCTCAAAAGATTTAATCAATTCTTCCTTAGTTCATGGCACACCCTTTGGCAGAATGCTATTGAAATTCATTGAGAACCTTTGGATATATTGTGATCACAAACATGGGTGAATGCATTAATGTATGAAAAGAAATGAAAAAATGATCTCTCAATCGGAGAAAGAATACCTGGATCCGGCCCAAAATTTAACTAATTCTCTATTATCCCATGATGTACCATTTCAGAATAATCTATCGAAATTCATTAGGAAATTTTGGGGATATTATGTGAACCTGTAGCTAAGATGATGGGGAAGACGGATTCGAGCATTTGCCCCGGAATTCAAGCAATTGTCCACCCTTCAACAAATTGCCATTGAAATGTACCGTGAATATTTGGAGATATTGAACAGACAAATAGATGGACAAATAGATGGACAAATAAATAGGCAAATAGATGGACAAATAGATAGGCAAATAGATGGACAAATAGATGGACAAATAGATGGACAAATAGATATGCAAATAGATAGGCAAATAGATGGACAAATAGATGGACAAATAGATAGGCAAATAGATGGACAAATAGATGGACAAATAGATGGACAAATAGATAGGCAAATAGATGGACAAATAGATGGGCAAATATATGGACAAATAGATAGGCAAATAGATGGACAAATAGATAGGCAAATAGATGGACAAATAGATGGACAAATAGATAGGCAAATAGATGGACAAATAGATAGGCAAATAGATGGACAAATAGATGGACAAATAGATAGGCAAATAGATGGACAAATAGATAGACAAATAGATAGACAAATAAACCCGATAAAATGTGCACGTCTTTCGACAAGGTGAAAAATCAAAATCAAGCAAAGGAAATTCACAAAGAAAATATATGTTTTTATTTAATGCATAAATACAAACTATTGTTAAATAGACCACAAGAATTTTCAAGACGTCAAAATAGAAATGTATGTTTATACTAACATCTCAAAGTTGTAATAAGATCCTCTGAAGTGATAAGAAGATCAACTCAGTAGGCTCAAGGAATTTAATCCCCAACTCCCAGAGTTAGCTTCGAGGCTATCTAAGATGACAAAAATCTCAAAATGAGTGGATAATGTATCCACTAATGACTCAAAAAATAACGCTAGCCTGAGTTAGTCTCAATTCATTCACCCTTTAGTCTATAGAGACCTCTATGGTTATAGCAGTCTTACAAAAAAATGACCATACATTATGCACACAGACATATGAACTGAATTCTTTCAACCTGTACATACGGAACTACACAGCTAAAAAAAATATGAAGATTAACTGGAGAGGTTTCTAACAGCCGAAACATGCATCGGAATAAAGAAAAAAACTTGAATAATAATAATAATAATAATGCTAATACATCAGCTGACTTTGCTTTTCTAAATATTTATTTTCTTTTCGTTGGATCTATTTGAACTTTTTATTCTGTATCACAACGAGAAGATGTCGCAAACAGCGAAAGAACTTATCGTGGAAATATACGAAATGCGTATAGGCCACAGAAAAACAAGGAAGTGTAGAACAAGAAATAAGGAAATTAAATGAACAACTGACAAAAATGATGATATACTCCATTCCTTCTGGATGCACAAAAGAAAAGAAAAATAGTGCAGAATCACTTGTAAACTGTTTTGAAACACATCACGGATATTTGTGGGACCTTGAGAAATACTATATCCAGGAAGAAGCTTACGAAGCTACAAAATGAAAAAAGAACTTGAGATGTGGTAAAATCTTCTAAATAGGAGAAATATTGCATTTTACTGCACGATTAAAAGAGAAGAAATGGCTAAAATCTACAACAGCTTTGTCGAAATGGAGGAAATTCAAGTGCTAAAGAAATTGAGAGAAACATATCACTACAGGACACTTGAGAACAGAAGAGAATCAAAATGTCAGTAAACTTCATGCTCAAGTGAAGATTTTAGAAGACAAAAATGTATCTAGAGATTAACATTGAATTCTCATGGAAATCAAATAACTGTGTCCCGAAGGAATAGAACCATTCCTTTCTGAGAAATTGAAATGTGATTGCAAAGAAGAAAATCCATACTAATCTAAAAAAAGAAATAAAAAAAATAGTGGACAAATCTTCATGAACATGAAAGAGAAACTTGGACAAAGGAAAAAAGGTGAAAACAACTCGAATGAGAACAAGGGCAACACAGTAGAGAAAATGAATCCTCACAACCAGATGATACAATATTAACCATCAATGGGACAACTAAATGTAGAAAGTATAACTGTTTTTAGGGAACGCAAATCAGGTAAGAAAATTATCTCAAGTGATCAAAAACCTAAAATGATCAGTCATTGTATGAATCAACTAATGATCAGATAAGTAAACTTATTGTGTCTTAAATTCTGCCCAAATCCAAACAGTAATTCAATAGAATTAAAAGGAGACCTAACAGAACTCGAACGTAAATTTAAATTAAGAGGAAATTTATTTGACTCCGAGAACAGAGATGATTTCCCAGTTGAGAACAAATCTGAATTCTGTCCTGACGTTGAAAGAAATGAAGACCTAGACACTTACTTCGAAAAATTATGGAATCTAGAGTTACAAGAAAATTCAAACGTACCTAATAATCCAAATAGAAACAAGCTTTGAAAGATATCACAGATAATAAGAATATCATTCTAAATGAAACTGATAAAAAGGAGTCTGGGACAGGGAATACTATCGAACTAAAACCGATAGATGGAAATAGAAATAAAAAATCTCAAATCAACAAGTTCTGTACCGAATATGATGAAACAATTAACAAAAAATGAACAGATTAAGATAATTTCGACTCAAACATCATCATTGTTTACACTCAATCAGAAATTCACTCACCAGAAAAATATTAAAATGCAATTGATTCACAAAAAGCAGAATACAATGCAATCACAAACATTTAAATTTAGACTAATAATAACAGGTCCAGTCTGCTTTATAAATAGATAAAGTAACCGAACTGACATACTCAAAAAAACACTCCTACAAAAAGTACAAAGTTATTTTGAAGACGACATTCATTTCCAAAACTTCATACCCGACCAAACCTATCTTGAAATATCTTAAAACAAACATTTGATGTCACTGGTCTACACACCTCAGGTACGCAGGCCATTTCAAATTGAGTTCAAAAACATCCTGACATACTGCATCCAAGATATTACGAAGAATTTATTATTGACAGCATCGATTTAATTCAAAGAATAGCAATATTAATTATATTCAAATTCTTGGAACTACTTTGGGAAGTAAATTGCACCAGCATACGTCATTCTCACTTTAACGTACTTAGAGAAAACTCAATATGAAAATTTACGACTAAAATACTAAATCGAAATGGAAAATAATTTCATGGAAAAGATACCAAGCTGATTGTTTCATCTTCTGGAAATGTTCACGGGCAATATTGATTATATCTTTTGTATATTATAAAATTTACACCCAAATATAAAATTCACCATTGAAAATAGCTTTAAAGAAATTCCCTTTTAGGACATTCTTCTTTTTCTTTTTTTTTTTTTTTTTTTTCAAATGATAAAACCATTACATACAGTTATCGCAAACCTACGGATATTCAATAATATCTTCATTTTAAAATCCATCAACCCAAAAGTTATATAAAATCTTTCCCTTACTTCCTGGCACTGACAAAAACCTACAAAAACTCTGCCTAGAAGAATTCTTTGAAACTCTTTGAGTTTCACCACATTTTTAATAGACAACGAGAAAGAACAAATAGCACAAACAGAATTAAGGAACCCCCCATCAAAAAGAAGAGACCAACTTCCAGCATACGTATCTACTTATAACAAATGCTGTCCAGAAGTATTCCTTGAAATACACCAAATCCAAGAAATTGTAAATAAAAAAGTTACCGAATGAAACAAAACTAATTAAAATTAAACGTCAGCCTGGATATTCAAAAGAAATTCCAACATTGACTTAATTTCAAGATTTTACTGGGCAAGGGGTTATATAATGTAACAACAACAAATGTCGTAATGTCGTATTTGTAATGTACTTGAAGAAAAATCCTTTTTATTCAAGAACTCGATGAACTCTTTCGGAATAAAAAGAAATCTAACATGAAATTCAGAGAATTTTATCTATGTAATTGATTGTACATATTGTAATAAAAATCATACTGGCTGCACACACACACGCACACACACACACGTATACATATATATATATATATATATATATATATATATATATATATATATATATATATATATATATATATATATATATAGTCACCTCTTTGCTAAGAGATTGAAAATTAAAGATGAGGAAGAAACACAAAAGAAAAAGAAACATAAACAAAGGCATAAGAAGGAAAGAGAGAGGGTAACAAAAATAAAAGCCAGAAATAAAGTTTGTTAAAAAACCAAACAAACCAATAAACAAAAAAGAGCCCGGTGGTAAGAGAGAGAGGGACAAAAAAACGACGGTAGAGAGTGAATTGATGGCTGCTTAATAAAGTGACGTCAAAGAAAAAGAGATGGGAAGCGTACACGCCAGAGCTGTTTTCTGTTACCATAGAAACAGTATGATGACGTCGACCAGTCTGTCTGTCTGTCTGTTTACGTTGAAGCGTGTCAGAAAGTACATCGAGAAAACAAGAAACGAGGAGAGAGAAAACGGACTGTCCACTCATCAGAGATGCAGGTGTGAACAATTAGCTATGTAAATATATGTAAATATATGTAAATAGGAGCATATTTTCCGTAGACGAAAATTTGGGCGTTAAGGCAGCCGGGAAAATAGACCCAGAGGAGAAGAAATGAAGGTCTACAGACAAAATGGCGCTTTTTGTTGTTATTGCTTAATCAATTTAAGATTCAGGTGCTAAAAATAAGACTTCGGCATTCTCCATCTTGACTCTCTTCACAATCTCGCTGCGTGTTAATCTATGTTAGTGGTTCTCAAATTATAGTGTGCCGCAAATATCCTCCAAGTGTGCGACGTAAATGTTTCCAAGTACACTTACCTTGGGTTTTCAACGTGTCCAGTACGGGTATCATGTCTGTCCCGCTTTCGCCACCGAAATCTAATTGTTTTTATGGCAGGATTTTATGAGATCTTTTTACAGTCTGAAATATCCGTCTATGCAGAACAAAAGATCAGGACTTTGATCGCAGCTGCTTCTTATAGCAAAAGAACGATTAGTCCTGATGCTGATCTGCTGAGTGCTGTTTCCGTCAGTCAAGATATGCGAAACTGCGGGATATATATCCTCGTGAGGATTGATCTTATAATGATTATTCTTGTTACTACCTTCCCCTTGGTCCAATAAGCATGCATATCAGATTTGGTAGCTCTACAGCGAACCGTTTCATTGTCGATGGAGGGCAGACAGACAAACTTCTTATTAATAATGCATTGTGCTTGCTTATAGTTTATTTGGTGCTTTCATTGACGGTACATCCTTTAAATGAGCTTTCATTGACGGTACATCCTTTAAATGAGCTTTCATTGACGGTACACTTATCTAAAAATGAATTCTATCGCGATACATTATTAGAGTTTTATTAACCAAGCGTAATATATAATGTCATCCTGACAGTTAAATTGACTCAGGAAAAAAATCTTTTGAAAAATGAACAAATCGTACTTAATTTCGCGACATACCTTGAGATTATCGACGACATACTGAAGTGTCACGACGCATAGTGTGGAAAAATCTTTTCAAGAAATTCATCTCTGTTTTTTATTTTTATCATTATTCGGACTATCCCCATCTTGTTTTTCATACAACGTTTCGGCCGTTGTACTCTACAGCCTTCATCAGGTATCGTAGGTGTGGGGGAGTAACGAACCGAACCCTTTATTTAACTGACGTGTCCATAGCGTAGTGGTTACAGAATCAGACAAAATTACAGCAAGTGATATGATGGTTCTAGGTTCAATCCCATGATTATACTACTAATGCTAAGAGGGGAGTGCGGTCAATATACCCCGTCGGTTAAATAAAGGGTTCGGTTCGTTACTTCCCCACACCTACCAGATGATACCTGATGAAGGTATAGAGGTAGAGTACAACGGCCAAAATGTTGTATGAAAAACAACCAAGATGAAGATAGTCCAAATAATAATAGAAATAATAATTATACCTCATATCAAAAATTCAGAGATATACTAAAATTCATCTCTCTATATATATATATATTTATCAACAAGAAATCGAATCCGATTTCAGTCTGTAAAGAATCGGATGAATGGAAATCCCAAATCTGTTGGGGGCTAACAAATACCAATGTAATCAAGAATGCTGCAGCACAAGTTTGGCACAAGGACACCAATCTTTAGAGAACAAACATTCCTTGCAATGATCTGAGAATCTAGTTTATCAACCATCGTACAACAACAGGCATTTGTTTTTGTCAAGCTCCAATCGATGTCGGAGTTGACTTTTCCCCCTGTAACAACAGGAACAAGAACAATCCTCTCTTAATTTAGAGGAATAAACTCTTCACCGTTGGTTTTTCTCGTCCTGTTAAACCAAAGTGAAATATAATATTTACATTTCCCTACTGTGCAGTGATTTGAAATCACGACCAAGTGATCGGTAGGTGACTCTATTACCGACCAAGCCAAACTGACAAGTTTCATGCATCTACGAAATTATTTATCATATACACAATACAAAATTTGCAGTCGTCATCTTCAATCAGAATAGAAGTAGGAGTGAAGTTTGACCCTACAGCAGCCAGGCTTGTAGATATTTACTGATATTGACCAAGTATGACTCAAAGAAATGATAGCCAGATCGTCAATAAAAATCGAACTCCATGTAACTTTGGTTTCATTGCAAGAGATATTTACCGGTATTAGTTTAGAACAGTCTAATTGATGTTTGATGATAGAAATATCTCTGTACTTTCCGAGAAAATGAGTCAGTAAAAATTTACCAAAAAAGTAATCTCCCTTTCAAAAGGCATTTAGAAGAAAAAGAAAAGGAAACGTACTCACAAAATTTAATGTGGCCATATTTCACAGACGTTTGAAAAATGAGACAATGAATGAATGACAAAGTGGATTTTCTTTTCCTTGACTTCTTGGATAGAGGATTTATAAATTCGAAAAGAAAGAAAGGAAAGAAGATAATTTAAGAGGAATAAACGAGGAGAAACAAAACGGTGGGAATGAGAGAAAGAGAAAGGACACATCCATTTTCTTGGAAAGTACAAACATTTTATATGCTCTGCCTTTATATGTAAAATTCAGCTAACCTTTAATGGTGTTAATAGACGATAGGTTTCAATTTTATCTTGTGTGTATTTCCCCAAAATCTTTCATCAAACTTGACAAGCCTTTAGATTTGAGGTTACAATAACATCGTCACAAACACCAGGCTATAAATCACTCCGAAGGTGCATACCAACGCCAGTGTTACTAATATTGGTATATCCTTCTCAGAATTTGATCAATTATTCCATGGGCCATGGTCCATCCTTCCGCAAAATGTTGAATTGTATGTAAACATTTGGAGATATTGTGTGGACAAACAGGCAAACAGACATATAAACATAACTTAGGACATAAGCTCTGTAGAATTGGCATCGCTTGGTCTTTGAAGCCACATGAAGGTCGCCCAAGTCATCCGGTGCAGATATTAACAGTTTCAAAATCGGTCATTTATCGAACAAGCCTAAATGAACAGCAATTTGTAAGAAGTCAGTAGACCGAATAATCTTTTTAATAAACAATTCAACCGCAGATATTTTTCAATTCAAGTTTACATCATTTTGTTTTGCTATTCATATGATTAGTATGCACACGCACATACACATTCACATTCCTCTATTTCAGCTGTATACCTCTGTGTGTGTGTGTGTGTGTGTGTGTGTGTGTGTGTGTGTGTGTGTAAGTGTGTAATAACCAAATTAACCCACGGCAAGATTTTCAAGTATAACTTTCTCACATAATAATGGCAATTCCCCGGGACATAAAATATACCAAGTTAACTTGATTCATCATTTTGAATAACCGCTTCAACTTTTCTGTCACCGTCAATAAAATTTGTCCAAATGCATATCCTGCTTGACTATATATTTGATGTACTATAACTTAATTTTCGATAAATTCCAACTGAAAACCTTGTTCAATGGTCCCACCTCGCAACTTTCTCCCAGGTATGCCACGTAAATTATTCCAATTTCACAAGCATGTATTTTGAGCCTTGAACGTGTCCAATACAGGTATGATGTTACCTATCTAGTGATTTTATCACTTGCTTCTTTGGATTTTCAACCTCTTTTTGCAAAAGATTGAAGGAAATAGGGATGATGAGTACATACATCATTTATGTTGATATAAAAATCGAATTACAATTCACGCTTTAATTACTTCCTGTGGAAATGTATATTAAACATTCAAACATATCCTCAGCAATAACAACACATATTTATATTTTAATGGAGTCAAGAGTTGGTGTGTCGCGTAAGTCATATACATTTCTTAGTGTGCCGCGTGATTAATATACATTTCTCAGTGTGTCGCAGAAGTCATATACATTTCTCTTTGTGCTGCGTGAATCATATACATTTCTAAGTGCGCCGTGGAAGTCAGATACATTTCTCTGTATGCTGCGTGATTCATATATATTTCTCAGTGTGTCACAGAAGTCATATACATTTCTCAGTGTGCCGTGTGAATCATATACATTTCTCAGTGTGCCGCGAAAGTCAGACACATTTCTCAGTGTGTCGCATGAGTCAGATACATTTCTCAATGTGCTGCGTGAGTCAAATACATTTCTAACAGGTGATATTTGTGAGGGTAGCCCGGCAAAACTTTCAAGGTTGTTTATATTTGTGTGGTGTTGGGATTGCAGGCATTTAGCAAGATGCCAATTGGCCTTAAGAGTCGGTTTTGATTTGTATATGCTGACACCTGAATCTATGTACAACGTCTATGCCCATGTGCATTTGTGTGTATACGTGTGTGTGTGTGTGTTGTAAGAAATCTTACATAGAGGCATCAACTCTCACATATACCCCTTCTTTTATTCACTCACATACATCCTCATGTGTGTATGTGTGTGTGTGTGTATGTGTGCACGTGTGTGATGAGAAAGATCCAGCATCTCTCTCATATCCCCCTCTCTCAATCACATACGCCCTCTCTCTTCATATCTGAATCTATACATGTACGTCCAAGCAAACTGAAGCAAATTTATTTTTATCCCGAAGAAATCCCACTCAGCTTGTTTCTGAAGGAAATTAACAGATAAAAAAACAAAAAAATAGTCAGTTCCACAGTTAATGAAAGCAGTGCTATTCAAACTGTTGTATGCACACCAGCACCAGTACACGAAACACAGATTATCCGTATACGTCTTGTTTTTACATCTTTAATGACGTTGAAAGTATATATTATTAGAAGACCGTCTTGCCACGCTTGGGTATTATTTTACGATGTGTATACATAAAGTTCCGATAATGCTTAAATGATTAGACTTGAAAAAGTTTCCTTTAGATATCAATGTAATATTAATTTATATACTATTTATCATGAAGTATTAATCTGAAAACTATACATTATATTTTTTCCAGTATAGATTAACATTGCTATGGATATTGAATTGATGTTTTACTGATCCTATATGAATACTAATTTGTCTCAGACATGCTACCGATCCCTAATCCATTGGGGGGAAACCTTGCCGGTTCGTGAGTGATGTTTGCCGATCATTCAGACAACCATCTGCAGAAATTACTTTAGAGAATCCTCATCCCCAATACCTATTTGTGATCACACAAAGAATTTGAGTTACGCTGGTCTAAGGTTTCCATTTGCCAAGTTTGTTATGCTTATTTCCACATCTGACACAGATTTAGTTTTTGAGTTTAACAAGATAAATCAGTCTTTAAGTTGACATCAGTGGAATACATACAAGTATAAATTGAGAGAGAGAAAACATTTTCGGTGGAGGAATGTTAATTTTTCAAGCAGGATAAAGTTTACAAAAGATGCCCCAAAGCAAGTCATTTTGAGTTATTTATAATCAATTGCCATACATCCTTGTTTCAAAATGAAACACCTGTGGAGACTGATAGCTATGAAATAGAGGAGATAAGTGTCGGTGGATCCACTTCTCCAAAATTAAATCACTTCTCCCGTAGCCTTTTGCCCATCCTCCAATTGAATCTCATCAAAATTCATCTATAACCTTTTGAGATATCGTCTGGGAAGACAGAAAGCTTTCAGGGCTTTTGTGTGATTAGGACAGTTGACTAAGACGCACGGAGAAAATCATGCAGGGATCCACTCCATAATTCTATAATTTCTTTCATAGCCCATTACCCATCCTCGACGAAATCTCATTGGAATCTATCGAGAGCTCTTGGATATATCGTTTATACAGACTGAGAAATTTTGAAATAAAGAAAACTCTGACTTATATCCCCTCACTTCAGAAAATCGACAACTGCTCTACCGACTGAGCTACGAGAGCAGATATTTTACGGTTTACAGAAAATGGAATCTGACCGTTAAAAGGGTGAAGAAGAACAAGAAAGACATATTGTAAGTTTTAGATGTCGTTCTTCCAACAGCTGTTCAGACTGTTAATTTCGTTTTTAGTTGCGTTTGTTGCCGTTCCAACGATTTTGTTGAACTATTCTACAGCCTTCTTCTAAAGAAATATCCACCTTCTTTCCATATGGATTGTACGACTAAAGAGAGTCGTAGAATAGATCAGCTGAAACGTTGTAGTAACAATAGCAACAAAAAGAATGGGTTCAGTAGTTCGAAAAGCACTTTGATTCACTCAGAAGGTACGGAATAATTGGAGAAAAAATAGACTGTGGGCAATGCCCCCAATGACTGCGCTTGTCTAGGGATTGTCACCACGAACTTTCTGATAAAAATTACTTTCTGGTTATATTAGGAATCTCTTCCTCCATTCGACAGTCTCGTACTTTTTTCACTTCTACGATTCTTATCACATTATCCTCTATTAATTGATACGTATGTGGATTAACCACATCGAGAATAAGAACACAACTATCAAAATCGAAGATGCGAAAGTTGAGAAAGTAGACCACTACATCTACCGAGGACAACGAATCTCTATGAAACCCACAAGAGAAGAAGAAATCAAGCGAAGAATCACTCTAGGATGACAAGCTTTCGGCAAACAAGCTCAACTTTCAAAAACAAGTTCCCATTAATCAGTAGAGTATACAACCAATGCATCCTCCCAATAGTCATTTATGGAACCTAACCAAAAGACAGAAGCATGCAATGCGTGCATGAGAGAATCGTGATTAACCTGACATGGAGAGATAAAAAGACAGCAAAGTATCAGGGGGGAACAGGAGTCCAAGACATCATAGATTAAATGGCAATGGGCCGGTCATGTAGCTAGAATGGCAGACAACCGTTGGACATCACGATTCACAACATGGATCCCCAGAGATCACATGCGCAACTGAGGCCGGCAGAATACAAGATGGAGGGACGAACTGGACAAATTCAGAAAATACTGGCTCTGCAACGCCCGCGAAAGAGGAATGTGGCAAATCCTGGGGAAGATCTATATCCAACAACGGATGATGATGATGATCATGATGATGATGATGATGATGATGATGATGATGTGAGCTTTACAGACTCTACCACACGTAAATGTTATGACTGATAGTAGCACAGGAAGACCACCAAACTAATAAATGATAAAATGATGGAGAATAAGATAGAAGTCATCTTCCTTATATTTATTCACTTTATGATTTCTTTGATCATCTATTTGTGTTTCTTTACGTAGTTATTTGAGAGAATTGTTTTTAAATTGCGCTTTGCCTGAGCGGGGGGGGGGGGGTAAACACCCTGGATACATGACTTCCTGCAATTTTATATTTCTTTTATTTATGTTGCTCATCATTTCTTGATTTTATTATGATATGTTATCCATAAGAGAGAAATTTATGGAAACCAATGCACAGAAAAGACAAATTCTGAGTTCGAGTCTCAGGCATCAAAAATCAAAATAAATCCATTTCAAAATTGTTGTCTTAAGAGACTCAAATCCATGCAACTTACTACAGAAAGGATCAAGTGGAAGACAGATTCCATTCTCATCTATTCTGTTGTCTTCTCGTCGATACTACAAAAACGAGACTTTATCTTTCGACAATATGATTCTGAGGGACTAGTATGTTCTAGTTGAAGAGAGAAATATCAAATGAATTATACAAATCGATTACAATCTCTTCCATCTGTCTTGGTAAACAATGGAACAATGCTAGTGCCCTCTCTTGCGTAGCTCTCGGAGCGTATGGAGATCTGGGATACCCAGTCGACAGACTTCCCCTCTCAGTCTTGCCAGTTAAGTCCAAAAGAAAACGGACTGATACGATTGGCATCAGCTATCGGAAGGATGTCAAAGTTGGCACTCAGCCGCCTGAAGGAGGTTACACTCCCCAGTTAGGAGTTTTTCATCTCTTAGATTGGTCATCAACCATGACTAGAGAGCCAATCTGACCTGCTATTTACGATTTAGATTCATGCCTTTCCAAAGGGCATTAGTTTGAAGTGAACACAAATTGTGTCTGTCCAAGTTTAAACTCGCTAGCCGATTCCATTCTTCGTCTGGTTAACCTTTAGTTCAACCGCAACAAAAAATAAAACATAAACCTCAAAGAGGCTGGAGAATAGATTGTCTGAATCCTCGTGCGAAAAATGACAAAAATATATAAAGATAAATGTGGAAAATACATGGAATAATGTCCCAATGCAATATATATATATATATATATATATATATATATATATATATATATATATATATATATATATATATATATATATATATATATATATATATATATGGAATAATGTCCTTATGCTAACTTTCGAAATTTTGGCGCTGTCTCGATTCTTGGGTCCCTATTTTATCCAAGCATTCATTTATCTAATTAGTTGACCTGAATTGTGACCCCGACCGTGGCTGTGTAATAATATCATCAAGAATTAGACTGTATCTCGTTTCATGGTCAGAGATCGAACTCATTTTGATACACTTCCTTTCTTCTTGAAAAATAATTCCCTATCGGAGGAATGCCCTGAAAGAATTTTATCTCTCCTCATTAAATCAGGAATAACTCATGCGTCCCCACACATGACAGGAAAATCACGAGCATCTCGTGTAATCACTAGGGTGGTCACGAGTACCTCATTTGTACCTTTAAGAATACAATTTACACCTTCTTAACCCCCAGGAAGCCATTAAAATCCCATATGCCAGTGAAGAGACCTTCAGACTGCATCGAATCTTTCTCCTCCTGCGAGCGCACATGTTAGCGAGTCACAAGACAGGCGATAAGAGTAATTAGGAATTGAAGAAGGCACGCCATTTTTAACTTGTAATGCTCATCGTCTCTAATCTCTTTCGAATGAAAACCAGATTCGCTTTTGCGATTCCTGGCGCGCACTCGAAGCATCAATATCCTTAAATGGTGAATACCACAAGGTCGAATGAATAGGTTAGTAGCGAGCTGAGCCAACAAAATGGTTTCGATCCTGGTACTCGGCTAGTAATGCCTAGAATACGCGGATTAATTTTTCTCGTCCCTTGATCGATCAACACCCATTTCGATGAAGGATCGTGATCAGCAAGTCGCTATTATATTTCCTTCTCAAATACAAGCCATTCGCCATGAACTGCAGTCAGCATCGAAAACAATTGTCAAACATTTTCAATTTGTTGTGGTCGATGTTGAAAAATTTATTTTCACACAGAGAACACTTTCAAAATTTAGATTTCTGCACACAGTGCGTTATCTAACTACAGCTGAAGAAATCTCTGGGTGTATGCACCGCGATTACTCAATAACGGGTCATAGTATGAAGTTAACATTTGCCAGAAATATCGATAACTACTCTACAGATCACTGACGCTTTCTAACATACAGTTTTAATAAAACATCCAAAAACATCTAAATTTTGGAGTACTGATCCCCAATTTCAAGTCTTTTGACAAAACGGCATGGTCAGGGGCGCTGATACACACAAACGTACACAAAAGACGGGGCAGAACCCTTTGCTTCCGTGGCTACGGTTGTTGAACTCACTCTCACTCTCACAAACACACACACACACATACACACACACACACACACACACACACACATATATATATATATATATATATATATATATATATATATATATATATATATATATATCCCCACATGATAGATATGTTGATAATAGTTCGGTGCAGAAATAATCATGGTTTCTCACCATTAACTTTAAAAGAGCATATCTCAACCTAGAATAAAAGTTGATAATGGAAATAAGAACATTCAGAATCTGCACATTTTCTCAACTTGTAACAAGTTCATTCATTCCAGAAGCATAGAATTCATTGGTCTTGGAGATAATGAATTCTCCGAAGGCGTTTTGAGCTGCTGCTTGGTTCCTTTGCAGAAAGTGGTTGAGATGTGAAAAAGGTGGTAGTCAGTTTGAGAGAGGTCGGCTCAGGTAGAGTTCCATAGTTGTTAAATTTCTGTCGGTTCATTCATCGAGAAAAATTACTTTCCTTCAACTGACCAATAGAAGACGTAAACGTTACAGCTGTGCATTTTGTCGACTTCCATGCCATACTTCTTCTGATCATGAAGTTGTAGAGGATGATAGCCGAGTGACAATAATCATTTGATGCAGGAAAGTGTTTTGCTGACAGATCCAGACACTGCATGCAACAATGCCGATTGTTGTGCACTATCAATTTTCCGTTATAAATCACCATGCGATCAAGAAACGGGTCGTTTTAGTTGCACAAATGAAGTGCAAAGCAGAATTTAATTTTTTTTTAATTTTCGTTCAGCTTGTGCAGCAACCATTTGTCGAGCTATTTTGCTTTTCTGATTTGGTGCAGATGTCAAACAATTGTTGAATGATCAACGTTTAGTTCCTCTTCAGCATCTCAAGTTGTGTGTGTGTGTGTGTGTGTGTGTGTGTTGGCCCACCTCAATCGGGTATCTTCAATCGCAGGAGAACGTCCACGGCACTCCTCATCTTCAAGGCTCTCGTTTCCGTTACGAAATCTTTGGAATCAATGTTGAGCTACACGTTCGTTTATGGTCACCTGGCTAAATACTGGATTGATATTTCGAGCTGTTTCCCGTTTTACCTTTCATTTTGAACTCATACAACGAAATTGCAGGAGTTTTCTTTTTCTCGATCTTTTATTTTATAGCCTCAAATAAACCAGAATAAAAGGTGGAAAATAACCTTCAGCTTAAATGAATAGAGCTTTAAAATGGCAAACCTAGGGACATGTTAAATAGTACTTTATTCCAAAATAACCATCAAAGTTTACAATAATAAACGTGCAATTAATATATATATATATATATATATATATATATATATATATATATATATATATATATATATATATATAATCACGAGAATCCCAAAAGAAGAAAATTGTGGCTGCATCTAGAACAGCCTTCAATATACATCGCCAATCACACCTAAACAAATAGTTCAAAATGCAGCGTAGATTTCGTTAGGATGGTAGTTAAGGTCATTTTTTCATGTCAACTCCCTTATGATGTCTACGTAAGTCATGACTTGTCTATTCTCCTTATCACGTGATGTTATCGATAAATCATCGAACTTTGCATAGTGCTTCCGGGGTTTCGTGCTCTTTCTAAACTGGAAGAAATAACTTATCAGTGTAGAAAAAGAACGTTGTTTACACTATCAACTGATTGCTTCAGGGACTATCAGTCATAGTTCTAGGATTGAATAAAGCAAACACAGTCATTTTTTAATTTAATGCTCTTCGTAAAGTTTGTGTAAATAGTATGCCAGCCAAATATTAATGATGCTATTTTGTAGTTAAGAAGTTAAAATCAATATTTTTTCCGTTCGACAGATGTCATTGATTCTAGCTGAGAGAGAATGGAAAACCTTTAATTCTAATTGTGTAGCTCTAATCACTAAACTGCGCCCTCAAGCAGCGTAAACGCAAACCAGTTGTAAAAGAGCGACTCGAATGAGTTCAATTAGATTGTGTATGTTGTATTTTCATTTTTCTTTTCCCTTGTTCCTTTATTTTGGGATAACGTAATACAGAATACAGAAAAAGTGAATTTCTTTCACTATTTTTCATTCTAATTTCAAGAGTAAAAACTTGTGATAGGAACGACGAGATGATTCCTTTCTGACAAGCATTTCTTTTCTGTTGGAATTTCATAGATGACAGATCATCATTATGTATAGATATTCTCGGTCTGCTGTCCTCATCTCAGTTCATCAAAGCGTTTCGGTCGTTATATCTTATAGTCAGGCGGCAGGTGCTTGAAATTCAAACCTACTTCAGCAAATTTTGATCTCTACTTGTCAATTCAACTGAATTTAATTTGCTGCTACATTTGTACTTTGGTCTTTCCTCATAAAACGAAGCTCTAAAGGTTTGCATGGTATTCCCATCGAAATATATCAAAATGACACACGTAAAATTGATATATATATATATATATATATATATATATATATATATATATATATATATTTGTTTTCAATATATATGCATATTTTGTTCACTAAATTGTATATGCTTGCGTTGGTAGAGCCTTTTGCTTACCCACAGAGCATCTTGGATTTTTCCAGAACCACTGATCAAATTCGACACTGTACTGCATTGTGTGCCAACTAATGTTGATTTCGTGTAGTTATCGTGTAATTGCGGTGCATTCATATGCACACTGGGATTTCTTGAAATGGAATGGTGTGAAAAAGGTTTTTCAATTTTGCTCATCAATTTGAATGTGAGTAGATGGAAAAACCTGACAAGAGATGGCAAAATGTGCAAAGTTGGTTGCATTTGCCACCTGGCTAAATACGTCTGTCTCTTCAGGTGGATGAGTCCGAAATGCAAGGACGAGGGGGGGGACTCATCGAAGTGTAGAAGTGTAATGAACTCATTCAGCTGTTTCGTAGCTGTGTTTCTAATCATTTATGCTGTAACAATCATCTTAATGTCCGACACTTGTGCCACAGAAGCCTTTCTCTAAGGGGTCATTTAGATCTACGAAAAGATTGCTGAATGTACAAGCCGCCATGTTGGAATGGGAAGAGGCGGTTTACTCTTCGTGTTTCACAAGAGTTTTCAGGAATCGGTAAGTAGAGGAGGCGATTCCTGTTTAGTCGTTTTACATCTACTCAGAGTGTCAGTCATACGACAGTGAGTTGAAAACGCACTCTGGAAATAGAGAATAAGCTCTAGGCGAGACTCGAACTCGCAACACTAGTGAAGCTTGGTTTTCATTCAGTACCAGCTGCTTTACTACGATTCATTGTTACGCGAACCAGTAGTATTAGTAGAAGTATTATAAACTTGGATTTTTCTTATTAGATGAAGCATTATCAACCATTATAAATTGACTTTTCTTTGTCTTCTCAAGTTTGGAAACTTCTTGCTACTTTGAACTGGTGGTCAGAATAATTCCAATGCTAAAATTGAGATGATAGGAACACTAGTAAAAATTGGATACGTTGATACCATGAATAGTGTGGTTTTGTTCAGTGCAGGTTTCGATATAGTACGTTTAATACATTGCAGTACAAATTAATGTAACTAATTATACGCTGAGAAAAAAACACTTGAACTGTGCAGTTCCGGATAATACAAAACAACTTTGAACAGATTAACTTCACTGATGAAGGTATACCCGTAATGGTTGATGATTTGTTTCTCTTTTATAGAAAGCTTGAGCGGAGAAACCGTCCGTATATTTTGCTTATTTGAACTGAGAGATTTAGTTTTTATGAAAAAGAGGAAAGAATTCTAACAAGAAGCTCTACTTAGAACATGCATTTCAAAAATGTTCGATAAGTTTTAAAATGCCGTTTGGAATTGTCAGATTTATCTTTTTAATTGCACTGAGAAATTTTACAAATCCTGGTTAGATTGCTTCTTTTCATAAATATGTTTACAAACTACATCATCTTTTTCTATACTTATAATCTGTACATGTTACACTTGCCTAAACCACATCTTCTGTCCTGTAAGCTAGACCAGAATCTTTGCTTTGATATGATCACTGCCACAGATGAGATATCGCGTCTTTGCAAGTCGTCAGTCCAGTGCTACCGATCGATGTGTTATTTCTTTTTTTTAAATACTTTTATACATATATTACATTTATTAGATATTCTGTTGCAATATCAGTTGATTTATTTGAAGTTAATTTTAAAAATGAAATGGAAACTTTCTATTTTCATCAATTTTTAACGAAAAAAACCTATCCCAGGAGTTTCAACATTTAAAAATATGTGCGGCATCGAACAAGTTAGAGTTCGCCTCCTTTCTTCATGGTCTGGTATTGAAAAAAGGAAAAAACACTCGAAATTGTTGCTGTAACCTATACTCTGGACAGATACTTACTCAGAGAACATCCGCTCCGGTCTAATTTTGAAGCCCTTATCTAGTAATCTCCAATTCACCAAAGACCTTATCTACTAACTTCCCATCAATTATCAAGTACTTCTTTCGAAGTCACGTTTTTCTGGCTCTTAATGACGCTTTTCAAATTAGAGGAAGAAAGTAGATCTTCATCGCCAACATAAAGAGTTCTTATTCCTAACCCCCGGAAAGAAACTTTGAGAACACTCACAAAGCATTTACTTTTATCATAACTTTTCTCAAATATTTGTATTTCTTTTTTCCCTTTCTTTTTTCCTCTCTTTCTTTCTTCTTTTCTTTTCTTCTTTCTCTTTTTTTCTCTCAGTTCTCTTTTTTCTTCTCTTACATAACCTCTCCTAACTCGTCTTAGCCGCCAAAAAAAACCTTTATGGAAATGGATTCATCACCATGTCACGTTCTTCGAGCATGACGTCAACGGTTTTTAGTCAGTGTCATCTGTCGTCCATCATTATTGTTACGTATGAAAATGAAGTCAAAACTCAATAAAGCTAGGAAAGGATGAAGATAGAAAAACCGTACTCAGCCTAATAGCTAATCCGCCACTAGCCTCAAAAGTGAGGCAGAAATGAATATAAAGAAAAAATGTCACTACGGGGGAGGAGAGATCCCATGATCACACGCTGAACGGTAATTACCACGGAGCTACAGAACTATAATTGAAAAGTGGAAACTTGTTTGTGCTTATAAATTATATCATGGTTTGGTTTTGTACAGATTTAGTCACATACTTAAGAGATTTCACCGAAAAGAAAAGCAAAATATTTATATACTCCATTATCAATAATTATTTCTGCTATTTATCTTCATTTTAATTGTTTTTGCTTTTTAATACAACTAATAAATTTGGATGAAGGTAAATAATTAAAGTGTCGTAATGTTTTTTGTACCCCAAACTGAACAATGGCCTATTCCTATTCAGTTGTGAACGGAGACTAATTTACCTTTGATCCAATATAAATAAGGAAACCCAAAAGAAGTGTTAATGAGGAAGAAAACTTTTTTTAAAAAACTGTCAGAAACAAACGAAAGAAAACAGCTACTTAAATGAAAATGAAACGTATTTATTGGGTGATTCCTCATTCGCCTGTTTTTGACCAATGGCAGTAGATTCCGACAACACGTCATCCATCTCTCTGGGGGTTCTTGACTTCTCTTTTAAAATTCTATACTGAAATCTCAACACCTAAAATTCTAACTTCTGACTAATCGCGATAATAAAGTCCATTCTGTTTGAATTTGGCAGTGTTTAAGCCAACAATCTTTTTTTCTTCGATTTTTGATGGATTTCAGGGGAACTCTAATGTAAAACGAACGCAAATAAATGAATATTGAGTATATCATGAACATGATAGGATACCTTTAATATATACACCCATACACTTGAGATACAAATAGCGTTGGCAGAAAGCAAATATATATCAGATACTTGAATGACAAGGGTTTTGTTGGAACTGACGACTTCATGGAAATCCAATATTCCATGTTTTTTTCTTTCTTCCTTTCTTTCCCATTCTCTTTTCTTCTCTGATACTCTCTGTCTTTCTTCGTCACTCTCTCTCTCTCTCTCACTCTCCTCCGATTTCCTTCTTTCTTTATCATCCTCTCATCTCTCTGTCTCACTCGCTCTTCTCTCCTGACTTTCTTTCTCTCTTTCTCCTTTTCTCTTCTTTCCTCTTTTGCATTCTCAACCCCTTTTCTCCTCTCTTCTTTTCTTTCCTCTCTATCCTCCTCTGAATTGGTCCTTCCTTCTTTCCCCTATCTCTTCTCCTCAGATTCTCGCTTTTCCTCTTTGACTCTCCCCACCTTTCCATCAAAGCCAACCCACAGAGCATGCCGTTCGCATTTTAGAAACGAACCAGCTTTGTAACTTCATCTTGTAGAAACTCGCAGCTGTCATCACTTCGTACCTTTTTAAAATTCCAGATTACATCCTTCTGAGCAACTAAAGACTGCAGGAGCAAAGATAGATAGATAGATAGATAGATAGATATGAATAGATTGGGATACACAAATAGAATAGAAATTTCAGGCTGACTGAGGAATATGTTGGATTATTGAATTGTGCAAGAAAACTTACCTTAAAAATTAGCTTTTGGCTGGATTCAAATAGAGAGCCCGGATTTTGGAGCCAAATCTTTAAAATATTGTAGTCCTATTGGACTGGAAGACCCTCCTTGCCCTCGAGTAATGGTTAACAAACTGATCTTGAGACTATTTGCAGCCTTGTTCCAGACTAAGTTAAGAAGTGTGTGAGCTGGAAACGAATTTACTATAATTGATAGAGGTATATGTATAATAATCAAGCAGCCCCTGAAGCAAATAAATCTCTTCCATTTTTTTCACATAAAAGACTTGTTTTGTTGTTTTTTTCAAGTTCGATGTCATAGGGTTGGAGGGGATGAAGCAGTTGCATCGATGACGACCTTTTCATTTCTCCAAGAATGTTTAATGGTGAGGGGGAAACATGGTTGCCCTAGATTTCAGGCCTATTTTGTTTACATCTCAAATGAAATCGTTTGAATTACTTGCCGAAGGAAAAGGAGGTTGGCATCGATCTCAACACTAAATCTGATCCTTTATTTCTTACTATCAGATTGGTTGCTTGGCAGACCACCAAATATGCCGCTTGACTTCATTGCTTTTTCGTTACTGATGTTAAGTAACGTCGATTTGGTTATTTGTAACCAATGTTCGTTTGGATCAGGAATGATCCGCAGATATTTATGAATTTGAACGGGAACACCCGTAATCCATATATCCAAATATTATCGTGTCACTTATTCTTCTCTCAACATCCAGGTATTTGTTTATTTAGTATACATGGTCTTACTGTTGCAATTATGTCAATTTCTAATATACTGACGTAATTATGGAAGCCATTCTCATTGAATGCTCCGATCACTTTAATAACTATATCTCATAATTTCATTCCTTGTCACTAGTTTGCCATTATGATTAACCAATCTCTCACACCTCAACTAATATCATTTTCATTCAAGTTTTCAAGGAAGCAGTGACTGGTGGCTTCCACTAGAAATCAAGTGAAGGCAAGTCTCTCCAATGCTGCAGGAGTCTTCTCAGTATTTCACTTGATTTCAGCAAGACTGTCACCTAGATGGTCTCAGCTCTTCCACAAATTCATAGTTCCTCCAGCCTGTTTGCTAGGTACTTTGCGACCGTTCCCAGGGCCCTGACAACTACTGTTACTACTGTCAACTTCATGTTCCATATTTTTATCATTTTGGGGGCTGTTGTAGTTATTTATCTTGCTTCTTGCTGTCTTTCAACTTCACCATGTGACCTGCTAGACCAGTGAAATCCACCAACTCGTTCTTTCCCCCTCCTTCATTACAAGATCTGGTCCCCTGGCCTGAATTGGAAGATCCGTTTCAATTTTAGTCCCTGGGGATCTTATGTGTTTCCTTCTCTAGGACAGATTCCTATGCATATGCCATTGGCTTGTACCTCCGAAATGCGGTACCTTGCACAGTTCCTAGTGGATCATAGCCCACTCCTCTAAGTCATGGCTTTTCTTGTAATCCCTCTGGACCAATTTGCTGTACTAACTGGTTGCTGATTATTTCATCTTCATCTCTGCACAGCCAACTTTTGCGATTTTCCTGTCTCTTGACCATCTTAGCCTTTGTATAATAGGGTTCCAATGGCGTTGTTCTGTGCCTCTATCAATAGCAACTCTATTTCTCTCTTAAGATTCTCTCTACACGTACAATCTGCAAATCGTTGATCTTTTCCCTTTTGAAATATTCGCTCAATTGTTTTTTCCCACTTTTGATTTTTTGTTTTCGCGTTTCCTGATATTCTACTCGTCCTCCTTTGAGTTCAATTGTAATCTCCAGCTATTAGAATGAATGTTCCCTCACGTTTACTACTAGTCCCTTGATGTCTGACTTCAAACACTCTTTGATGTTAATGAATAATTACTGTTATGCCTGTGCCGTCAAAAATGATGGCTTGTTTGACATATATAGATATACACATTGTATTTTTTATACATGGATGATAGAGATTTGCATTGGGGTGAACTTGGAGAATAATGTTTTGTGGACCCCAAATGGGTTTTTTAATTTTTTTGCTAGCGTTCTAATTACTTTTTATTGTACTTCATGTACAATCATTTTATTACGTCATTAGAACTGTTGCGTCCCTTGGCATTGTTAATTATCGTATGTGTAGATTTTTTTTTATCACTTAAGTTGAAAAAAATAAAGTTATATTGAATTATTCAACCCTTTCCTGTGTAACTGAATTAAATTCTATCTTTATTTTCAGGTAAGTACTTTGCCAATTGTCTCTCCGATACCAGCACATTCTCTGTACTAAATATCTTTGGTAACGTATCGGGATTTCCTTTCTTACTCTCGAATTCTTTCAACATCGGAACCCGAGACATATATATCTGTCCCGAATGCTTGAAAGAATTGCCAAAATAACTTATAAAATATATAACTCAAAACAAAGAGGAGGGCAGACAGGAAGGAAGGCAGACAGGAAGGAAGGAGGGAAGGGAAATATATTTTTATAATCGGCTTTCTGATCTGAGCAACAGAATGATGGTCCGAGTCTTATTTGAAAGCAAAGTTTGTTTTTATTTTAATATAATTAACTCAAGCTCATCCAGGGTATGAGGTGTAGTTTGCCTAATGATTAACAACACAGAGGATGGAATCGGCGAGCCAGTTCATAATTCCGACTGAGTCAGTTCGTATTCACTTCTCACTAATATCGTTGTGAAGGCATGGATCCACTTCCCCTCTCAGCTATTTGCAAATAGCAGGGAAGTTGGAGCACTTTAGTATTGTAAGGTAATCCCGTTTGGGTGTCAGACTACCATCCCAGTTCTGTAAAAACCCACAATTGCTGCATAAATTGATTGGATTACCAGGGATCTTTCAAGAAATGAATGTTCTTATGCCCAAAATGGTGAAAAAAAAAAAGAAGAAGAAGAAGAAGAAGGAGGAGGAGGAGGAGGAGGAGGAAGACGAACGCGATGTTTTCAAATGAATCGAAGAAATGATTGAAGATTGACGAACACTGAATGGACAGAAAAATCTTGAAGAAGATTTGAAATGAAGAGTCGAAGAAAAAGTAAGAACAAGTGGAGAATGAATCGATGGAAGGGGAAGAGAGAGGTTGACGGAAAGGAAAAAGAATCAATTTGTCTATCCCTCCTATTCACCGTTTTTCCAAGATATGTACTCAGGTGTGTATGTGAGTGCATGTGTGTATGCGTGAGCGTATTGGTGGACATGTTAGTGTATACTTGTGTATTTATGTGTGTGTGTATGTGTGTGTGTTTTGATGTGATGCGTGAATGTATTTGCGTATTTGGATGTGTGTGCGTATTTGTATTCATGATAGAATACATGTCTTTGGATACTCGTGTATACCTTTACGCACGTATTTGCATGTTTGTGTTTATTTGTGTAAGCTTTTGTGTATACGTGAGTGTGTTTACGTATGTGTGTACTTTCAATCCCACTGCACTTTTCACTGTTGGCATTTATTGACAAAATGTCAGCCCCTCCTCAGCCCATCCGACCGCTTCCGCCATTTTTCAACGAGCGCTTTTCTCCGAGCTGCGATTTGCAGCAACCTAACCCTGCACTCAAAATCAACTGAATTCGTTTCAATGAAAAGCAGAGGCCAAGGCTTGTCCATTGATGTTGAACGCAGGTGCCAGCCTTCGTTCCACTTTGGGTAGAAACAAATACAATATGGCGCCGCCTTCATAATCGTCGTATCGCCTTTCAAAGCATGAATAGTCACTAATTGCCATATTTTGTTGTTGACGGAGTTCTAACATTTCAATAAATTTTAATTTACATTTGTCTATGCAGGATCAATTGAAGTAACGATAGCCAGGCATGGATGATATAATCGACGACCAATCGGATTCACTTCACATAAATGCCCTTGCGAAAGGCATATAACCATCTATTCCCTTCCCTTCGCCTTGCGACTGTGGGTAAAATAGTGGGAGATATGAGCGATGTCACATCGGGTGCTTGTTGCCTCTTAGCCAATTTCATCAATTGCAAACCTTGAAGAACTACTGAAACAGAGAAACTTATCTTATCAAGTGAGGACCGCTCAGGAACAGCTTGATTCCTTAGTCAGCATAAAATCACTACTTTCTTTTAGTTTTTAGTTTTAATTACTAATTTGCGAAGAATAATCAGACTGTGATGCTGCTTCCAGACGAACAGTCTGAATGCACAAAAAGGTTATTCTATCCTCTGATTCGGGTGCAAAAAGGGTTGCTGCAACGAAAGCTGAGAGAAACACTAAATAGGATAAAATGTTGTGAGAGTTGTCTCCCTTGATCTTTATTTAAAGACCGAATCACTGTTTATACGGATTTTATTTGACTAAAGCGAAAAGATCATTGATTTTACTTTTAGATGTATTTTTTTCTTTAAAAGAAAACGTCATATCGAGTTTCCCCATGTTGGAGTTCTGGGTCAGCTGTGCTTTTATCGACTAAATCCTGGCTGGCCGAGTTTTCTTATCGTGCCTTTGTTGTTTCTAATTATCATACAAGGTAATAGATAACTTCTTCTAAATAGATGAAAAGTAACTCAGACACTATATGTCACTCAACTGACAACTCACTTCTTCACTGTTACTCACGAATGACTTGCTTTTTGACTCTCCGTTTTCAATATGGCCTCCCATGTTACTTCCAAAACCATGCTATGTCCAACAGAGTACTTTTCGTAAAGGCCGACAAACTCAAGAGAGACTTACTTCTCCGCCGAATATGTAGCAGTTGAAAGTGACCTCCAGTTGTGGAAGTAACCAACTAAAGCTTGAAACGGATATCAGTTAGGATTGTAGAAAAAAGCAAAAAGAGTAGTATGTGTACCTGCACGTGGTTGAAACACATTATTAGAGCTTGAAACTACTCTATAGTTTAAGAACTGAACAATAGCGCTAGAATTACCAAGTATACAGAGTACAAGATGAATATCATGTATTTTTTTCAAATTGAACTAGTCTGGAATAAGGTTATGATCGTGAGATCTAATGAATATTGATATCTCTAGCAATGGTCTGCGTGACTAACTTAGAAGCCATCGCTCGACAGCTGGCACTCATTCTTGGCTATCAAATAGACGATAATAAATGAATATCAAATGGGCATTGATTTGAATATCCTAACAAAGAATGAAATTCTTTTTTTTTTTTTTCAGATACATTGTTTTCGGAGTAATCAGTTTGATATTTATAGAAGGCCTCATTCTGAATTGATAGACAATGGATAATGTACTTCTCCAAGGCTCTCGCCTTTGGGAGAGTATGGAGACCATGGGATCCCCACTTGACCAAATCCTCTCCTCGACCAAAGGAAAGCGGGGCACGATACGTTAGACATCGGTTTGGTAGCAGGAGCTGCCAATAGTAAGTCTTAAGGTGGCTTACCCCATGGTTGGGAATCAGAGTTGTCCATCACCTAGGTGGTTGCCTCTTGGTCATAGCTGATGGGTGAATTCATGCCTACCCTCTCGGAAGTAGTGTGAAGCGAATGTAAACAGTCTCTGTCTTCGTTTAAACTCGCCGATTCCATTCTCCACACCCATAATACTTGAACCCATCAATATCTACCCAAGGGGTGTAAAAGTCAATAGTAAATCATTCACCCGCTTGTACCATCGAGGGTGTAACGGTTGTGATTTCACGTGAGCATTTATCATAATCTACTTCCTGTTTGCAAGATTCGTCGAAGCTTTAATAGAGCCCCATTAAACTCCGTGAACCGTACCTTTCGGGACCAGTTTCGCTAGATTGCCAGCCGTCGGGTTTGAATTTTCCAGATTTTCACCATAGTTGGGGAATGCAGAGATGGATCCATGCCTTTCCAGGAGGCATTAGAGCGAAGGGGACGTAGATTGTCTAAACTGGAGTTTGAGCCCGTCTCACTGATACCATTTTCTGTTTTGATAACCGTTTTTCCACCCTGCACCTTTCACGCGACCAGTAGTAAGACAAAGTTTCTCGGTCAACTTGAGAAAACAGCCATTATCATAGGGTATGAAGCAATGTGGAACAGGGAGTAGGGCGAATCGATCTCATTTGTCTCAATGGAATTCAATTAACAGGACAACTGGAATTAAATCCAATCAAATTGACGCAAGTGTTTTAACTTGGGGAACATTCTTTTTAAAAATATATTCATCCCGGTGGGAAAGGGAATGGCGCCTTACCAAGTGCTCATAATGGAAGAAAATGTTCTTCATTAATTATTTCCTGAACAGCTTACAAATTAGGGAGAATTACGAAACTAAAACAAAAAAATCCCCGTTTCTAATAAAAAAATTAGTGAGCAAATAGGAATCGGTGTTGCTTTTACGAGAGAACAAATCAGAAGAGCGATTATACAGTAATCATCCATTAAGAACCCCTCTTTCTTGCACACACTTTTCAATTTAAAAAAAACAGAACGCTTTTATCTTTACAAAAAACTAGGAAGCACCCAAAGAGTGTATGCCTTTGTCACAAAAAAAAATGAATGGAAAACAGTTTACACGTAAAGATGGTGTCGGGAAGATAACTGTTGCCCTTCAGAAAAAATCATTGGAATTTATTGAATATAGATGACTTTAAAAATGAAAAAAAATCTTTCAATAATTAAACCAATTCTTCCTTATTCCATGCTCTACCTTACCAGAAATTCTCATGGAAATTTGGATGATGAAGTTCTGTTAGCAGAGATAAGATAAACAACTGCTAAAACATTTATAGCCACAATTATCTGAGGTTTTCAGTGTAACATGAGGCAGTAACACGAAAGTCACCAAGAAAGTTAAATATTGTTGAATTTTCCCCTTTCAACAGTTATCTATTGACATAAATCATGGAAAAAGTAAATTCAGATCAACATTTTTCAATGATATAATTTTTCTTTGAATTCCGGGAATGGAATAGTCTTTAATTGATTCTGAACTTTTGCTTTTTTGCATGAGTCAAGAATAAGTGATTTGAATGAATATGCGCATGTTTTCCAATGATTTGCATCTGTGCAAGATTTTTAGTAATTAATCGTACAGTCAATTTTTAAATACTGTGCATTTTGTACAGCTATTTTGTCTTGCAACATTCCAAACTGAAGATGTCTCGCAGTACTTTGGCAGCGATACATTAGTGAAGCGTTAGTTGGAACATTTTATCGAGCTTCATACAATGGAATCTTCCCCGAAATAAGAAGACCGAGAATCTAAACAAGATGGTGAAGAGATGGGGCATGTCTTATTGATTCGAACATGTGGAAGCTAATCCTGCCGTCGTTTGTGTGATTCGTTATTCTCGCTGAGAAAGGAAATTAAATTTGTAAAGAGTCGTCACTCACGTGATGCTGAGGATAGGGGGAAGGTATTTCCGCTGACATACCAGAACACCCCACCAATGCCTCACGCCATTCGTATTCTTCGTCGTCACTAAGCATTGTTATTTTGGCATGAGTTAAGTTGGGGTTGGTGCCGTGGTCGGTAATGGAGCTAAACACTTAGCAGTGGTCGACGTGGGCAACTGACCAGATTCTGGCCTCTGTAATGGACAATATAGTTCTTCAGCGGAAGATATTATGGACTAGAGACTATCAATCAGTCGCCATCACTATTATTTACTGGACTCATCACTCAAAATCGGTTCCAAACATTAGATACAATATACGAGGTCTGTCCGAAAAGTATCCAGCTATTCAATATTAATGGAAAATTGCCTCAGTTGGGAAATGGCGCCTTAGTTTCATTGAAAGTACTCTCTTTGAGACCTCAAACTCTCATGCCAGCGGTCTTTAGTTTTCAAAACTTTTTGTAAAGGCTTCTTTCGAGATTACCATCAGTTGTCTCGTCGCTTTCTCCTTCATCTCATACAGAAAAACGAGGTGGAAACGGAAGTAAATGTAACAGTTAAGGTCGTATTTTAGATTTCAAATGTTACAAAAAAAGAATAGTTAAATGAAATAGTTCTGCATGTAGATAATGGTAATGTGGATCAAACCGGCTTTGAAAAGCTTGGAGAAAAGGAAGGTTTAACCAAGATCACCGAAAATGTGCAAGTGTGAGAGAATATCATTTCTCTTTACTTAGGCTGAAGCTGAACAAAATGATCTTCGTTTCGGGGGGAAAGAAAAACTTGGAGACTAGAAATTTTTTGACTCCGTCATGGTTGGCATTTTTGCCCGGTAGAGGGCCTAGGAAGGGAAGGAAAAAGGAGAGGAAGGATACTACTAATCTAACTCTGAACTGTGGTGTTGCAGTTCGTTATTCGGAATGTTCTCTCCATTCAAAAAGATATCCCAGGGATTTATGATAGGCGCTTAGCGGAATGTGCACATAGGAATGCCTTGCAAGTCCGTGTCAGCATCATTAGAGAAAAAAAAACCGGTATGTATTTGGAAGATAGAATGAATTAAAAGGAGCCTTCTTTAGTTACATTACCCCTATTGCGATAGATTTTATTTGCATGTGCATGTAATAAGCCCCACATGTATTCATCTTTTCCACATCTCGTCTTTCCTCTTCTCACTGTTGGATCCTGTTCGCCCCTCGTATTCAAAGTAAGTCACTCGGGTCTCACAACCATACCCCGGGGCTACACATGAAAAACACACTCAATGTCGTCTCACAGCCAACTGAGCAAAACCCGGAGGTGTCTGCTCACGCATGCAGAGTAAGTTTCCCTCTGATGAGTTGCCAATTTACATCAAGACCTCTCTCGAGAAATAGCTGGATACTTTGCGGACAAACTTCGTATGCAGATCACACACACACATAAATATAAAGTTGTGTTTACGTATGAATATATGTTCGGATAAAATTTGGAGAAATGTATCTATACATTTGCAAATGCTTTGATAGACAGATAGATAGATAATGCGTATGCAAATAAGAGCAAATGTAAGTTACATCAAGGCCAATTTATTCCTAGATTTATTGTTTGTGTTGGCACCAAAGTGTGTTTCCCCGCTATCTCAATTTATGAATATATAAGGAAAATTTGTGTTCAATACAACACACCAACTTTTAGCCATTTCTCTCACTCTGTCTGTCTCTCTCTCTGTCTCTCTCTCTCTCTCTCTCTCTCACTCTGTGTGTGTGTGTCTCTCTCTCTCACTCTGTCTCTGTCTTTCTCTCTCTCTCTCTCTCTCTCTCTCTCTCTCTGATTTGTTCTCTCGTAAAAGCAACACTGATTTCGATTTACCCAAAACAGTTTTTTTGTTTTTGCTTCATAATTCTCCCTAATTTGTAAGCTATTCAGAAAATAATTGATGAACTTCCCCCCTCTCTCTCTCTCTTCTCTCTCTCTCTCTCTCTCTCTCTCTCTCTCTCTCTCTCTCAAAATTTTTCAATGACACTGATAAAAAAGTTTGTATGCAAAGTACCAGAAAGTAACCAAATAATTAAATAGACAGAGTTTGTTATTTTAGACAATCTCTCTCTATATGTAATATAAATCAGAAATACAATATAATATTATGCAATATCCGATGCGTGATAAGTTTATTCCATAGAATACTCGATACGTTGATGAAATAAAGGATTTGCTACGCAAACATGGTTATGTTCCTGCTCTGTTAGGGCTTCTCCAAGCGAATGATCCGATTTTTTTAGATTCCTATTTAGTACGTTTTTTTCTGGGGGGTCTTTTTTTATAGGGTGGGGAACCTTTCACTCATTCTATTTATATATCTTATCTTTTTCTTTTTCTCTTTTTCTCGTCTACTTATTACTCACTGCTTATCATGTTTTTTTCTGTTTTACATCGTGGAGATACTTGACTGTCTGGTAGTTATAAATCATAAATAAGCAGGAGGTACTGTACACACTTTCTTCATCAGTATGTTGTTAAAGCATCAGCTCTTTGTGGTACGTGTCCTCTCTGATTTTTACTTAAATCTATTTCCCAGTGTTGGGATTCACTTTTACATGACCTTAGTTGTTAGTTTAATTATTCTAGGTTAGGTATGTTTCTATATGTCTAATATAATTATGAAAAGGTAATTGGGTTATTCTTAAAGTGGCAGGAGTAAATCATAATAATGTTAATAGTAATGCTGCTACAAATTTTGTGAAATAAAATAGCTATGGTGGCTAATTTCTGTATACTTGTGTGTGAGTGTTGAATCAAGTGTGAAATATATGTGTTTGTTAGAACATTGTTAGAACATGTCAGAAAATTGAAACTCCAACTAAATGAGAAATTTCAAATCCTCACTTTTGCCAATAGAACAAAAAAACAAAAAAGCAGAACTATTAAGTATAAAAATGAAGCTGCGTTAAAGTGCTGGTTCCGCTTAAAATTTATATTAAAAACATAATTTAACACCCACATACAGGTATACAATGTAAATTTTGTCATAATTACTACAACAAAACATATTGCTGAGTGATGATGAGTGCATTAGGCACGAATTGTTAACATTCACCGAGTAAACATCCTTGTAATTCTTATTCTAATATAAAGCCGTTTTTATGTAACGTTGCTCTTACCATTAATCTCCGAATTCTTATTTTGTTGATTCGCTGTCTATATCTGCTCTATTTATTTCTCAATGCAGACAATTGTATCATCGAGGAATGAGTGTATAATCCGATAAAAATAATCATAAATGCGTTACATTACTTAGAAACTCTATTTGATAAATATATATATATATATATATATATATATATATATATATATATATATATATGATAATAAATTGCGTGATATTATATTGTCATTCATATATATTATCATTTGGCCTAGACAACGTAAATAGAATAAACAATTAAAGAAAATGACACAAGACCAAATGATACATCCATCGTGTAATAACAGGAGGTCATTTTAAATAGGATATCAATTTAATATAACTCAATTTATAATCCTTCTATCGGATCATATATCTATTTCTCAATAACGCACACACGTATATACATATATATAGAGAGAGAGACAGACAGACAGACAGAAAGACAGACATACAGACAGACAGACAGACAGACAGACAGAGAAAATCCCAACAAACATATATAAGATAAATCCTTCCCCTCTAATACACAGTAAAAACATCTTATTATAGAGTTTCACAGTGCTGCCAGTTGTCAAATTGCTGGAGTTATGTGTGAGATTTACTTCCATTGACCAAAGCCTGGCTGGGCGTGTTTGGTTATTGTGTCAAATTACTTCTTCAAGTTACTCGAATTGTAACTTGGTCACTGTGTGTCACTCAATGGATAACAACTAAATTCTTCACTGTCATCTGTGTGTGTATGAGAGACAGAGAGAGAGAGAAAGAGGGAGAGAACAAACTTATATACATCAGAAAAAACTCCCCTCCTCTAATATGCAATACAAAAACACTTTCTTCCTCCTGTACCCATCAATTTCTCTGCCCCAGCTTTAATCCAGACATTTCTGTAATTTTCACCATTTTCCTCAAACCAGTTCCCGCTTTCAAATCTCTTACGAAACCCAGTAAGGGGAATGGGAAGTAAGTTAGCTCTTCCCTTCTTTAAAGGAACATTTGAGATGTAATAAGTTGTCTCAAGATCTGCACTTTCCATATTGTCAACTTTTCCACAACACACACACATATGTATATGTGTATGTGTGTGTGTGTATGTGTTTGTGTGTGTGTGATAATAAATTGCGTTATATCATATTATTTTGAAATGAGCTATCATTACATGATTAATGTATCACTTGGCTTAGACAAGGTAAATAGAATAGAAAATTCCTGCAGCAGCCCCATTTAATTGTTTATTCTCTTTACGTTGTCTAGACCAAGTGATACATTAAGCGTGTAATGACGGGAGATCATTTCATATAGGAGTTTCTGTATAATATAACGCAATTTATAATCATTCTGTCGGATCATATATATCCATTTTTTGAATATATATATATATATATATATATATATATATATATATATATATATATATATATATATATATATATTGTTTTGTTTATTGCATCACGATTAAGACTGAAACTACCATGATACTTTCCCCCCTAAAGTTTGAAATATGCTGGGGGTTATTTTTGTAAATTTCAACGCTTGGGGGGACAAACTGAAACCTGGTCGCTACTCGTTATGAGACAACTTTAGAAGCCTATGGTAGTAGATTATCATAGAAATTTATACTATAGCGTCTGAACTGTCCACAAGTGTAACTAACATAATAGAGCTATCACAGGATGACGCATTTGTAATGATCTTACCATTAAAATGCATTGAAATTCAGGAATATTTTCCGTGATCAGAAATCAGGTCAAGACTTACTGATTGGGTTATTAGATATATAATTTATAAATTTCGTTCGATTTTTCTCTTAGATGCTCCTTTGTTGTAACATTGTGTCATACAAGGCTAAGTTGATTGAATATTTCTCCTCAAACCAAACATCAACGTTTTCTCTGATGAAGGAGCTCAAAATAGTAAACCATTTTTTAGCTCTCATCAACACGGAAGCCTAAAGACACACTAAAATCGTTAAGATTTATTGGGAGATTCTGTTTATGACAGAGCACAAATGGAAAGACAATATTGCTCTTGGAAAGACAACCAAAAAAAAAGCAAAGGAAATGCTTGATGAGATTTTATTAAAGCTGATTTCTCTAGATTAGCCTAGTAAACTAGCAATAAGTGAACTCGTATTTTTGTTCAACAAATATAATTAGCAATGTGTTTTGTAGTCTGTTATGCTAGGGGTGCAAATCATCAAGAAGGCTATTCTCTTAGGCAAATCTCTCGTCTATATAATGCAATGTGTATATGAAGCTATTCTCCAATGCAAGTCTCTATTATCCACATATATAGATTGAAATGTGTATAGAAGGTTAATCTCCAATGCAAATCTCTATTACCTGCGTCTACAAAATGCAGTGTATAGAAAGCTATTCTCCAGTGTTTTTCTATCATCCCCATCTGTAAGATGCAATGTGCGTAAAAAGCAATTTTCCCATAGAAAACTCTATTATCCACGTCTATAAAATGCTATGTGTACAAAGGTTTAATCTTCAATGCGAATTTCTATTTTCCCCATCAATAAAATGCAATGTGTTTAGGTCATTCTCCAATGCAAATCTCAATTATCCACGTCTACAAAATGCAATGTGAGTGAAAGGCTATCCTCCGATGCTAATCTCTGTCATCTATGTCTTTAAGATGCGACGTGTATAGAGGACTAGTCTCTTATAAAAATCCCTATCATCCACGCTTATAAAATACGATCTGTATAGAAAACTATTCTCTAATGTAATGTGTATAGAAGGTTATTCTCCAAATGACTGCAATACGAATTTCTAATATCCACACACATAAAATGCAGTGTATATCAATACATTCCACATATGCTGCGAATTTCAACGGCACCTGTACACTAGTAACGCTAACAAATTTTCAAACTTCATTTTCATGTAAGGATGTAGGTAAAGCATTGAAATGATTGTGTCTCACGCCCAACTTCCGAGTGGAAAGATCCTGACTTGAAAACCAACATTCAAAATTGTTTTTTACCTTGGCTTGAACACCGATCACTGGTGCTGGTAAGAAATACGCAACTATATCAGCCACCAAACACACATAGTTTTACTGCTACATATAAACAAAGAGACATATACTGATTTCACTGTGTATTTTACCGTCTATAATTTGCGCCCTACTAAATCAATTCTATCTCATATTCTGAGATTTACTTAGAAAAGATGAATCGTCACAAACAAACTCACACGCATGCGCACAAGAAAGCAGCTGTTACTTGTATCTTGAGAACTCAGGATAAATCCTGACCCTTGGCCTTTCATTTTGGATTGACATACAAATCAATAACCTTAGTCTCTATACACATCGAGGTGCATATACATACATTAGTACATTACATGTAGATTTACCTACTTTTGTGTACTCAAGTGATTTTGAAAGATTTCTGTTCTCTATGGGCGGGGAAAATGTATGAAAGAATAAGAGGTATTTCAAAAGATTTTGCTTGCATTTTTTTGCCTAAAAGCAGAAAGACTCAATGTCTTGAAATGAAGATACAACAAAAATCAATCCAATATTAATTAGCATTTCACTGAGGGAGTGAGTGAGAAAACTAGAGAAAAGGTACGAACGCGACAGCAGGCATTGAGGACACCACATTATTTCAGCCGTTGCAGCAATGGCTGCCATTTTGAAGACCGTTGTTGAAGATGGACCTTCTCTATGGTCAGTTTTTTTTGGTTTTGAGCATCACGGTTCAAAAAAAATCTGATTTTTCAAATTACCACACCATTCTATTTTTGCCAGCTACGAAATCGCCTATGATCTCTAAGGAACCCTGTTATAAGTCGTGATATCAATGGTTGCCTGGTATACTTGCAACATGACCTATTGACATTAAAGTTTCCTAGGGGTCTTTAGGATATCTCTGAGACCGGTTTTCTGCCATATAATGTACAGCGTGATTTTTCCTGTACACGTTGCATGATTCACAATTCGCCAACTTCTTGATTAAGTTCCATGTTTCAACTGCGTGCATGACTATCGGGAAGATGAATTGGTTGTAGACTCTTCTTTTTAAGACCAATGGGATTAAACAAGAATTAACATCCACTGGGGACGAAGTGGGTCCAATGCAACAAAGGCCAAAACCCAGCATCAATAGAAATGATTCTGATATAGACTATCAAGTGGGAATATCTGTCGATTGTTCTTTGATTATCTTTAACCCCTCGTAGATGGTATCATTGCACAGTCAAATAATGTTTTAGTGATATCAAAGTTTTATATCTGAATTTGATAATTCTAAAGAGCGGAAATCAAATGAGATGATTAATAAGAAAAGTTATTTAGAAAGATCTATTATTTTTAATGCTTTATTAATTTAATTAGATTTCTCGGGAACCACGGATCCAAACAACTTCAAAATCGACACTGCACTGCCTTGCATGCTGACTAATATATCCAAACTCGTACAATGGCCAGTTGTCGGATAACTTCCCTACACTAACACACTCCAATTGCGGTAACCTGATTACCTGATCGAGCAAATGAGTTGCAGTAGCATATTACGAAACATGGATTTCGTGGCTGCTAACAAACAATCTAACGTGGATTAGGAAAATATCTGAACCTAAACAAACACACGATGGTTAATAGCCTGCCTGCCTGCCCTACAGCGCCTCCATCGGACACTACGTTGGTTGAACTGTTTTTTTGTTTTGTTTTTTATTTCCTGATACTCAGATTAAGTTGCCCTCGTGTCGCACGACGCATGAGGAGATGATTTGGTCCCCATTTCTCAAACGACCAATTGAGACCCAATCTTTGTTTGCAGCAATAGTTGTTTTTTATACAATACATTGTGATAATACCCTAGAAGAAACTGCATATAGTATTACATGAGGTATATATTAAATCAATATCTGAAGGGGGGGTCGATCAACACTGCCGAGGAGCCATGTTAATATGACTGGTTTACTTTTCAATCCTCGAAACGGATACATGATAAACAACTGATGATACCGACAAGAAAAAATTCACTCATAGTACCATGATATCAAATTCTGTGCAAAACATTTTTTTAAAAACACTGGAGAAAGACACAGAAATCACATGAACAGATATTGGGAAATAAGTGACTGAAATGACGAATTTCGGGGGAAAACTGGAAGCTTTCCTTGAATATATATATATATATATATATATATATATATATTCAAGGAAAGCTTCCAGTCATATATATATATATATATATACATATATATATTACTTTTTATATCGTAATGCTGAAAAAGAATTATTTTCGAGTTAATTTTTATATATTGACCACAGTACACTCGACTAAGTTTCACGCTAGCCACCTGTATTATTTCAACTTGTTGTCTTATAACTGTTTATTGAATACTTTTAGGTTCTTGGTGCATATAATTTAGTTTTATTTGTAATGGTATTTGTAATTTTATTCTTCATCATTGAGTACATCAGCTTTTTTACCATAGCCCTGTTTCGGTGATATTCAAAAACAGGACAGGTTTCTTGCAATGGTGCTCCTTGTTATTTTCATTGATATCTCCATGAACATAACTACTGCATAATTTTAATTTATTTTGAATCAAAAAATCTTTTTTTTATCATTCTCTTAAAGTGGATCATGTTTAATGTGAATTTATTTTACATGTATTTAAACTCAGGCTAAGTTTTATTATGTTAATATTCATTTAATAAAGTTCTTATTGTGAATTTGTATCTCTGTGAATATGCCTAACCATAATTTTATTTTGTTTTGAAGTAAAAAAAAATTCTATTCTTTTTCTATGAATACACCAAGATGATACACTCTCTGGAGACAAATAGCTCAACAATTTTCATTCACTCCTGGGAAATCTCAGCTCAGATAATGATCAACGAATATATGGCTACACCAGAGAAATCCACTCCATAATCTATACACACACACTTTTTCTAGCCTATAATTGGAAGTAAACCATCGCCCTAGTTTTCCAGAAACACTCAAAATCATCTTGGTTTAATAAATAATCACTGGACATACATACATAGAAGATGGAACTTTTTGAATCTTTATCACTTTTTCTGAAAAAGCTCATATAAACTGGCAAAACGTCAAAATGAACTAAAGAAATCTCAATTGTATCCCACATACATATAAAGACAAAGAATGTTCGTTTGTGAAAATGTTTTCATATACTCCTAAACCTTTGCACTCCATAAGATAAAATTGTGTTTAAGGGTAGCTTGACTCCAAAATCAACATAGGATAGGTGGCGATGACGTCCAGGGTCAGGTCAATTTTGGAATTCTCAAATATAACAGAGAGGTTGCACACTGAAGGCTCCTAATTTGTGTGCAGGTGTATCTTGACCATAGGATGAACATAGGATAGGCGGTGCTGACCTCGGGTGAATTCTAAAGATCAATACAAGTCCCGGTCACTAATGGAGATGGTGTCACTCTAAAGGCAGCAAATTTGTGTTCGAGGGTTATTCGAGCTAAGGATTAACATAGGATAGGTCGTACTAATCTCTGGTGACATAGAGGTCAGTTTGATATCAGATCATTTGTAACATTTTCTCATAAGATCAACTTTGGCATTTTCTTGCAGCACTTTCTACAGTTTTTACCATCGAAATTCTACCCAACAGAACAATTGAATTCCTTTTTCTTTAAATAAAAAAATATAATGAGATATAGTTCTATTGAAATTTCCTGCTAACATTCCAATAAAACAAAGAAAATATTTTCATTCTTTAAATAAAAAAAACATATTCAATTATTTCCTTAGATCAATACCCTTACGCGTAACTCTTTCCAATGAGGTGATACTTTGTCAAAAAAGTCTTTGTCTACGAAGCGTCTGCATGACTAAACTGCTGTTGGTTGGTTATTTGTTGGCGATACGATTATGATGATAATGATACGGTGTTCGAAAGAACGACTGGACCCGTTCTTCAGGGCTACCCATGCCGTCTTGACTTTTCGCTGCTCGTCCTTTTGTCGAATACTCTTTTGTACCATTTAGAGGTTAAAAACGAAGAAAAAATAGTGAAATTTCTAAAAAAATAATTCTATTTTACATCTTGAATAACAAACACTGGAAAGACACGATGATAATCACATTTGTTATATCATTTTTTTGCGAATGATCAGAAAAATTATTAAGTAAGCATTGACATCCTATACTAAAAACGTAACTGGAATTGAAAGGATTGCTCTTGGTCTTTTCTTGGCTCTTATAGAAAGCAAAAGGCCAAAATTTAAGTTAAAAGAACTGAAAAACAAATTTCAATTGATTATCAAGTAGAGTATTGCATTTCGAAGTCATTCTTTCTTTACTTTTATCTCTGCAACATACATTCACCGCAGTTAGTTTAAATAGTTGTGGGACACTCAATAATCTTGATCAAAAACACCGAAAGGGTGGCAATCCCTATTTGAAGAAAGCTGTGTCATAATTTTCTATACGACCTTCAAGTTTTGCTTACTTTCACCCAAGGCAACACCGACCACCCCAGCAAGTTAGGAAACAGGGAAATGGGTGACTGAGGTGACACAAAAAATCTATTGAAAAAGTTTTTTTAATGTTTAGTATTTAAAGCTGTGAAGCTTTCTAGACTGTATATATATATATATATATATATATATATATATATATATATATATGTGTGTGTGTGTGTGTGTGCGTGCACGCACGCATCTATATACGTATACTCACACACACACACACACACACACACACACACATATATATATATATATACATATATATATATATATATATATATATATATATATATATATATATATATATATATATATATATATATATATATATATATAGCCGGGAATGAGCTTAGTTTAACAGAGACTCCGACGTTGTAGTAAGCAAACTTTTTTGCATGCAGGATTTGTCCAACAATTTTGTGTCCTATTATATCTTTATTTTGACTTGTATGAACTTATCAAAGTAGCTATCCAGTTATAACTGGCGAGAAAGTGTTCCTGCATTCGTAGTAAAGACTGTGTAAGTTTCATTGTTCGACACATTGTGGAATATCTATAAAATATAGTCTTATCATAAACCACCAAAAAGTCCATCTGTCGGTATGTACTCTCCTATCGCAAAACCCTATGAAGTTTTCTGTGTGTATGGTAAGATTTTTTAGCAAATTAGTTTTTCTAAATCACTGTGTGGTTTTTTTTTGGGGGGGGGTCTGTTTACATCAAAACATTATTGTTCCCATTTCAAGTGACGTAAAGAATTCTTAAATTCTCAAAAGAAAAAGAAATCATTTGTGTTAAGAGATTTTCCTGATTCTTTTAAAAATATTCAATTATTCATTCATTTCAATTAATTAGAAAATTCGCTGCAATTTTCTCAAGTTATTCATTAAATAGATTGGCAAAGAGACATTTAACGTAAACTCAAGATTTTAGGGCTAATTTTTTTACGTTATTCAAAGGGAGACAGGGAGTAAGAAAGATTGGAAAGAATTTGGTCAGTAAATTTCATTAATTAATTTAAAATCAATTTTGAAAATTCAGTTGATTTTTGATTACCAAAAATATTATTAATTTTGATTAACTAGGTTTCTGCATTTCAACTTTGATATTGCTTTTTAAATTTTGAATTTAATTTTGCAAATTTAGATTTCCAAATGTTAAAAATCAAATATAAATTCAATATCTTCTTAAATTAATTTATGTATGAATGTATATTCAAGTAAGTTATTGCATCTTCTCGTTCATGCTTTTTTTATATATATTTTCCTAAAATGATATCAGAATAACATAAACATTAAAATGTTATTGTGTAGTATATATTAACGTACTTACCGAAAAATTATTAATCTTTTTTTTTTAATTCGCCTTTTTGACTTTCGATCAAAAAAATTTTCATGGGTTTTATTTATTTCAGTCAAAAAAAAACATCAATTTTTTTAATACCCTGGGAAATATTTTTCATTCTTATATTTTCATACTGTTAAGACTGTAAAAATTGCAGAATTAATGAAATAAAATGTAAGTTCCCATTGAAAATTTCTGGGCATAAATCAAATGAAAAATTTTAAAATTGAAATTTTATTAAGCATGAAAAGAAATTTGAATTATCATAACGTTAATATTTTCTTTTAGGAAATCTTCAAAATAGTTTTCAGTTTAATTAGAAAAAAATATTTTTTTTACACTTTTTGAAAATAAATTAAATCAAACTCTTTATTTTTTTATTTCATTAATTCTGTCATTCTTTCTTGACTGCAATTAACAGGTAGGTATTCAACCTAGTTTAATCAAATATACAACACAAAGAAAATTGTGTCAAAGATAAATCGAGTCGCTATATATCTATTAAGACCAGCCTAGTCTGGCACACAGACGGATGGGGGAAAGGAGCTCATGAAGATTATGCTGCGCCAATCAAGTCAAAATGATACATCTGTCTTGGAAATCAACATGCTACCCTTTATCTGAACTTGAATTCCAGTCCCTGCTGCCAGTAGAAGATACTCTATCTTCCTAGTCACCAGAGAGTCGTTCAAATGAGCAAAGTTTTTCTCTCAATAAAAGACAAATGTAAAGAAGAAAGTGACGTCTTTTCAAATTAACCAAATCACAAAAAGAAAAAATATCTACCAATAATGCATCACCACATATATTCACACAGAAGAAACTTGCGTGTTTTTGATTTCCAGGATCTCAAAATGTTGAAGCTTCAAATTATTTTACTGCTGGCTACAGACACTGCTTATTTGTGAATTTACTGATATTTTTTTATTATTATTATTTTTTCAAATTAATTTTCTCTCAGAATAATTCATGATTAGGACAGAAATGTATTTCCTTGACCAACTTATTCTATTTTGAGATATGCAAAGTCTTCTACACCTACAAAATACCAGTGATTTGTGTTGCTGCCAAAATAAACTTTCGCTGTGGGTTGAGGTGATAACAATCTGTTTCTTTCTTTTCTTTCAGGATATTCCTAGTCAACTGGCCGAGAAACAGATGATTATTTTGATTAAAGTTTGAACAAAAACTGGTCATCACTCAAAATGTTTGAGTTCTACCGACCCTTAGCATCGGAGCGCATGCGTCGTCTCCCCACCGCTTATTTGCTCAACCAATGACTCAAGGTACGTAACATTTTTTTTCTTTTTTTGGTAAGTTTTTGTTAGTCCCTCCCAAAAAGCTGACATCCATAATTTTGAAGTACAGAAGCCTAAAAAAGATCAAGTTGCTTTTTTCTTGCCAACTAGAAACTCATTTTGTGGTTTTACATCAGAGCAATTTGAAGAATCAGAACATTTCAACCTTTTCCCGAACGTCAGTATTGTATATCTTTTTAATTTGGTTCCACATAGGAGAAATAATCGTATTTTGCAGTTTTTGCCTGAAAAGATGATGATATTATAAAAGAATTGAAATAAGGAAAGCAATAGCAGCAGAAAAACAGATGCGTTTCGATCAAGGTTAAAAAGAGTATTTGGGCAGAGCATCTCGGTTATTAGAAACTGAACGCAGATTTTCTCCTCACCAAAGGTTAATAAAACTTCTTTTGATCAAAACGCATTTGTTAAATGTCGGAAAGGGAGATGAGTATGTTTGTTTAGATAGTGCTTATTGTTTCAGTTTCTCATTGGCATCTATATCATAATCGTGTGTCTCTCCTCTATATTACATCTATATCATATTATATCTATATCATATTATATCTATATCATATTATATCTAAACCATAATTTTGTGTCTGTCCTCTATAATACATTTATTTTTTAATTGAATGTCTGTCCACTATTGTTGGTCAAATGGTTGGATGTAGAGCAACCAATTTGGTATGTAATACTTATTGTTACCATCAGAGGTAAGAAATCGTTTGTCATTGTAACCGATTGCGATCTAAGTCTTGGCCTCTTACCCGGCGTAGAAGGATACTTCGACTAGTTTCAATACACAAAATGTTAGATAATTGAATCTACTTACTTTTAATGGCTGATGGATAGGATGGGCGGCGGCTAGAAAAGTGGAGCGGATGAAAAGGAAGGGGGTGGGGGTCTGTGGTGTTTTCAACCATCTGACACGCAGATGTTTCCCACATGTTTCTTTGACCTTTTTGTTGTGACCGACTAAACTTTCTTTTATTCGATTATACACAGCCGACTAACATAGTACCCGTCAAGAATGACAGCATTATTTACCTATGGATCAGTACTTCTGCCTAGGGACAAATTATCTATCCCTGGCATTTCTGCTTAGGATCAGAGTGTTGTATCCGTCTGTATTGTTCAAAAGTGTCTCACAAAAAAATACTCATAAATTGATGTTGCCGGGAAACAATTCATGGTGTAATAATTTCCGAACAATATCTGACGTCATAAAGCAATGCCTGACGTCATAATGACGTCTTTGAAGTAATTAACCTCTGCCGACGGAGTTGACGGAGGTAAATTCTCATTTTGAAGGGAAACGAGCATCATTACTGGTCAGAAAAAATTGAGGCTATGGCAGGTTTTCAATTTCCACTGAGGAAAGTCGACAATTCTTAAAATTTTAAATGGAAGGTTCCTCCCGTAAAGAATTTGTCGAATAAGCCGCATTAGCACACTCGTGGTTGCTTTGAACCCGAGCCAATAAAAAAGGTTTTGTTTCAAATCACTCCCATACTAACTCAGGTATCCATTAATGACATAGAAAAATACAACCGTACCCAATTGACAGGAATGTAAGTAAACAAAATTAGAGCATCAAAGAACTAGTTGGAACCTCAGCCAGTTTATTAAACGCCCACTCGGTCTGATTCCACGGATACAAATACATCTATCAACGTGAAATCGGGAAGACTAGATGATAAATGACACCAAGCAATTATAATGTGTACCTCATAATTGGCATCCAATAGTTTCGGCGAGTCATTAAAAGTCTCTTTTCACTACTGATTGGGTTTTATTCTGCGCTCAGCGCTGTGCTCTTTTGTGAGGTCCAAATGCTGAAAGTCGACCGTGGTTGTTATGGTCGCAGAATTAGTTTTTGGAGTTCGAATAATAAAAAGGCAGGATTTCGACGGCTGATTCTCGAGGCAAGTATGCCATCTCAATTCGAAAGATCCATGCTATTCTTTTCCTAGTTATTATACACTGATTAACACTGACTGGTGTTCTCATCTTGGTTATTACAGTCACTACGTAGCTGGGGGGATAATTCAGTATTACCTACTCGGCTCGAAATTGAGGTGATGGTTCCCAAAAGATTTATAACAGGTAGTTCATCAACTGAATTTCTACTACTCTCTATCTACGTCACTGCCTTTAATGATTTTGGTGTTACATCTTCGTAAGGATGGCAGGTTTCAGATCTCACTAAATCAATAGTTTCCAAATGGATCCCCAGTTTGGGGAAGATGTGCCTAATCAACAAGCTCACAGGGCCCAGGTTTTTGAAAGATCTGCTCATGGACCCCCAGTAATACTTTTGTGAACCTTGCACTAAATGTTGGTGGGTGCTCTAGGAGCCAAGCCCCAACTCTCCAGCTACGCCTTTGATTACTGAGTCACCCACGGTACACATAACCAAGTGAATAAAAGCGTTGGTTAAGCGTATCTTGGAACCTCTTTTACGTTTGTCAATCCCTGGCCGGATAGTAAAGGAAAGTTTGGTTCAGGAAGATGACATCGCACGGTCAATTTAGCTAGGAATAATAAACTGATACAAGATATCCTCTGGCATGGACAGTGGAATGAGAACTATGTATTCCTGCAATTGAATTAATGGTTCTGCTCGAATTTCCCAATAGATTACCGACTATGACAGACACCTGAAGACGGTTGGAAGGTACTTCGGCTGAAACGTTGTGACTCTAACAACCAAGATAAGGACTGCAGCATGAGTATATCAGTGAATAGTAATGATGATCTTTCATCTCAGAAATTCAAAACAAACAAGCTTGGCTGCTACAGGGTCAAACTCCTACTTCTATTCTGACTGGCGCTGATTACTGAAACTTCGGTATTGCAAATATGATTTCAATAACTGTTGGCATATTACAATTATTTGTTTAGATCAGTTGTTAAAATAGCCACCGATTAATAACTTGATCGTTATTTCAAATCACAGCTGGGAAATTTACTATTTATACATAGGTTGGTTTAACAGGGTGGGACAGACAAATAGTGATGAATTTACCCTCCTAAATTTGGTGAGGATTGTTCTTGTTTTTCTTGAACTTGAGTTCGACAGAACGCATCTGATAACCATCTACTTAGTAAATATGATTGACAAATTGGAGATTACTTGCGTGGGTGAGGAATACGTGTGAAGTGCATTGGGACTGGAAGCTCGATGTTCCTAGCAACAGATTTTTCGATTTCGTGGTCCGGGAGAACCGGTAAGCGGATATCTGACAGAGCCAAATACCAGAGGGCACATTATTATGGTAGCACCAAAGGGAAAGAAATTTTAAGGATTTCAATCCAATGACAATATAAATGAAGTGACAGGATCCAATCGCGAATCAAAATTCTATTCGTGTTGATTCAGAGCTGGATAATGGATCCATGGATCCAGACAGTGATTGGGACTCGTCGTCACGATAAACCAAAGAAAATAACACACTGCTTCTCAAACAAGAGATGCCTTTTCTTTGAGTTGAGCCTACCGGGTGCAAAGCGATCAGCAGCATGGATAGATGAATCAGGGTTCGAACTCCGACTGAGTCGATCTGCGTTCATTTTGCATGTGCCCCTGGGAAAAGCACGAATCCATCCCTTCTCCCCAGTGGCTGAAGGAGTGGAGCTGCTTCGTGGGTTTGTCGCTCATAAGTCTATTCTCACATATTGCTAACCTCAGAGAACTCCGAAAAGGCAATATTTGATATTTTCATGTCCTTCGATTTATCAAAGTTGTCGTCAGATTCAAAACTCATATGCACTTTTACAATTTTCCAAAAGCTTCTTTGCATAAAAATCGGAAGTGCATTTATTTTATGTCAACAGTGTTATTAGAATCCTTTGCCCGAGCTGAAATATTATGAGTTTCTCACTACTAGATCAATATTGGAAAAATGACAGCAATTGAGGATTTCAGACAATATTAAGGAAGGTCAGAAAGACAACCTGTGAAAGGTAATAATCAAAACAAGAAAGGTGAGTATTCCGAATACCAAACAACACTTAAATAGACATTAAATGTCGAAGATTTCGAAATAGCTCATAGTGAATCAATATTATGATTTGCATCATGACAGTCTGTCAATCACGAAACAAACAGAAAGAGAGGAAGTATATAATTCAAACACACGAGTACAAAATTTGCTAATTCTATTCTAAGTGTACGTGTGTTTGCTGTAACCTTTACTACATACTGTTGCTACTGATGATGAGTCAATTTCGCTTATGTTTTTGTTTTTGTTTTGGTTTCATCTCTGCTTGTACAGCTCTAGGTTAGCGTTACGAACTGTAAAAAATGAGGATATTTTAGTCTATTAAGTATTGAATTTCCTTAAGCAATATGTCTGTGCCTGTTCAAAATTATTAAATTTTCTACATAATAAAATGTTAAGTAATTCAGACTGACGGAAATTAATCAAAAACATTTATTGTCAATTTTGTTTCTAAAAATGAGAAATCGTTTTGGGCATTTCCTTGTTCAATCCCTCTTCGTTCTAGGAATGACGGTTGCTTCCTTATTTTCACATACATTAGAAGGGCTGAGTCAAATTACAGCATGCAGACATCTTTATATTCACCATTTAATGAATCGATTAACCCAGTCATCGTCTATTTTTCTTGATGAAAATCTGTTAATTAGGCGTGATTTAAATGAGCAATCAATTACAAATCCACAATAGATATTCAGCATCCGTCATGGCTCACATGTGATGAAATTCCAAAATATTGTTTTACATATATATATATATATATGTGTGTGTGTGTGTGTGTGTGTGTGTGTGGTACAAATCAGGCTAGCAGTATAACATGATATAATGATGTATCAATGACATAAAGCCACTTCTGAAATGTAATGGATTTATTTCATAGAGTGCTCGATACATACAACTTTTTACTCTTGAAGTTAAGTTGTTCTCAAGTAGCGCTAGAAATAAGTAGTAGAATGTGGATTCGCTACACAAACAAACCCAAGGAACATCTACTGAATAGAAAAAACGAGACCATAATACAGAGCAGGCACAGCTCTAACTTTCTTTCAATCAACATGAAATAACACCAATAAATCAAAAAGTAAAGTAGACAATTCGCCCCCATGTCCATCACCCCAAAAACTTCCCATCACCATCTTTTACCTTCAAACATGCCCAAACACATTAGAAATTAAACATTATGGTTAATACTATCCACTAGAGCTAGATAGGATATCAACAGGGGCAATGAAATCCAATGCCAAAATACCTAGGTCAAGATAGAAATTACTCCCAGACCACTACCAAGCATCCTTGCAGGAATGACCTCTATATGGAGTTTAAACCCCTTTGACAAAATGAATATCCCCACACCACCCACTGCCACACTCAAAATATTTTCACCAAATTCCCAATAAATTGACAAAAAAAAAACAGACAATCGTTCGCCTGATGAGGCCCGAAGAGGGCAGAAACATGAGCTAATTTGTGTAGTGAATCCACATTCTACTATATATATATATATATATATATATATATATATATATATATATATATATATATATATATATATACATAGATTGATAGGGATATATGTAGATATATGAAATAATGGATTCACTACATAAACACGTTTATGTTTCTGTCCTGTTTGGGCTTCCTCCAGAAGAACTCTACTGTAATTCAATTTGATGCTTGATGTTGAAAGTATCGAGTACTTTATGAAATAAACCTATGCCACATCGAATATTGAATTACTGGTATATATATATATATATATATATATATATATATATATATATATGTGTGTGTGTGTGTGTGTGTGTGTGTGTGTGTGTGTGTGTGTGTGTGTGTGTGTGTGTGTGTGAATTTAGGAAAGAAAAAATAACTTTTGTATGTAAATCAAAAATTCATTCCGCTAACTTATGTACTGTACATTCTACGTAATAAGACCAACGGTCTTTTAGGACCAGCCGCACTGTGGGACCAATCTTATAAGAACCGATTCTCAACGATCACTCTTTCCCTGTATTATTGATTCCTCTTTCTTTCTACTTTGTTCGTTCCTAGTAAGAATCACAAAACCGAGCTCTCGTCTGCCTGAAACGAATCTCCCCAACACCGGAAGCCACTGCTAATACCTTCCCTCCCTCACCAAACCGAATGATCAAAATCAATAATGATTTCACTCCTTCCCAACTTCCCTTGAAACTCATCCTCTAGAATCTGCAGCTGGTTAAAATCGGCCGAAAAGTTCTGGTTCAGAACATCCTGGGTTTATTCATGTCCTTTCTCCACAAATACCCGATCAATTTCAATGGGAAAAATAGCTAATCGTCCAACTACGAATATTACAAGTATCAGGCAGTCAATGACAAACCGTTTTTTCGCCATTATTTAAATCTTGATTAGAAACCATCAGCCGAAACTGTCAACAACATAGTAAACAAAGGTTTCCTCGGTCTTTAAGCGACTCTTGCTGGATGGTGGACTAACGGGCTATCTGTTATGTCTACAAAATAATTGTTTTTCGAAAATTCAGCGCCCAATAAGCATTCAGTGGGGGCGTTTCAATGCAATTTAGAATGCAATTATGTGCAAAATTGATCTCTCAGTTGGTGACAGGATGCATTTACACCTGCTTTGGGTTTGTTTTTCGAAAAATCGAGAAGGAATTGATTCATTCATCGTCCCCTTTTGTATTGTTCTAACTGATCATCCCGAACACAGCATGCTGCCCAAAGAAGTTAGTCATGTGACAGTTTATTGAGTGACTAAGAAGACCCATTTAGAATATTTCTACCGATTATGAAAGCAATAAAACTAACGAGATAGACACTGATATATGGGGACTGACCTCTTACAAACTGTAGCAGAGTCTATATATGAGAACGTAATTGTTTGGCTGCAATACAGACAATAAAACCATATACTAATCATATCTCAAATGAACTTGCGTGACTTTGGAGGTTGAATTTGACCTTGTCAACCTTACCATTTGTGAGGTCATACTCATTTTTTTACTCAATAGCAAACTCAATACCTCAATTGACCCAGAATGGCATGCCATGCTCCTTGATGACCTCTGGGGTCTCAAATGACCCCCGAAGTCCACCTCACAACTCTGAATCTCCATGCTGACAATTAGGTCATTGTAGCAGAGACACACAAACAGAAAGTTTGATAGGGATTTTCGTTTCCATCAACTCATGAATGAGGATCACAAATTTCGGAATTGTAAAAAAAGTGCATTAAACTTTCTTCTATTTTGAGTTGTTTTATATGTATATATATTGAGTCAGGTCCTTTATATATAATATGGCGTCATATGAACAATCCCTCAAGAAAATCTCTCATTATGCTTCTCCCATTCGCTTGCTTCATTTTTGTCGTTCTGCCGTTGGATATCAAACCTTTTCATAGAGGCACCATCCGGAAGAAACCCGAATGTCCTGTCAAGCCAAAGGACTAAATCATTAGTTTTGTTCTGTGCATCACATTATTTTTTAGTAAAACATACGCCAATGCATTTGTCACTAAAAAATGAAAGGAAAATACGTTCATATTCAGCTGCAATGGAGCAAAAAGTCAAGAATTAATCTCAAGATTGACGCAATCTTTTCCTAACTCATGATATAGTCTTTGACAAAATGTCATGGGAATTCATGAAGAACTTTCAGGAATATAGTGCGGGAAAACCAAAAAAAAGAATAGATGAATTTATGGGAAGAAAAAGGGATGCATTGATTGACCCTAAAATATAAAAATTCTCTTTTGCTCAATGGTTTAGCCATAGAAAGAAAATCCAACCAAATTTGTTTTGCTAGCTTGACAGAGAAAATCCAACAAATTCTCTTTTGCCCAATGCTTTAGCCTTACGAAGGAAATCCAACCAATGCTTCAGCTTTACTGAGAAAATCCAACCGAATCTCTTTTGCCTCATGGCCTAGCCTTACAGAAAATCTATCCAACCCTCGTCTGCCCAATGCTCTAACTTACAAAGAAAATAAAACCAATTATCTTTTGCCCAATTCTCTAGCTTTACAGAGGATATCCAACCAATTCTCTTCTGCCCAATTCTCTTGCCTTACAAAGAAATCCAACCTATTGCCATTCGCCGAACACTTTCGCTTTGCAGTCTAAACAATTCCCTTTTGCCCAATGGTAAAGCCTTAAAAAGGGAGATCCAAACAATAATCTTTTGCCTAATGCTCCAACTTGCTAAGAAAATCCAATTCTCTTTTGCCCAATCCCCCAGCTCTACAGGGGAAATCAAACCAATTTTCTTATGCCCAATGATCTAGCTTTACAGAGAAAATCCAAACAATTCTCTTTCGCCCATTGCTCTAGCTTTACAAAGAAATTCCAGCCGATTCAATCTTGCTTGTTTCGCTTTACAGAAAAGTCCAAACAATTCTCCTTTACCAAATGCTTTATCCTTACAAGGAAAATCAACTGATTCTCTTTGGCCAAAGTCCAAATAAAAATCCAATGAATCTTTTCTGCCCAATTGTCTTGCCTAACTGAGGAAATCCAACCAATCCTCTTCTGCAAAATGGCCTACCCTTACAAAAAAGACCAACCAATACTTTTTGCCAGATGTTCTAGTCTTACAAAGAAAATACAACCAATTCTCTTTTGCTCAATTCTTTAGCCTCACAAAGAAAGTCGAACCAATTCTCTTTTGCCATATGCTCTAGTCTTACAAAGAAAATCTAATCAATCGTCTTTTACCCAATGGTCTAGCCTTACAAAGAAAATCCAACCCGATCTCTTTTTCTCAATGATTTAGCTGTACAAAAAAAAGGTCTGACCAGTTCTCCTTTGCCCGATGCGCTTGCTTAAAAGACAAAATCGAACCAATACTCTTTTACCAAATGATCCAGACATACAAAAATAAAAACCAATCCGTTCTTAACAGCTTTACCGGAAAAGTCCAACCAATTCTCTTCGGCTCAATGCTCTAGTTTTACAGAAAAAGGCCAAACATTTCTCTTTTGCCCAATGCTCGAGCCTTACAAAGAAAATCTGACTAATTTTTTTTTGCCCGGTGCTGTAGCCTTGCAAAAAAAGCCCAACCGATTCTCTTTTGTCCAAACATCTCGCCTTACAAAGAAAGTCCAACCAATTCTATCTTTCCTAAGGCTCTTGCTTCACCAAAAAGGTCCATGCAAATTTCTCTTGCAAAATTCTCTTGCATTACAAAAAAACCATCAATCCTCCTTTGCGAATGCTATAGCCTTACAAACGAAATCAAAGCTTTTTTGTTCTGACCAACGGTCTTGCCTTAAAAAGGGAATCCAACCAATTCTTTTTTGCCCAATGCTCTCCCTTTACAAATAAGTCCAACTCATTGTCTTTAACCAAATTATCTAGACCCACAAAAAAAAATTCAATCCATTTGCATTCCCCCCAATGTTGTACCCTTAGGAAGAAATTTTACCTAATTCTCTTTTGCCCAATGATCTAACCTCAGAAATGAAATCCGACGAATTGCCTTTTGCCAAATGGTCTTGATGTACAATGGTCTAAGTTTGCAAGTTCAACCAATTTTCTTTTGCCCAATGCTTTAGTCTTACAAAAAAAATCCAGAAATTCTCTTTTGTCCGACCCTCCATCCTGACAAAGAAAATGTAACCAATATTCTTTTGCCTAATGTTCTAGCTTTACAAAGAATATCCAACCAATTCTCTTTCGCCCTATGATCTCGCTATACGAAGAAAAGCCAACCAATTCTCTTTTGCCCTAAGGTCTTGCTACGAGAAAAAAGCACAACCAATTTTGTTTTGCCCAATGCTATAGCCTTAGGGAGGGAATCAATCCAATTCTCGTCAGCAATTTGGTCTATCCTTATGAAGAAAATTCAACCAATTCTCTTTTGCCGAATGATTTAGCCTTACAAAGGACATCAAACCAATTCTCTTTTGCGTAAGTCTAACAAATCCTCTTTTGCCTAATGGTCTAACCTTACAAAGAAAGTCCAAACAATTTTCTTTTGTCCAATTATATAGAATTACAAAGAATATCCAACTCCTTCTCTTTTGCCAAATGCTCTTGCTTTACAAAGGAAACCCAACTGATTCTCCTTGGCATATGCTGTAGCTTTACAAAGCAAATCGAACCAATTCTCTTTTGCCTTAGAAAAAAATCCAAGCAATTCTCTTTTGCGCGATAGTCTAGCCTTACAAATGTCTGATGTTCTCTGAAAGAAAATCCAGCCAATTTTCTTCTTCCCAATGGTCTAGCCTTACAAAAAAATCCAACTAAACCTCTTTTATTCCATGGTCTATCCTAACAAAGAAAATGCAACCAGTACCATTTTGCATAATTGCTTTAGCTTTACAAACGAAATCAAACCAATTTCTTTTTGCCCAATGGTTTAGCCTTACAAATAAAATCCATCCTGATCTCTTTTGCTCAATGCTCCAGCTTTACAAAAAAGTCCGACCAAGTCTTTTTTGCCAAATGGTGTAGCCTTACAAAGAAAATCCAAGCAATTCCCTTTTGCCCAATGTTCTAGCTTTACAAAGAATTACATTGAAAACCTTTCGAGATCTTCAATATGCAGACTAGAGACATATATCTCATCGAATTCCGTTGGCAAAGGTAACCACGCACATTAACGTCAAAATTCCAATCATACCTGACACAAGAAGTACATTTCAGCAATGCGTTCATCTTCAAATAACCCCTGACATCCATGTTGATCGATGTTGAAGAAGCACCTTCGAGCTGTTTACAAGGCAATCGATTTTTTGTTACATCAAGGCAGGGAGTAGTTTTCTGCTTTAGTTTGAAGCAATCTTCTCTCTTTACGAGTGAGTAGTGACTAACAAGCTCCACTTGTGCAATCATTACAAAACAACTTATCACAATGAAAGACACAATGTCTTTTGGCGGATAGCTGTTCGTTCGTGCGTCTAAAAGGAAGAAAATCTCCTTTCCATGTATTTTGCTGTGAATTATTCTCAACAAATAAAACCTTGCCCTTTGCGTATTGCTATTTCAAATGTCTTTCATACCTTCAATCTGAAACAGTTGTTGTGAATGTTGAGATGTTTATTCTATTGTGCAGTTGATCTTCTGATGCAAGTAAAGTTCATACATTTCTGTGTTTAGTTCTTTCTCGAGAATTCTCTGACAGAAATAGTAACTTGGCAAACTGTGAAAATTATCAGTGCTTCACAATATTCTCCTGATTACAACGTGCTGGTAGGTAAAAATAAAAGCTTCAAAAGAGATCTGTTATTTTCATGCATCCTCTCTGGGAAATCTGAAATCACTGTAATGAACCTATGTATATAATAAAGACAGGGGGTAACTGGAGATTTAGGAGCCCGAAGGTTTGTCTACTTGAATACCAGCTATAACATTTAGTACAATAGTTCCCAACCTGGTGGCCGTGGGCTCCCAAGGATCAAAAAAGATATTGCTGGGTTGGGGGCTGTGGCCAAATCGCAGATAAAAACGAAAACTGTCAAAGACAGTGACGTAGCTAGAGATGAGTGGGCCCGGGTTGGAAGCTTGGTTACTTGAGTAGCCAAGTCCTGCATTTAGTGAGATTTGTTATTGCATAATGTTAGTAAAATGCAGTAGGTGAACTACTATTAAAAAAAGATACCCCTCTCCATTGGGGGCCTGAGAGGTGACTTTGAATCATACCACCCTGGATAATTATATCTAATAAATGCAATCTATACATTAAAGTGTTAAAATGATGACTACAACATATATGAAATATCTTAAAACATAGATCGACATAGAAAGCAACCTTATATTCAGTACACCCACTTGCTTTTTTGTGTTTTATAAAAATACAATACAATTTCTGATGGGGTTTTGCTATTTCACGCAAGAATAAAACACCATCATGAGACGAGTTATCTCGTTCGAGGCCATGGATTGACTACTTGTAAAGAAGAGATACCTTATCCGTGGCACTGCACTGACCACTTGCTGAGAGGGGTTACTTCGTTCATGGTCCCGGTCATGGTCTACATGCTAAGAGGAACTAGATAAGCCATAAACATTTGGAAAATAAAATAAAGGTTATCAAAGTTTGTTTTTTTGTGTTTTTTTTTTGAAGCATTGAAATTATTGATCCTTGAAATGTGTCATTAGGGAAAAACAGGTCTGGTCAATAGAAATCGTCACATGACTAACATTTTTTAGCAGCATGCTGTGTAGGAGCTGATCAATTAGAAAATTGGAAGAAGGCATGACCAATGAATGAGTTAATTTTGTCACCTTTTGTTGGGCGGTGACCACTTTCGAATTTCGAATTTTAAAAAAAAAATCGTGAAAGCTGCCTGGTGCAAGGTAAAGGATAAGGTAACATTGAATCATATTACAAAATCAATCATACCCCCATACATCGCTACTATTTAGTGGGAAACAAACAAACAAAAAAAAATGACAGTTTCTCTAGACAGAAGGTGTAAATGTTTAAATATTTAGCCCAGCTCCATTGCTGTGGCTTATACGCGAGATACATACATAACCAGCCAACCAGACTAACTTGAAAACTGAAGAAACCAATGTTTATAGATTTAGTTGATGGTTTCTAATATGTCTTGTTTACTCAAGAGAGAAAGAGAGACAGAGTTAAAAGAGAGACAGAGTTGTAAGAGAGGGTGTTCATTCGGCTGAATCTTCCAAATCTCTTCAATCAGACTCAATGTTTTCTCTTGAGACTTCTGATCAAAGTTTCCAACATTGTTTCGTTTTCCGTAAGAATGATCCTGCACCTCAACAAGTGTAGATCACAATGCCCATCTATGTACGACACGTTATTCGAAAGTTGAGGGAATTTGAAAAAATACCTCAGCTAGTTTTTACCATCTCCTGCGGGGGTAGTCACCTTGGATATGTAAGCAGTGATCTCACAATTGATACTGCTTATGGAGGAAGCAAAAATCCCTACTACATTCGATCCAAATACAATGTTCAGATTTCTGGAATATTTAGTAACGCATCGTATATAGATTGGTGCCTTCTGTGTGTTCAGTGGTACAAAATCCATTTGTACCCTACCCCGTTGAAAATCCATTTGTATCCACTTCTGCTAAAAATCTATTTGTACCCCCGCCCCCAGGTCAAAATCCATTTGTACCTCTCTGCCAAAAATCTATTTGTACCTCTCTGCTAAAAATCTATTTGTACCCTTCTGCTAAAAATCTATGTGTACCCTTCTGCTAAAAAAACATTTGTACGCCCAAGCTAAAAATCCATTTGTACCTCTCTGTTAAAAATCAAGTTGTTCCCCCCATCCAGCTAAAAATCCATTGGTACCTTTCTGCTCAAAATCCATTTGTACCTCCCAGGTCAAAATCTTGGATCTGCATGTTCAAGTTTGAAAATTCAAAATTGAATTTCTCTTTTGCTCCGCCCCAGAAATTTTTCCGCTATCATTTTAACCCTTCGATCTTTTCTAAATTGATTTATTTAACGATGTTCATTGTTCAATCGATGTTTAATCAAATGGATCTGTCCTTTTCTTCGATTTACCCACAAGTTTCTTTGGAATATCACAGAAACTAACATATATCATATAGAAATGTGTGTGCAATAGTATCCAAACACGTCTATGCACAGGTCTGGTTAGTCACTCAATAGAAACCGCCTCGTGACTAATGTATTTTGGCTGCATGCCATGTTGATATGATCATTTTTTAAATTCAGGTTGATCAACAATCGCCTTTTGTTGAGCAGTGATCATTTTAAAAACACTAATTTCAAAAGGAAAACGGGTGTGAATGCCATCGAATATGATGTAAGGAACGTATATAGCATTGCAAATTTAGCCCTATCAAAAAAGACTACATGAAAAAATGTTCTATACATGAAGAGTAAACGTCAAAATTTCCAACCCTCTCGCTCCATTGTTGCAGCTTGTACACTCGATACATACATACATAGCCAGTCAGCTAGAACAGCTAAAAAACTGAAGAGACCATCATTGATAGTCCTGGTTCTACTGAATAATTATGAAGATCTAGTGAAAGGATGCGTTGGAGTGACATCGACATAAGCTCATATAAGGTAAACGAGGTTTGCAGCCATTGCTGTAACCGTACGTTTATCTGAACCCTACTAGTTGGGATATCGAACGTTTAAATCGATTGCCTTTCTTTTAAGCTGAGCCCCCACCCCACTCCCCTCTATTGATCTGCACAGTCTTCACGAATAATTTCCGGTACCTCGTTGGAAAGAAGAAATGTGGTTGCATGGCAACCTGCACACACACAAGTTGAAATCAACAAATTGATATCTACTCGGATACGCGATTACATATACTCATCCATAGAAAACGCATATAATCAGTACATACATATACATATAAACACATATAAACACACACACACACACACACACACACACACACATATATATATATATATATATATATATATATATATATATATATATGTGTGTGTGTGTGTGTGAATGTATATATATAGTCATGTACAATAATCTTTATTTATAGACTCTTTCTTTTATCAAGTTGGGGAATTTTGTATACGTATGTATATCATCATGGCTTGGCTTTACAAGCAAAGATTTAGAGGGGTTTTCCACTTCAGTTCCAGGATCTCAGGTGGCAAACAAATTTTTTGTACTAGGGTAACTTGGCCAAAGCATGAACATAGGATGGGTGATGATGACCTCTGGAGACCTCTACTGATCTACTTTAGATAAGATTGGAATTTTTTCAGGCAAACTTGGATACATGAGCTAATTTATATAAAATCTTTGATATCCACAAGGTGAGCAATACTTATACGTTCGTAAAGAGGTGTTGTGTTGAATCTACATTATCTTCGGATTATAGGGCAGCAGAATTGTGTATCAACACACATATTCTCTTTCAATTCCATACAGTATAGTGGGAGGGAAACAAGGGAAATGGAAGTTTATGTCTGTTTCTATAGATAGGTGTTTACTAATCTTAGAATAGTCTTAAAAAGTCAAAATTATGAGGCACTAAATGAGAATCAAACTCACTACTTTAACCAATTGGTCTATGAGATTAATGAGCTAATCTCTGTTCCAAGGTGACATCCAGTGTGTTAAAGGATTCCCCCGCTTCCCGAAAGCAAAGGGTTCCTATCAAAATATTTCAAGTCGAATGGTGTAAAGTGAGGAAACTATTACAGTTGAAAAAAATCATATGGGAGAAAAGAATCAAAGCTGTTTGGTTGCATAAAACTTACACAGATCAAATGTTCTCTCATGTACATAGGTGCGTGTACATGTGTAGAAAGTCCCCCATAATTTCATAAAGAAACAAAGAAGAAAGGACAGAAGGAAGGGAAGAAAAGAAGGAAGGAAGTTAAAAAGGAAAGGAAAAGAAAACTAAGGTAGATGAAAAGAGGGGAGTAAAGTCCCCATCTTTGTTGTTGTTGAGGTCTGATATCCGTGCAAGCAGCACGTGAGAAACGTTCAACCCACAAGAAAAGTGAAAGCCAGGAGAAGCCTGCTCAACAAGACACAACTGGCAAAGCAAAACTGAAAGGGAAAACATATCAACAATACTTGCTTGTGCGCTGAGGAAGGGAAACCTGGATCGCTCGTCTGACCTCCGACCATTAGTTGACGTCATCGTATATTCACTGTGGTTTCATTTTCTTTCTTTGCGCTTTCAGTGTACGCTCGTGTGAGAGGTGAATGAGAGAGAGTGAGAGAGGGGGGAGTTTTTTTAGAACGATGGGGGGTATTGAAGAAAAACACAAGGAATTGCAATTTTATGGGCGACATGGTCACGTACACCCAAATAAGTGGACTTGCGATAAGGACATATACAAGCTGCCTGACTGGACACACCTATGTAAAAAAAAAACACAACTTTCGATTGATACGAAAAAGACACGCACTTCTATATATGCACACATTTATACAAATATAAACATTATATATGTATACACACGCCCACACATACACACACACATACATAGATAAAAAAAATATTTTACACATATGTTGCTGTAAAAGCAACAGCTGTGCCGCCAACGAAGCAGAGTATATTACCCAAGGATTGAACTCACAACCGCCAGGCAGGTCATCAGATATAACGTGATGACGAATTAACTAAGAATAATCAACTGATTTCAGATATTTTGTGCTATGAATAGCAGAATGTGAACAGTCTACCCACCCATCCCCGTCGTTTGAGTATAACAGCAAAGATGAGGGCTCTAGTACAAATGACTCAGTGTATAAGTAACAACCGAATGTTCCAATTCATTTTTCCTACGGATTGGGGGTAGAATTTTATCTTGTACAATTTCTCCAGTGACCTGCTTATGTGCATACTTTTAAATTCGACAAAAAGAATGAATATTTTTGCAATCAAAAACCCAGTAAGCTCTCTATAGAATTCAAAATCTTTTGTTCGCACATTATAATTCTTTGCATGCTGGTTTACAGAATATATATGTAAGCACACATGCGCATAGTTTAGTAGAAGCTATGGCAAGACCGATTGTGTAAATCCTTTACTGTGTCTTGGGTGTATTTTCTAATCTACAGCAAAACTTTGAGCGCTTCTTTGCGAACGTGACTTCACTCACATCGGAATGAGGACTTTGAAGAAAGTTGTATTGTTTCAAAAGGTGACTGTAATCATCACGGAGGACGTGCACGGCCAAAATTAGGAGATACGAGTCATAAGCTGTGACGGATTACTTACCACCCAGGCCCCTGAGCTTAGTGAGGCTCTCCTTGACATCGCCCCTTCTTAATTATATAGATTAAAGTGACGTTAAATAACTTATAGAGTTGCACTATGTATAATATTTATGTAATCTTGTAGCTGAGAAATGATATCCTAAAATGATGACTTCAAAATTTTGACAACAAAATAGTGTCATTTTATACTCCAAACATGAAACAATATATGCAGAAGAAGTATCATCCAATACTCATGTGTAAATTCAATTAAACAATATTTGTTTACTCAATTGAACAATTTTTTGTTCTCAGGTCTACTTCCTTTCCTGGTCCCTTGTCTAAATCTTACTCAGTATAATGGTCAATCCGTCACTGGTTATATGCGCTGTTACAACTTTGATACTTAGTGGATATCTATTTCAAAGAAAAAGTTGAACTTTAATGGTGAACCGATCGACAAACGCAGCATATGTGCTAAATTTGACGCCAAGACCTCGAAGCCGACAATTTATAAACTTTGGGTTCTTTAAGGGTTGGGAGGGGGGCAATTACCTTCGACTAAAAGTTTTCGATAGAGATGAAATAATTTCTTCAGAAAAGTCACTTTTAAATCTTTGGTCTGTGATTGCAAGCTTTACAAAATGCTACCCCATAAGCCTTAGCTGCCTGTCATAGCGTGATGGTTGGAAACCTAATTCAACTATTTGCTAGTGTAGGGAGATTGATCCTCAGAGATACTCCCTTCTACTGTGACCCTATTTCAGACTAGGTTAAGTAAAAATCCACAAGTTTTAGGCACTTGCTATAGTGCAATGGTTAGCAAGTTAGTTTCGTTGGTCATTTTTAGTTTAGTGGTTTTGATCTATATCATATGCCTCACTACTGTGACTTTGTACCGAGCAGAACACAACATCTAGAGTGCTTAGAGTAATGGTAGACAAGGAAGCCCCACAGCTCAGCTTGAGATGGGCAACACATGAGACGATGATCTTTGTCTCTACGAATGATCCATGGGGTCCCAATCAATGTTTGTAGCAATTGTAAGTTTTTATTTATTTTTTCATGAGTCTGGGTGCTAGACCTACGTCTAACCCTGAGCAGCCTTACAGGGCTAAAGAGCTAATCCAAATGTCCTTCTATTTACTCATAGTAAACTTCGTTAACTGTAAGGCCAACTGAAACAATTTCTAGCTGAATGGGTTTAATCCCCATTTATCCTGTGCCAGGCTGAGTTAATACCAACATCCTGACATTCCACAAGCCTTCAAAGACGACTTAAAGAAAACTTAGAAAGTACAAAGTTGTCTTGTATCCATCTTTTGACAGAGGTCACCATAGACAAAACTTTTTGCTGAGATGGAATTAGAAAAGATAATTGCTTTATCTGTATGACTATATTCGATGACATGTAAGACGACGTGTTGGTTTATAAACCACGAACCCTTCAATGTATCATCATCATTCGCATTTTAGCGTCTGTCGTTGGACATAGACATTCCCCAAGATTCGTCCGACCTCTCTATCAGGGGTATCGCTGAGCCAATACTTTTTAAACTTTTCTTCTTAGTCACACCATCGTATTTTTTGCTGGTCGTAGTTTTGCATATGATTTTTGGGCATCGAAAATATGATTCGTGATGTCATGCAGTTGTTTGACATAACTGTAACGACTTCATCCCATTTACATTTGAGTTTTCTTATGGCTTCTATAATTTCTCTGACCACTGTTTGTTTATCTATTCGTTGAATGGTGGCCCTCAGAAGACATTCAATTCAGCATATCATTCACTGGGAAATTTTATCATTTAATTTGGGGGGGGGGCACCATATTTGATGATATTATCACACTCCAGTTCAAGTTGGAGTTGACGTCGTTTCTCCCATAACCACAACAACACAAATCTTCACCTTATTCTGGGAAGTGAACTATTAACTATTTGTCTGTCCCGTCATACTAAACATTCCCGATGTATAAAATTAACAATTCCCAACCATGATTTGAATTCACGGCCAAGTAATTGTGGCAGCCCTCTGGCTGAGCCAAACCGAAAAGTCTTACTTATCTACGAATTTATTTATTGTAAAACAATGCAGAAGTTCCTAAAGAAGTGAGAGGAGTTTGACTCTAAAGCAGCCACACAAGTTTATCGATACGAATCATAGCAGTCCAAGAATAAATACTATAGTTAATTCAGGACAGAGTTTAACATTGAGTAGGCCCAGAATATGATAGTCTTCGTATTTAGCAATTATTTTTCAAACAGAATGAAACGAAAATGAAATATTCACCAAACTATGATGTTCAATTTAACGAAAAGTCATTTATGGATCAATAATCGATCTCTTTGTAACATAAATCATCAAATAAGTTCAGTCGAGACATTTTACTTATTAACTTGCAAGAAATTTTTTTTTCGAACACATTCGAAGAATTTCGCATGAATGAAGGCGATGACAATGTATATGTGTCCGAAATGGTGAATAGAATGATTTGAATCAGTGATTCTTGAACTTAATTTTATGGCAGTACGCTAAGAAATATATTTGACTCATAGGCTCAAAATACGAGTGAATGTATTTGAAGAATAAAGTTGTATAAGGTACGCTTGGGATATAGTTGCAGCACACAGTAGTGTGCTGTGGCAGACAGTTTGAGACTCACTGATTTCGACCAGTGTTATAGGAATGAGTCTTCTGCAGGCGTCCACCATCGATTGGACGACACCAGCATCACGTGACCTCAGGCTGTTTGCAATTTACTCTTCAAGCACTACCTATCGATTTTATCGTCGATTCTCGTAATTAACAGACGCAGACAACTTGACTGGAATCGTGTTGGAAACTTAAGCTCGGAATATTTTTCAAAACGTCAACCTGCTTCTGAGACTTAGTTCTTCGTATATCTCTCTCAGAACACCTGTCACCCTTCCCTCTTCTTTCTCATTATCTCTTTCTTTTACTGAATGTCTGTCTGTCTCTCTTGATACACACACACACACACACACACACATATATATATATATATATATATATATATATATATATATATATATATATATATATATATATATATATACTTAAATATGTTCTGTAAGTCCTTTTCGTCTCTTCTTTCACAGCAAGCGATGTCGTGAAATGCTGCTATATATGCGAATGATTTACTTTGGCTTAATTGAACATGTCTTTACAAAAGTAATGAAGATTGATGATTCATAGGTATGCCAGCAGATCGGTAGATATACAGTGATACCTTGATTACCGAGGTAATTTGTTCCAAAATGTCCTATACGGTCCGAAATCGCACTGTTTAGTCATTATTTATTATAAATGTGTTTTTATTTTCCAGCCACATTGATTTGCATAGCAATGCTTTAATCGTAGTACATCAAAAGCCACACTAATTCAATGTAAACCTGTAATTGGTGGCTGCGTATGGCATCTTAGTTAATCAACAAATAATGAGATGAACTATGAAAGGAGCATGACGTGAGTAAAAGCCGAGGACAGAATTATTCTAAGACTCCGCCACGAGTTGTAGTCAATCATTTTCTCTGGCCTATTTAAAATTCGCCTTGTTACTATCGCACAAAATAATTAACCATTTATATTTAAATTTTTCTGTCTGTCTGCTTGGGTCATTGTTGAAGTAACTGGGTGAGTAAATAAATCCGTTTGTATCGTCAAGGGTATCGCTGGGTTATTTCATGCGAACATTTATTATAATCCACTTCCGGTTCACTATGCCCGTCGAAGCTT
>OY735215.1:12745004-12842504 GCA_963457665.1 Thysanoteuthis rhombus
GAGGGGGATGAAGGGCCATGAATCTGACATAGCTACACCCACATGTCGAACAGAATAGCTTAGTCAAAGAAAGAGCAAGATTCGGACAAGGCTTTCCGCTATTCTGTTGCTGTTCACATCCACTTTCTACGTTCATTCCATTTTTTGCAAAGTAAAAGAAGCTGAAAGTTGTGCAATACTGCGTTCAGATTTATACATTCAATGATTTGGATTGAATGAATGGTGTAATGATTCAGAATTTCCAGAAAATTAAGCAATCAACAATTATACATCAGTTTATTGACAGTCCATTCGATTACAGGAGACTTTTTATGGTTCAACTTTATATAGATATAAAAATATTTTGCAAAATTAAAATTCTCTTTACACAGTATGTACATTTGGAGCTAGATCGAAGAATTAGCAATAAATTTTCTTTTATTCCAATTTGTAGCAGAGAATATAGACACCTGAAAAAGGCCGTGCAGTACAACGACCACAACAAGCAAGATGAGGACAGTAGTCCAAGTAAATCAGTGAATAATAATGATACTTCCTCATCTCAGTAATTCAGAACGAAATTCACCAACTCAGTTTGTTGATCACCGAAAAACTTTACATTGTTCATGATTTTAGATTTGAATCCATTTTGAAAGTGATCTGTTTGCCAAAAATGACTTCTGATTTTTCCAACAAATGAATTTCACGAAATATATTTTCTAAATTAAAAACAATTATTTCAAGTGTAGCGGCCGAAACATTGTGACGATAACAACAAAGATGAGGACACTAGATCGAATACATCAGTGTACAATCCTTATTATAATTTTAGAAATCTACGCGTGTTTGTATGCACTGAGATTTCTCGACACGTCCGTTGTACAAAGTTGATATTCGCTGGTTATATTGTTGACTGCAGCAGTTATTACAGAATCAAGTTTGAAGTCTTTTGGATAAGCGGTTTTCGATATGAAGGGAATGCTCGATTTTTAAAAAGATATACATATCCTGAAATGAACGCATATTTTGTGCCCGTTTAAGTGATTCGTAACTCCAATCATTTCGTTGCGATTTGGGAATAGAACAGAGAAAAAGAAAGAGAGAGAGAAGTTTATCTTTGTACAACAGAGAGAAAGAGAGGGTGATAAAGCATGTTTATCTTTTCACGATATAGTGGAAGAGAGAGGGGGTGTTTATCTTTTTATGATAGTGAGAGAGAGAAAGAATGTTCATTTTTTCATGGCAGAGAGAGAAATTATGTTTATCTTTTTACGATGGAGAGAAGGAGAAAGGGTGTTTATCTTTTTACAATAGAGATAGAGAGAAAGGATGTATGTTTCTGTTCTGATTGTTGCTATTAACGACCTCATGGACAAAGAACAGCGTCTCATTATTTCAAGTTTAAACCTTTCATGGAAACAGTCGAGAAATAAACAACAGAAATTTTGAGCTTATTCCTTTTACTTTTGTTTTTTTGCTTTGTTTTTTCATCAAACCCAATTTGTAGAATTATATTCTTCTACTTGCTAACAATTGAACTGCTTTATTGTTTTTCTATCGGAGTACGAGAAATATTTTTCTATTAATGTGGAATAATCTTCGCGTAAGAATATATCTAAATTTGAATTTGAAATATCTAACTTGAGAACACTGCAGATGGTTAATCTAAACACGTCGAAGTCGCAGTCTCGTGCGACAGACGGAAATTATTTTGCATTACAATGATGTCAGGATGCTCCACACAGAGTCCAGCCCCTTCTTAACATGCACCTTTGGGATAAGTAGGCCCTAATAATGATAATTCGTCATCGCAAAAATTCAGACAAAATTAACAGATGTTGAATAACGTTAATGTCGAAAATTATAAGTAAGCCGATCGAAATTCTCTTTCTCTCCCTCTCTCTCTCTCTCTCTCTCTCTCTCTCTATATCTATATATATATATATATATATATATATATATATATATATATATATATATATAATTCTACCAACGCATTTATAATCCAATCACAAAGCTTCGTTGTTCATTGCTGTCTTTAATCTTTTACATTATTATTATTATTATTATTATTATTATTATTATTATTATTATTATTATTATTATTATTATTATTATTTCTGTTTTCATTTCTTTTGACTTTGTTGGTTCCTTGACTTATCTTCATGTTCAGTTGGTGTCTTCTCTTTCAACGGGAACGTAACTAATGGCAGCTACAACAGTCCGTCGACTGTCCCCCTGTAGTCACTCATAGGTCAAAAGCAGAACAGGGGCAGGGGGGGGGCTAAAGACATCAACAATTTGCAAGAAATCACACTTGCTTTTTGCTTTTCCTTTTATTTTTTCTCTTGATCATTCATGAGAGCGAGTCACACAGAATCCTCTGTATCGACATCTACCTACGACATATGGCACACTCACAAAAGTGACACTGTTGTTTTCATACACACACACACACATACCCGAGTGCACACACATACACACACACACACACACACACACACACATATATATATATATACATATATATATATATATATATATATATATATATATATATATGTGTGTGTGTGTGTGTGTGTGTGTGTGTGTGTGTGTGTGTGTGTCATCAACTCACCTATTTCCGGCCCACTGCTAGACAAAGATTTCCCTAATTCCGTCCATAACAACCACGACTGTGCTAATTTCTGCCGTGTCTTACCAGCAATTTTTTTTACCTAACTTCTTTATCTTTATAGCGTTTATCATCTCTTGATAAAATTTCGACCATCCTTTTGCACCGATAGTTATCCTCCATTCTTGTTACGTGTCCTGCTCGTCCCAATTTTTGTCGCTTAATCATTTCTCTGATTTAACTCTTTGATCTACTCTGGGGTCCAAATTGGCCGTTTTGTATCTTGAAATTGCTCTTTCCATTGATTTGGGATCTATATATATAGCAAGAATGTATATATAGAGATACATACTGACCGAAAAAACGCGTAAACTTCAGTTAGAAACTCAATACAGAGTTAAAAACAGGTTTCCACCGGAAACTCTTTCACACACTTGATCTATTTATTTATCTATCTATCTCTATCTATGCGTGAATCTGTCTGTCTTTCTTTGAATACTTAAAAATTCTCTTTTTTTCAGCTTTATCCCAAATTATTTAATAATCGTCCGAATCATTTCTGAGTTTTGATGTTAATTTCCTTTTCATGTGATTTTTTCTTCTCTTCCTTTTATTTTCGCCGAGTGGGAGATCAAACTTGAATCACTTCTTCCCGTAAATACTGTAAAAATACAAGTAGTACAAGAAATAAATTACAAAATTTCTCATACCAAAGTGAAACAAATGAAATGTATTACTAAGAAATTAAACACTTCTATTCCTGCACAAAATGTGAGCAATGTTGGTCCGAAATGGCCATAGAGACTTTAAAAGGCACATTCTTGAATGATGCTTATGCAAGTTTTCAGTTGTGGCGCTGAAAATGTCACCAGTAGTGTCGGGATATGCACAAACATATGAGCAAATGCATGAGCACACTTAGTGATTAGTTAGTCAGGTGGGTCATTTGTGGGGCTCCGGTGATTATAGATATATATGGTTAGCAACACACGTTTATGTTTCTGTCTTTTTGGGGCTTCTTCAGGCGAATGATTCGATTTTTTCGGATCCTTATTTAGGACGTTACTGAAGGGGGGGGGGCTCAGCTTTTTGTCTTAATATAATTTCACACCCCGAATAACATCCTAACAAGAGAATCGAATGGATCGAATTACATTGGATATTGAATTACTGATTTATACTTTTATATATATATATATATATATATATATATATATATATATATATATATATATATATATATATATATATATATATATATATATATAATCCCCGTTACAAATTTGTTTCATGTTTTTCTGCGATTAAATTCTCTCTGTTTCTTTCTATTGCTTGTACTTTTTTTTTAATAAAAGATCTATTTTTAAAGATAATTTCAGGTATTTTTTGATAATCAAGTATGGTACATGTGCAGGCTAAGCTGATTCATTTTTGGAACATATTTGAATTTCTATAAACTGATTTTTTAGAAATAGAACTTCAGAACTCCTAACCTTCAACTATTCTATTGTTCAAATTGGTGGTTAGGAAATTTTTTATCGGCAAAATTGTTACCTAGTTGCGGAAAAGTCCATTGTTACGGACAGAGGAACGAAAATTCCACAAGTGTTCCTTATATATTACAAATATCACAATTTCTTTCGTCTCTCTTTTCAGATGTTGTTCAGTGCACGGAAACTGCCGGTTTCTGCGTCTTTGACTAAAATCACCACCTTGGAAAATTCATTGGGTCTGAGCCTTTAAAATAGGAGGGGAAAAAGGAAACAACGCCTGCTGCAAAACGTGATGCTTTTACGTTGTTGGTAGGTAATGACCATCTAAGAAGGACGATTATAAAACTTGAGAATTAAAGTTACTTTCCGAGAGAAAAAAAACAGTGACATCAAGAACTTGAAATTAAGAACGACATTTGATAAAAAGAAGTAAATAAATGATTTTAAAAAACGGTTGCAAAAGAGAAAAAATGATTCTTGAATCCATTCTAGTTGCTTTACAGCAGCTAAAGAATTGGTAGAAGGTGTTTGAGAGACTGGAATCTTTCAATATGTCTGATTCCGATAATCGTGTCATTTTGAATGTGGGTGGCATTCGCCACGAAACTTACAAAGCTACACTCAAGAAAATTCCAGCTACGCGTTTGTCTCGTCTGACCGAAGCGTTGGCAAACTATGATCCAGTTTTAAATGAGTATTTCTTTGACAGACATCCGGGCGTTTTCGCCCAGATCCTCAATTATTACCGCACGGGGAAACTGCACTATCCCACCGACGTGTGCGGACCCCTCTTTGAGGAAGAATTAGAATTTTGGGGTCTTGACTCCAACCAAGTGGAACCCTGTTGCTGGATGACGTACACTCAGCACAGAGACACACAAGATGTACTCACCATCTTGGATCGACTGGATCTGGATACCGACAAACCGACAGAAGAAGATATTATGAAGAAATTCGGATTGGAGGATAGGTATAAGGCTGGAGAACTCAATTGTTGGCAAAGAGTTCAACCCAAGATTTGGGCTCTCTTCGATGAGCCATATTCTTCGACACCTGCTAAGGTAAGAATTTTAAACAATCTTCTCCTTCACATGAACTAACATTTTCAGAATGGCTCAAATATACCGTATTTACAAGCCGATATGACGTACGTTTTACTACGATATTCTGGGGACTACCGCAAATTGCAACTCATCCAAGTCTATAACGGCCTGTTTTGAGCCTTGACGGATGGCTCCACGTTATGATACCAGTGCATTGGACACAGAGTAGTATTTACATAGTTTATATTTTTTTTTTTACTCTCTATGTGTCTTATATGTCGTCAAATATGGTCATTGAGACATTCATGTACAGGAACAAATATATCTAAGTACGGTCGCTTGACTGTTAAGTGCATTGTTTTCTTGTTGAGCGGATTTAGGTTACTATGCGTGAGTTGTTTTCTTCGTTGTCTGTTGGTGGTCAGTGTTTATACTTGTAAAATCTGCGATACCATATTTAGATAAATTTCGGAACTTGTAAGTGTCGTACTTTTTATTCACGCCAGCTCCGCCAGGCACGCCAATTCTAAGCGAAGCATTTTGATAGAGAACAATTATTTTTCTTGTGTTTTTATTTTTCATTATTACTTATCAACATCATATTATATAGTGGCTTCCTTTAGAATCGCCGTGGCTGGCGTACCTGGCAAATTTGAGGACATCAAAGAAATAACCGGAAGAGAAAACAACAAAAATGTTTTGTGCAACTATTATTATTATAAAAAAAGTGAAATTGATCATTCCACTTCTTGGCAAAAAAATTTCTCAAATAGAAGAACTTGGAATCGATTGGAAGCTTTGCAGCCTTCGTGTGAAAAACTAATCCCGACCAAAAGAAGTTGGCCTTTGTCCCTGGTGTCGTAATTTCTCACAATCGTGTAAATAGTCCTTACTGGGGCGTTACAGGGCGATAAAGTGCGAATATAATACTACTTGTACGCACGTATGAGAAAGTAGTTCACCGTTAGCCTTGACAACGGTAGCACCTAAGGGAGAGAGAAGGAAGGATGGGAAAAGAAAGTGAAAAACGGATTAGTAAAATCCAATCCGATCGATTTTACTCTTGTTGCTGCTGCTGCTGCTGCTGCTGCTGCTGCTGCTGCTGCTGCTGCTGCTGCTGCTGCTAGAATATTGCAAATAAAGGAAGCAAAGCAACAACGTTGAGATTCTGGGATGAAAAGCTAAAAAGAAATGAATGAAGAGAGGAAGAAGACAGTTTTAATATTTTAGTGGAGTTCCAGTAAATCAAGATTGTATTACAAACGGTGCAGCTGCACAGGACCCTAAGATTTTAGCACTCACCCTTCAAAAAATACGTCCTCCTAAATATATTTTTGTTATCAATGTTTTTCAGTGTTTCAACTTGCTTGGGGATTCTTTTTGTAACAAAGAGATAGATTATTGACCCATTGAGGACTTCAACTAAATTAAACATCATAATTTTTTGAATATTTCATTTTTTTGACGATTTGTTTAACAATGATTGCTAAAAAGAAAAAAGACGGACTACCAAGAAATTTAATGCACATGACCCCATCAATGTGAAATTCGTCCCCCATTTGTGATGGTGGTAGTTCCAGTGAGATAAGAAGGCTTTATGAGATGTTCAATCTCAAAGGGAAAGAACAAAAACTCTACAACGTCCTCTGTCACTAAAATTCTTTTAGGAAACTTATGGCGGGTCTACAATCGATCAATCTTTCTATGCACCAATTTGATCATACAGGGTATAAATAGAAAATTCGAATTTCAAAAAAATTGGCGGGGTATAACGTATGATCAGGTCAAATACACGTTTAGATCTGAGATACCAACCTGCATTGTTTGTGGATCATTTTCAGAGCTGAACTCCAAGTCCCACATCTGAAAAGGAGTCTTGCAATTTCCAGTTTGCATTGTTTGTGGATCATTTCCAGAGTTGGATGCTACAATGTTGATTTTCTGTCTGAATTATGACTTCCTAATTATTCGTCTGATGGTCTGTTAACTTTAGGCCCTATTTCTGCCTTCAGACGAGTAATAGACTGATCGAAGTTCTGCAGCAGTGTTCTGATAACTGCTTTCTCATCACGATGTTTCACAAGTGTGTGTCTTTGATAAATTTGCTCAGCTGTTGCACATTGTCATACTTTTCGTATGGGTCATTTAGAAACAAAAGAACTTTCAGAAAATATTCTGCTTAAATTCAACCTAACTTTAGAGCTATTTTTTGCATGTAATATCAACAAATTTGATCTTTCAAGTTGAATGTAAATAAATGTCATGTTCCTAGCTGTGACTACTAATGCATGGAAATGCAGCTGGTTAGGCAGTTAGCTGCACGACAAGGGATAATATTGCTGGGCAAACTGGGCTCTATGGTCTTGGTTGGCAAACCAGTCCAAGGGACAACTTTGAATGTAAACTAGGGAAAGGCCAACTGCTTGTCTACCGCTGTGAGAAGCTGGTTATGGATAAAAAAAAGTACGTTTGTTGATTCTCCGATAAATCTTCGACGAGCCTAACATGCAGGAAATGAACTATAATAATTTATAAGTAAATTAATCCAGTGTCAACCTCGATGATACAATCGGGTGGAAGATTTAAAAAAAACATGTATTTATACAATATAAACAATATTTTTTCATCCAGTCGATATGGTAACAATTTATCTTTAAAATTCTCTGCAGTTTCCTGTCCAGAATTTTGATTGGAGACACATTTTCTCCAGCTTTCCTGTACAAGTTGTTCTTAATAGAACATACCATCTCAGCTTGATCTTTAATTACTGTAGTCATGGCTTCTCTGGTTTCAATGAACTCACTTATTCTGGCGTCTATGACGACCATGGACAAGTCACCCCAAGCGGAATTATAGAACAGTAGGAATATGAATTGATTGTAGAAGGTATTTTGATCAACAACTGCAACTATTCACTAAAGGAACACGGTAACTATTTAAATTTTCATGTAGTTTATTTAATGCCGAAAGAATATCTTGGAATGCACACTTCCAAAACAGACAATGAGGAAGAATTTAAATTGTTTACTGGAGTATTGAGTATTGAATAATATCAACCTACAAGAATCATACATTGCATATGAAGAATTCTAAACATTCAATGTCAGTGACTGGGAAGTGTGGTAACGAACAAGACACCTGCACAAGAAATCCTCAGGAGACGCTGGAGATGTATTGGTCATATTCTTCGCAAGCCTACATCCAGCATTACAAGACAAGCTTTCGTTTAGTTATCAACAAGGAAATGGGGGAATGAGGTCGATCAAGGAAAACAGCAGGTGAAATTGGCCCAGGACCTGAGTGCTTAGAGAGTCTTTACAGGCGGTTGAAGCCCAAAACGGACTCACAGGCTTATATAGATTTTTAAAAATCATACATATAATACAAGCAGCCATTATCCCATCTCCCACCCTATCACGTCGATAAACTACTTATCTTCCCCTTCTTCCCTTCATTAAACTATGCAAATTTATTTTCCTTCGTCTCCCTTCCAACCTTCTTATTAAACTACGTAACTTTCTTTTCTCCCCCATCCCTTCCAATCGTGTCTGTCATGCTTATATTAACAGTAGAAGCCATCAACCGAGCCTGTTGTTGTACGTTTATCATAGCCGCCAGCGAAGTTTCAGAAGTAAATGAAAGTTTTTAATTTTCAAAATGTATATGAAAATGAACTTGAGAAGCACATCAATGTGGAATGTGACAGGGTCTGTTGCTTGAGGTTATTTACAGTTCTAAATCCCGCGCTGTGTAAGCTACTATTTATCCGATGAGAACTGGATGTGACAAAAGGTTCAACGTTGGGGACATCACACAAACGTTTGGGGTACGAACTACCTTAAAAATTCAGTAGTCGTCGCAACTATTGTTGCGAGCACTTGATTAGGTCACATGGCTCACCCTGAACTAACTGGTTCAGACAACACAGAGCAATGCCAAGGGCATCTGCGTTCGTCTGGTCAGAAATGATCTCCCAAATATAAATGTAAATGATCAGCAAGCTGTGTAAGTCGGCTTGAAGTGATTATTGAGATATTTTGTCATTAATCCTTCCTAAATTTATAAACAGGAAATACAGTGAGAGCACCTCAGAATCGCCGAAAAGAAAGACTATATTCTTAACAGAGGGTCTATCATAATTAAGCATGCTGCAATAAATACTCTATAAGAAGATAGAAAGGATGTTTAGCATAAATGAAGACCGACTAGATTAGTTTTAATTAGCTCAATACTCCGAGAAGTGGGTGGCGTAATTGTTAACAATAAGGAATATGGCATCGTTGAGCTGAGTCCGAACTCTAGCTCCGACTGTCTGCATTTTCTCTCTTTCTTTCTTTCTAAAGTCGACATTTGCATGCATGAACAACTTGTTTTCATTTTTTTATTTATTCATATTTATGATTTTTTTTTCTTGTTTTGTTCCTTCTCATCGATTGTCTTAAGATAAATATGCATGAACTTCATGCCCATGTCATCTCAGGGGTAGATCCAGAATTTTTAGCACATGAAAAAGGAAGCAAATTTCTACCATCAAAAAGAAGAAAGTAATAAGTGGTTCAGCATTTTTCACTTACTTTTGAATTTGGAGCTTTTTTTAGAAGCTACAATAGATCTTCTATTGATTAGAAACCGTCAGACAAAACTGTCAACATAGATTGCTTCAGTTTTTAAGGGCTATGTATATGTATCATGCGTAGATATCGCATCAAGCGTTAGATCCAACCATCAGCAACATGTTTTTGAAACAAAAGTAGTTATAGTTCAATTTCCTGGTCATAGTGTAAATGAACTGATGATAAATCATTTTTTGACATTTTCAAGGCAGAAAATTCTAGTTCGGGAGAAACGAAAGAGATTTTGGAATTTAGGCACATGTGAATGGGTTAAGAAGGGAGTGACGTATTTCAAATGCTACATACATTCGTGTTACAAACAGTTATCGTGTTTGGCAGTTAACTGGAAGGTTGGTTGTTCGAATCCACACTGGGCAACATAAGAGCATAAAATATAGTTTACGATATTTTTGCATGTATAAATTAATATACGAATTTCGGGGTTGGGGGTGGAGGAATGATAAAAAAGCCTGCTTGCTTACATAAACACGGAATTCAGTTGATATCTAAGATTGGAAACTTCACAGTCACTCAGACCCATAACAACTAAAACCTTTGTATGGTATTCTACTGGTACAAATCAGAGCCAACATACTTTCAGTGACCTGTAAGGTTAATACAAATGAAGTTCCTTGATCTCATCACACCACCATCTATACTATCCCTAACCTACTCATACAATCCAACACTAAACCACTTCCCTTCTACCCTGACACCCTATGTCCTCTCCAACACCTACAACTGCTGCTAATACCACAAACTTCATCACTCTGAACTAACTCCAACACAACAAGATGACCCTAACAGATGGGATCCCATTATTTGTTCACAAAGCAAAGCTCACGATGGTGGACTTATGTTCCACAGCAAACCATTAAATGGTACACACACAGACACACAGACACACGCACACAGAGCACACAATACTGAAGATGGGAATACTTCCCTAAACATTTCTAGACCATCAATGAAGAAAACATTTACGGATTAATAAACTTAGTTTCCATACACTTTAATTCCTGGGTCTGTCTCACTCCCTATAGTTGAAATGATATATATATATATATATATATATATATATATATATATATATATATATATATATATATATATATATATATATATATATATATATGTATATATATATATATATATATATATATATATATATATATGTATATATATATATATATATATATATATATATATATATATCTTTTGAAATGATATCCAGCCTTTATATACTAAGAAATGTTATTTAGTGTAATTAAATTTGTTCACCTTGGCATTGTCACGCGATGTTTCAGCACTTAGATCAGAAGAGAATAATGTGACAATCGATCGATGGGGACAGCAGTTTTTCATCTATGCTAGTAAAAATAAAAGGCAAACTTTTTCTATTCCAATTTTTTGTCAATTTTTCTTGTTTGTGGACAATATATATGTCTTGGCTCCATAAGCTAAGACTATATTTCATATTATATATTAGTTTGCGTGTATTTTTTATCAAGATGATCCACCAATCGGTGAACATTTTCTAATTCGCTTTTCATTTTTCTCTTTTTTCTTCCTTGTATTTTCAGGTTATCTCCATTGTGTCCGTTTTCTTCATCGTTATATCTATACTATCCTTCTGCCTTAAGACTCATCCTGAGATGCGAGTTCCGGTCTTGCGCAATGCGACAAATTCAACACCTTGGCATTTGGAGAAGCAGAAGACCGAACCGCACGAGGCCTTCTTCTATATCGAGTGCGCATGCAACGCGTGGTTCACCTTTGAGATTATTATCCGCTTAATTGTGGCACCCAATAAATTCTACTTCATGAAGGCCCCAGTCAACATTATCGACATTGTGGCCACATTGTCGTTCTATCTTGACTTTTTGCTCACGAAACTCAAACAGGAGAGCGACATTCTCGAGTTTTTCAGTATTATTCGTATCCTTCGTTTATTCAAACTGACCCGGCATTCTGCGGGGTTAAAAATTCTCATCCATACTTTCAAAGCCAGTGCCAAGGAATTATCCCTTCTAATCTTTTTCTTGGTTCTGGGTATTGTAATTTTCGCTGCCCTTATATTTTACGCTGAACGGATAGAATACAACCCGAACAATGACTTTGATAGCATCCCTGTTGGTCTGTGGTGGGCCATTGTGACAATGACCACAGTAGGATATGGGGATATGGCCCCCAAGACGTATGTAGGTATGTTTGTGGGGGCATTATGTGCTCTAGCTGGTGTGTTGACGATAGCTCTACCGGTCCCAGTTATAGTAAGCAACTTCGCGCTTTTTTATTCACACACACAGGCCCGATCGAAACTGCCCAAGAAACGACGACGAGTGTTGCCAGTGGAAGCCCCCAGACCAAAAGTACCGAAAGGACCTGGTGTCCCAGGAGGAGGTGTGGGCCCAGCAAATAGGAGGATGAACGCCATAAAACATCCTCCCGGGTCGTTGGACGCTAAGATGGCCCGTATAGGTAAGTATTTTATACCTTTGACGGATATTCATTTAGGATCGAAAAAGTGAATATGAATATAAATAAATAAATATATATATATATATATATATATATATATATATATATATATATATATATATATATATACATATATATACATATATATATATATATATATATATATATATATATATATATATATATATATATATATATATATATATATATATAACTCACTAAAGTACAGGATGAATTTGTTGTTAGTTTTCGGAGAACTGAAAATACAGTTGATAGATATTTATCTAGGATCGTGAGTTTAACCAAAAAGGATGTGATTGGTATGGGGTTTGGGAAATAAATACGTCTTTGTGTAATACTTAGAATCTAAAAGCCAACATCCAAAAAAAAGGGCTGGGTGGGAGAAATTTTCAGTTGTGATACATTTGTTGATACATTTGGGTAAGCTAGGGAAAAATTACTAAGAGAAGTCATTTTTGAATTTTCGGAATGATAAAGAAACAATCAGAGATTGAAGAGTTTGTTCATCAGGGTAGGAAAGCAGAAATAAAAAACGACAAATGGCGTTTGTTTGTTTTGTCTATAAAACATGCGTTAATTCTTCCTTACACTTTTGGAATTCGGTGAAAATCGCTTCCAACCTCTGCTTTCGCTTCTCGGTTCGATCTTCGAAGTTAAGCAGCGTCGAGCCTGATCTGTACTTAGATAAGTGACCGCTTGGGAACACCAGGCATCGTAAGCATTAACTAACCGCACGTACATATGTGGGGCCCCCATATTAAACCGACCTAGTGTCACATTCTGTTCTCCTGGGGAGGCTGATGAATAAACTTCCCAACTTTTTTGAAGTACGGACGTGCGTGTCCCCGAGAAAATCCGGAACAAAAAATCTGGCGCCATTTTTGCATTCTTTTTTAATCCACATAATAATAGAAATGCTGGAGTCCCCGCCCTCATATTTGTAAAATCTCTGGACCAACGTCTGAATGAGATTTGCTTTTTTCCGGTTATGATGTTCGAAATATATCCCGTGCTGTTTCTTAAGATCTAGAGAATTTAATAATACACCAAGATTTTGATAACTCTTCTCTTCCATTTATCAACAGTTCCATTCTATCAGTTATATAACCGACATCATACAAGTTTGTTAACGAATCAATTTAGAAGTATTTTTATCTAAGCCTAAGAAACAGAACGGAAAACAAAGAAAAAAACTGATTTAAAATGCAAAGTGTTATAAAATTAGAAAACCCTAGAATGATATACTTGGAGTGAGAGACGAAGAAAAGGTGATATCTAAAAAAACAAGAAATGAAAGGAAGAAAATGTCCTCTTTTCAAACCTTTTCAAGATTATTCCATTAAGGTGCTTAATGACTAAATGAAAATGTCCCAGTAGACTCCTAAAAGAGATCTACGGGATATATATATCCCACCAGACAAGGACACCCCGAGACACACGTCTAATGTGTCTCGAAAAGGTTCATTGATAGATTTTGGTTTCCACTTTCAACCATTTTCCATTCCCTCTTTTTCGATTGGAGCCATTATAACTAAAAATCCCTTTTTACTGCCCCCTCTCTTTCGCTCTTCTCCCTCCAACTAATTATCCCTCTCTTCTTGTTCTCTTTTTCACTTCTCTTCTTTTTCTTTCACTCTGTCCTTTTTCTTCTCTCCATTTCCCTCTCGTCTATTTTTCTTCTCTTCATTTCCATCCTCTCCTTTTTCCTTTTCTTCTTTTCCTCACTCCTCGTCTCCGCTCTTTGCTCTCTCCTCAGGTACTTTCTTTTTCGCTGCTCTTCTTTTTCTTCTCCTTCTTTTCCCTTCCCTTCTCACCACCCCTTCTTCTTCTTCTTTCCCCCTTTCTTCTTCTTCTTCTTCTTTTTCTTCTTCTTCTTCTTCTTCTTCTTCTTCTTCTTCTTCTTCTTCTTCTTCTTCTTCTTCTTCTTCTTCACCGCTTTTCTTCCAACTACTACTACTTCTCGGAGGATCTTCCGTTCGATCCCCATTTCTTTGTTATATTTTTATTTTCCGGGAAATTTTTTCCCCGTTGTTCGGGTATTTCCAACGATTTCAGCGTTCGATAATTTCTCTTTAAATTTACGATCAGATAGAATTCTTCTTCCTATTGTCAAGTGGGCGTATTATTCTTTTGTAGATATTGGAAAAGGAAAGGGTCATAAGAATGTATTCCCAGACATGGATGATTACATGTAGACCTTGAATTCTTATAACTTTAGTTCGGTTTTCTGCATTGCTGTTGTCATTACTGTCAAACGTTTGCGAGTTGCAGTTATCATTTATTCTTATCGTTTACATTTTATGTAGAATCTTCTCCGTAGGAGACGCAGGGAACTGACAGATAATGTCGACAAAGGCTGTAGAGAAGGCCATAAGCTAACAAATCGAATAATTCAGGGACGTATCCAAGATAGGGGGTCCAAATGGATCTTTAGCTGTCGGGAGTCCAAATGAACAGAAATTATTTTTACAATCAAATACGTGAAAAAGAAAATAATTCTGAAACATCAAACAAGAAATATGCGATTCAGCATTTTTCACTTCCATTTCATTCGTAACTTTTTAGCGCTAGAATTGATAAAAAGAGTAAAATAAAAAAACTTAATCAAACAATGTTACCACAGAACCAATAAATAAAACTTTAAGAAACGGAAGACATTTTACTCATGTTTAATGAAAAACAAATTACCGTTTGTTTTTTTTAAGGTTAATTTATGATTACTAAAGATAGTTTTTATAAAATTTATTTATCTAGATATATGAAAAAAAATCCAATGTTTTATCCGTGCAGTTGAGTGGAAGTCTGCGTCTCTGCACTAGCACGCCTGTAATAAGCTGTTGATTAGAAAGAGAAGTCCAGGGTCAATTTACGATAAAGTTTGAAGAACTAAGTTAGGAAAAATCAGCCTCACGTGTAGATAGTATTCAAAAATCAACCAATCAGAGATGTTCATATGTATCAATAGGAAACAGTAACACCCTAATTGGAACAATTGCTTGTTCGATAATCGGTTTCCAAATTCATAAATGATGTAATATATCAATGTAATCTGCCCAAATTAACAAATATAAACAAGGTTTCGTGGTTTAGATTTAGAAATGGTTGGTAATCATTACTCGGATCGTGTTCTCATTCTAAATTAAAACTGTTCGATTTGGACCAAGAATCTTCCAGCTTCATTTTTGGAACTACTTGTTTCGAATTGGGAACCTCGAAAAAAGTCGCGAACTATGAATATTAATGGGTTATAGTATTTCATCTAATAAAAATAGATAATAAAATAATTGCTTTACTGAAACAACTAGTGCAGTGCCACCTGAGAGATCGAGATAACGTGTGAGTTTAACGGTTGGATTTTGGTTTCTGAATGCCATGAAAGCTTCGTAACTCAAATGGCAAAGCAGCTGGTGCGTTTGAATAAGCTTCCCCGTTTTCTCACAGTCGAAGACTGACTATCTTTGTTGAGTAGTGAAAAGGACAGAAAATGATGTTGCATTTTGAAGATTCTTACAAAATGGATTCACATTACAAAGAGATGGCTTAAAATCATTTCGCTGAAAATTTCGGGTTCTAATTCACCTAGGATTTCAAGCGAGAGATCCAGACTCCCTAGGTGCCCTGGATTTCAAGCAAGAGGAGAGATCCAGACTCCCTAGGTGCCCTGGATTTGTGCCCGTAACAACATGATATTCCGGATAATTTAAGGAGCTGACCTGCAAATTGTCCATTTGGAGGAGCCGGCAAGCCAAACTAGCCGATATTTCGGACAACTACTGGTCAGCTCCTGAAAAAATAATATCTGTAAATACGATGTTAGTATTCTTTCTGAAGCGGTCAGGACATGAATAACATAATTTTTCTGTAAAATAGCTTTGAATATTTTTTCCATGCCTGAATTTAGATTTGAATAGTCACCAGGCTAAGTCACTCCTTCCTACAGTTGAGGAGGATCAATCAATTTCCTTTTGAGGATGGATTTGTAACGAATTTACTTGTTCACGACATCGGGGGTGCGTCTTTCTTCTGAAATTGATCCCTAACAATTTACCCTGCGTCTTCGAAGCTGACGGAGCAGCGCCTAATTATTGAGGAAACGCACTGATAAGTTTTTTCCAAAATTTAGCAGGTAGGATAGGGTGTTCTTTCTGGAAGCCAGTGCGTTTTTGACACCGGAAAATACAGCAAATGTTTATTATTATTATTATTATTATTATTATTATTATTATTATTATTATTATTATTATTATTGTTTACTTTTGTGAAACTCACTGGGCTGCACATTGTTGTATGGTGTATCCTTCCGCTCTTTGCTGTGGCGACACCTCTTGATGAAGACATTTCACCTTTCTCGCCATTAAAAACAAAATATACATATAAATAAAGACAAACATTATCATGCATTGAATACGTCCATGAGATAGGAACATTAATTTGCTACGGCTTTTATATATATATATATATATATATATATATATATATATATATATATATATATATATATTGATTGATTGTAACCATTATTAATAATTACTTTTTCTAGTGACATGAACATACTCATGCATACAAATCTATCTATCTAATTGCATCACTCAAGTCGATATATCACGTTTAATATGATTCTATAATCAATGAACATTTGCAGTTTTATAATGATGTAATAAGCATAGAATCTGTCAAAATTGACAGGAATATTTACGAATGAATCGGCATTTGCCTTGAATCAGAGAGTAGTATCGCTCACTGAAAAGTGTTGAACACACACACACACACACACACACACACACATATATATATGTACATATATATGCCAACCTTAGTTTTAAAGGGTGGGGTCACCCCTGCGCATGTCACACTTCACCTTGAAACTTCATTACACAGGCTGGGGGTTATTCTGCGCACAGGCATTGACGTCTAAGATCTTATAGTCGTGAAAACCATCCCAAATATCTTCGTTCGCGAAGCCATATATATATATATATATATATATATATATATATATCGTTTTATATGTGTTGATCAATTTCAGTTTGTGAATGTTAACTGAAGGGTTGTTCGCAAAAGTCTTACTTTTGCGCATGTGCATAGGTAGAAGGCAATATGAAATGATTTAGAGAAGCGTAGAAGACATTTTTCAAGGATTTTTCTTGATGGTTGCAGATTTGGACGAAAGAAGAAAAGTCTTATTTTTACGGTTCATTCGATCCAATTCTGCATAGATTTCGGAAGTCATCCAATTCTTTATTTGCTCAGCTCATTTTTGTTGCATTGTGGGAAGGAATTGGTATTAAGCAAGGCATGATGTTTTTTATGAGTATTAGATCAATTTTCTCCCTCTGTGTAAAAATTAAATCCTATTTGACGCAATGTTGCCAATCCTGAAAAGTTACTTGTAGAGGTTGGCGGATCTTCCTAAAATTGTAGATTTGCTGAGCAGAAATATAAAACAATAAACAGTTATCAATAATTTTGTTCTGTGTCAGTATGTTTAGACAGCAATTTGAAAGATTAACAGAAGATATTGTTAACTAAAATGATTGGATTAATTTTGTATTCAACTTGAAACAACTAAAAAAAAACTTAGACGTACTCTAGTTGGTCCTAGGCTTTATCATCATTAGATTGTGGAAAGCAGGTTTGAGTTTTAATCCTGAATGGAAAAAATCTAATATAAAAATCATTTTCTTCTATTGTATAGAAACGGATTTAATTGTCCGGTTACGTATTTATTAAGATGTTATACAATTAAATAAGAGGGGCATTCTTACGTAAAAAAAAGATATTCCCACTTATTGTTTTACAAAGTAAGCTTTTTATAAAGGAATTCATTAGCTAAGGAGAAAATACCGAAAATTTCATTATGCAAAATAAGTAAATTTGGATTTAAAGTAAATATTAATTTATAAAGGACCGTAATATCAGACCAATGGACTCATTGCAAATTATGAAATAGTTTTAGAATCCAAGTTTACAAAGATAATGTAGGGTATACATGTTGTGTGAGCATTACGTGGAGTGATTCTGTATGCAAGGGTAGGAATACACTGAACGAATTATGAGTTGACATTTATGCTCCGTGGATGAATAAGCGACTTCTGTGAGTATACGTGTAGGCTGTAGTTCAAGGGACATGCCTTTTCCAAGGAAAATCGTATGAAATAACTCGGATAACTCACTTGGTAGTCAGGATTGCAAAATCAATGATGCTCTTATGATATACCACTTAGACCTTATCCTGTGAACAAATATTGATATTTATTGAGATTATCTAAAACAGAACCTGTGACGGAATATCACTTGGGCCCCTAGGTCAAGCTTTAGTAAGCATTCCCACCTAACCTTGCTCTCTTCATTGAATAGAATAAAGATACATTAAATAAGTATTATGTCGTTGGATCGTGTATAGTGTACTACGTCTATAGTATAAATGCAAAAGTACCATTTTTGATGAATTCAAACTAAAGAACCATTTTTTGTGTACTCAAATCATTTTTGTATACTGAAACAATTTCTTTTATTCTCGGGCTCCCTCTTGCGGGTCCCTAGGCTTAGGCCTACTCAGCCAAAGAATTAATCTGTCACTGCACAGGGTTCGTTAACCTTGGTGAGAATGTAGCTTCGAGTGATTGATATAAGCGTGGATGAATGTATCAGTAAGTAAATAAGCTTTTGAACGCGTGTATACATTTAGGTAATATTTGTGCAAATCATTTGCATATTTGGAAGTGATCGTCAAGCATCGAAGAGGGAAACGAGATTGTAATAGCTTTAGTTTTTGACGCGAAAACAAGTACATATATTGGTCCTCAATCCCCGAGGAGGATAAACATCATACTCCGAAAACTGATTATTGATTTCAGTGTGAGCTTGCTTTTGTATAAGTACTCATCTGTAAACTTGCAAATAATCCTGTGCATATGACTGTACATTTGCCTTACAAATGCAGGTGTGCATCTATGCATGTATGTTTGTTCTGATAAAGCTGAGTATGTGTGTGTGAGTGCGTGCGTGCATGTGTACGTGTGTGAGTGTGCATGTTTATCGAGTATGTTTTGCGTGTATGATTACACTTTCACGTACACTCGAGTATTAGTGAACAATTACGAGGGTATTATGTATTTATATGACTATACACCTGTGTGTGGTGTGTGAGAACTCACACATAGATGTACAAGTACCTGCAAAGAACAGTCAAGAAATGGAAGAAAAAGAAATTTCAAACATTTCCCACGCAAGAGTGAAAGAAAATCATCTTCGGAATCGGTCTCTACAATCGAATCAACCTCTAGGAGTTCCAACGGAGCGTCAACCACCTCCCACTGCTGTGATCTACTCCCTGTTCTATCCTCCATCAAATACCCTAAATTTGCTCATGGGCCCATGACCCCGTCACCAATATGTGCCCGAATTTCCCCATCATGCAGTAACAAAAGTATCGAAGCATATCAAGAGTTCTTCATGAGTTAGCCAAATTAGAGCTCTGTGTAAGAACCACGTTTTCGAGGTAGGGGCCGACTTTAGGTGTACATCCGTAATTCGGCTGTTTTGCTTAACTTAAGACTTCAATAGTTAGGAAAATGTCTCAAAAAAACTTACGAATCGCTTTCATAAACTTTCAATAATCTGCTTGAAAACAGTTTTGCTAGCATGAATTCCCTCGTCTCGAAGCCGCGTGCAAGATCTCAACAGCCGGCTATCGACGGACACAACACGAAGCTTCACGGTGGCAAACTAAACTGGTTGAAATGGAAACGTCATCATTCGAACAAATAATTCAACGTTATTCTTTTATTGATTATGGTCTTTCATATACATACGCTTGCATGCATGTGTGCGTGCGTGTATGTGTGTGGCTTTCTGTAGATACATGCGAGTGTGCAGCTTTTAGGTGGGAACAAATTTTTTTTTAAACAACAGACTGAATACCGGTTTTTCCACACACCTAATATATATTGGTGAGCGTGGGTGTAATGTGTGTGTGTGTGTGTGCACGCGCATGCCTGCGCGTATTTATATGGCTTTTCAAATACGTGTTTGCTTATTCGTATACATATATATATATATATATGTGTGTGTGTGTGTGTGTGTGTGTGTGTGTGTGTGTGTGTAAGGATCGTCTTATATTGTGCCGTTTGCAGTGAAGGTGGATTGTAGAACTGCCAAGTGGAGGTTTATGCTAGGGTGGAAAACTTATTGGACTTTTGAGAAAAAAAACTTTTTTACTGTTCACCGAATTTGTTAATTGGCACATTTGTGGAACTAGATAGATAGATATGCATGTACATATGAATGTATGTATATATGTGTGTATATATGTGTGTATATATGTGTGCATACCTTTCGATATGAATGCAATAAGGTAGCTATAAGAAAGTCAATAACATGCCGATCAGATATTTGTGCATGCAAAACTTAATTTGTCGGCACTTCAGAATTGAATCATGAGGCTAATAAATGATACTGAAATATACATACGTACATACAAGCATACATATAACGTATGTGTCTCACACACACACACATATATCCATGCATATTCACGCATATGTGTATGTGTGTCTGAAAATAGAGAAAAGCGATGTCATATCAAAGTCCTTGCATACGAATGCAAAACACGTATATGCAACCCCTAATCGAAATATGCGTAAAATATTCTCCTTCTCCCCCTCACTCTTTCTCACATCTTTCTCTCTATATATTTGATATTCTACACTTGTGCTTATATATACATATATATATATATATATATATATATATATATATATATGTATGCATATATACACTTATATATATATATATATATATATATATATATATATATATATATTGATGTACATTTGAATATGCTATATACTCATATATGTGTATATGTGTGTGTGCGTGCGAGTGTTTACATATAAAATATGAATAATGAAATATTTCAAACATATGGCCAATCACACTCTCACGTACACACGTATTTATATATATATATATACATATATATATATATATATATATATATATATATATATATATATATATATATATATATATATATATATATATATATGGCAGTAGTAGTTTGGCAATGTGAAAGTGAAAGATTAAACATCTCAAATGTTTTTATGATTGTAAAGAAAAAGCTTGATGCATTTCGTTGTCTTTCAATTTGCGTCTTCAGAAGCTTTTTATGGTAGAGAATGCAATCTCTCACATTGTTGAAATAATAAACTAAATTGTCAAATTACTACCACCATTCCGTCAGATTATTTCATATCCATACAAAAACATATATACATTATTTGTATTTTACACTCACACGCACGTACACACACATATATATATATATATATATATATATATATATATATATATATATATATATATATATATATACAAATGAATATATATATACTGAGTATTTTAGGCACGTATATATAAATATACACATATGTGTATACATAGAATAAAAATATATAATTTTTCAGCAAATTGTAAGAATTTAGTATTGATTCGAATTTTGTATTCGTTTATAAATGGACGTTTTTATCGATTTTGTGTGTGTTTATAAGCATGTTTGTGCATTATTATAAATACTTCTTGCCGACATCTACCTGCTTATACCTACCTATATATCCTAAATATTTACTTATTTATCTCTTCCCTTACGAGCCACTATTACTGACACCGGGAAAGCTATCCTTGACTATATCCGTCTATAGCACCAACCAGCCTCACTAGACGCAAAGCCCCCCTGTCGCGTGGAATTGACGAGTGTGCAAAACTTTGAGAATATTCGTTTTTTGGGGGTTTTTTCCGTTTTTTTGTTTGTTAGTGTTTTTTTTTTTTTTACAGTTTTTTTAATTCAATATAATTTTTACCAAATGCATATTGTTTTCTTCTGCAATGAATTTTTATATTAATTTCCCTCTAATGCATATTTTGTCTGGACGCGCCAGCGTTTGTGTGTGCATGCATTCGTCTGAGCCTACCTCTGTTTTAATTATGATCTCTCTCTCTCTTTATTTCTCTCTCTCTCGCTCTCTCAGTTTCTTTCTTGCACAATTTTTTATGTCTCTCACAAGTTTGTATTTTTGTTGCACAATGTTTTATTAGTTTCTTCTGGTTTCACGTTTGCTATTATTATTACTATCATCATTATTATTATTATTATTATTATTATTATTATTATTATTATTATTATTATTGTTGTTGTTGTTGCTGTTATTATTATTATCATTATTATTATTATCATTATCATTATTATTATTGTGTGATTACTTTTCTTCTATCTTATGCACAAAGAAAAGCAGAGATTTGTAACGAGTTGAAAAATAAGGGAAAACATTTTTAAGAAAAAACTGAAACGAAACAGAACGAAACAAAAGTCAAACCATTTTAAGGTAAATCAGAAATTTCGATCAACTGCCGGTTGTTTCACTCTCCTGTCTTCTTTGCAAAATCCGTTGAATCCACGAAAATTAAAACAAAGCGCGAGCAGTCGAGCGGTGAACCATTATGGAGTCCGCCAGATTGAATTTTAGCAAGTTTCAAAAATAGCCAGTTTTTCTGCAAGCTGATACAGTATAAATAGATAATTGTGATATTACTTATCTTGTTAATTAGATTTTCATATCATTAGCCTTGGTTATAGCAGTTGTAATAGTTGTTGATATAGTTCTTTGGGTAATCTTTTTTCAAATTTTTTGACAACTGCCAATTCATTTGAATTCTCTTTTTTCCTTGTCCTTATCTTTCTCTTTGTTGTTGTTGTTGTTGTGTTGATATTTTCGACATTTTCCTCTGGTCACGGGTTATTTCGCTAAACGTGATAAATATTCTTGTCTGAATTTTGTTAGAAAAGGTATTTTTATCATTGTAGGTGGTTTAGTCGAACTATTTTCCACGACTTCATTGCCCATTTTTTCACAACGTTTCGACTATGTACCCCCGGCCTTCTTCTGGTATCCTTTGTTCTGGAATGTTGAAAGTAGCTCCGGTGTAGTATTCTCGCTCCTTCTACTATGCACGTCACGTCTGGTTTTCGTGTGTCTGTGTTTTGGGGATTATCTCCAAGAGGACCAGAGGCGCAAAGTTTAGAGGGACGGGGCAATAACCCCGAAAGCACAAATACGCAGAAATTGAACGTGACGGAGGGATAAATAGACTGCACAAGAACTAGTTTTATCATTTCACAAGATCTATGCCCTGTGAAAATATCGATTCCTATAAGGACCTCTTTGATAGCAAAAGACATTTCCTGTGTGTACTTTTCTAACATTTTCTCGTAATTTAAATCGTTATATGTATTAAATTTCTCACCTAATCTGCAGCCCCAAGTGAGAATTGAATACATCAGACTTGTGAAAGCGTTGCAACTCTAGCTTGTGAACCATCACACCATGGTGTATAACGTTATGGGTCATGAAATTATGTGTAAATGATGTTAGTATGAATCACTAGAATTTCCAAAAGTTGTCAATAATTGTCAGATGACTGGCTACACCTCTCCAGTCCCCTCCGACAACGAAACTTGAAGGATTTCATTCTAAATGAAAAATGCAAAGGTTCAAAGTATCATTCCTTGGCCCTCTGCCAAGGATCAGAATGTAGTGGTTGTGCACTCATTGAAAAGTGCTACACACAAAATATATACGAAAGTATACTAATTGACCTCTGCAAAAAGAATTCGTGAATATATTTAAATTTCTCTGCGATTTGACGGTTGAACTCGTTTCAGTGAAAGTGTATATTGTTTTAGATAGTGGTTCGGATATATTTTTATCAGCAAAATTGTAAGGTAAAAGTGTTCATCGTTATCGACAGAGAAAAAAACATTGAAAGTAACACGGCTCATCCTATATAAGTAGATGCATATACATTATGTCTTATATATGTGGATACAGGAAGTAATGTTTTTTGGAGTTAAATCTGGAATTTCTAGCTGAGACAAAAGATCTAAAAATTTCGACAGTTTCAAGCAGTATATCTTCTTATTATAAAAGTTGTTTTTTCCCTAAATATTCAATGATTCTTTCGAAGATGCATCCTCATCTTTCTTGGTTTTTATCACACGATCTTCCTTCCGATCCTTCATCAAGAGTACTTAGATAATCAGCGAACGGAACCCTTTTATTTGTCCGAGAAAGGGAACGTTCTTTTTATTTCCTTTCTATGTAGTGCCCCCACCCCAAGGATTTCTATTTCGTTGGCCTTATTTTTGGTTCATGGATTATTTGGCCTTCAAGGATTTTATGTTGTTCTAAATTGAGCATGTAGATTGTTCGAGAGATGCAAATGAGTTTTCAGCGCATCTTTGTGCAGATTTCTTTGGTAATTAAGTCATGAACACGGCATGCGAACGATGAAGCTTGCACAGGGCCCCAAGATTCCACCAGCCTCACAAAAATCTTTTTTTCCAATGTTTTTTAGTGTTTTAACCCAATTGAGGATCTATTATGTTCTATAGAGATAGATTGTTGGTCCATAGGAAAATACGTTAAATCAAACATCATAATTCTATGAATCTTTCGTTTTTGCTTGATTTATTTAAAAATTGAATACAAAAATAGAATGGCCTCTAATAATCTTGTGCGCTGAGCCCCATCAATGTTAAATTAAACCCTGTTCATGAGCATCAATGACCCTTGTTAGACTAGAGGTTACATCATGTTGTTGTTTTTTTGTTGTTGTTTTGATAGAAAAATTTCCATTCAAATGGTGTTGTCTTCGTCATTTTGATTTTCTCAGGGCCTGGCCCTTTTCTTTTCTTCGTTTGAATTCTACGAGCCTTTTCTTGCTGTTCGGATATCTTAGGAAATACAAAGAAAAAACCTGCAGTGACGTGTAGCAGATTAAAAATAGTCATGGTAACAATAAAGTTTTGAGCGAATTCATCAAATAGTGTCAGGTCTACAGAAGGCGAAGATGCTTGAAAAGACACGGAAATCTATAAAAGAAAATTGTTCTTTATTTAATCTCACGTTTATGTTTAAACAGAGAAACTATTTGATGGTGCATCGCTTTAGTTTGGCCCCAGCCATGCTGAACAAAAACAGAAATATTTGGTAGCCATTTTGATTCATTCATTTTTATTGCTTTGATTTTTTTGCTCGTTTTTTATTTTTCATTTTTGTGGATCTGCATGTGTGTGTGCATGCATGAATATGTATGTATGTGTCTGTGTTTAACCATTTTTAAATGAAACTGCACGATCTACGGCTACGAGAAAAAAAAACCTATTACATGTACAACTGACGAAAGAAGAACGGCAGTATGTATATCTTTTTTTTCTTGGAGGCATGTATATTTTAACATCAGTTTGTTTTTTGTTTTTTCCCCTTTTTTCTCTCTTCTTTGCACATTCTCGATTCCCGAAAATTGTGAACGGAAAAAAGTTCTTAGTTTGCGTCTTTTTCCACAACTCCAGAACAACTGCGTCTCAGGGCGTGCCATACCTCAATTTCATAAAAAGTTTCCCCCATTTCCATATCTGGTGTCTACTAATTGCAAGAGTCATGCCACACCCAACAACCAACATCGTGCTGTTTCATTCCCACTGCCTTAAACAATAGTGGCTGCGAAAGGACAACACAGAGAATTTGGAAAGAAAAAAAAAAGAAAAAAAAGAAAAAAAAGAAATTAAAAAATTGAATGCAGCGATACACAATCGGATTGTCTCTTAAAAGTTTCATTTGCACAATTATGCTTTCAGAGAAAAAAGACTCATTTTATTTATATTTAGTAAATAGTCACGTGGTTTTGAAATATAGTTTAACGCTAAATTTGACACTGAATTATTTGCACGCCTTTATGTACTTATTTGAATCTACTGATACATACATATATATATATATATATATATATATATATATATATATATATATATATATATATATATAACACGTGTGTATATTTGGACATATGTACATACTATATGTCCATTACATCAAAATATATGAGTTCTCTTTTTGAAAACTAGATCCTAGAATCACAGCTGAAAGCCGGCTTTTTGCATGAAACTTTTGCACACACACACACACACTATATATATATATATATATATATATATATATATATATATATATATATATATATATATATATATATATATATATATATATTCACGCATACATGTATACCTATTTGTCTGTAGATGGTATGTTTAAATCTTCATGATAATGTTTTATTCTATTTCATTCCTAAAATGATCATAAATGAAGAACGTTAACCAAAAGTTAAATATTGACGATTGATGATAACATGATTTCCTTTTTCTTTACAAAGACACACAAAGAAGACACACAATTGTGATGAATGATGACGTCCATTGCCGCATCATTTTATTCAACTATAATGACTTCGCATTCGCGCTAAGAAACGCACACACTAACACAATTCTAACTGTAAATGTACTGTCTGTAACTCTGAAAATAGTTATCAACATTCGAACTTCTTTTCGAAGAATCGAATTTCGTCTTACCTCTTTTGATGTTGTCGAAACAACGTTTCGGCTTATCCATTCCTCGACCTTCGTCAGATGTATAGTCGAAGAAAAGAGGCAAACCTTCCCCTTCCACGTTAAGGATGAAAACAAACCATTTTCACTGAAAATGTTGAAACATTGCGTTGGCAACATCAAAAAAGATAAGGTTTGATTGTCCAAACAAAAGTTCGAACAATTATAACTGCACTTAAGTATAACAGTGAGGCACACGCACATCAGTGACGTCACCAGCAAAAGCAAATTGGTTGTTATTCTTTTTTGAAATTAGTGTGTATTGAATTGGCTACCCCGATTCTGAGCGTTCCACCTGACAACCATCCCACCTACCCTACACAGTATCAAACAGTCCTTTTACTAATCAAGACACATATGCATCTAAGCAGAAACGGATTATCAACCTGCTGGGCCCCTAAACTGAACTTCAGTACGGCTGCCCTTTGACCTTACCTCCTCCTGACCCAAACCTTCGCTGAATAGAATAAAATGGCGTCATCACAGTGAATAACATATCGTTGAACTATGAATTATTCACTACGTGTATGAAAAAAAAGTTATATGAATCAATAAGTCTAAAATTCTCACCCAATTAAACCATTTTTTCTGTTCTCAGGACCCTCCTCTTTCAGGACATCTCTCTCTTAGGTTTAAGCCAACTCAGCCAAATGGTTGATCCAATACGGCTCTTAAGGTTATTTCGTAAATACTTGTATTCTTGACTGATGAGAACTTCTTTATGAATCCATTGAACTCCTATCACAACAAGCCTTTCAATAGAGAACTTTTTTTCTTCTTTGATACATCATTAAATATTCAAATCCAATTCCTCAAATCTCCCTTCTCCAAAAGCAAGAAGTTTACAGAATGTTTTGAATGAGCATCCCTAGTCTCTTCAACATTGCTTCAACCTATGAGGTTTAACTTATCAGGATCTCATTTCAAATTTTCGCAATAAAACCACGTTAAATCTTAAAAGAGAGGAAATTCGTGAGTGAAGAAAGAAAAGAAACTACTAATAACGTGGGTTGTTTATACAGTAACGTGCAGACAGTTTATTAATTTACGAGTCGGATAACCCGAAGACAGCCGAGCTTTTAAAACCATCTGTTGACACGTTTGTCTACTTGACATTCACAATCGATTTTCGATTGCCTTTACCTGCGGCTAGCACGGAAAACTTAAAAAGTGCGTTAAAAACACTTTCACATCATGTGGAATATAACTCTAAATTCCACATTTCATTTCATTTTATTTTCTGGCAATTGGATCGCAATAGGCGGCAGTTGGTGTGATTTTCGACCACAATGAAACTTGATTAAATTGAAAACGGAGGGCATTCAGATACAAATGGAATATCATGTAGAATGAAGATTTTTTCGACGTGAAAAATAATTTAATAAAAGCATTTAAAAACAGATGGGTGATCCGTTGAAAATGGCGTTTTTTGCCTTGAAAACCTTTTATAAAGAATAAATACATTTAAGATACACAAATCAAAGCGTAAATTAATTGCAGACTCAGATCAATGGTGAAAACATCAGATTAGTGGTGGCAAACTTGAGATTCAAGTGCTTGGTAGATGACACTCATTACTGCAGGAGAATATTGGAAATTATAAACTCAAGTCTCTCCTCAGTATAGTATCAGGAACATCTACGGTACTCACATTGCATAACATTTTCACGTGCGCATGGAGATGTGTACGTAACTGCGCATGTGCAGGATTTCTCTAAAAAGGGGGAAAGAAAGAAAGAAATTCTTGTAATAAACTGCTCCATCAATGTCGGTTCCTCGTTAATCTGTGGGATCTTAGTATACTACTTTACAACAAACCATCATAAGCCAGACTAATTCGTTCGATTACACACAGAGCCAGAGCAAATTTTTGACTGAATCGTAAATATAATGATTATTGATACGGTCTATTATTTGCTAAACTCATTTTTAAATAAATTTTGACGGCCCAACTTGAAACCCACAAGAGCTCGAATTCCAATACTTTGGCCAAGTTAATATCTGACTGGCAAAATGCTTGGCTCAATAGATTGACCGACTTGATTTGGGAGGTTCTTTTTTCAGAATTTTTATGGTAAGTTTTCAATTAAGCTTACATTTACCTTGGACATGAGACAGGAATGTCACTTGCTTGCAGACAAAAAAAGCACTCCCAATTTTTAGCCAACAAGAAATGAATAAGAAATCATTCTTCCTGTCTTCCTTTCTTAGCCTCTCTTACACATTCAGACACACAAGAGTGAACACACATGCACCGGATGAATGATGTCTTCAAAATCTGATTTGAAGGAGATTTCTTTGAAATAATTCTCATTGGGTGCCCAGTGTTTTTCACTTGCACTAACCTCTTACAGAAAGACCGCCTTCTAAATCTTGGGTGACAATTAATCGACACTGGAGTGACCTCCCAAAGGCACAAGTGCATAGAGATCCTACCCAGTCGACAGAATTTCCCTCTTAGCCTCGAAGGAAAGCGGAGCAATACGTTTGGCATCAGCCTGGCCGCGGCAGCTGCCGGAGGGAAATCAAAGTTGGCATCCAACCATCTCAAAGAGGTCCCAGTCACTGTTTTGAAATTGAAGGTGCCTGTCTCCTACACTGGTTGCTTATCATTGCCAGAGATTCCAATTTTCCCTACTATTCTATACTATGATATGCATTCATGCCTTCCCAAGAGCATTAGTGCGAAATGAACACTATCTCAGGCGGTTCGCCGAGTCCGTTCCCTATGTCATTATCGTTAGGCCTCACTTCTCCCTTACTTTATGATATTATCCAAATACTTATCAGTCTTACTTTGATTGCCGGCCACTATCATGTGGATAGATCAATAACTCTAGTATCAAACATCAAAAACCTCCCAGCACACTATTTATTGTCAAAAGCATCTTATTGTCAATCCATCTCTCTCTCTCTCTCTCTCTCTCTCTATATATATATATATATATATATATATATATATATATATATATATACATATATATATATATATATATATATATATATATATATATATATATATATATATATATATATATATGAATGAAAAAGTGGCTTGAAATCCTCCAGTATTTCCTAATGGATTCACATGATTTCAAAAACTGTTTTTGTGTAGGTGTATGTTAGGTTAAGAAGTATACTGAGATTTAGATTCATCTGGTGGCTTAAAAAGTGTATTATGTGTCCAGCTCTGGGGGTTTCACCCCAAGCTGCTCCTCCCGATTTCACTTAAAGGAGTAGTACCAGGTTCTTGTCTGATGCCTGGGGTGCCCCAAAAGGAGGAGGTGACCAGAGAACTGGACAATGTCTGGAATCATCAACTCCCATTTGCATCAAATTTGATGAGAGGCAAATAAATTCATCATTTCTTCTCTGGTCTTCTCAAGTTAATTCTTACTACTCCATTCGATTCTCTTGTCTCCCTGACTGCTGATTATCCCGCTCCCTGACTGCTGATTATCCCGACCTATCCATGTTTTCTTTTTTTATACCTTGCACTCTTTTAGTCTCGAGATCTTTTCTCAATTCACATTCACTTTCCATCTTTTTTTTTTTTTACAGACCAACATTCTTATCTTTTTCCAACCGTTCAAGACCTGTTTTTCTAACTGATCGACAATCTATCCATCGGTCTATCTCGATCTATCTGTCTATCTATCTATCATTTTGACCATATCTATCAGTCTATCTATCTATCTATCTGTCTATTGATATCTATTTATCTTCGCCTCCCTTCTCTACCTTCCTCTACCCCTTTAGTAGCTACTTTGACGTGAAGCTGTGTCCACTTACTGACCCCCTCTAAGTTCCCTTCCTTCCTTTCTCCTCCCTTCTCGCTCTCCCCTAACTACTAACTATATTCTGTCTTTTGTATTAATCACCTCTCTCTGTCTCTGTCTCTGTCTCTGTCTCTCTCTCTCTCTCTGTCTCTCTCTGTCTCTCTCTCTCTCTCTCTCTCTCTCTCTCTCTCTCTCTCTCTCTCTCTCTCTCTCTCTCTCTCTCTTGTCCGGCTTGACACTCGTTGTAATACCGACGACATTTATTCTTCGGTCGCTTGTCTTTATAAAAAGAACACGTTTCAATCAGCGAGTGACGTCTACATGTGACCACAGAAATAGATCCTCGGCTTTAGAAGTACCCCTTGTGCCCACACAGACCCATTCACGCCTCGTTTCCTTCTTTTATATCTTTTACTTTCAGTTTTCTCGGTCGGTTTTCCTACTCCCCATCTACTTGACGTGGTAATGTCATCTCTATGTAGCCCAGTACTTTCATCTTCTTCCAATTCTATCCTCAATATCTGTTTCTCAATTCACAAGCCTTTCCCTACCTATCAATCAATCAATCTATCTATCTATCTATCTATCTATCTATGTATCTATCTATCTTAGCTTCCCTTCTGCAGTCGATGCAATTGCCTTTATCATCACTAATACTTCCAAGTATTAGTGACAGCATTAATTGTGGCACTGAGTCATTTTGTGCAGGTGACTTCTTTATGGCTTGCAATGGACAGGACGAAGCAGCGTGCTTTAAGGCTTTTGGGCTGTGAAGCAAGAGAAATTGAAGGACTAGTTCTCGGGTGCATCACTCCCAAGGGGTACACATTATTGCACTCGAAGGGTTAGGGTCCGGTTAATTTCCTGATGTCTACATCTCCCCAAGACCGGAATCGTCAGTGAAAGTAAACTAATTTTGGAATAACCGGCACGTAAGAGTGAGAGATTCCATTCTAAACCGAGCTTGTATCAGACTCTGGCCTCGAGGAAAGATAGTCCAATATTTCTCCCCTCTCTCCATTTTCCAGTTCGTCTTCGAGAAAGGTCAAGTAATGGACAAAATCGAATTCTACTAAAAGTGCAACGTCGGAAAAGTCAGGAGCAGTGACATTTTTATTTCAAACAAATATCAAAAATTCTTTTCAAAAATAATTTTAAGAAAATTCTATGATGGACATGAATGGTCATTTTGATTTAATTCATGCACATTTTTAGAACTCTTTCAATAATATCTATACGACAGTGGTTTTCAGTGTCCTAAGTTACATTCCTTCCCTTGCGATCCTCGGTTTGTTCAATTTCTCGCCCATTTTCATCCTAATACGGTAGGTATACTCCCCCCCACCCCACTGCCCATGACTGGGAAAAAATCTTTCTTTATTGAGTTTTTTTTATTAGGTCTTTAAATACTGCATTAACTAGAAGTATACCCGTTGCTTTGCCAATAGCATAATTCAGTTCCACTTCATTTTACTTTTTTGCTTTTCTTTTTCGAAAATTGAGTTCAGCTGTTCTCCTTTAGCGAATATCTTTGTATACCACCACCCTTTTGTGTATCCAGCTTCTCTTTCCGTCTACCTGCCCTCTTCGTGGTGTGGTTACATTCTCAAAACCTCTCCTCTTCACTCTTTCCATTCAACATAAGATTTCTATTTTCACTGAATGACGGACGGATGGACATAAAAGTGTGACAGATGGACAGACAGAAAAGTGTGACAGACGGATGAACGGTATTTTATGATGTAGATTTTAGATTGATAAAGAAATTGATTGAAATCGAACAACTCAGTTTGTTGAGCATAGAAATAGGAGTCATTGTGTCTTCGTTTTTTTCTGTCATCAGTGCCTTTCACTTAATCAAAGCTGTCGTACATATCTTCAGGAACAGCACCACGGTATTCATCGCGCAAGGCCAGCCGTGAAATTTGCACCCCTTTCACTTAATCAAAGCTGTCGTACATATCTTCAGGAACGGCACCACGGTATTCATCGCGCAAGGCCAGCCGTGAAATTTGCACCCCTTTCACTCAATCAAAGCTGTCGAACGGCACCACGGTATTCATCGCCCAAGGCCGTAAAATGTGCGTCCCTTTCACTCAATCAAGGCTGTTATACATATCATGGCTGGAATACATTTCTCTAACTAGTCATTGCAAACCTAGAAGAAGAGTCAATCTTACATTGTACATTTGACTAGTTCATGACCCGTTGTTTCGCTATCGGTTATCATGAGAGTACAAATTAAAAAAATCGTGTAATAGTAGATGGAAATGTCATAACTGGTATTTTGTTTAAAAGGTAATTTAAGAGTTCGCTCCTAACAAAACAACACTATAATGGTATCATTTTAGTTCAAATGATCATTGTCTTTATATATACATATCTTACAATACGTGTTAATAAATAGCATAATATACACACACACGTATATATATACACACACATATATATATATGTGTGTGTGTGTGTGTGTGATGCTAATTACTTACATGCATATTGACCAATTATTGATTGAGCTTTCACAGTGTGACATTTGATTTGGCGATTTGTACTTGAAGACACAAAAGACTAGCTTGAATCAAAAATTATCCAACGATATCTTTTCTGTTCGAATTTTCGAGATGAAGAATTTCCATCATTCACAGATCTTTTTCCGAGTCCTCGTTTATTGTACACAACGTTTCGACCGTTTTACTTTCCTCAGTTACACGTCGTGATCGGAAAATCGATGGAAAACTGGAGACGACAATGCCATTCGATCTGTCAGGGTGGACTGTCCCCATTCTGCCTCAATGTCCGGGTGGGGTCATGTATCAAGCAATCTTGTCATTGATGCTTCTTTTTGTAAGTGCTTTGGGAAAGTTGTGGAGTACAACAGCTGAAACGTTGTGAATAAAAACGAGATGGGAGCAATAGTCTGAAAATATCAATGTATAATATTCACCAATATAGAATACAGAATGAAGAGAAACTGCTTTCACACACGCACACACATCTAATCGTTTGAAAGCATTACCTGATGTTTGCTACACGCACAATTTTTTGTCAAAGTAAAAAACAAAGGTCCAAAGTATAAAACTCCTACGGATGTAGAGTGGGTTATTGTACATTTCAGAGACAATTCCCTTCATTATCCAAATTGACTCCCATTCCCCTTATTAATGTGTCCTCCGCCCAACCCTTATCTGCAACCAATGGCCCAACCTGGTGACGTCACGAATAATATTGCTACTCTTCTCTTTTCCTGAGAGAACTCATTGGGTCTTTTTTGTGCGTGTTTTGCTTCGGCTTGTCAAATGTCTTCAGTGCTGGTAAACGTTATGTCGTATATATCTATGTGTGTATGTGTGTGTGTGTGTGTGATTATGAGGGTGGATCGATAAGTCTGGGGCCTGATACATACTTTGTAGCAGAGTTTTTATCTGAATTTTTCACTCTATAATGTTCAATATATGTTATTACTATTCACCACTGAATTAAATGCATTGATGAGGGAAGGAGATTATGTTGAAAAAATTGATATGTGCTGTGTAAAATAAATGCTTTTCTCATCATTAGGCTGCGGACTTATTGATATATCTACATAAACACACACACACAAGCAGGTGTGTGTGTGTGTGCGGATGTATTGACATTTTTTCAATTAAATTGATATATGTGTGTATGTGTGTGATACTTCAATTGTATGTATGTATGTGTGTGAGCGTTTATTTTCGTATGTGTATTTGTGTGCGTATGTTTTCTCTTTTGACTATAAAAAACAGTAATGTAGACGGTGTCGCGTTTCATCCCATAAAAATGATGATCTTTTTAACACATTGGCTCCAATTGGAGCCCGTGAGCGTGGACCTTGGGCCTTTTTTTATTCTTTTTGTGCCCACTGTGGTCAGTCTTGTACTGGTGAAAAAATCCTGCGATAAAACCCGAGTGGTATAAGTATCTTTTCAGACCGGAAGTAAAAGAAAATATTGAATTTTTTTTTTCTTTTGAAAAAAGATATTACAAAATATATTATCCCAACACGATTTTTTTCAAGATTTGAATTTTCGAATTTATCACTTCTATTTATATTGTCATGTTAAAGATTTTTCAAACTATTTGTTGTTTGTCTTTCAAGCACATTCTCTGCCCCCATACCCAATATTTTTCCGAAAGACATTCGAATTCCATTAAAGTGTGATGAGAAGAAATGAATAACTCAAATGTGTAAAAAAAAAAATGAAAAAAAAGAAATGGTTGCTTAACACTGAAATAGCTGTCGTCATGTGACAGGCAGTGCTAGGAAAATTCGGTCATAGAAAATCTGATCTCGAAAGTTATGGAAATATTTTTATTTTTTTTTAGGAAATGATAAAAGACCATCAATGTTGATGGTAAAAAAATCGAAAATAAAAAGTTGAGAATTTTCTAACCATCGTGACCGGCTGGCGAATCTCGGTGTCATCTGCATGAGATGATCCAATTCCACTAAATAAATACAACATAAATTCATATTGATTCCTAATGTCACAAAATAATTTTCAATGTTCCTTTAGTTTTTTAGATGAAACAATGCTTTTTGAATTCAGCATTTCTTTAAATTCAAGGTTTTTTCAATTTTAAGTCCTTAGAGATTTATGGTTTTTGAAATTTAAAGCTTTTGATAAAATTTTGGCCATATTAAAATTTCAGGCTTTTTGAAAATAAGTTATTTATGAAGCTCAAGACTTTTTGTTGCAGAAAAATCAACTTTCTGTGGTGAATGCAAAAATATGACCGAGAAGAGAAACAATAATGGACATTTTTGCATTTATTGTGTCAATGGTGCAAAAATCTTCTTGTTTCTCAACTAAGAAAAAGCTTTCAAAAAAGCATTAAATACCAGCAAAAAGAAGCTTGATATACGTATCACATTATTATTTTTTCAAGGTCAGTTATTGGACATGCCTTCCTCTAATAGGTGTAAAAGAAGTGATTGATGGTCTTCACCCTGCCACTCGGGCCGATGACGTATTAGCAGGGGCAACACAAACTGTCTCAGCCAGACTTTGAACTCGGCTTGCCGATCCCATCCACCGTGCTGTGAACTGTTCAGCCACTTACATCTCTATTAATTCTTTCAAACATACTAAACATCTTTCGCAAATATACACTGAAATTCTTCATGTATTTGAAACTGTCAATCAAAACTATCAACATGAGTTTCTTCAGCCCTCCTAAGAACCCTTTGAGAGGAGTAACTCTTTTCCCCACTTTGTAATTGATCACTCCCGAGATGACATGTTTCCAAAAATCATTGGTTGCATGACAGTTTCTTTTGAGTGACAAACCAGACCTGTTTGCTTTCAAATCGTCCGAACCTATGAATGTCTATTTAAAACAAAAGTAACAGAATTTGCACTTAATCAGACAAGGTCAAACGTAGCCACAATGAACCCAGCGTCGTCGTCCAGTCTTTATTTTATTAACTTTAAGATGACAGTAATCCCATAAAATTATGTCTTAAGTCAATTAACGCTTTAGACAGCTTTAAATCGGGTTGGAAGACACAAACAAAATGGTCAACTTCCCATTCATTCTTTTCTCTGTGTAGAAAATCGATTTTTTTCTGTAGAGGTTTTTCACAACATCCATTCATTATACTTGCCATGATATGAGAGACAAGTAGAGTGCCTGGTCTAGAGCAATGATTAAAAGCAAGTCTGGTAGACCATTAGTATGGGTAGTTGGTTCGATCCTCCTTGGGACCCCACTAATCATTGTAAATTCTCGATATTCCTATGACCCACCGGTTCAACATTTGAGAGAACATTTTTGCCATCTGATGGGACTAAAATGGACAGAGATTTTATACATTTGCCAATAAATGGATAAGATAGACAACTTTATATTTAAAATTCAGTTATCATCTCCCTTGGCAAATCAGGTGTTATAATATAAATAGTTGTAAATGCATTTTACCATCTTTAAGTACATATGCTGACCCTATACTAATAGTATTAAGTTGCAAATACCTTGATTATTTTTCATTCTTCGAGATAATGTATTTCAGAGGTATCTTAATTCAATATCTCTGGCTGCACTGCACGTTTCATCTATTCAGAGATAACTTACAAATAAATAGAATCAGGCTTTAGTATTAGATAGATCTATGAAAGACAAACAATGGAAGAGCTTGATACAAAAATGTGGTCTGCACCTTCTGGTTAGAGTAGGTTTTTTCATTGCAAAGATTGAAACATTGATGAGTCAATTCTTCTGGGTATCACCTGGCGAATAAAACGAATAACTCTGAACTTGGTTAATGTCCGCTTTCTCTTATAAAAACCTCAAATCTGTGGCCATGAATGCGACTAAAATAGCCGGCTAAGGATTTAGAGCATAACTTTTTAGTTATTTGCTCTTAAGCATATACTTATTTTATCTTTATCTTTATTTTGATTCCTTAGCCCAATGCAAAGTCATTGGAGCACCACAAATGATTTCATCATAGATGTGTAAAGAGATAGCCTGACATAGACCATCACCCTTCAGGCTTGTTTTCTTTAAATCAGAGTTGAGCGTCTCCTAGACTAGTTGGTAATCAATGCTAGAGAACCCCAGCTTGTCATGCTATTTGCCCATAGCTGGAGAGGGAGAAGAGCTCGATCTATACCTTCCCTAAAGGCATTAGTGCGAAGTGAACACAGACTGTTTCAACCAGAGTTTGAACTCAGCTCGTCGATTTCATTATCCGTTTCGTGAACCGTTGCCCACCCACCCCGTTTTGGCCACCGCAACTCCATCTTGTTTGGACATGAAAGCAAGGATCATTTCAATGGTTATAAAAATGATTTTGTTTATCATGACTGTTGAAGACAAGGAGAAGGTTCGTTTGTCCAGTAAATCATGACCGATAAATTCATCGAAGTAATTCATACTAGGTAACTTGATCGTGATGGAATGCATCACTGGACATCTACAGTTTTGGGTTTAGAGTTGGGATTTAATTAAATTAATCAAATTAGATTTTTTTTTGTCTTTGTTTATTACTGCTAAAGAAATGAATTGCATTTATAAATTAGAATAAATTTAGCACCGATGCATTTGATGTAATTACTAGCGATGAATTTGCTATGAATCCAGTATGATAAATATTTTGTACTTTTTAAGCAAAGAAAGTTGTGTGATTGTCAAAAAATTAAATAGGATCAATTGAAAGCAAGAACATATTTTTTTTAAATTACCCTTTGCATTTCACGAAATCTGTCATCATCCCACGTATTTGATGTTTCGATTGGGATAATTCGATTCTTGCTTAGTAATACTTATCTCCTCTCAAAGTATCATGAAGCAGATAGTACTAGATCACATGGTACAAGTAGTAGGGTAGAAGCCTCCATCTGACTTCTGGATACATGTTTTAATGTAACTATTGTGAAGAGCCCAAGCTTTGGTTTTTCCTATCCTTTTAATCACACCCGACCACCTCTGGTCTTTTTGATCGAAATCAGTACCGCCGAAGCCCATGCTGCACATCCACACTGCACTCAAAGGAATAGGGTTAGATTCATTCCCTGATGCCAAAGGAACCTTAAAAGAAGAAGTGGACAACTTCTGGCGCCACCCCAAGGTACGCATTTCCCTACAATAAACCGCTTTTGTTATATTCTGCCCTCATGGGGAGGCGGATAAATAACTCTGATTCCCAGTCGCGTCCTAATAAGGAGCCATTTGAATTAAGAATCACATCTCTGAGTTATGCCATTGAGTCTGATCTACACACTTTACATTCTACTGAGGAGACGCTCCTCAGAATTTGTTACCAATTTTTAACACTTTTTTCTCCAAGTGAACTGATCTCAGTATGTCAAATATCCCAAAGACTGGATCACTGAAATCATTTTTTCATTTATTTATTATTGATTTTTCTTATCAGAGGCGGATCAAGGACTTTGAACGGAAAAAATGGAGAAAATATTTTTACAAATAATAACGTAAAAAAGAAAACAAATTTCAAACATCAAAAACAAGAAAGTAACGTGTGATCCGGCATTTTTGGCGCTAGAATTGACAATAAAAAAAGAAATTTATCATAGAAACATTGGAAAAAAGTTCTTTATAAAAATAAGATGGAAGATATCTTTCTTTTATAAGCTAAAAAATAGAATGACTTTTTGCTTTTGAGTTTAATTTATGATTTAGTACGTTTATTTATAATTTTTTTTATTCAGATATTTCTTTCTTTCAATTTTAAATTGTATTTCGTTCGAGCAGGTTAAGGTCCGGATCCCCTGGTACCCCTTGATCCGCGCCTCCTTAGTCTTCAATTCCACAACAGTTTTTTTCATTCGTTTTAAGACATGTTAATCATTTATTTTTACTTTTTTTTTCCTTAAAATGAAAAGCAATGTGTGTGCAATATCAAGGTTCATTTATTTTCTTACATCGGATTTCTTTCACGTGAGATATTTTTATATCTACCTTAATCAGTTTATATATTTTTAAGAAATATAGACAATGAAGACCTATTTATCTCATCTACTTGATCAACATATCTTGCTAAATCAATCTTTATCAGTTCTTATATATATATATATATATATATATATATATATATATATATATATATATATATATATATATATATATATATATATATATATATATATATATATATATATATATATATATATATGAAAACTTGCTTCTTTTACCTTCTCATTTGATAACTATACATTTGGCTCAGTTTTCCAGTGATGTCATAGATATAAACTTATCTATGTAACCAACACCAAATATAAACAGAAATATCGCATTATACCTATATCTAAACCTGTCAATATATCTCTATTCATGTATATGTATATACATAAATGTCTCTTTTACTCTCTCTCTCTCTCTCTCTCTATCTATCTATCTATCTATCTCTTTCTTATATATACATATGTATATATATATATACGAAAGTTTTTTCAAAATGAAATTTTATAGGCAATAGCAAACCGTGAAACTCACACACACACACACACACACACATACACACACACACACACACACACACACACACATATATATATATATATATATATATATATATATATATATATATATATACATTCACCTCCAAGGAGAGTCATTCTAAGCATTGTTCGGACAAATGAATTCTTTCTTTGTATCGATGTTATTTTATTTTTTCTATCGCCTTTTTGTTTTGGTGAAAAAGAGATTTTTCTTTTTCCTCACGGATCATACACCTAATGAAGGCTGTAGAATGGATCGGCCGGAACGTTGTGGTAACACTATCAACAATACAAAGAATGCCTTCAATCGTACGAACAAAGCTTTGAATTCAAACTGACCTGTTCATAATCGGATTCCGACGAGGAAAAAGCTTTTAAAAGTCTTGCTCAAGTTGTATTCTTTACTGCCATTATTGATGTTTGATTCGTTTATGCCAGTGAGTAAACAACGCAGATCAGGAAAAAAGAATAACGGATTACCTCGAATAAACACTTAAAAACAAAAAAATTATTCTAGATGAAGAAAATTCAAGTAAAAAATTGTTTGATAATGATTCATCTAATAAAAAATGAATCGGTCTATTTTCCAGCGAACTTTCTCTTGATATATCGGTCAATGGTGATATATCGGTCATTGATGATATATGTCATTGATGATACATCCGTCATTGATGACATTATCTGTCATTAGGGATCTGCTAATGACTAATCAGGATTTAGAAATAGGCAAAAGATGAGATGCAATTACTCTTTTTGATAAGAATCACCTTTAAAAACATAAAATGTCTTGACTAAGCAAAGAGAGAATGAAAGGGAATAAGACAAAAAGAGATAAAATTGAGGGAAAAGAGAGAGGGAAAGAGAAAAAAAGAGAAATGAAGAGAGAGTGTGAGAGAGAAATATAGAAAAGGAGACAGAGAGATAGGGAGAGCTACTACAAATAAACAATGTAAGAAAGGTAGGCCAGTGGGACATGGTCTTCTCTCTCTTCTCTTCTGGTGATTTGCTACGGAAATCCCCAAAGAAAAAGAATCATGCCTTGACTAGGTAAATTAATCAACTCCCTTGAGAATTTAATCAGTAAATCAATTATTTACAGGTGAAAACAGGCGATTGGAGTCCGAAGTTAATTATTCAAGACGAAAGAGTCAAAAATGTCAGGTGCAATTCTGATTGATAGGTGTCTTTTGACAAATGTAGACTAGTCATCACTAATGTATACATCTATCAATCTATTGTTTAGTCAGACCGACAAAGGTGCCACAGATGACTCGGCACATAGCTTTTTCCATCCGTCTCCATTCTGAGACTCTCGGGGCATCGCCCAACTTCACGCCTCTCTTTCTGGAACGTTGCCTTTCTCAGTCTGCCTCCCTTCCTTACTCCTTGAACTGTGCCTTGTAGGATTATCTTGGCAAGCCCTGCTGATCATGTGACATGCCCATACCAATTTAGTTTACTCTTTTTCTTTCTATGTGATTTGAAGGTCTCCGTAGTCCCCGATGCTTGCCTGATTTTGTAATCAAGTGCTTTGTTTGGCATTCAACTGAGTTTGATTATATGACTGATACCATTCCTCTCTGGGAATTTCCATTGCAAATCATATTCATGAGAGAACTGTGGGAAGAACATGTTCCGACAAGCCCACCTTTCATTCTCTCTCTCTCTCTCTCTCTCTCTCTCTCTCTCTCTCTCTCTCTCTCTCTCTCTCTCTCTCTCTCTCTCTCTCTCTCTCTCTCTCTCTCTCTCTCTCTCTCTCTCTCTCTCTCTCTCTCTCTCTCTCTCTCTCTCTCTCTCTCTCTCTCTCTCTCTCTCTCTCTCTCTCTTATTCCCTTTATTTCTGTCTTTTTTTTCATATCAAGATAATCTTTCCGCTTTAGTATTTTCCGTTTTTGTCTTTAGGTAAAGGCTTGATAAAACTTTCAACAATGGCATGACCATGTTTTATGTATGTTTACTGATGTGTATTCTAGTACGCATCAGTTTCTTTTTGTAAAGCAAATAAAACTGTCCTTTTATCTTAAACTAATCTGCCATTTAGATTAGGAATATATCATTTCCTTACCCGATTTATCATTAATCTTCAGTGGTGAATTTCAATCCAAGTTTTTTCTTTTAAACAGACAATATTTAGAACAGTGGGGGAAATAGGAGCAATAGAGGGGCTACAAGATATATAATTTCAGTGTGGGTCATATGGTCTCAAAAAAGCCCCCAAATTGGCCATACTTTTTTTTTAAATACCAGCGATAGCTTAAAGTACCCTGGAACCACTAGCTGCACTCATCCACTGCACTCATCCCTGAATAAATCCTCGATACGGCATTACTGTATAAGTAATTTTCAAAACCCATTTCAATCACAGGTCAGAAAGTCTCCTCAGCCAGGTTGGAAGTACAAAGAAAATTAGGATGTAATTTTTTCATTTGTTTAGAGGATTTAAAAGGGTAATTGTAATTTGATTTTTACTTGTTTCCCAAACTTTACTAGTCACCAGAAGAACAATAATGACAGCTAATGTCATTGATGTGATATATTCCTTGATGACAGATATCATCAATGACATATATCAATTGAAAATAGACTTTTGCAGGACTTTTCAGCTGGTTCCTCTAACATCTTTCTATATGAACTTATATCTTCCCATTTGCCCTTACATCTTTTCACATGACCCGTCATTTTCTATATAACCCTACATTTTTTCATGTCTTCACATCTTTCCAAATCTCTGTACATCTTTCTATATGACTTACATCTTCCCATATGTCCAATTCATCTTTCCATATATTCATACATCTATCTATAGGACTCTACTTCTGTTGATGTATTCTTACATCTTTCTATATAACACCACATCTTTCCATAAGCCCTTACGTCTATCCATATGACCGTAGATCTTTTTCTATCATTATATACCATTCCAAATGTCCATACTTTCTTTCCGTACGTCCTTACTTTTTCTCTTATGTCCATACATTTTTCCATACGTCTTTACTTCTATATGACATTACATCTTTCCATTAGTCCTTACTTCTGTATGATAATACATCTTTCCAAATGTCGTCACTTCTGTATGACATTACATCTTTCCATATGACCTTACATCCAACCAATTCTTTGTCATGTCAATTTCAAGAAATGAAAACATTCAATACAAACCATTGTTGGTATTTTGTTTATTCGTTTCCTTTAATTAGAAATTTTAAATTCATATAAAATCAAAAAAATATCCGATTTGGAAATCCACAAATAAAAAAGTTCTGATTATATATATTTAAAAAGGTTTAAACCAATTTATGATATATTGTGAGATTTCATTTATGAATGGAAACCAACCCTGAGAATTGAAAGAAAATCCGACGCAATAATGTTGAGAAAATAAGTAAAAACGAACAATAAAATTGAAAAATGATGCAAATAGTTTTCAATTAATTATCAGTATTAGAAGAATCAAACCAATTGTATTTACCAACATTTAAAAAGTCTGTTCAACACATATCCTCATTACCCCTGGCTGAACGAGTGGAGCCGCCCATTTCTAATACCGGTGCATTGGACACTTTAATATCTAGAAATTTTTTTACAGTTGAGAAAAAGTTCATCTTAATACCAAAATCTTATCATCTTTAAGATATTTAGCAATTTATTGTATTGTTCGAATAATAAATTTATTTTTTACTACTAAATTCATTTTTTTTTTCAGTAGTAATAAATTTGCTTTAGGTGTATCAGATTTTCAAATAGAAGGAAGGTCCAATTTTAAATCTGTGTAATATACAATATTTGGCATCATGTAGGGGCATTTTTCCCAACAAAATAACAGAAAAGAATTTACCATACTTTCTGTGTGTGGTTCTTCCCTAATCTAATATGTATATGTGGTCCTTCCCCAATTCGATATCTGTATGTGGTCCTTCCCTGATCTAATATCTGTATGTGGCCCTTCCCTAATCTAATATCTGCATGTGGTCCTTCCCTGATCTAATATCTGTATGTGGTCCTTCCCTGATCTAATATCTGTATGTGGCCCTTCCCTAATCTAATATCTGCATGTGGTCCTTCCCTGATCTAATATCTGTATGTGGTCCTTCCCTGATCTAATATCTGTATGTGGTCCTTCCCTAATCTAATATCTGTATGTGGTCCTTCCCTAATCTAATATCTGTATGTGGTCCTTCCCTAATCTAATATCTGTATGTGGTCCTTCCCTAATCTAATATCTGCATGTGGTCCTTCCATAATTCAATATCTCTAGCCTTGACTACCATAGATGATCAGTATTTCCTGAATGTTCCCTGCTGAAAGGTTCATTTTTTGCCCATACATTCTGGATGCAATCAAGTCATGAATATTCCCATTGTTAAGTCATTCAAATGTCTCTAAAATCTATAATTTTAACAAGATTAACACATTAGAAAATATTAATAAATATAAATATCTATCTATACATATCATAAAGAGTCTTAATGGATTTTACAAGAGCATAAAATTATGGTCCATAATGAAGATATTGTGGTATAGATGACTCTATTCATAATTCCTTTATAAATGCTACAGCAATCAAATAATGATGCTCATTGCTCAACATTTTTATCTTTCAAAATTTTTCTTATTTCGTTTTTTTTTTTTTTTAGAAGTTTTTTCTTCTGAAACATTTTTTGCAAGAGTTTATTTCATCTCTTTCTATAATATTTGAGCAGATTATTGATTTTAGGGTGCTAATTTTTAATTTTTTTCCTTTTCTCAATGAGAGGATTGATGAGTTTATAGCTAAAGGTAGGAAGGCATTTGTTAAAGTGTTCCAACCGAATTCATATACAGTTCAACTCATTGAATGATTATACAGAACATTTTAATTTCATTACTGATTTATTTCCTATTCCAGACAAATGAAACTGAAGTCAGCAATTGCTAAGAAAATGAATGATATCACCCATATATGTCTTTGTGAATCTCCTCAGGTGATACGCCCAAGCTAGAGGATGACTGCACAGTAGGCAATCTTATCCATTTTCCCAACAATCACTGACTCACAAGTTTCAAGATTCTGTTATCATTCAAAGGTTGACTGCATGTTTCAGAACACTGAAAGCCATATCCTTGCGTATCAGGGCTTGAACTTTTCAAGCATCCTCATACTTTAAAAGATCTTTTTGATGGAATTTTTTTATTGATTATATAACCGTTTTTGTGGAATTGGTTCTTTCAATCAGAAGGAGTTTTTTAAGTTTTTTTTTTCATTCCTTCTTATTTTGGCAGAATATTTTGTTGCCATTTACGATTTTGCAAAGTGATTTCTCACCAATGAAAAGTTGAATATTCACTGGTGTTAGTTTGTATTTTCTTCTGACAATCCTCCTCATCTTTGCAAAATGAAATTCCTCAATGCTTCCCCAATATTTCTTTGTATTTTAATACAGCTTCTCGTCCTTAGATTTTTGTTGACAGGAATGTTCACCCAAGGATGACCGAACATAAAATGCAACATTGCAGAATTTCAAAAATTGTCAAATGAATTTACAAACTAAAATTCCTTAACTGCATTGATCTTTCACTTGGAACTTTTTCAACCTTTCGGGACGTTTGTTGTTGTTGTTGTTGCTGCTGTTGTTTTCCAATTTTTCTTCTCTTTTCCATTTATTAAATTAATAATATTATTATTATTATTATTATGATGATGATATTATGGAGAAAATAAAAAAAATGTTGAATCAAGTCTTCTTTACTGTGTTGGCTTTTCAACTTGATTCAGATTGTGACAGTTCCAAGGAATTAGAGAATAGATTTCCAGAAACTTACATGCACACATACACACACACATACGCATATACATGATGCATAACTAAAAACAGGGTTGGCTTAAAGCCAAGTAGATCAATTGCTCTCAATCGGGCCCAGTGACCAAGGGAGCCCCATGCTAGAGTCATCTACTCTAGTCTTGTCAAATATACACAGCACATTGCAACATACCCCCAGCACAACATTGCAAGTTTAATAGAGAACAGCATAGATTTTAATTTTCTTCTTATTCTTAAAAAGTCAGTAGTGTTTGTTTATACTACTTATATTTTGATTTTTTTTTTACTCTACATGAATTAAATCATATGTTGTTCAATTATTGACCAGTATGAAAAGTTATTTCTCTGAAAAAGGTTAGAAAGACAAATATGTAAAAATACATGTAACAGCTTTTCAATGCCTCTGAACCTATAGAATTTTATTTTTATAGTATTATGGTATTGAATTAATTTATTATATCTTTATGCATATATTTTTTGTATGACATATTGTAAACCTTTATTCAGACTGAAGTTTTCAAGTTTTAAGCATCCAAAAAATCATTCATTCCCAGCAATGCTATTCATTTATTTTTTTTCTTTTCAAAACAAAAAATATAATTAATATTTTTAATAAACCATTTCACAGTCACAGAAATTACTGGTTTTCTAACCATTTGCTCCTCAAAGGTAATCTACACATTTTCACTTGTAAGCTTAAATGCATGCAATTTTTTATCAAAAGTCAATATTAAGTTATATTAATAGTTAATACCATGACATGAAGAGATTTTTTGGAGTTAAATGAGAAGTGCTCCACGATCTCAGATCATGTAGCAAGTGTCACAATAGAGCTCCCAAGGAAACTGAACATCATTAAAGTCTACGCTCCAACCTCACATTTAACCAAGGAAGAGATAAACATCTTCCGCAAAAACTTGAATTCTGTACTCCAAGATACTTCAAAAAAATACTTCAACTTCATTATGGGAGGCTTAATTAAGACAAAGTAATGAAAATTGCATGTGCAAGTTCGGATGCAAAATACAGTACGAAACAGGCGAAGAGCTTGTGAATTTTGCAACAGTCAACAGCTTCTTCAAAACTATTAACAAAACTCACAGGAAGAAGACAAATAGTATACTCAAAAAAAATGGAGATCTAACAGCGGATAGGGACCGGATTGTTCAACATGCCCAAGAATTCTATAAAAACCTGCATTCCTCCAAACAAGTTGACACGGGACAATGAACAAGATATACAAGTCACAAGTAACCAGTTTGAAGATTTCCCAGAAGTTGCACCATGGGAGGTGAAGCAAGCCATCAAACAAACAAAAAAAAAAGGTATATGGACCAGATAACATCACTATCAACCTACCTAATAAGTTGGTAAAATCATCATTAGGAAGCAAAACATTGACCCTTAAACTGAGATCTATGCAACATGCTCTGGAGAAAATCATGCTCAACATCACAGGGAGAGATCACAAGACAGCAGAGTATATTAGAGAAAAACAGGAGCCCAAGATACCATAGGACCTATTAGAAAAATGAAATGGCAACAGGCTGGTCATGTAGCAAGAATGTCAGACAGCCACTAGACATCACAACTTACAAAGTCGATCTCCAGAGATCATATGTGAAACTGTGGCCAACGAAAAATAAGATTGAGTTCAGGAAGTATTGGCTCTGCAATGCACATGGTGGAGATGTCTGATGAATCTTTGGAAAGTCTATGTCTAATGACAGACGCTAAAGGGATGATGATGATGAATACCTGTAAACAAAAACAACAAATATATTTTAATTTCTCTAGAATTACTTTTTAAGAAAAGTAAATAGTGAATTTGTTTCAGTTGAAGAGTCCATATTTCCAGATTGGTGGGTAGGAGGTATTTCCAAATGTTTTTTCCAACAACTGAACTCTATCATGTTGTTTAGGCTGATTTATTCAGGTGTAAAATCCAAATGTGACAGTGGTAAACAGAATATTCCAACACTGGCCACACAACAACATAGGATTCTGCTAATGCTGATTTCTTCCTCTTTCCCTTATTAAGCTTGTATTTCCATACCTCGACTCTGTGGAGTTGGGGAAGCCACTTTTCATACTATTTATTTTATCAGTTTTGTATCAGATTATCAGTGGTGGGAGATCCAATGAGGATTTAACCCACTAACAACGGCCAGCAAGATTAGCTGGCAGATCTTTGCTCTACAATGTGTCCTCATGTTTTCTTTTCATCTGATCAACTCATTGAGGCCAGTGGAAAACATACCCAGATATAACTGGATTCAGATGAATTTGTATAGTGAAAACAGTGCATAGTTTGAAATGGTGATAGGAAGTAATTTTATAAGCTAAATTTTTACACCTCAGTGGAAGAGATCAAGTTTTATGGACAACGAACCAAGAAAATCACTCTCTTCATCATTAGATATGGGACATAAGGCTTTGCAAGAAATCTTTCCAGGTGGGCCCTGCAACTCTTGGGGCTGACCCAAACTTATCCATTTAACAGCTTGAGAAAAAACAGAATATACATCTATCTATCTCTCTACATGTATATATGTGTGCCTGTGTCTGTGTGTGTGTGTGTGTATATATATATAGATATGTATGTATCTGTTGTCAATGATTATTTGCTTGTGTGTAAACATACATGAATTTGTAAAATATATAAGTGGATGTTTGTATGTTTGCATAAATTTGTGTGTGTGTCTGTATACGTGAGTCTGTTCGCATGCATGTGCTCTCTAGGTGTCCATATGTGTGTGTGGGTGGATGAACAGGGAACATTTTCTTCTCATTTTCCTCCACAATCAAAAAACATTGATAAAAACATGCACAGGTTGAATTGCTACACCCAAGAGGCTAAAAAGAGAGAGGGCAGAAAATAAAGTTAAGTAGTTTAATAAGAGGGTAGGAAGAGTGAGTGGGGAAGGGAGTCAGGTGGTTTAATTAGAGGGTAGGAAGAGTGAGTGGGGAAGGGAGTCAGGTGCTTCAATTAGAGGGTGGAAAGGAAGAAATATATACTTGTAGGACCTTTAGATAAAAAGATAGGCTTGAAGATCAGAAAAAATAAGGGAGAAAATGAGAAGATACAGGCGTAGGGTGAGAGAAGAGCAGAGGCATGAGATAATGAATAATCTCAGTTATCAACACCCATGGAATTTCCTCAGGTTCAGCTAGCTATCATTATTACTATTATCAATATTATTCTCATCGCCTTTTCTGCCAATCCTTCCAGAAACTTCTCTCTCTCTCTCTCTCTCTCTCTCTCTCTCTCTCTGTTTTGTTTCCTGACTTTGAAAAAAAAATTTCTTGCGTTTTTAAAAATCTTTTTCAGATGCTTTTTTGTTGCTTTTTTGTTTTTGTTATTGTTGTTGTGGCTGTTAATTGTTTTCTGTTTTGTAGCATTGTTTTCTTTTCTTTTTTGTTTAAATGAATTTTTTTATCCATTTATTTCAAGTTCATGGTGGAGCGATTCAAGAAATGATTCCTTTCCGTAGTAAGTCATTTTGTCTGCCTGCGTGTCATGTTCATCATTTCTCCATTTCTCTGTGTGATAGGGATGGAGGGTCTCATGCCTGGTTAAATGAGACCCCAAAAGCTGCTGCTTGCTCCTGTGACCCTCAATATATAACCTTGGCCTTGAATCCTGCAATGCAGCCTTCAACTTGGGGCCCCCTTTCCTGCTTTTTCCTTCCTTCCTTCTTTTCTCCTATATTCTCTTCTGCAAGGGATTTCGCCAAAAAAGCATGTCTCAAACTCTGCAGCTTTTCTTCCACGACTTCGCAAACATTTATTCAGTCAAGAACAAAGTTTTTTCTTGATTTATTTTTGTTTCCCAAAATGTCACAGATGATAAAAAGATCTAATTTCTCATAAAGTATTCAGGCAAACATAAATGTGCACTTACAGATTCACTCATATATATACATACATATATTTTGAATAATGTGCATTTCGGAAGCAATTTATCTCTCAAGAATATTTCATTGAAAACAATGGACAAATTTTGTTGAGTTAACTTTTTATTTGATTTTTCCTATCTGTAAATCTACTGTTTATTTTTTGGGGTCACCAAAACGAAACAATTAATCTACAGACAGGAAAAACTAAATAAGAAATTTACTTAGCAAAATTTGTCAGTCATTTTTAACAAAATATATACACATATATGTATAAAATGTTATTGACTCATAACAAAGATAACCATTATTAAGATTATTCAAATGAGTAATCATTGTATAATACAATATATAATGTGATATAAATATCATGTGTATATATATATATATATATATATATATATATATATATATATATATACGTGTGTATGCATCTGTGTATATGTTTGTACCTGCACGTCTGTGTGTATGCATGTATGTGTGTGGGTAAGTGCACATGTATTTTTGTGTGATAATAAAAGTATGAATAGATCTTAATGAAAAACAAAACTATTTCAGACTCACCATCAAAAACAAATCATCTAGAAACATCTAGATTCTTCAGAAGTGGTCTTGTGGAGTACTGATGCAATTTTTCAAGTCTGTAGACAAAACAGTATGGCCAGGAATGCTGGAATACACACAAACATATGAATACACAAACACACAAACACATGCACTTGAGAAAAAGAATTGTACTCTTTACCACTTTTGATGGCTACAGTTGTTCAATAGTTTTACTTGCAATATTTGCTATCCAAGGTCATCACTCTCTCTCTCTCTCTCTCTATCTCTCTAAATATATATATATTGAGGGAGAGTGGGAGAGAGAAGAATTTCAAATGTTGATTAAGATCAACAGACTAACCTTCCTTGTGATGTAGTAACTGCAACAAGTGTAGATAAACTTGAGGAGTAGATGGATGAGCTATGGAAGAATCAGGCCGTTTATTGAGACCACAAAGCCACTATTACTGGCATTTTAAGTAAAGGAGTGACCCATCCCAGTAGAAAGGAGAAGTCTTTGGAGCTTGAGTCAAATATCTAATTTAATCAAATCCCAACTTGCAGGATTAGTGCAAAACAATCTTTCTACAATCTATTCCCCACATCCCCATTTGACATTGTACCAGACTAAACTAAGCATCCTAGATATATATATATATATATATATATATATATATATATATATATATATATATATATATTTGATCTTTAGTCATTATGCACATAATTTGCAACAAGTGTTTTCTTTGTGTCTCACTTAACTGTGTCCAGTAACATTTTCAAGTTTATTGTAAGTATTCGCACGCAGTACATTTATCCATTCAAACATTTTTCTGACAAATTTTCCAAAGACAAGTGTCAGTCAAAAAGACTTTTTGAATTTTTTATAACAATAACAACAAAAAACAAACAAATTTAAAACTTTCACCAACTCTTACATGTTTTTTTTATGCATCTGCTGATTACAGCTCTCTTTCTCTCTCTCTCTCTCTCTCTCTCTCTCTCTCTCTCTCTCTCTCTCTCTCTCTCTCTCTCTCTCTCTAAATATATATATACATATATATATATATATATAATACAAGAGGGAATTTCCTGTGATTTCTCCTTTGTTCCACAATCTATATCTTTTAGAATGATGGAAATAAAATGCTTTCCCTGAAATGAAATTAACTTCAATTCTTTTGCTTGAGTTGTTGAAGCTTATCAAATGATAAAAAGAATTCACATTGAATTGCCATAGCCCCATAACCTAGTACAGCATTTTTACACCCGTGTACCATACCGTAGGGGCACCCATCAAGTGTGTATTAGGTGAGATAGTCTGACGGAGTCAATCACTTCTTCCTCAATCCTACTCTTTATGCTCAGCGCTTAGCAAAAAGCCATTGAGTACCATTTTTAAAGTCTTTGCTATGACTTGGCCATGGATTGAAATGAAAACCCACCAAACCAGAGGTAAAAATTCAGCCACAAGGCTTCAGGGCAAAGCTGCTCATCAACCAGATATGCCTTGTAGAATGGAACCAGATTTTTCCCATTGAAAAAATCAAAATCTAATGGCCTTCCTATCTAATTTTCATTAGAAATGATATTCACTGTCTCAGAAGACACCATTAACAAATCTTCAATGAATTTGTTACTAGATAACTAAATTCTGGAAAATATTATCAGATATGCATGATATGTGTCTGGAAGAAAAACAATACAGCTATTACCATTTGCTCTCTGCCCTGAATGAAGAGGGAAACAACAAAATAAACAAACAACAGATAGAGATGCCAAATATTTTAATGAAAATATAGATCACTAATTTTACTATCCTTATCTTACATTTTAAATCTTAGCTTTCCTCTCGTCAAAACTTTTCATCTGCCTGAGGATTCATCAAATGAGCATCAACACCTTGGTGTTGCTTCACTTCCAGCTATCTCAAAATATAAAAACTTATGGTAAGCTTTTGTTTATTTGTTGGTTTGTGTCATATGAAAGCAAACAGAGAGAAAGGAAATGGGTAAAGCGATTGTGTCTGCATGTTCACATCTACATTTACTACTGCTACTGCAGCTGCTCCTGGTTGTTCAGTAGAAGTATAGAAATCAATTCCACTAAATATAGACATCTCTGATTCTTCATGAATAAAACTGTTGTTTTTCTTATATTCAAAAAGAAATTGTTTCTTCCACATTCTGTTGCTTTACTCTTTAGAATTATTGAAAAATTGAAACACAACTGAGAGAAAAAATAAATTTTATTCAAAGTATACATTTCTTTTTGATTGCAATAAATATATTTTTTAATGAAATATATATTTGTATTATTCATCTATAGATAGTTAGATGTGTGTGTGTGTATATATATATATATATATATATGTATGAATTTATATAAATATATATATATATGTGAGTGTGTGCATGTATTAGTATATATATATATATATATATATATATGAATGTACATAGATATATATGTAAGTGTGTGTGTGAGAGTATATATATATATATATATATATATATATATATATATATATCATATACTATTGAACAAATCAAGAAAGAGTGTAGAGAATTGCTAATTCAGTATAACTTCTAGTTGAATGATTTATGTCAGATTTCATATTGATTAGCATATTCATTGAAAAAGCTTGACAGCACAAATAACAGAACTGTTTTTGCAACCTCACACACCTTGATTAACTTAAAAGCAGAAAGAAAATGTAAAAATAACTTTTTAATTTCATTTTTCATTAACCCTCAATATTTTCTCCACAATTTCATTCCCTCTGCAAGATGACTTCATTATTGCCCCATGTTCATCATAGTTCAATTTAAAAGAACATTGATCCTAAGGGCATGCAGTAACCTCTTGATTATTGTCGTGTAAAATGTAGTCTAAAATCAATTTTAGATTTCAGAGTTATGGATATTTGTCTAAATCATAATTCCCTGAGGGAAAGCCAGCAAAATGGGAAATATCAGATCACATGTGCTTGTCAGTACGTTAGGCTTTCAAATATTTTCTTCATGAATTTGGGGAATTTGGGGAAAATTTTATTTGTTTTGGATTGAAATGAGACATTCATAATATTTTAGCCTTTTTAAGCTTGTTAAATAACTTCTATATATCTGAAAAATTTTTTTTTCAAAATAATCTCCATTCAATACGCAATATATATATGGACCATTCAGTCTGTTTTAAGGTGAATGCATTTATTTTCAACTTATATTGCCTGCGTTTGGTTATGCCTTTAGACCTAAAAACTATTAACTATTTATCCAACTTATGCCTCCCAGAATAAGCCACGCCTTTATATCTTTGCATGTTAGCATGGAAAAAATGCTAATGACATTTTGGAAACGCTTCTCTACAAAATCAATTTTGCTTATCTACAAAACCAATTTTGCTCCAATAAAAATCAACTTTGCTCCAATACAAAACTAATTCTGCTTCTCATACCTAACCAAATTTGCTTCTCCAATCTACCAAATTTTCTCCAATACAATTTGCTTTTTTACAAAGCCAACTCTGATTCTCTACAAAACCAACTTTGCTTCAATATAAAACCAACTTTGTTTCTCTACCAAACTAACTCTGCTTCTCTATAAGCGCTACTTTACTTCTCAACTAAACCAAGTTTGTCTCTATATAACCCTCTTTGCTTACCTTTTGTCATATGTGTGTATATGTATCGAAGCATGTTATATCAAAAATGTTCAAACAAAACATTTCTATATTTACCAGGCAAGTTTCAGATTATATTCATATCCACATTAAGTGTAAGTTTGCACGAATTTTTACATGAATGGGGAATAATTATTTCATTAGATGGCCACAAAAATCAAGTGCTTAGTTGGTGTTATAACTTGAAAATGTTATAAATTTTATGAAGTCAAAGAAATCATATACATAGAAAGTTTCACAAAGTCCTTGTACATTTTATTAGAAACACTTCCACCCCTATGTTGAACAATGTGGAACCCATTTGTGGTTTCAGTGTGTCATAATCTTCCATGTTGGCCAAACATCTTAGAAGATGGATAAAGGTATGCTCACTTTTTGTCTTGGGGGGGACACAACTGTAAGACTATCTTGTAAATACAAAGTTAAATATATACATGGATATAGTCATATATATTTCATATATATCTAGAGAGAGAGATTGCTATATTTATATATATATAGATAGATAGATAGATTATAGGGATCCCTATTTGAAGCTCTGGACTGATTGAATACGTTGATTTTTAAGAAAGAAATTCAGAAGTTGAAATTTTCCCCACACAAAAACTATTTTTTGTTCTTCTATTCTTTTTTTGTTTTTATTCTTTTGTTTGTTTTTGTTTTTTGTGTTTGTTGTTTTTAACTCAATGTGAATAACTTTTTTGAAGAAGAAGAAGAAGAAAAAGAAGTAAAAAATCCCTTTGAATTTTGTTGTTCTTTTAAATTTCATTTTTTATTTTGCTCCAGGGCCATACGATTATGGATATTCACTAGGTAGAGTATATATCCAAAAACATTTTATTCTATTTGAAATGGGTGATCTTTATTTTCCTCCCAATCTTTGGACCTGACATTAACTTTCTCTTTCCTAAAACACTTGTTTTCTCTCTTTTACTTCGAACATCTGCTATAAATGTATTCACTAAAAGGTGAGTGAATAATTTGGGCTGCATTTGTGCATATGCATATATTAGTATGTTATATATCTGTATGTATATATATATATATATATATATATATATATATATATATATATGTATGTATATATATAAACAATGGACAAGGATTCTATTATTGATTTTCTAGTAAACTTTTCTTGTTTTTTTCTTTCATTTTTTAATTAATCAACCCCAAAATGGCATGCTGCTAAGAGACGTTTGTCATATAGTGGTTTCTATCGATTGAATAGCCAAACCTGCTTCTTTGATATTTAAGATGACCAAGTCAAATAGCATTTATAGTTTTTCTTGAAAATGAACAGTGAATTGCTAAAGTATTTGGACCCAAACATGGATAATATTTATACTCATTTGATCCACAAATATATTCCCTTCTGATAAAACAAGGAAAATTTACTAAAAAATCAATAAAACACTCTTTGTATGTTGTCTTTTATAAAATATGCTCAAGGGAAATATTGCTGCCTAAATATACATTGTGTGTAGTTAGTGTGTAGTTTGGGGTCTGCATATATGTCTGAGTCTAAAGTCATATAAAGATCATAGTCTTTAATATAAAACAGGGTATAAGTGAGCCAAAGTAAATACAGAGTTTCCATAAAATCTTTATCGATTTTTATTTAAACAGTGTTCTGATAGAGACTTTGTGGATACCGTGTATAATTAGCTGGTTTGTTCCTTGATCTGGGAGATTATTGCATTTTTAGGGTAATGGAACTAAGTAACATCTGACAGGTAATACTCAATTACATGGTACCAGTAGTATATGAGAATCGCTGACCTGACTTTCCTTCAAAATCAACTAGTGTGGCACATCACTGACAAGACCTTTATTTAGCAATTCCCTTACCAAGTGGGGGGGTGCGCAAGCAGATTCAAAGCCATCACATTGCACCCTAGAATAAATGTTCATGCATGTCCAATCCTGACCCTCCCAAAGACGGAAACACACTCACAAACACACATCATTGTATATACATATTCACATACATATTCATTACCACTACATCAATGCACACAAAACATGCACACAAAACATACAAATATAGAAGAGTTTGTTTTCTGGGTGATTGAACTCTTTTCTTGTTGCTTGTGTTGTTAACATCCATTCTATGACCCTGTTCAGCTTTACTATCAGAATGTGATGATGGTAAAAAGGAAGAATCAGGTGTTTTCCTTTCCTTTCCATTTTTGGCCTAGATTTCCTTACCTTATCCCTCATGAATAGCAGAATCCACATTGAGCTGAACTCAGTGGTATCTTGTCATTTTATCATTTCCAAAATATTCTGATCTTATATGTGAGTTTATTATTTGAAAAAGTTCAGTAATTTCAGAAATAATTAGCATTCAGTAACACTAAAGGTTGGTGCATTCATTTACTTCTGCTAAAGAAAGAAATCATTTATCCATGACAGGAGGATCGGTCAATCTTTGATTTGGGCTGAGAATTCATCTAATCATGATATGACCCAGAGATAGGTCAACCCTTGATTTTAGCTAAGGTATTATTCATTTATGATATGCCTTATAAATAGGTTGATTCCAATTTTACAGTTTAAAAAAGAGCCATATTTTATGACAAAAAGAGCACATTTAAGGTTAAGAGAACACAAACTAAAGCTTGTCTTTTATATCATGCTATTTTGACGTATTGTAACTTACCACCAATAGGATCAACACTCAACAGCTGGTGTATCTCCAAATTTTTGAGATGAGGTATTATTATTATTTCTATTATTATTCAGACTATCCTCATCTTGGTTGTTTTTCATACAACGTATCCGCTGTTGTACTCTACAGCCTTCATCAGGTATCATCTGGTAGGTGTGGGAAAGTAACGAACCAAATCCTTTATTTAACCGACAGGGGTATATTGACTGCACTCCCCTCTTAGCATTAGTAGTATTTTCAAATTATTCTAGGTTTAATCCCAGTGTGAGACAATAATAATTTTAAAATACTACTAATGCCATTGAACCATATCGTGTTTTAGTTTGTGCTTCACTCAATGTAAGATGTATCTCTATCAAGCCGACCATTGCTGTCCTCCAGGTGCTCCCTTACAGTTGCCTCACTTTCTCTTCCCAATTGGAGTGAATTTTGAGACAACTTCATTCTTTTAATGAGCATTCCTCAGGACATGACCCAGTCATCCCAACTTACATTTTTTTGATTTTCAAGTGTATTATCTGTCGTCATATATAGTTCTTCATCAGAGAGCTTGTTAGGTCAATAGATATTACAGATGAAGAGAGCAAGAAAGTCGGCCTACACATGAACTTCAGCAAGACGAAGATCATGTGCAACAACCACATTGGAGATAATAACACTAACATCGAAATCGGGGACACAGAACTTGAGAAAGTAGACCACTACATCTACCTAGGGCAACGAATCTCCATGAGACCCTCAAAAGAAGAAGAAATCAAGCGAAGAATCACACTAGGATGGCAAGCCTTTGGCAGAGCAAGCTCAACCTTCAAAAATAATAAGATCCCATTAATCCTAAAGAGAAGGGTATATAACCAATGCATCCTCCCAAAAGTTACTTATGGAGCTGAAACATGGAACTTAACCAAGAGACAGACCCGTAAGCTGAGAACCACGCAACGTGCACATGAAAGAATAATGCTGGGCCTCACACAGAGAAACCACAAAACAGCATAGTACATCCGGGAAAAGACAAGAGTTAGAGACATCATAGAATCCATAAAAAATCTCAAATGGCGGTGGGCTGGCCATGTTACAAGAATGGCAGACAATCGATGGACATCACGACTTACAACATGGATTCCCCGAGACCACATGCGCAACCGAGGCCAGCAAAATGTTAGATGGAGAGACGAGCTAGACAAGTTCAGGAAGTACTGGCTCCGTGACGCCCATGATAGAGAAGTGTGGCAAATCCTGGGGAAGGTCTATGTCCAACGACGGACGCTAAAAGACTGATGATGATGATGATGATGATGATGATGAATTGTGAAAGATGTGACATTCTTCGTAACTCACCAGCATTCAGAGCCATATATTAGCCTATCTTAACTTCACTTGCTAATGACACTGCAGGGCTTTCCAATACTATTGCGACATATTTTATGTTTACTGGGGAGTAATTGGTGAATATTTTATTTTTTGAAGCAAAGAATTGTTTCCTCTCATGTACTGTATTTCACACTAATGAAACTATTGTCCATGAATTACCAAGCGCCAAAGGTAATATGTTTACCTTTTATCATGGCACCATTTTACACTGAAGCATGAAAACTTTCAACAAAAAAATGCAAGACATCCAATAAAGTATTAATTTAAGTTAATTAGGACAGAATTTTATTGTAAGCAACATTTTTTTTCTTCTGAAATATTTTCCATGTTTGAAGCTAAGAGTTTCTCTTGGCCATTCGCATTCTCACAGGATTTTCAATGTAAGAAAATATTATTCATGTTAGTGAGCTGTCCAAAGAATTTTCAGCCATGTATCATTAACAAAAATTAGCCTACCTCCAGCAATGGTGCCTGCACCCCCTTTTAAAATATTCCTTTTTGGATCGAACAAACTTATCCCTGCATCCCTTCCACTTTTGCAAACTTTCAAAGTCCTCTTTCATGATTGCCATCTGCTGTATCACATTCTCCTTAATCTCATCCATGGTTTGAAATTTCTTCCTCTTCAGTGGCAAAAAGCTATAGTTGTAGGAAGCCAAATTTGCACCATATAGGTTTTACTGACTTAGCTGGTGCCATGTTTTGCATATAAATCCTGCACAAGACATGCAGAATAGGCTGGCTTTTGTGAATGCAAATACAATACTTACATAGTTCACAATTTCACTCAATGGTATCTCATTGCCAAAGAATCCTTGGAAAAGCATCTGTTCACATATGTGCAGTAATGTTCCCTCTGATTGGCTGCTAAATTACATCAAGGTTGTGCTGCCAGTTCTCTAGATCATCATAATATCTGGATCTTTCCAAACAGACCTTGTATACATAGAAATCCACTTTTTGCCTTGACTCTTTCATGGATTTTGTTGCTATTGGGTCAAAAATTACATTTTGCATTTTACAGACATAGATGCAGAAGAAGCTTCAAAATTGAGTTATTCGGAATAAAAAGATTTTCAAATTTGGATAAAAGGGCATTCTTGGTATTTTTGCAATACAACTGAACAAGTGAAAAGCAAACAGAGACACACATTCACAGTGACACACACAAACACTTAATGAGATACATATCTACATATTTATACATGAATACAAAATATCTCCAAGATCAGGGCCTTGATTCAGAAACACACATTTACACACATCTATATAATTGGATAGAACTCAATGAATTTTGGTGTGGACTATTCATACTACCATGTATGCTGATATATCAGACGAACATTTACTAAATCTAAAACTATGCCAATATTGCCCTGCATCCAATACACTGGTATCATGACTTGGGAATGTGAACTAAATCTCAAAATGGACTGTTGTGGAGCATGGATGAGTTGCAGTGAGTCGTAGCCCTCAAGATAATGTGCTAAACCATTTTTCTTATAGTCCAGCATATACGATACTTATGAAAAACTTCATATTGGTCAATGTTTGAATGCAGGTAGAAACCAAGGTATTGAATGATAAGGTGACAAAGCAAGTAGGCCCTCCCCACAAGATAGATGCTACTCAGTTTTCTTCTCTCCAATTTCCCTCTATTCCAAGCTGAGTAAATATTCATATATGCATGGATGTCTGTTGGAGAAGGGGGATCAGACTTTCTCACAAAGTCAATAGAGGATAATGGTGCTGTACAATTGTTTTCTGCAACCCTAGCTTGATATACCCATTTAAAAAGGATGGTATCATTCTTTGTTGCCACTAAGATATATTCCAAATATATCCTTTTGCAACCCCAGGAAATATATCTTCCCCTCCCCCTAAGAAAATGAATATATATCTACAGATTGTGCAGAATTCTCTCCTGTTTTCATCCTATTAAAAAAGACTAAAATCAACATAATTTCCTGTCATTACACATGTCATGTTTTTCCTAAACTTTACTTCAGAAAGGACGGTCGGTTGAGGAGACTGGTACCTGCATGGCCAGAATACTTCTTGACCAAATGCTCCTTAGTTTTATTCAAAACATGATAAACTCTCTGTTTCCTAAATTCTGGTACCGAAATCCCTTTTGTATGGTCATGAATTTTATTTCTAAGTGACTGATCTTTCTCTTGAAATCCCTTGACAAATCATGGGCGTGTCTTATACACCAGGATGCATTGCATGGTAGGAAATGTGATACCTATATCTACTAATAACTGATTCTTAGTTTTTGTAGCCTACTGATTGATGCACTGGATATCAAAGTTCTGTTTTTGGCTATGAATCAGAATCTTTTGATTTGCTTGCTTGTAGTTTCAATATTTTTTTGACCTTTCTAGTCTTGGGTCAATTGTAATTATGATCAGCTATCATATTGATTAGTTTATTAAATATCAGGATTCTGTACATGAAGTGCAGAATGTTTGTAAAGGATTAATGGAAGACTATTTTCAGGTTTTTTCAACTCTTAAAGGCTCATCTTTCTTTGCCTTATAAATCTGTGTGTAATCTGTCATGAAGGCCATGTTTGCCTTATTGTTTTGTGTGTAGTCTCCCTGTTAACCATGTTTGCCTTATTGTTACATGTGCAATTTTCCCTGTTAGCCATGTTTACCTTATTGTTCTGTTTGTAACCCACACTGACAACCACGATTGCCTTATTGTACTATGTGCAACCAAACCTGACAACTATGTCTGTTTTATCATTCTGAGTGTGATCTTCCCTGTTAGCCATGTTTGCCTTATTGTTCTAAGTATTACACAACCTGTGTGTAATCTGGCCTGTTGGCCGAGTTTGCCATACTTCTCTGTGTATTGTTCTGTGAACAATTTTCCCTGCAAGCCATGGTATATTGCACAGGTATTTTAACTGACTTATTGAACTTATCTGTTTATCTATCATCTATTTATTCATTGGGAACAAAAAGTTCATGTCATTTAGTGATGGTAAATAAGGCCTATAGCTAATCATAGCAATATTTAGCCATGTTCAACTCATAAGGAGAATGAGTGTAAAAACAAAACTCTACACTCACAAAATTCACCTGACAAAGGTTGGAGATTGAATACTATAAGATATTCCGAAGGAAACATCAGCAAACAACCATAAATTTCAACATCATCTTGAATTCTGGGGAAAGAATGAAAAAATAGTTTTCAAAAACGTTTTTTTTATCTTTAATCCAAATAAGCAGTAACATTGTCAACATTCATTTGTCAACAAGATGTGAATTTACTGATAACATTCTTCAAAAAATTTCAAAAAGCATTTTCAATAAAGATTTGGTTGACAATCTTTTTCCTTATAAAAAAAATATGTTATCTTGATGCTTTAAAAGATAAAAGCAGTTTATTCTGTCAGATACGTTGGATGAGATAAGATCTCAGATTTTTATTGATTTAATTTTTAGACTCTAAGATGAGATCAGCATGATACTGCATTGTTATGAAGACATGTAAAGCCATAGATGCTGGATTTCCCAAAACAAATTTCTGATGCATAACCTTGTGTTCAAAATGGCAGCTCTACATTACCAGGAGTGGATCCAGGATTTTGAGCAGAGGCAAGAGGGATGTGGCCAAATGGAAAAATTTTGAACAGGTGTTGGAAGGAGGGGGGAGAAAAATTTATTTCCACAAGAAAATTATCAATTTCTCAACTTACAATGGTTACATTGTCCATAAATTAGCAGGTATTGAGCAGGTGTTTCCAAAAGTAGAGTTCCACTCTAACTCAATGTTGAAAACAGTAAACAAATGAAAACAATTGAATAATTAGATCTATTCAAGGCAATAATACTATAATCTATGTACTTACTGTTGTTTTTCTTTCACTGATTCCCTTATTTCTTTTTTGTGCACCATTTTTTAACATTGAGTGAGTGAGGGTATGAAACATAACAATCTACATTTGAGGCCACCTTTTTTATATAGTACTCAAGACTTTTTGCAAAAATTAATTCTCATAATACAAATGATAAAGTAATGATTTTTTTAAGGTTCTTCTGGGTACATAAGCAGAGATTTTAGAGTGCCTAAAAATTTTGAGATATATGCACTGATTTACATTTATGTGGAGGATAACAAACAAGCTGTCTGTTTCTGTCTGTCTCTCAATCTATCTGCATCTGTCTGTAAAAGTGCTTATCTGTTTTTTTCACTTTTTGTTACAGCTTGTTTTTTGCCTTCATGGATGAATCTGCAAATAGTCGATTACATCTTCTCCCTTGGGTCAATCTCTCCATTTGCTACTTGTTCTCCTTTACTTCTAATACTTTTTATTTATATAATATGATATGTTCACCCATAAGATATGTTCACCCATATATATATATATATATATATATATATATATATATATATATACATATATTATGATTATTTTGTCAGATCAGGTATCCATTTCTTTATAATATAATTGTCCATGTTGAGAAACATAAAGAGTAGAAATGGGCAGGGAATTAACAAGAAATTAATTGGGTATAATGCAGTTATTTGGGCCTCTGACTGGCTTGCAGCTTAGCTCTAATAGAAAGAGCGGTGTCGCAGAAAGAATACTTCCTACTGGACTTAGGTTTGATCCTGCAGCAGCCCATTTCTTTAATGGTTCATTCTATTCTTGCTGTCTAGGCCAACTGGCATATTCAGCATGTTAAAACGAGATGTCAGTTCAAATAGAGTTTCAAATGAAATAATGCATTTATAATTATTCTGTTGGATTATGTATCCATTTGTTTATAATATTTATGTTTGTGCATATGTGTGTATTTTGTGACACCCGTCGTATTAGCATACATTTTCTTTCATAAATTTTGTCAAAATTTAGATATTTTTGTTTATTCATTGTAATATTGAAGATGGAGAAAGATTAGCCACATTTTGGGGCTATTTGGCTTTTGTTTATATAAAGAAAGGTAAAATGCAACTGAAATGCAAAACAAGATTTGTACCTTTCATGAAGAAGGTACTTATCAAATGTGTCAAACATGGTTTGCAAATTTTTATTCTGGTGATGCTCCACAGCTGAATGTATCAGTTAAGTTGAAGCTGATAGCAATTGAATGAAGAAATTACTTGAAAATAATTGACAATATACAACATGCAAGATAGCCATGCATACATACAAGTTGACACATGTCAGTTCATGTCGACGGCTTGTATTATACTGGCAGTTAGAGGTGACTCGAAAGTCCCTCTCACTCACAACTATCGGGGGAGGGTGCAATGTAGGAATTTGTCAAAAAAAAAAGTTTTCCACACTCTTCCCTCATACCAGGAGTATCTATCCTCTCTGCCTTGGATCTTTTGCCTAAGATGATTGTATAGTATCTGTGCACTCTGTCTATGATCAAAATGTTGCCCCCAGCCCTCTGGTGTGGATCAAAGTGTGGTATCTGTGAACTCTAGCCGAAGGTTTGAACAGAGAAACAAAGAGAGAAAGGAAAAGTCACACTGTTCATAATATAGATAGATGATTTTGAACTCGATTTTATTTGTGTTCATAAGTTTCATACTAAAGTGAGTTCAATCTTTACAAGTATCCCTACACAAATGGCCTTTTGCCATACTAAGCTTAGTGAATATCATTACTAGTGTTAGTGTAATCGGTCTTGCAAGATTTTAGAGCTACAAGAGGAATTTCTAAGACTTTCTTTTTTCCATTGTTCTGTTTGATAAATTCCTTCAAATATTTGAAGTGAAATAATTATCAATGTTAACTGACTTCACACCCCACGTATGAAATTTGAAAACTAATGCCATAAATATGTATATGTGTCAGTCTTCCTATCACAGCCTAGAGCCAATAAAAACAAAAAAAAGAAAAAACTCAATCAATCCCCTTCATCAACCAGTGAATAGCATCAATGGTGTTTGCCAGTAAAATCCATCAGACTAATTGCAGTAGTGAGGATGACATACATCTGTCTCAAGCCATTGAGCGCTAAGACCCCTGCCCCCCTCCATCCAATGCATCACCCTTCATCCAGTACCATGGCAACAATAGTCATTGCAGTTCCTCAGCAAGTGTCTGCATACAGCAAAGGAGCACTCACTCTCTCATTACGTGTGAGTTGACGACAATAATAACAACAGTAGTGCAGAGGCCAGGCAAGTAGCATAATTTATGAACCAAACCATTGAATAGCCATATGCACATTTTACTGTTTTAATGAAATGAGTCCATGCTGGTCAGTGTGTGACTAAAGGGTGACTGAAGCCTGACCACGGTTAGTAGGAGTAGCAAAAATAAAGCTAATATAGTTGGACAGTAAAAATGGAGACATCGGGCTATCTATAGGAGGCTACTTGGCTTTTCCCCCTTTTTATCATACCAAGCGAGTTTTCAATGTCTATCTTTTAAAAAAGTTACTCTGTACTGCCCGGATTAAAATAGCTACAATGATCTTCATTGACATCTGTTTTCTTTTATTTTTGAATTGTACTTTTTATCTTTCATTTTGGAAAATGGAGTAAAAAAAATCAGAGGAAACCAATGTCATAATGCATAGACAGTTTATTATGTATTTGAAAACTTTTCTGCAAATCTATGAACGGTTCTATCCATTTTTCTTTTTTTATTAGTTTCATTAAAAATCTTTGACATTTAAAAAAGAAAACTAATTTTTTATGAAATTTATTTTTTTAATCGAAAAACCCACAGTAAACTCTCATCTGCGTTACGAGGGACCAGCAACTGATTCAAAAATAGTTTTGAATGATTGACTAAATGTCATAACATTTCTACATTTTTCTCACAAATTATTATTATATCTTCATGCTTGTTTTTATAAAAATGTGTTGTCTAATATGTTTTTTGCGGTTTTTTAAGTATATGTGGAATCTGGTAGTCGTAAGATGTCACCAAGTACTTTATTTTCTAAATAAACATTTGGATATGAGTATCAAAGTCTCTTGCTGCCAACAGATGATTCTCTATTCTCTACTAAGAAGGGAGAATAACACGTGTCAAAATGTTGTGATCCAAACAACAAAGATGAGGATCATCATCATCATCATCATTATCATCAGCATCATCAGTCTTTTGACGTCTGTCTTTGGATATAGACCTTCCCCAGGATCCGCCACATTTCTCTATCATGGGCGTTGCGGAGCCAGCATTTTAAAAATTTGTCATCTCTGCATCTTGTATTCTACCAGCCTCAGTTGCGAATGTGATCTCTGGGGATCCATGTTGTGAGTCTTGATGTCCATCGGTTGTCTGCCATTCTTACAACAAAGTTGAGGATACTCGTCATTGAATGATAAAAATGCATCATCTGAAAATTTCTAAGATTTCTGCATTTATTTTTTTCTTTTATTTTTGCTTTCAACCTAGAACTTTGTAAAGAGATTTTAGAAAAAAATCCATTTAAAAAATAATAAATAGAATTAATTTTCATATCATTTGGTAACTTTCTATATAATCATGGGTTTTTAGTATCAATGTTTTATTGCGATAATTATGACTTTTTCAATTCCAGATATCAGCCGTTACACTATTTCTGCATTATATGTAGACACCCTATTTTTGTTATTGTTTCTGTGCCACAGATTTAGGTTTTGGAATTTACACGTATCATTTGCTAGGCAGAGTTTTGTTCAGTTGTATCACTACCACAAATACGAAAATGTTTCTCTTTATTTGTTTCAAGGAGATAGTGCGACAGAAATAATTATCAGTTTGATTTCAATGGCCAATTACTGGGAAATTTTTTTGAGGAATACCTTTGCATTATAATTACAACTTTTCTTGATTACAATGCGTGTTACTTATTACAATATTTCAGGCCTTTTTTTATTCGATGGAGTATTGCTGATTTTTGACAACTATTTACCTCCATCTAAATTTTTTAGTTGTTTTTTTATCACAAATAGACTCAAGCCATCAATCTAGGGCAGATCAAAAATAAGTCTTACCAGGTGATTATTTCTTATCCACTCTAGCACTCGCTGTCATAGATTGAGGTCCTGACATGATGTTTAAAAAAGCAACTAAAAATATTAAGATGGAGGAAGATAGTAGTTACAAATTAATACTAATGATTTTTAGACCCTGTTGCCACCATTGAAACTAATTATCATTTAATTACAAATACCTGTAGCAAAAAATTTCCCTGATTCTATTAACACATTAGTTGCTGTTGTTGTGGAAGAGTACATGTTTGTCAGTTGTGGTCAGTTTAAAGGCAATTTCAATGTTATATCAGTCAGGGCTTCATTGACTCTCAATTTAATAGCTATGTCATCACCATGAAGACAGATATCAATCGGATTGCAATGTCTGGTCACTAAGAATTTTATTAGCCACAATCTTACAATAATTGTTATGTTAGTTCACTGCAATGACTAGTAAGAAAGCATGTTCATCATTATGCCATATGTTACCATTGCAGATGTCAGTCTGTCTAAAAAATCCATTTATGATGATTATTTATGGCATGTTCCTGAAGTGAAGTTGCATGCTTATCTAAACATAAGAGTTCTTCAGAAACCTAATGTCTGTCAGCGCTTTTCACAATAGGATAATGGAAGATAACTCCCACCAATGGGAAGAATATCCAAATTGCGTCAATTATTGGTTTCTGATGAATTTCTTTCATGTCGGTTTTTGTTTTTATTTTATTATGGTTATTTTTTTTATCAACTAGATTTTATTTCATTAATGATACTTGGGATTTTCATAGAATTTTAACCTTAATAAAGAGAAAACATCTGCAATTATTTTTCATTCAGATAAACTTTTTTCGTGCTGTTGTCTTCAATTGCAATAAAAAAAGTCAGCCAAAGAGAATTAGGTGGGTTTCAGAACAGACAGCAAATAGTCACTTGATTGTGACAAGCTAACAATTAATTTGGTGATGGGGACAAATTTTCATGAGGCCCATCGCCAAATCCCTTCTTCTTATGACGGTCAACAAAGTCTTGGAGATAATATGGCTGCTTTTTAAAAAGGGACGAGATTGATATCCATATTTTTATGTTTTATGTTTTGCACAGAAATTATTTCTATATTTCATTTTTGTAATCCCAATTTACCATTATTATTTGAATATATTAATTTCATCTTCCTTATTATTATTAATATTATTAGTATTATTATTTATTATTAATTGTTATTTTTTATTATTTTAGTTTTCCTTGTTGAATGCCTTTTTCTTAGTTTTCAGTTTCTTAGATGATTCTTTACCTGATCTCATATTGCAAAAAGAATTTATTAAATTCTTCTGCATGTAAATTTTTTGATTTTATATCAAACAGGTTTGGTTAGTCACTCAATAGAAACTGTCTTCTGGCCATCTTTTGGCTGCAAACAGTCTTGGGGGTGATCAATTTGGAAAATTGGAAAGCGGTGATCATTGAATTTGCTGGGTAGTGATCACTAAATAGTTTGAATTTTCAGAAAAATCAAGCATTAATAGTAGCAGACAAACTAAAGGACCAATTGAACATAAACTTACTTTGTAAATAGAATTCCCAACTGGGAACCATTTTTTTTGCAGGGAGGGGACTTTTTTTTAATTAAAAAAACATTCTTTCTGGACATAATAAGGAACAAAAGTTCAGTTTAGCATAAATTTACATTCCAAATTGATCCACCCACAAAAAACCTATACAGTGCAGGGAATTTTCAGGGAAAAATGTTTTTTTTGTGGACATAATAAGGAGTGAATGCTGAAATTTTCAGTCCTTTAACTCCAATGGTATGGCTTGTACAGCCAGCCAGACTAACTTGAAAACTGAAGAAACCCATGTTTGTAGTTTTGGTTATAGTTTCAATTAAAGTTTTCTAAGTTTTTCTATAGCCAGCATTTCAGTTAAGTATTTTACGAATGTCTATTTCCCAGAGTTGAATCTAAATACTTCTCAATTCTCACCAATTTGAATAGAATATTGGTTTTCCAAGAAAACCAACATATCAATACTTAAAGATAAAAAGTTGGTAAAAATTAATTAGTTCTCAAACTCAAGATATGTGGTGAATCATAAATATCTGCCTTTTATAGGCTTTCACCAATTTTTGAACATATTGCCTGACCAAAGTCTTGCAAAGAATTCCAGCCAGATATCATCCTACTCCAAACATTGCACACAAATGATCTGAACCCATCATGGAAAAGTCAATCATGAGTGGAATAGGTCACAAGTCCCAACAAAATAGAGTATAAGGCCAGACAAAAAAGAGTTTTAGCTTGCACACTTCAAACTCATTTCATTGTTATTTATGTACATGATTTTTGATGTTGATTTTCTTAATCATTGAATAAATTATCAACATTATAAAATGATTTGAATAGTATTTTGCAATATGAGACAGGGTGAAAAATATTTGTTGTTTGACAATTTGGTTAATTTCTAACATTTGTTGTTTTTGCCAAACTTGTTTTTCCTTAATGTTTGCTTTTTTGAATGCTGATTTTATATTTTATGTGTATTTTTTCTTATTTCAATAATTCTGCTAAATTTCATCTGCTAAACCATCATTTTTATACTTGCCTAAAAGCAGCATCATCAGCATCACCACTTGTGCCAGATTATATACGACTCGGGTCCCCTAGGCAGAGATTTAGTAAAACTCCCCAAGACCTTGTCACACAACCCTACCCTTTGTTTAATACAATAAGGTGACATAACATCATGTTAAATAACTTGTCATACTATGTATAGTGCGAGATATCAGTAAATATCAAAAGAATGTGATAATTATAAACACATTTATATCCAACAGAATCTGACAATTATAGACATCTTAGTTGGAATTCAATTTTGTCTAGCTCAAATGTTACTCATTAGTAATTTGAGCAGCCTTAGATCATGTTGTGCAAGGATTGAACCTATATCCATCTTAGAAGCAGCCTTATTTGCAGACTCTGCTCTTACCAACTGAGCTAAAGGCACTCTCATGATAAAGCAGCAGTCCAAGAAAGCACTTATGTTACTCATCACTATTTTTTATGATTGTTTGGCCTCAGTTATTTTTATGCCAACAGATATGCAATATTCATGATATCATAAAGCTAAATTAATCCATTACTGAATCCAAAATACTCACATATACTCTCAATTGAACCATTTTTTTGCTCTCGGGTCTCCCTCCTTCTCTTGACCCCAAGGCTTTATGCTTAAGACAACTCAGCGTAATGGTTTATTCACCACTGATTACTAGTATCAATACTGTTATTCCTAAATCTTCCTAGTTCAAAGGACCCTGTCTTCAATATCAGATTTTTCAGGGAAAACAATAATTTGCCAAATATCTTAATAGTACAACTACTTAGGAACTAAAAAGACTGCTTTTAAAGCCAGAATGGTTCCATGTTTAGTGACTTTGCCTCCAAGAACATCTACCCTCTTGTTATTGAAGAGTTCCATGCATACAATCAGCCACATTATTGCTGTTTTGCTCAAGGATTGAGATTAGCTGCAAAAAATGAAGAAAAAGAAAGAAAAATAAAATCTCACTTTGCTGTTCCTTGTTACTCATCGTTGTTGTGACAAGCTGAGTCAAATCATTCATATCACGATGGCTGCAAGAAACCAACGTTCCTCTGTTAAAGAAGCCATTGTTAGTATCTGTCATTAGCAACACTATGGTAATACCTGTTCCAAAGATGCATTTTTGGAAGACTTTATGGTATATGGTGCAGCCAGTCACAGTGCGTAAGAAAAGTTTCCGTATAAAACTACAACTTTAAAGTACTTTGATTACTCCTCTTCAATGTTGCTAATTTAGATATTTCATTTCTGAATTTAGATATTTCTAATTTCTTTTATTTACTTTTAATACATTTCTCAAGAACCACAGATTGAAAAAGTTTTCTTCAATTGTAGTTCGATGATTATCAATCACAAAACCAACAGAGTCTCGCCCCACATCAATATTAACTCACTGAGCAGTAATAAGCATTTGGGCCAAACAGATTATGTTTCAAATTGAGGACCTTGAGAACTTTATGGCCATGTTTTAGACTTGTCACTAAAGCAATGCACAATGTGGGTGGCTTAACTTCTAACAACACACAAAATGGGATCAGCAAACCAAGTTCAAACTCCATCTGAGATATTTTGTATTCACCTTGAAATTATGCCCTTGGGACATTAGCACAAAGTGAATGCTGATTGTGTCAGCCAGAGTTTGAACTTGTCTCACCAATCCCATTTTCCATGCTGTTGACCACTTGGCTACTTGCATCTCTGCATTAGTTGTCTACCAATAGAAATTGTAACAAACAATATTCCACAAACCTGTCGCCAAAACCGGTCAACATAGGTCTGTTGAGTTTTCAAGTTAGGCTGGCAGGTATGTTTGATGGCCGGCTGTATATATATCATGCATACAGACTGCAACATTGGAGCTAGTGGGCTAAAAATATAAACATTTAATACTTGTAATATCTAGAAAAAACGTTATGCTAAATTGATTCCATAGTTAGTGTCCGGCAACATTCACCCTTGTTTTTTGAAAATGTAGACTTTTTCAGTGATCACTGCCCAACAAAAATGCTACAGAAGAATCCATTTCATTGATCACCCCTTTTTAGATTGATCACCCTGAATTGGGTATGCTGCCAAAAGACGTTGGTCACATGACACTTCCTATTGACTGACTGACCAGATCTTTTTTGTTACTTATTAATTCCCTCTTATCTGGAGTTTGCCAGAGGCACCTAACCTCACAGGCAATGATTTTTTACGCATGGGCTTTGGTCAGTGTCTACGTCTGACACTGGTGGGTAAGTATGGATAGAAAGATGGGATTGACCAGCTTGGCCTTGATCTCCATGATGATGTTGGGGGGTTTCCTACCCAATAATCCCAGTTATTCTTTACATTGAGTATGGCCTTCCTAAATGCCCTCCATAGACTAACTCTAAGCCCCCCAATACTAATTAAAACTTGGTAAATATACAAAACAGATTCATGGAAGACAGAGAATAGCATCACTCCTTTATAAGGCTTTCCTGTCTGCCATCAATTTAGATGTCTCACCCAAACCATTCAAGAGAATAGCTTTCTATTTCCACTGGAAGGTTCCATTTTTTTTTGTTCTATTTACAGAAGAGTTCCACTGTCAGTTGGGAGCAGTATCAAGCTGTTTATGATAGTAAGAGTTAACAGTGGTGATGTTTGGTGATGTTTCTGCTTGTGCCTTAAGCTTTAGAATTGACAAATATACATGCACTAATATCCTCATCCTCATCTGAGGATCTGATTCATTTATTCAAATCTCTTTACTCAGTATTTGATCAGTTCTCATAAACTGCAAGCCAGAAACGCAAACATGATTTCAGGAAAGTGATCAAGTTTAGCCTAGATTTAAAAGCTCCAAATTTTCAACCTTCATCTACACACCCTTTCTTCTTTACTAAATACAATAATCACCTGCTTCACCAACTCCAGCAAATACCATCAAGCCAAATAACTTGGTGTTTATTTTTCTCCTGTTCTTCTATCTTTTTTTTAATTATTATCATCTTTATTATTATTGAGAATAATAACAGCAAAAACAGCAACATGATTAACCACAGTAAGAAAAACAGGCAAAAAGAAATAAAAACTTCCCAAATGAAAGTAGCCATAATTTCATTATCAATAATAATATCTGTTCCTTGCATAAATGAATCACTATAGCCTGCAAAGGTACCAGAACTAGTTATCTAAATAATTATCTGAAATCATCTTAAAAAATGATCTTTTATCTAAAATTATCTAAAAGGAATACCTGCATAAGCTTCACACATTGTTGGTTGGTTCAAGATGATCATAGGGACTTTTTGAAAAAAACAAAAAAAGAGTTGATGGTGCCTAGTGGTATATTCATGCAAATTTTCAAGTTTGTAGCCAGAAAACTATAACCAAGAGTGCTTGGAAACACAGAGAGATACACAGACAAGTAAAAACAGAAGAATTTTCAGCCCACTTGGCTGATTGGATGGGTGGGCCATTTGTATAGCTATGGTGTTTGATAAATATAACAGCTCCCAAGAACTAAATAATAAGGTTACATCCAAAAAGCCACAAAATTATCTTATTCCACGAAGTTAACAAAATCACATAGAATTCCTGGATTGGCCTCAAAATTTAATCAATCATTCCATGGCCCATGGCCACACTTCCATAGAATGTTATTGAAATTCATTGAGATCTTTCACAGATATTGTGTAGACAAACAGACAAGTGAACGAACAAGCAGACAAAATGGCAGACTAACTTGATTGAATGCATAACCTCTGTCCATCTTTGATGACAGTGGTAATAAGGATGAGGATATTAGTACAAGTCTATGGTGATGAAATCCTGCAATGCCTAATCATACAAAAACAATCCCATTGTTTGTTAATTTTCTTTCTGATTATGCGTAAATTCTTTTGTTTGTTTTTTTAATGTTTTTTTGTATTTTTTTTTTGTCTTTTTTGTGGTGGAAAATCTCAAATCTAATTCCGTTTTGCTTCATTTATTTCATTTTTTAACATTTCATTTGATTTTTTTTCTTCATGATTCCACTCCACTAGGCCGGAGTGCCGAGGAAGCCATACCTTTGGTGATGTTAAACCATTCTGGAACGGATGACATCTCCTCTAGGCCACAGAGCCTAACAGGATTACCGTATGATGACCATAGTTCTTCCCTTGGTTAGTATGCAAAAGAAAATGGCTACAGTGCCAGGGCTTATGAGGTACAAGATATCCGATTGCTTAAAATCTACTTTAAAATATGATCCTTCTCTTTATATATAGTTAATTATGAAAATAACTATAGGTAGGCCATCACTTATCTAGCACTATTGAGACCTGAGGAGATACCAGAATAGTGAAAATGCTGAATTACACAAGGATTATCTCTAAATTATAGCTAACTACCTCATCAAATCTTTAAACAATCATATAATTCAATATAATTTAAATGAGAGTTACCCAACCCTGACCTTTTTGCATGTGCTTGCCACAGACTGTTTACCATTATTTATTTTTGATTTTTTTGTTAATGTTTTACTATCATGGAGCCAAATGATGACCCTGTTTTAAAATACTTCTGCTTACCAAATATACCATTCACTTAAAAACAACACTTGATTCACCTCCAATTTTCATTCACTTTTAATCAACTTTTTCATTTACTTAAAAACAAAGCAGATATAATGCTGAGCAAGAGGAAATTGTGTCTGATCCCCCCCCACAACAATTGAGTTTTTATTTTTTCCATAATTAAAATCAAACAAGAGCATATTGTTCTATAAGTTGAAATTATTATTCAATTCTTGTTTTACATTGACTATACTAGTTTAAGATAGCGCCCTTTGGGAGATTACCTCCAGATATATAGAGCTTATGGTCATAAAACATTAAATCATTACTTAATTCAAGGTTTCACATGTGTAGGCTCTATATTGTTAAGGATAAGTGCCCAAAAAGTAAGTATTTGTAGCTAGTCATGAATGCTGAAGTCATTTGTAACAGATGAGAACTTTTGGAGTTACGGGGGAAAAAAAATTCCCTTTTCTAAAAAGTGCAACATAGAAGATAGAATCACTTCCTGGGTCCACCTACCTTTGCATCACATCTTAATGATGAGCATCCTGATTTAATTTCCAAAAACTTCCTGTTTTGCCATCATTTTTAGTGCATTATCTTCAATAGGTGTTAAATATCATTACATATGTTTTTATTTTTAAGTCCAAAAGTAAATTTGACTAGAAAAGTAAATGTGAAAAGTAAATACTGATTGGAATGAAAGTTTTCTTCAACTCAAAAAGGTTAGCGATCTTTGGGTTAGATAATAAGGGAACAGAAACATTGAATCTTGTCTGAGTTCTTCATGAATCACTCTTCCTTGTTCTTCCACCATATATCCAGACAGTTCAACACCTTCACTTATGCGAAGCTCAAATTACTTTTCACCATTACATCATTGTCCAATTTTTTGAAAGTTTCTCCTTATTTTTGATCAATAATGTGCAGTGTTTTCAATTCACTGCATGTGATGCACTTCCTTCGTTAACTAGAACTGTTCAAACATAGGCAAATGATATTCATAAAGGTAGGAAAACAAGCAGGAATTGCTTGCCTGTGTTTACAAAAGTGCATTAACAGTTGAACAGATTTAGTGTAACCAAAACAATACACAGGAGGTTGATGCAGTATGCCTGGAAATTTGAAATTATAGTGCTGAATTAGTGAAAGAACCATAGTCATAATGGTGAAATAAATTCAGGGATATATTTGAATATCTATGAGATGATTTATGAGGAAAAGATGTAAACATTATGGCTAAGTATATTGCATATGCACTGCATTGACATGTGACTGAACTAAAATTCTAAAATCACTTTCCAATTTTGAAACTTGTTTTTTGTTTAACTTTTGATTCCTTTGGGCAATTAGGAAAAAAAGGGGAATTTTTTGATCCTCAGTCCTTGCTCCTTCAGAAAATTAATTAGGTCCTGCAAACCGTGGAAAATTTCAACCTAATAATAGTGTCATCGGAAAAAAAAGCAAGCCTTCTTTGCTAACATTTATCTTCAGTGGTTTATACCATAAAATATTTTTATTTTCAACTTTTCTCTCTTTGTTTTCTGTGAAATCTGATCTACTGTTGAATCCATACTTTTAAGAGCATTATTGCATGCATCTTTAATTTTGTTGAAAACTTAGATGTTGGACGAGTTGTTAATGATTCTTTTATTGATTAAGTCTGGTAATTATTTTGATATTGCAGTTTGGTGGTTAGGTTTAGTATTGATATATATTGGTGTTTGATTCTCTTACATTGATTGTTTGTATATATTGTTATTAAGGTTAAATGTTGCATCTATAAAATTAACTATTTTGATTGTGAAATTAATTTCCACTTTAAAGCCTCAGACTTTTTAATGTTTTTTTATGATTTATTTTATATTCTATTTGTCTTGGGATCATTTCTATTTTTTACTAACATTAAACCATCATCTCTATTTTAGCCTTCATCTGCATAGTTCAGAAATATATTTGATGAATGTGATATGTATAAACCAAAGAGAGCTGATCAGAGCCAAAAGCCCCCATAGGGATGTCAAAGTTGTTATCACTATTCTTTTTTGTCCATGGAATTTTGTCATTTATAATATGTTTTTTCCGACCGTGTTTTATGATTTGAATATCCTGTTACTAAGTTTATAGCTGCATCAAATATTTCCTCTGTTATTGAAGGATAAAAATCATTGATATCAAACTGTACAAAGGTAACTTGGTTTTTAATTTTAATTTTGAATGCTTTTGAACCATTCACTTACATCCATAGTACTAATCCATTGGTTATTTTTCAATATCTTTTCAATGCTGATATTGATTTTTTCCTTATATATGTTTGGAGATCTCTCTTATATGGTTAATTAGTCTTGTTGGTAATAAATTAAAAAAACTGGGTTTGTGGCCCTTGAGTACAATGTCTGCATCCTTATTAATCTGAAACCTTTCTACTTCAAGTAGAAAAAGTTTTTTCAATGTGGTCTTCTGATGAAATCTACCGTTTTAACAGTAAATTTCGATAGGTAGGAGTTTAGAGTCAGAAAAGGTATATTCTTCAGTGAATATAGATGAAGTCTTCCATGATATTCTCTTTGTGAAGAAAAGTCAACAGATAGTTTGTTTTTTTAAAAGGAGCTATGTTAAATTCAATAATACAATTTATTTTTATAAAAAGCGGTACATATATATGAAGGTAACATACTTAGAATGTTCAATACCCAGACAAAATATAGGTAGAGCATTAGAAAATAAAATGAAACGAGAGATCTTGTGTTTTGCCTATCTTTATGCTTTCCGAAAGTGATTATTATTCGCAAAAAATGACTGCCTAGAAAAAGGTTGTTTTTTTGAGAATTTAAGACATTCTAATTGGTCCAGTCTGAGTCACTCTTTTTTTTAAATTAATAAATTAATTAGAAATTTAAATTAAAATTGATGTTATCGATTATTAGAGAAAAAGTAGACTTCCTTGAATTCAAATAAAATAATTAAAAAAACTTGAAATCTTCATGATATCAATTTTTCATAATTTTAGATAACAGTACAATTTTATTTTTATTCATAAAGGATTACAGTATATTTTTCTATTCTATATCTCTGTAACAAAAATATTTACTATTAATATCATTTTTTTTACTATTGAAATAAATTGAAATTTTTTTTAAAATATTGTATATTCTAAGATTCCAAGTGTTTTTAATAATCATAAAAATAAGAATATTGAGACCACTTGAATTTTATGACCCAAAACTTTACCCCTAATAGAAGGTATTCAATAATTTACAGGTCATCATCAATCAACCTATAAGTTTAACTTGAAGTCATATTAATAATATACCACAATTATCGTTACTTACATATTAATATTCTTCAATCTATATTAAATGCTTATATTGATCATAATAGTTCCGATTATGTATATCATTACAATTACGAATTTTCATAGATAATTACATTATTAACCTACCTTCGAATAGTATTAACCACTTTAATACTCAAACTATATATCAAAAGATTCACAATATAAAAAGTTAAATATTATTTTAGAAAAAAATATGAAATTTTAAAAACCCAAATGATATCTAAAGACAATACAATTACAATACTACTTATTTGAGGCAGAGTATATTCTACCTACATTAACATTACCGATATTATAAAATCTAAGATAATATAAAGCATGATAGATATTGACGAAATAATTATGATTATTATAAATTTAAAAGATTTCTTCAAATATACGTACAATGTTAAGAACAGAAAAATTACAACTTTATATTGTTATATAGAGTTACTGGAGGCCATAATGCATTTAGTGAAAATATCTACTTGCATCCCAGTTGAGTTCAAATAGTTTACTCGCATTCTCTTACTTATTCTAAGACTTAATGGTTCACTACTTCAAATCTGATGATAGTTTTAACTTCTGAACTTCTATTAAAAAGTGATTAGAGTCTGAAATGTCTTTGGGAAAAGCTTAAAGTTACAGGGAGCCAAATTTGAACCTTATGGGGAGCTGACAGAACTCGGGGATGCAATGTTTTGCAAAAAAACCTTTACCAAGTTGTGAAGAATGACTCAATCAGAAAGTTGCAATCACAATCTACATAAGCTCACTCAGTGATGTCTCATTCTCAACTGAAAAGAACTAAAAGATATTCAAAATGGCTGGACACTTTCCACACATATATATCATATTAGTCTAAAACCCTTCAGATTAATAATAATGACCACAACACCACTAACAAATGATACCAGCAATACTAACACTTCAGTTACTACTACAACTGCTAATGAAAAGAACAACCAGTAAACTTTGAGAATAGATTTATATTTATATTTGCATGTCCTTCATTAGTGAAACCCTATTAATTGCAAAAGGTGATGCTGCTGAGAATCTTTGCTTCAGCTTCATAGATTGTTGAATAAATTTCTATTACTTTGAATCAAAATTTTTGTGCTTTATTTGTTTTTTCTGTGTAGAATGTGTCTAGAATTTAAATTCTTGCAACCCTGGGGTTGTGCAGGTTGGGGCAGAATTGTAGGATTCACTTTCAGTTTTGGGGCATCCCTCCCTGTCTGTGATCTGGTGTTGACAATGCTATGCTACAAATGAATGTGCTGAAGAAGGAGGAAGGGGGTTCAAGAAGAAGTAAGAGGAAGAGAAAAATGAGAGGAGGTTGGAGGAGAAGGAGAGGATGAGGAGAGGAGAAGGAGGGGAGAAGTAGGAGGAAGGAGAGACAGGGAGAACAAAAAGGAAGAGAAGAGAACAGTAGAACAAGAAAGGAGGGAGAAAGAAAAAGAAGAAATAAAAAGTAGAAGAGGGAAAAGAAAATAAAACTTTCAACAAAATCTGGTAGACTGAGAAATATTTCTAGCGTTTTCAGAATTGAGCTCTGTTAGAATAAACAATGATTAATAACAATTACTTATAAGTCCAAATGATGGAAATATTTAATTCTTGGGGGGGGGGGCTTATTTAGTCTGGAACTGTTTATTTTCATCTTCTTTTGATTTTGAATTCCATTTTCATTCATTTTTGCTCCAGGGTAAAGTGAAAAAATACTTCTACTTCTCCAAGCAGTTTGCTTTGAAAACTTCTACATCTGTTAATACTAATAGGATTTGAAATAATTATATTTGACAGCCTCAACCAAAACTGTCAATCTAGATGTCTTCAGTTTTGAAGTGTTTCTGGCTGGCTGGCTGGCTGGCTGGCTATCTATCTTTCTATCTATCTATCTATCTATGTGTTCAGGCTGCCACATCAGAAGGCAGAAAATTTGAACATTTACTCTTTATTTTTTATAGTTTTTTTTTGTTGTTTTTTGGAAATACCCCCCAACATGAGTTTTTTTTCAAAGAGGGTTCATTTTACTATGTAACTTTGTGTCTGGCAGTGACCATGCTTGTTTGTTAGAAATTTGGACTTTTTAGAGATCCCACAAAATAGAGAGAAGTAAGTTATTCATCAATCATCCTTTTTTCAATTTTTTTATTGATCACCCCCAACACAGCATGCTGATCACATGACAGTTTCTTTTGAGTGACTAACCAGACCTGTCTTGATTAATTTCTCATTAGTCTATCACAAGGATAAACAAAAAGAATGAGTTTAGAAAGATTGTGTTATACTTGTTTCCCAAGTGGGGAAGGCATATCTGCCTTGAAAATCTGCATTAAAAATCATGGATTTCTAAATAGGGAACAAAGACAAACTACTGACCAGTTCCATGACCTAATACATTGTTTCCCCTTCATGACAATCCTCAGGTTAATGAGAGTTAATTAGCAGTGCCCATTTCCTCTCCAAGTAACAGGTGGTGCTGGGTTACATGGTACCAGCAGCAATAGTAATCCCTGACCTGACCTTATTGAGAGAAGTGGAACCAGTCTGCCTTGGAGGCTTCATTCCTGGTTTTGAATTAAAGTCAATTATGTCCTAGACTGGATGACAACCAAGGCTAGAGAGTCCAATCATCTCAGCTATTTTACCCATAGGAAAAGAGATGGATTCATTCATTTAACAAAGGTATTAGTATAAATCTGAACTTGCTTCACCCATTCCCAATTTCTGTGTTGTTAACTGTTAGGCCACTAACACCTCCCACAACACCCATCAGAAAGAAATTTGCAGCTACCTCACTCTGTAATGTGCTTAGCTTAGCTTAGTCTAGCACAAGGCCCTAGGAGTGGGACACACAGAAAGGATTGAACTCACAGTACTAGTGAAATGGTCTCAGGGATGAGATTGTTAAACATCACTCCACAATAGGCAAACACGTATAACATTTACATATAAATTCATCCATAAATATCTATAGTTATATCTTATAAATCCTATGTGGTACATTTAGATTATACACATACATGAAGTAATACATGTGTTCTCTATCACAAAATATGTACTAATATTGCATTTATATAGGCAAATGAATTTGCCATAGCATCAAACACATTATTTCTGTATTTATGAAAGCCTAGTCAATATTCTTTTTTGAGGCACAAAAAATGGAAATTGTTTGCTTGTTATCAACATTATAATAAGCAACTTTTCTGTCCATCTGTCTGTTACACTTGAAAAATCAAGATTTTACGTTGAAATGGATTGGGGAGAGGAGAGGTTCTGAGAATGGAATCTCAACACAAGACCCCCCAAAAAGGGCAGGGAGAGGGAGAGGGAGAGAGAAGTAAGGTAGGGTTATGCAAAAGGGTAGAGGGTGAAACATATAAAGATATACATTAAAGGAGAATGGCTGAATTCAGCCATGGAAAAAAGAAGAAGGGTGAGAAAGTAAAACAAGGTGGAATTTGCTTTAGAGTGTCCATGAGTGGAATATTCAATCAAGTGTCAGAGTTGGTCACTTCAGGCAACTCCTGCGAGTTTTTTTATTAGATACTACGATGCTTCAGATTTCCAGCCCCAGTTATACTGCTAGGAAAGAAAAATATGATTTCAATCCAAAAGTCTGATGAGAAGAACGTGCTAGCAATTCTTCAACTTTTTGCAAACACAAATATACACATATGCAAGCATGTTTATGCAAGCAGAAATACCATTTACAAATTATCATACTTATATTATGGCACCATGCAACTGAAAAAACAAAACTACAAGAGATCAATAAAGCATGAAGAAGTTTTGAAAATGTTCAACTATTCAATGATTTTAAAGTGATTTAACTTTTCCTACTGAGTACAATAACTTCGTTGGAAACAGGAAGGAAACAAAAAATATGCTTTTAATTACTTTTTTTGATAACATTTTTTAATTACATTTTTTTTAATTACCTTTTTTTTCTTTCTTTGTTTCATTTGCTCAGATTTCAATATTTCATTTTGGTTTTTTATTCCCTGAGCTGATGAATCAATTTTTTTCCAACCAATCAGATCGGTCATTTCAATTACAGAATTACTATCTCTTTGTCAGGTAAACTTTCTCGTAGGCCTCTTTTCTTTCTTTTTCTCTTTCACTCACTCTTCCTTTCCGTTCATTTCTCAATCTTTCATTTTCTCTCTCCTTCTCTCTTTCTCAATCTAATTTCTCCTCTCTTTTAATCTCTTCTCTCCTAATATATATATATATATATATATATATATATATATATATATATATATATATATATATATATATATATATAGAGAGAGAGAGAGAGAGAGAGAGAGAGAGAGAGATGAATAAATAGGTATACTTGAATCTATTTGGTGGGTGAGATAGTTGCATTTTTCTCACTGGCACCAGTGGTTGGGGGAGTTGTAGCCAAGCTTTTATCAGCAGTTCAATTTCTGATCAAGACAATTAGCATTCACTCAGAATTATTGCCCTTTTTGAAAAACATGAATCTGTCACTTCCCCTCTCCTCCAGTTAAGGGTAAATAGCAAAGCGGACGGAGTTCAATAGTCTTGGTTGGCAAACATCTAGGAGACAAACATCTCTGAAAGAATACTGTGAAAGTCCAATCCTTTGTCATGATAGGTTGACAATGGATGAAGCTGGGAACATGTTCCTGGAAGGTCCACTCAACAAAGCTTTGATAATTCCTCAAAGGGCCTAGCAAGTCAGAAGAGGTTTATAATAAGATGCTCAAGTAAAAATAACTTGTAAGTACATGTGATGGATGATTAAAAAACTAAATAAATCAGAGGTTAAAGCTCAAACTTAGACAAAACCAAGGTTTCAAAAGCTGATATTCAAGGCAGGTTGGCTCTTCCTAGTTGGAATACTGACACAACACAATCCTCCATCCTACATTTCCCTTCATGTCGACCTACGCTGAACTAAGATAAGTTTTGTGTGTCAGTAATACTTTTCCTATTTGAAATAATTTTGACTAATAAATGTATCACAGTACAAATTGGTATTCCACAGCAGTTGTGAAACTAAATAAGAAATATGTCTCTTGAGGCTCATTACAAGGACTTTCCTGTCTTTTTATTTATTTATCTATTTTTTTGTTTTTTATTATTATATTACAGGTATAAACCCCTAAAAATGACAGGGTTATTTGTGTATAAACAGCACAAAGGACCCTAAATCTATTTTATTTGGTAATTCATTATTAATAATTCAAGTATCCTAATTTTAAGTTATTTTCAAGTCTCAACTAAACTAAAACTATCTTGAAGAGACATCAGACATAAAGTCTTAGTTTCTATTACATAATATTTAGTGTTATGTCATAATAAGAAGGCAAATTAACCTATGAGATCAGTGGACAAACAAACAGAAAAGAAATTTGCACATATGTCTTTCACATGAATGGATTATTCTGCTTACTTGTTTGTACGACCATTACACTTTCTGATTAGTATTCGTTCTCCTTTTATCTTTCATCCTTCCTCTTCTCCCTCCTCACTCCTAACCCTTGCAATGTAATGAGCAAAAGTAAGAATGGAAGAGAGTCCTTACTCTTGCAAAATGAACTCAACCTTTAATATAACTATCATTCATTCATTACTCCTCCCTCACAAGTCTGAAGCCTAAAAAGTTATAATAGTAGTAGACCACAGGAATACAGACAGATAATAAAAGTAATTAATAATGATAATTACAACAACAGATATATTTGATTAATTTTCATTTGCACATTATTATAGTTAATAAAGATATATTCCATAAGTAATAGATTACTTTAACAAGACTACACACTTCAATTGTAGAAATATATATGCAAAAGTAATGATATCTCAGTTGTCAATGCCCATAGCAGTTCCAGTTAGATTTTATAATAAGTATTTATATGGGATTTCCATCTGCATCTTTTAGAAGAAATCAGTTTGATTCAATCATTGTATCTTGATCATTTCCTGAATAACTTCCTCATCCTTACTATAATTGTTTTTAATCACATCTTGATTACTGTACTATATTTCTTGAGTATCTGTCATATTTGGGAATATCTAAAGGGACATGCACTTCTCATACTTAAGCTTGTGTGTTCTCAGGATAGTCCTTCCTCAACTATACTCTTGACCCATAACCTTCTTATGAATTGGGTGAACCTTGACAACAATTTTATTTGGAGGGGTTTAAGTATCTTTTCTGATGCAGTAGTTCCCATATGCTTTTATGCGAGGTATTCATTATGCTCTATTGCAAAAAAAACTGAGAACTTGAGACCACCCAGAAGAAGTAATTGAACACTTTCAATACTAGATACCAATTTAAAATCAAGGGCATCAAATGGAAGGACTATTTACTAAACAAAGGAATCAGGGAAAGATCAAAACAGCCACTTGTATCAACCAACACTTGAAGACAGTGTCTCCACTGGTTTGGTTATATCTTAAAGCTCCTATCAAGAATCCTATGAATCAAGCAATCAAATGAATTCAAATAGGCCAAAGAAAAAGTGGGCAGACCAAGACAAACTGGCAACAGACAATGAAGAGGGACCTCCAACTGGTCAACATAACCTTGAGTGGTACCACCAGACTGGTTGCAAATCATACTCAGTGGAACACTTCAACTGCATCATGTTTCCTATAATGCAAGAGCATAATATAGAGGTGCATGTGGCCCACCAGTTACAGCATGCAGAATGGAATTGAGAACTGAGTTCAATCTCCAGCAGAAAATTTGTATTCACCTAGCACTAATGCTCTTAGGAAAGGCATGAATCCACCTCTTCTCTACCTCCTACCTAGGTGTGAGCATATAGGAGCATAAGACTTGGCTATCTAGACATGGTTGGTAATTTGCCCAGGAGACAGTCGACTGATTCCAAACCAGTAGAGCCCCCTTAAGGTAGCTGGATGCCAACCGACTTCTTTCCTGAAGCGAACTTGATGCCAAACTGGAGAGGCCACTTCAGTGTCATTCCATTGTTTACCATGAAAGGAATAATATTCAAAATGCAGTTTCGAAATTCTTCTCTTTTGCTTTCTCTTGTTGCAAAAAAAGAATCTTTTTTGTCTGAATTTTGTTGGGGATGGGTATTCATTGTATGTAGTTTAATCTTATCGAGCAAACAACAAAGGCAGGAAATTAGTCTGAGTAAACTACGTACAATGATTAAAAAAGAATTTTGTTTTCCTTTCGGCTACAAGAAATGCAGTAATTTTGCTTTTGTTCTCAAATAAATGTATGTCCACCTGTCAAATGTCATAATCAATTTTTTTAAAAGAAACGTTTATTTTTTTTTTTCTTGTTCACTATGAGAATTTAAATTGTGGTCCCCAATGAGATGAAATGTAGTACAAGGTCTTTTTAATAAATGTTTGTAATACCTTGATACTAAATACAAACATCTTTTTTGAATGCAATGAAGGAATAAACAACATGTTTGGGGAATAGATCTCCAGTGCCAAAATAAATATTTATGCAATCCTCCCCAAAGAGTTACAGCAGCAGTCCACAAATCTTGAATAAATGAGAATTATTCTTGCACATAGCAGTTTGCAAATTTTGGCTGCAGAGCCCAATCCATGCAATACATCTTATTTTGGACAAGGAAAATCTCGTTTTTCTCTGCTCCTGTCTGTACTGAGCCCACTCTTTTGGCTTGGTGTCCTTCCTCAGTAGCTTAGCGGACCAAGATAGCCAAGGTGATTGCAAAGCTGTTAGAATGCCTTTTCTTATAGGGCGGGAGGGCTCCATCTGCTCTATTTTACCTATAGTCAGTGGTGAAAGAAGTGAATTCATGTCTTCTCAAGGGCATTAGCGTAAAGTGATCGCAAATTACTTTGGCTAGAATTTGAACTCTGTTCACTGATTCCATTTTCTGAGGTAGTAACTATTAGGCCAAGTAGTCCTGGAGTCAAAAAACTGGAGAAATTTATTTTAGTTGTTTTCTCAGAATTCTTGGCTTGTTTCCTAATAGCTTTCTATGCAGTTCTATGTGCCGTTAATCATTCAGCCACTCCGTACCTCAGACTTCTGGAATTTGCTTTTACCCTTCCACTTGTTATTGACGTGGGGTGATAGAAACAATGATCGAATTATTTCATCCATCGGTTTTTTATTTATCTTTATTTACTTGAGCAATTTTTTTATAATCCTCTCTGACTTGCTACACCCTTTGTAGCTCCACCTGACCCCATTAACTGCACATTTCAGTAATACAGTACTGGACAAGGGCTTTTTTCCATCTACTACACGGGTTGTCAACAACGGCAAAAGAGCTTAGTCCAGCTGGAAGAGAAAAGATGGATTCATGCTTTTCTCAAGAGTAATTGTTCAAAGTGAACAAAAACTATTTCAGCCAGAGTTTGGACTTGATTTGCTGAAATCATTGTCCATGCTGCTAGCTGTTAGCTTAGCCATACCCCCAGTTCCAATATCATTGTAATTCAATAGAGTGAAAGAATCTATTTACCTTTGTCAAGGTTTTTCATCCATTTTCATTTTTGTCACTTTTGTCTTCTTTTATTTGTTTTTTCTCCTTTTCCTTCTATCCTTCATTTATTTCCACTTTTTTAATTTCTTTCTTCCTCTCCTTCCCACCAACATTCTTCCTTCCTTTCCTTATATTTTATTTCTTTCATTCTTTATTTTACTTTCCTTTTTTCTTTCTTTCTTCTTTTATTACTCCATTGCTTTCTTCTTCTCTCCAATTTTTCTTTTCTTCCTTTCTTCTTCTTCTCTCCTATTTTCTTTTCTTCCTTTCTTCTTCTTTCTTTTTTTGTTTCTTTGTTTATTATTCCTTCTGTTCTTTCTTCTCTTTTCTTTTTTTTATTACCTCCTTTCTTTTTTCTCTTTTTCTTTATTTCCTTTCTTTTCTTTGCTTTACTTTTTTCAGTATTTCTTTCTTTCTTATTCCTTCCTTTCTTTCTCCTATTTTTCTTTTCTTCCTTTCTTCTTCTTTCCTTTTTTTGTTTCTTTGTTTATTATTCCTTCTGTTCTTTCTTCTTTTTTCTTTTTTTATTACCTCCTTTCTTTTTTCTCTTTTTCTTTATTTCCTTTCTTTTCTTTGCTTTACTTTTTTCAGTATTTCTTTCTTTCTTATTCCTTCCTTTCTTTCTCCTATTTTTCTTTTCTTCCTTTCTTCTTCTTTTCATTCTCGGCTTGTTTCCAAATAATCTCAGTTCATATCGCTTATTTCAGTCGCATTGAGAGAAATCGGAATAGTTTATGTGCCTCAATAAGGCAGGGTTAGAGGGCTTGGAGAGAGAGGGTGAAATATATAAGAAACCATCAAACAAAATAGTCATCAAAACTATCAACATAGGTTTCTTTAGTTTTCAAGTTAGTCTGGCTGTATGTATCTTATATACAGGTCACACCAATGGAGCTAAAGGGCTGAAAATTTGAACATCTACTTCTTATTATGTCTAGTCATAACTTTTTATATCTTTTGAAAAATTCCCCCAAAAGGATTTCAATTTACAATGTAAGTTTATGCTTAATTGGTCCCATCTGGCAGCTTTCACTCTTGTTTTTTGGAAATTAAGACATTTTTAGTGATCACTGCCCCCCAAAAAAATGATGAACCCTTTTCCAATTTTTTCATTGATCATCCCCAGCATGGCATGCTGCAAAAGACATAGATCATATGAGGGCTTCTATAGAGTGACTAACCAGTCTATTTATTTATTTATTGTTCAAGCAGCTCATTTTTCCTAAGTAGAAAGTATGATACAAAACATCCAATATTCAATATCTGTGAATAATGCTCAATAGTAATCCTTAATAAGAGTTGATAATTTGACATTTGTTGACCAAATGCTCTCCAAAGAGTGAAATAGTTCAAATGATGAAGCCATATATTCTTATTATTTCATATTGCAATAAATGCGGTTGATTCAAGCTCATCTTATAAATAAGACTCAATACCTTTTATACCCTCTTCTCACTTTGGTCAGTTTATTCATGAGTCTATAAACAGGAAATTATCTACAAAGACTATTCTTTTAAATAAGGACTAAGAGGGTTCGAAGAAATTCTGGTAAAAATTACAAAATGAATGCTTGCTCTCATTTTTATTCCTGTCCATCTATCTCTATCCTTCACGCACACACATACTCACAAATACACACACACACACGCACTCTGTACCAGCGTATACAACTTAGGAAAAATAGATGTGTAAATATACACTGAAATCAGTGCAAATCCTTCAGATCCATAACTCTAATCCAACTGTCAATAAACCAATGTCCATCCAAGATCCATGAACCACCTTAACCCAACATTTAACTTACATGTATATATGGATGTAATATTTTCAACATTTGATCCAACTTCCCATTCTATTGGATCGCATGTCATCTAATCTGAGTGAACTTGCCTCTTGTCACGAAAAGCTCCCAAAAGACTTTGAATGACAGATTTGACAGCACATTGCTTAAAAAATTGCTTTGCAGTTCAAAAGAGCATAACTTAGCCCTTATTAGACAATAATATTTTACCTTGACCATTTAAAAACCAGGACCATATTGGGAATAGGCACCCCAAATTTGATTCAAATCAGTTTTTCAGCTGATACTGGTTGTTAGTATTGGAGAGTAAACAAACAAATTACACATAAAGTCTTAAGCTAAATTTTTTTCTTAAAATAAAAAATAACTAAAAAACCAAGTTACAATATTGATTAATCAAAATTTATTTGATTTAATCAAAACAAAGATAATGACTACCAAAAAAAGTCAAGAAACTCCTATATTCAATGAAAAAATTTGTTCACAAGTAAAAATTTTTTGTAGTTTTAATATGCAAGACCTTACTTGCATCCCTGATATTTACCAGTTGAAAAAAATGATTAAATTAAAGGATAAAATGTTGAGCAAAAAAGAAACTGATAAAACCCTCCTTTTAAAAAGATTTGCAATAAAAACACTGGCTATAAAAACATTTTCAGTACAGTGATGACACTTCCCCCTTTTTTAATCTTTAACAGTGATAGAAACGTGTTCATCTTACAAAGGAAGCTAAGTTGGCAAGGAATTCTCAACTTCATCATCTGTCTGTGTTTTTATTCATTTTGTATTTTCAGAAAAGGTTTAGGTAGAAACTTTACATGGAATATGCTTACTTTTCAATCCTGACGTACATCGGGATCAACAGTCAGTTGTAAAATTTGACCTAATGACTAGAATCAGATTTGGGATGCCTATCCTCCACATGGTTCTGATATATTTGGATTTCTATGAATTTTTTTTTAAATGAATATATATATATATGTATGTATATATATATATATATATATATATATATATATAGAGAGAGAGAGAGAGAGACCCAAAAAAACATAGACAATCATTCGCCTAAAGAGGCCTAGAGAAGGCTGAAACATGACCTAGTTTGTATAGCGAATCCACAACCTACTATTTATTTCCAACTCTACTCCAAAACAAATCAACTCCATGAGTAAAATGTTATATGTATCGAGCGCTCTATGAAATAAATCCTATACATTTCAGAAGTGGCTTTATATTATTGATATCATTATCATATTATGTTATACTGCTAGCCTGATTTGTACCACATATACTGTATATATATATATATATATATATATATATATATATATATATATATATATATATATATATATATATATATATATATATATATATATATATATATATATATATATATATATATATATCACAACTATATATTATTCTGAAAAATCTTTATTCCAACAGTGCTCGATACTTGCAGTAGACAATATCTCAATTAAATACATAAATTTTGTCTATGACAATGATATATACTCGTTTTGCCTTATTCCACTCATAAGATAGACAATGAAATTGAGCCCGATAGTTGTTTATATACTTCTACTTTGATTTGAAATGTGACGCTTGAAGAGAGTTGTAATTATTTACCTTGAGAGGATTATATAATATTGTTTTATCAAAGTATCAAAAAATACATAGATAATCCCCGTCATTTCTTACAGGTACATGCAGCCGCTGCTGCTGTTGCTGTTTTTCTTGTTGTTACTATCATTATGATTATTATTATCATTATTATTACTATTATTATTATTATTATTATTATCATTTTAGTTGTAGTAGTAGTAGTAGTAATTGTTGTTGTTGTTGTCATCAGTACAGTTATTACTTCTATTTACCATCATTTATTAAATGTTGCCAGTTTAATCTGTACATTAAAAACTGTTCTAATTTCAAGTGCTTCCCTCTTGTTAATCTATGTGTTAATGGCTATCATACCCATGTCTCGAGGCAGGAGATGGAAGGGTGTAGGGTAATCTATAGTATGGAAAATCAGGTGGGGGTCAAAAGGAAATGAAAAATGTGTGGAGATGGGAAATTAAGTCCTGACTAGCTTTGAAAAAAAGTATCTCAAACAACACCAGTCTAGCGAAGCTTTCTGAAAACATGAAACCCATGAAGTCTCAAACATCAAATATCAACATTCCTACCACTATTTTATTTTTACTTCTGTGTCAATTGTTCATCATCATAATAACTATTATTATTATGATCAAAGGGGGAATATTATATTTTCTTGGACTGGGAGGGAAAATTGGTACGTATACTAAGTTAAATCTTAATAAGTAGACTGGAGAATGAGGGGGAAATCCACAAACCTTAGCAAGGAATCAAGTACGTGATACCCGAGGCAACCATAACACCACAATTGCTGAGAAGGGAAAAACAGGAGGAATGTGAGTGAGTATGGGATGTTAACCAAGATAACCAAGCTAGTTTAGAGTTAAGCAGGTGTATGAAGTGAGAAAATATACTTATACCTCAATCTCGTGTCCTATCTCCAGGGTCCAGTTGCAAATAAATCAAGCTAAACCTGCAATAACCAAGGACCTAAATCATCTTCTATGAACTTAGTCATCAGGTCACTTTTGTTTTGTTCACAAACATCTATTTCCTCTCCTCCTTCTCTCTTTTTCTTTTGCCATTTTATTTTCCAGGGGTGGGATTCAGAAATGTGCTTCAATATATATTTTCAAGATATATATATATATATATATATATATATATATATATATATCTGCACAGGGTGCCAGAGTGTTCATCTGCGGGTTTCACTACCCAGGTCAGCCCTACAGTCAGAACACTCCCATGAAGGGGTAAGCTTGGGCATTCGCCAAAAGAAGGAAACTCCGGTCAAACCTATAACCCTGAGGCCTTGCTGCTACCTCAGTGGACCATAGTGGTTTAAAATAGGGTGGTCAACTGTACACTTGTCACACTTTACTTTGAAACTCCATTCTGCAGACCGTTGGGCTATTTACGTTCAGGTTCCGCCAACTTGGGACCTGAAAAGATTTGGAGACCCATTTCCGATCTCCAAATCATCATGTATATATATATATAATATATACAACATGAATGTCTGTATTTTTTGTTTTGTAACATTTATCAATGGAAATATCTATTAAATGCAAATTATAGAATAGTCTCCCATACTTTTTTTGCAAATGTGTAAAAAAATCCATGTTCGTTCTGGTTAAACATAAATGAAAAAATACAGTGCCCCATTAGATGTTTATTTTTCCAGAACAATGTAATTGTAAAATCAATTAAATACTACATTTTGGGTTAGTTTTTTTTTATGGTATGCATAATGCATTTGTCAAGAATATCAACTCACGGGAACCTGCTATATCATGTACAGTCTTGGACACTGGAGCCAATGACAGTCATACAGAGGTTTTATCTCTACTTTTACTGTTTTTGTTCCTTCCCTCATTCTAGTTTTTGACTTGCTTGTTAGAATAATAATAGTTACAAGTGCATATCCACGATTTTGAGTAGGAGGGTCCAGGATTTTGAGCAGAGTAGGGTTCAAATAAAAAAAGAATATTTTTACAAATAAATACATGACAAAGAAAACAAATTTCCAACCTGAAAAAAAGACAAATTTCCAACTTCAAAAACAAGAAAGTAACATGTGATCTGGTATTTTTCACTTACATTTGAGTCATAGCTTTTTAGCTCTAGAATTAACAAATAATAATCAAAGAAATTCACCAGAGCATCAATGAGTATGAAATTATAAATAATATGATGAAAGACATTTTACTTATATTTGATGAAAAAATATTGTAATTTTTTTTGTTTTTAAGGTTAATTTATGATCATTTGGGATTATTTGGGGTTTTTCTTGAATTGATATAGGTACACACACACACACACACACACATATATATATATATGTAATTAAGAAATGGATTTATGATCTGACAGAATGAATTGTGTTATATTATATTGAAACTCTAATTTAGAATGATCTCCCATTATTGCATGGTGAATGTATCATTTGGCCTAAAACAATTGAAGAAAATGGGACTGCTGCAGGAAGAGAACCTGTGACCGATAGGGTAGCTGCTTCAACATAGTTAAGAAAATGTTGTCTTGGCCAAACAAAACATTGACCCTGTAATAAATGTATAAGAGTTTCACTACATTATAATGCAATTTATGATCATATACATATATATACATATATATATATATATATATATATATCCCTGCTTTTTGAAACTTTGCTTCATGCCACTTTTGCTCTTATGAAAAGGAGACTAAATATCCCCTTCTTCTCTCACCTACACTACACCCCAGTCTCCTTTACCTCCCACCACTGCAACTCCAACAACTCAGCCTAACGTAACATCATCACGACTGGAGGGGGGTCTGGAAATGCTCTTAGTTTTTTAGAGCCATTGTGATCCCTTCTTTCTCTCCTCTCTTTGTTCCATATTCTTCTCTCTCTCTCTCTCTCTCTCTCTCTCTCTCTCTCTCTCTCTCTCTCTCTCTCTCTCTCTCTCTCTCTCTCTCTCTCTCTCTCTCTCTCTCATTAACCTTAACGTCGAATAGCATGATCAAGACGGTCGGTGCTTAATAAAAATAGCACTTTTCAATTAAGCACTGATGAAGAAATCCTTCCTTTTCTCCTCCTCATCTCTTCTTCTTCCACCTCCTCCCCCCTCCTTGCCCATTTTTAAAAACTCCTACCCCAGGGGATGGGGTTGATGATGGAACTCGGCTGGATGTATGGAAGGTGAGGCTAAGCAAACAAGACAGAGGGGTGGAAGAGAATTTTAAGTAGTAAAGACAGGGGAGGTGGGGAGAAAGGTTTCCTCAAAAATCAATTAAGCCTACTTAATGTTTCGTGGCATCTTTTTCTCTCATTTTATTATATTTTAATTTTTCAAATGGTAACAGTGGTATGACGCCAAGTGCCACCACAGCACCACCACTACCATGAGTCTCACTTAACATCTCCAGTTCACCATTACTGCACACACCAACACTCACACACACACACACATATACACATACATATATGCCAATACAAACACATGCATGCATATACACTGCATACATGCCAGTGCAAACACATATACACACACACACACACACACACACATGCACACATACACACACACACACACACACACACATATACACAATTATTCTCTTCATCCACTTCATTGCCTTCTCTGTAATTATTGGTACTGCTATTATGGTTACATTTTTTCTTCTTCTTTTTCCTCTTCTTCTCTATTATTTTCTTTGACTCCTTCATTATTTTCTCCTTCTTTTTCTTCTTGTTTTCTTCTTAGTTATTTCCTCCAATTTCTTCCTTCTTCTTCTTATCCTTTTTCTTTTCCTTCTTTTCCTTCTTCTTTTCTGTTTCCTCTTTTCTTCTCCATTTTTTGTCATCTCTTTTTTCTTTCTTTTTTCTTCTCCTTTTCATTCTTTCTCATTCTTCTTTTCATTCACTCCCTTCATCTTCTCTGTTCTCTTTATTCTCTTTCTTTTTCTCTTTCTTCTTCTACTCTTATTCTTGTTTTTTCTTTCTTCTTTCTCTTCTTCTGTTTTTTTTTCCTCTTCTGCTTTATCATTTTCTTCTTCTTCTCTTTGTCCCTCAACTTCTTATCTTTCTTTTTCTTTTAATTTTTTCTTATTCTTCTTTTTATTCTTCCTTCTTCTCTTTCTACGTCTTCTCTTTCTTCTTTTTCTCTTTCTCCTTTTTCGATTTCTTCTTTTTCCTCTTTCTTCTCATTACTCTTTTCTTCTTCTTTTCCCTTTTCTTCTTCTCTTTATTCTTCTTTTTATAGTCTTTCTTATTCATCTTTTTATTCTCTTCCTCCATCTTCTCTGTTTATTCTCTTTTTCTTCTTCTCTTTCTTCCTCTCCTTCTTTTTCTACATCTCTCCCTTCTTCTTATTCTCTTTCTTTTTCTTCTTCTTCTTTTTTGTCTCCTTCTTCTTCCTCTTCTTTTTTCATCCTGTTTCTTCTTATTTTCTTCTTCTCTTCTTTCTTATTCCCTTTCTTAGTCTTTTTATTCTCTACCTTCATCTTCTTTATTCTCTTTATTCTCTTGCTTCTCCTCCTTGTCTTTCTACTTGTCTTCCTTCATTTTATTCTCTTTCTTCTTCTTCTTTTCCACTTCTTTTTCTCCTTTTTTTCTCCTCTTTCTTCACTATCATCCTCTTCTCTGTCTTCTTCTTTTCCTCCTTTTTCTTCTTCTACTTCTTACCAATAAACCCCTTTTTTCCCTCTCTCTCTCCTCTATCCGTCTCTCTTCCTCATAGTTTCCCATTCTCTCCTCCATCCTCTCACTCACTTCCTTCAACTCTACCTCTCTCTGTACCAGCCCCATTTTCCTTTTCTCCCTCTCTCACCTTTATCCCCTCCTCTACTCTGTCCTCTCTCTTTCTTCAACTCCCCCTCTCTTTACCCCACTTTTTACAGGACACAACCCTGCTTGGATTTTCAAGAGACTCAGCAGGAAAAACACTTACCTTTCAAATATCAATTCTGATCAGGCAGAACTAGAAACTGTCAACCAAACTGTCGACGGATTCAACATACGTTTCTCCAGTTTTTAAGTGATTCTGCCGGACTGACTTGCTGGTTATGTATGTATCACGTGTACAAACCACACCAATAGGGCTAGATATTCAAACATCAATTGCATTCAAGCTTGTTTCTTTTTAATTCAAAATTTTTAGCATCCAACAAAAGTAACTCTTTCATTGATCACCCTTTTTCCCAATTTTTTCATTGATCGCTCCCAACATAGCATGTTGTCACAAGACGATGGCCATGAGATGTTTACTATAGTGTGACTAACAAGATGTGTTTCTGAAATTCACTAATTCAGAGATTATTTTAACAACCTTTCTCCCCTTCCCCTTTCTTGCCTTTAGTCTTCCTTCTTTCTCTTTTATTAAAACCACCAACTAATCCTTTCACTAAAATTATCAACATAGGTTTCCTCAGTTACTAAGTGGGTCTGGCTGGCTGGCTACGTATGTATCACACGTAGAGGCCAGACCAAGTGAATTAGAGGGCTGAAAATCAAAACATTTACACCTTATTATGTTGAGAAAAAGTGAGTTTTTAGTGGAGGATCTAATTTGCAATGTAAGTTTACGCTAAATTGATCCTTTAGTTTGTGTTCAGCAGTGTTCACACTCATTTTTTAACATTGGGTATGACATTTTTTTAAAGATTTTTTTCAGCTTTCTAGCTCAATTGAAACATAGTGAGCCAGGCCAATTCACTTGAAAACTGAAGAAACCAATGATGAGATTTTAAGTTGATGATTTCTCAAATATGGCCCTGTTGACCTGACATGATTTTAGAAGTATTTGTGTGGCATTTTATAATCAAAACAAATCATTTTTGAAAAATGAGAGAATCTCAAACTGTGTGAAAAATGTTCGGAACCCAAGAATAAATTCTCTTTTATTTTCAATTCTTCATTGCTGTCTCTTCATTGAATTTTCATTTATTACCAGTGATTCACTGATATCTGTGCAAAATCTTATGTTGAGTAGCTTATCATCTTCAATCTTTATCATGATATTCTTACTAAGAATATTTCACACAAAAACCGCTAATAGGACTGGGAGCAGGAGGGAAAAACAGGGAAAGGGTATGGAAAAGTGTAGTGGGTAAATATAGAAAATTTAGCTGAAGGAGAACAGCTGAACTTGGCCATGAAGAAAAGAGAAAAAGCAAGTAAAATGAGGTGGAATCGCACTCACTTCAGAATGCCTGTGAGCAGAAGATTGATGCTATGTGCCAGGCAACTCCCATGACTTTTTCCAGGTAGTATACTGGTTTAGATTCCCACTCCTAGGCCCTAGGTATACCATTTGCAAAGTAACAGGTATTTTGTAGTGAAAAGTAATTTCTAAAAGAAACTTTAGTTGATGAATAAAGATCTAATTTAAGGTGAAAAGACTCTTTTCCCATTATTAAGGAAATTTTAGGACATGTTCAGGGCTCTTCAAACAAAAACACCATGATGAAGTTTGCTGATTTTAATGATTTCAGCGGGTGAAATAGGCTTCCAAAACTGGATACAAACTAACACCATCAAGAATTTGGCTTTAATTCTTAAGTCATTTTTTATCAGTAATATTTTGCACTTGTATCGAAATTAATGAGTTTAAATGCACATTAACTGCTATAGAATGGTCAAAGTATGACAAGTAATATTTTTCCAATTGATTGCCTGTATATAAGTGATTGTCTGCCAACGTGTCTATATAAATGTATGTAAATGTATACATATAACATGTGTGTGTGTATATATATATATATATATATATATATATATATACATATATATATATATATACATATATATATATATTGCACTATATTATATTGAAACTCATATTTGAAATGATCTCCAGTCATTACATGGTTGATATATCACTTGGCCTAGACAGCATAAATAGAATAAACAATGAAAGAAAATGGGTCTGCTGCAGGAATTAAACTCTATGACTGATAGGGTAGCTGCTTCAACATAGCATTGCTTTTAGCATTGAGATAAACAGCCGCCTGTGATGTAAAGGCCAAAATAACTGTTTTCACTCCAAATACTCATCTCATTTATTAGTATTATTTGTATTTCCTGCAGCAGCCCCACTTTCTTTGATTTTTTATTTTATTTATGCTGTCTTGGCCAAGTGATACATTAATCATGCAATGATGGGAGATCATTTCAGATAAGAGTTTCTATATAATATTACACAAATTATAATCATTCTATCAGATCATATATTCATTTATTAATACATATACATGTGTGTGTGTATGTGTGTGTATGTGCATGTATGAGTGTGTTGTCTACTGCATGTTTAGAAATTACCTCAAATTTTCAAAGATAGATACTCCAATGCTGACATTTTTCCAAATCAAGTTAGTTATGTTTTCAACTCTTGCACACCTTCAAGTCAAACCGAGAAACTTGAAAGTGAAAATATCCTTTAGGAAAGCATTTTTAACACTTATGTCCATCAATATTTCATCTCTAATAGTGTAGTGATAAAATGTCAGTTACAAGCTTAGGGTTCAAAGCAATATCTAATCACAACACTTTAAGAAAGAACAAGCACTTGTTGGCACTTGTGACTGATTCTGTGACATTATATTGTATTGCACGCAGAAGTATCTCTCAACAGAGGGGTTCAATGGTAGACATTGAACAACAGAATTCGGGCATTGGATGATTACAACAAGAAAACTTTCTGTTATATGATGAACAATAAACTGGACATTGGATGATGAACAATAAAATTTGTGTCAGGTGTTGGACCATAAAAATTGGATAATGAGTGAAAAATTTCATCTATTTGAATACCAAACCCTTTGAACAGAAATATCAGTTAAAAAGAAATGTAATTTCAATATTAACTGAGGAGAAAAAATAGATATTTACTAATGTTCATCTGATACAAGGACACTGTAGTTGGGCACTCAGTGAGGAAATCACTAGCAATGGCTTGCAAGACTAACCTGCTCTAATATCACTGCTACAACAACAAAAATGGTGCATCAAAAATTGATATATCTGTTGTTCATTGCTTTCTTTTTTTCTTTTGCAGATTCCCCAGCAGCAACAACAGCTCTGTCCAGTCTCATCATGACTCCCCATGCACCTTTGGTGGTCAATTCAACCCCTAATACTCCTCACACGACGGCTGTTCCAATGACAACCACAGGAAGTGATATTCCCAATGTGCTCCCTGGTAAGACAGACAAACAAACAAGTGGTTCTCCTCTATGGCTTTTTTATTCCTTGCATATCAAAGACAAAAAAACAGATATTTTTGTTTTACTGTTCATGAACAAAATCTGGAATATGTTAATCCTTTAATATTCTTTTAAAAATTGCAGTGATGATTTCTAATGATGTTGATCGGTTCGTAACATTACATTTCAAAAAAACAATCTGAGTTCACTTAAAAAATGAGTGAACATGGATATAACAATCATTACTGAATCATTTGAATAGAACAGATTTCGACACTTCACCATCTTGACTTTTCCTTCCTTGGCCATGTGCGCATGATTGAAAGTTTAACACCTGCACTCACCTGATATTTAAATGGTGCATCAATGAATTCATGAAAGAAGAACAGAACATCTCAGTATTTAAAAGAGACACTGAAGTGTCAAAATCAGTTCTGTTCAAATGATCCAATAACAATGGTTAAAGACCCCATCCTTAACAAAAGATTTTTCAACCCCTGAAAAAACAAGTGTGTATCACTTGCATGAAATGTCATTAATTTTCAAAGAAAATTTGTGTAAAAACAGCCAGGTTTGTTGGTGCTGAGTTTCAGACAAATTCAGATGGTTGGGCTAATTCCTTTTAAGCTGCTATAAATAGGTCTTTAGTGGGGGACATTCAACTTGCAATGTAAGTTTATGTTAGATTGGTCCCTTAGTTTGTGTCTGGCAGCATTTCAGTTTGTTTTCCAAAAATTCAGACTTTTGAAGTAACTGCAGGTTACAAAAGGTGAGAATACAATATATTCATTGATTACCCCCTTTTCCAATTTTTAATTGATCACCCCAACACTGTATGCTGCAAAAAACGGTTTCTATTGAGTGACTAACCTCACGCTTTCCTAAAGAAGTTATTTCAACTAATGAAAAAAAGAATTAGTTCTTCTACCTCATTTTTTATTTTTCATTTGACAAAATATTGTAATACATTATTAATGATTCTTTATTAATATTTTCCTTCATCTTAATTTTGGGGATTTTTTCATTTCATCTTAACTTGGGTAGTCAATCCACGACCATGAGTAAAAATGCAGATCAGAAATAAAGAATAAACTCCCGATGAGACTCTAACTTGCATCCCTTTTGCCACATGGAAGCCTGCTTAAACACACCAGCTGCTTTTCTATCTAAGCTACAAGAACTTTGACAGCTTGTAGAGATCCAAATCTAAGCTTTAAGTTTACTCTCTACCCAATCTCTCCAGCACCATGTTTTTTGTTTCTGTACTTGAAGTATAAGGCATTTATCTATTATCATTTATTTTTGATAGATGAAGTATTGCAAAACATTCCGATTAATTTTGATGACTTTTTTCCTTCATTTTAATCTACTAGTTACTTTTTTTTTAAATGAATAACAGTCAAAAGACAGAAAGAATCAGCAGACTTACTTACCGAAATATCATTGTCTTCAGAATTCTATCAGACAAGGTATTTTAATCTTTGTATGTGGATTGGTATGAACTTGATTCATTGTTCTTGTTGTATCGTTTTTCCAAACGTTTTGGCTGTGT